>CM072665.1:36390397-36990397 GCA_036884735.1 Huso huso | reverse complement strand
ATTAAGGAGGCTGTGTGGTCCAGTGGTTAAAGAAAAGGGCTTGTAACCAGAAGGTCCCCGGTTCAAATCCCACCTCAACCATTGACTCATTGTGTGACCGTGAGCAAGTCACTTAACCTCCTTGTGCTCCGTCTTTCGGGTGAGATGTAATCGTAAATGACTCTGCAGCTGATGCATAGTTCACACACCTTAGTCTCTGTAAGTCGCCTTGGATAAAGGCATCTGCTAAATAAACAAATAATAAATTGTCCATGTCTCAGTTTGTTGTTGTTGAAATTGTAGACCATGAAAAAAGTAAATATCGCCTATACTGCATATGTGCGTATTTCAGAATTTAAAGGTAGGGTTAGTTAGAAATTCAATGAAGATTAGAGGACCGAAACACCATGGCCCATTGTTATTTTTCAGAAACAAAAACAAAGCTTTTTTTTTTTTTAAATGTGCCATTTGTCATCTTATCAATCTCGGTGTAAAGTAAATTCATGTTTAATTTATTTTTATCTTCAGCAGATCGATCACACTGTTCAGATATATGTATTTGTATTCTTTAACAAATGGCTCTATTTGAATATTTAATTAAATGTGTTTTTAGCAAAAAAATAAATACATTTGTAGTTATAATTTATATTTGTGTGTGGTTGAAATCAATCCTTGGCAAACACTTACTTTTTGGGGAAGTTCACTGGACACAGAAATAAGTAGTGGAATGCTACTGCTGAGCTGCAGAGAGAGAGATACACGAGCTAGAGAGCAAGAGAAAGAGAGCAGAAGAAACCTCAGGAAAGAGCAAAAGAGAAACAGGACTAGAAAGGACCAGAGACTGCACTTAGTGGCTGTAGGCCACAGCTGCAACAGTGTGTTTTGGGACTTGCTTTTCTTTTCTTTTTATTATTTGTCACAGTCTGAGTAGCACTACGCTGCTCAGCTGTATTTGTACCACTGGCTGGTAAAGCAGCACACTATTACCTGATCAGTGTAGAGTCCCGGCTTAATAAACCGTGCATTTGAGAACCTGGAAATCCTGTGTGAGCCTGCCTCATTTTCAGTGGAGCGTGATGCGTTCATCAGGGCAGTGATGCCGGGTGATTTGCAGTGCTACCTCTTGCTGCAAGAGTCCAAGACCCTGCAGGATGCTATCAGTGAGGCACGCCGGCTGGAGAAGATCCTAGGACCGACCCGGATCACCCACCCTCTTCTGCTCACCAGGCCGAGATGGAGGAAGGGGAGGCCCAGGACAGCCAGTCCAACCCCAACCTGGCTCCCGGAACCTGTCGCTTTCCTCCTGGCCATGTCCACACTGTGGACAGCCAGGACACCTGCAGCGCCAGTGCCCAGCAACCACCACCCTACCCTACCCACAAGCACACGGCGCCAGCCCTCAGGAACTGGCGCAGGGCCCGCATGAGTGGGACAGCGTGGCTCCCCTAATGAATCCCCAGGCTCCACTCCCCCAGAAACAGCTGACAGCGTTGCATCGCACTGCAACACATTACTGCTACAGTCACTGCCAACCAGGGGAGCCGGACAGTACAGCCAGGAGCGATACTTTGAATCAAGGGTGTTCGCGGAGATGTGTCAACAGCTGGGCATCAGCAAGACGCGGACGACCCACCTTCACCCACAGAGTGATGGCTTGGTCGAGCAGTTTAACCGCACGCTCGCGGTCCAGATGGCCATCACCACGGCCACTCACTAATGTGACTGGGACGCCCAACTACCCCTTGTCCTCCTGACCTGCTACTCTGCTGTACAGGACTCCGCCTCCTGCACCCCCGCCCTCGGAAACTTCGCACCCCTGTTCGGCCCTCCACTGAACCACCCAGACTGAAGTATACCAGGTTGCCGCAGGACCGCCTGGAGTTGGCCCACTGGTTTAGATTAGCAGGAACCAGTTACAGGCTGCAGGCTGCCGGCAGAAGAGGCACTATGATACCAGGGCATGAGGGAAGCACCACAGCGGGGGAGCTGGTCTGGGTGTACAGCCTCCGATGGAAGCGGGGCCGCTGCCCCAAGCTGGACAGCCACTGGCTAGGACCTTGCCACGTCTTGGAGCGAATGGAGGAGGTGGTACTCCACCGGGATCGGCTCGCTCCCTACTGAGGACAGGACCCTGTACAGCCCGGCCCGGCAGCACCTGCCTCCCCCTTACCTGGCAGTCCTGCCTTCATCACTGCCCGATAGTCCCCCACCACCGGAACTCAACAGACCGCCACCTGTGGACACAGGGAGCCCGCTGGTCACCTGGGCAGCCAAGATCCCGACGCCAATACAGACCCCCACATCGTTTTCAGGACTTTGTTGGTCCCCTTGCGGACGAGGGACTGTAAGGGGGAGCTGTGTAATGACTGGGTCTGCTGCAACTGAGTTCGGGAAGGTTCTGGCCCAGGATCAACAGTTCATTGCAGCATGTGTTCAGGGAAAAGTCCAGGGAGGTATGAGTGGTATGGTAGAGCATAATAAAATACAATACATGCATAGTATAACCATATGGAAATGATTGAAAAGCTGCAAAATTACCATGCAAATATACCGTGGGAAAACCTTTAAGGCAGATGCGCTGGAACGTCACTGCATCAACGCTGAATCAAACCTAAAATCAATCTGCGCAAGTGCCGGTGTAACAGGAAACTGGTCAACTGAAAAAAGTAGATATTGCCTTTACTGCTGTGGGGCTAATCACATTAGTTGGTTTGATAATAAACTTAAACAACTAATTAATTTGACTAATCAAATAGCTTAAATGTAATTAACCTGAATGAATACTGTATGACCATTACCATATTAGATCACCAATTAAATAAAGGCAATCTATTAGTTATCCATTAAATAATCTGAATATTCATTCACGTTAATTAAAACCGCATCATAATAATTTGTATTTAATGACGTGTATAAGATCGAGGAATTACAATGAGCACACTAAACACCCTCAATCACAACAAGGTAACTTTAAAATATAGTAGCAGTTTATTATGTAATGATACTAATGATACAGAAAGGAAAAATCTAGGAAATCATGAGGTAGCAGTCCAACATACACTCCAATACAGCATGAGTAAATACTAATTAATTGGATTTATATGGTTCCCCAAAAAGGCATTTAAATACAGTACAAGTGAAATACTATTCTTTTACTAGATTAAGTACTGTAAATGGAAAATTACTGTTAAAAATAAACGAAACAAAATACAATTAGTTAACCACGGTGCAAATACACCATATAAAAATGCTATGATATTCAAAATCTAGATTCCAATAAGTATGCCGAAACGTGTCCAAATTAAGAGTTCAAAAGGTTATGCTTCTGAAAAACAAACCTAAGGTTCCAATTTAAAACAAAATCAGGAAGCAATTCATGCATTTCTTCATACAAATGCAGAAGTGTAGAGAGAAAATTGATTTTTTTTTAAAGTTACATATATATATATATATATATATATATATATATATATATAATATATATATTAATTGAACTCGAATTTTATCATTGAACACTTGAGCTGGAACAATGTAAAATGTTGTGTGTCTTGTGCGGTATCGAATCCAGCCAGAATAAGCACATTGTTTTGAAGTGAATATTTCCAAAAGCTAATTTGTTGAAAGTAGAAAGGGGATATTTATATCAGGCAGTCAAAAATGACTTTTAGCAAAATGTTTACATGTTAAAGTGTTTAGTGTAATACAGGTAGTCTGTTCGTGTTAATCAGCTCTAAGATCATTAAAGCTTGTTGATGGGCACTTGCTGAATGATATGAACACACTCAATAAGTCTGAAGTAGGAAATCAAATTCTGGACATTTTTTCCATCCCAGGATTTTTCCCTGCTATTCCAGCTAAAATAAAATAAATAAATAAATAAATAAAAGAGACATGTGATCCTCCACCGGGCCCCGGCTCTGCTGTGCCCTCTCGGTGCGCTCAAAAATTCAGTTCACTGGGGGCTCCCGAGTGGCGCATCCAGTAAAGGCACTCTGCGTGGAGTGCAGGATGTGCCCTATAGTCTGGACGCTGCGAGTTCGAGTCCAGGCTATTCCTTTGCCGACTGAGGACGGGAGCTTCCTGGGGGCGGCACTCAATTGGCCGAGCGCCACCCGGGGGGAGGGTGATCTAGGTCGGCCAGGGTGTCCTCGGCTCACCACGCACCAGCGACCCCTGTAGTATGGCCGGGCCACTGCGGGCTTGCCTGTAAGCTGCCCAGGGCTGCATTGTCCTCCAATGCTGTAGCTCTGGGTGGCTGCATGGTAAGTCTGCAGTGTGTAAAAAAACGGTCAGCTTGTCTTCGCCGCTCCCGAGTCAGCGCAGGGGTGGTAGCAGTGGGCTAAGCCTAAAAAAATAATTGGACATTACTAAATTGGGGAGAAAACAATAAATAAATAATTGGTGACCACTAAATTAAAAGAAATTAAATTTAAAAAAAAAAAAAAAAATCAGTTCACCGCGTTGCCATGGTGTCTGTTCTATTTACCCTCACAGCTTTGCTTTTCTGTGTGTGTATGTGTTTTAAAAAAATTAAAAAATAACAAAAAGAAAAAGAAAATAGGCGTAATTCCTCCACCGGGACCCAGCTCTGCTGTGCCCCGCTGTTGAGTTGAATCTGCTGGCTTTTTTCAGCCCGCCTACTCGCACTTGTTAGTAACAATAATAATACAATTTTACAGCTCACCCACCTGGCGTGGTGCCTGTTGTTCTCCCATAGCTCAATTACTGTGTGTGTGGGCCTCGATTTCCTTTTCCTATTACTGCCTTTGCAGTTAAAAAACAAAAAAAAAGCAGTACACTGTTTCATCCTGTCTAACACGCCGGAGCTCCTTGAGCCTGTGCTCCACTCCTGTATACGCTATGCGCTGCCACATTGTGTGAATGCATGCGGTCCGGAACCAGATTATCACTGCGCTGCACCCTGGTGCAGCACTCCGGTGTAGCACTGTGCGCTTCCCTGTACTGCTCTCCTGATTGCCTACCACAGCCACTCGAGCCTGTTTATCCACCACGGTATATGCTATGCACTACCCTGGGGTGTGTTGACTGCACACAGTTTAGGCTAGGCGCCTCTTGTGCCTCAGAGCCTCTGTGCCTCGGTGCTTTAGCGCCCCAGCATGTCAATAACACCTGCACTCGGTGCTCCAATTCTTCTGTGCACCAGTGCTGTATTCTACATCACTCAGTGTCCTCGGTGCTTCTGCACCCTTGGTGCCTGAGTGCTTCTATACAGGTCTACACCCTCCGGTGTTTAAACAATGCCCTTTGGGCCATACATCAAGCATGGCTAAATTCCACGCTTGCACATCCTGCAAAACGTCCACTACTAGCACGACTGAGCCGTGTGCAGTGTTGGGAGCCCCTGGCCTGGTAGCAGGCTCAAGCCCTTGCTTTGGCCCCAGCTCAGCCGATAACGCCGGCCCCGGATGTTACAGAACTGGATGTCAGCATTGACATAATGCGATTTTGATCACAGCCTCATGGGAAGGTGGCTCCTTCCTTCAGAAGTAGCCCTTACCTCCCCTGACCATACCTTTGGAGCAGCGGTAGAGGAATTGCTGCAGCGTTCCCACCGAGAATGCAAGGCATCTCGGCCATTAGCCCCAATGCTCCCCTCCTGTACTCTGGTATGAGAGAGAACGAGACGCTGGCATCCGCCGTACTCGCACGGTTCCGATCCCCACTGCCCTGCGCGATGACCAGAGGCACCGCCTTCAGGTTTCTGAACCCAGGTGAACCCAGCAGCGATCTCGGAGGCAGTCCCAACGCCACCCCAGGCAGCCCCCACTTGGGTGTTCGCCACCATGCACAACAGTTATGCACACCGTCACATTCTCCAGTCTGTCCGGCCGGGCGACTGGTTTACAACAGTGGACCGAAAGGACACATATTTCCACATCCCTATTCGTCCAGCGCACAGGAAGTATCTCTGTTTCGTCTTTCAGGGAAGCGTCTTTGAGTTTTCCGTGCAGCCATTCGGCCTCTCCTTAGACCCCCGGATGTTTTCAAAGTGCATAGATGCCATCCTATCAGGGTGATGAACTACTTGGACGACTGGTTGATCTGTTCCCAGTTGCAGGAAGGAGCAGTGGCCCACACAGCGATTATGACAAAGCATCTGTTGAGGCTGGGTCTCACCCTCAAAGATGCCAAGAGTCAATTAATACCGGGGCAAAGTACGGTCTACTTGGTCTCCGGCTGGATTCCCTTACGATTCAAGCCTACCTGTCGAACAACAGAGGAGCTGCCATTCGCAACTGTCTGGCCCTGTTCAACAAGGGTTCACTGTACAATTAGTGTTGTGTTAAAAACTATTGGGTCAGATGGCCACAGCTTCATCAAACATCCAGCTGGGGTTACTCCACATGTGCCCGATCCAAGCATGGCTCAGTGCCTTTCGGCTACACCCCAAGCACGACAGATAAAGTCGGCTGACCATGTCTTGCCTATGCTGGGAAGCCCTGTGCTGGTGGAGGCAAGCCTCTCACCTGAGCGAAGGCATAAGGATGGAGTGATAAGTGGCGACGACAGACGCAGACACAGTATCGACTGCGTACAATAATGCCGGCCTACCCCCACCTGGGAGGGTGGCCGCGCACTCTAGCAGAGGTGTGGCTGCGTCATGGGCTCTCTTTCGAGGTGCCTCATTGACTGACATTTGTACTGCGGCTAGCTGGGCTAAGCTGCATACAGGTTCTACCGACTTAATTTGGTAGATCGCTCTAAGCCTTCATTAGGCACAAGGGTCCTTGAGGTTGTACCGGCACACCACCAACACTAGTTGGCGGTAGCGAGGCGTCCCTCATATGTTGTCCGCTCACGCTTCCTCGCGACGGCTCCGGTATACTTTCCCAAAATTATTAGTTGGTGGTCGTCTTCGAATTGAAATGGAAATGGAACGTTAGGTTAACCCTGGTTCCCTGAAAGAGAAGACGACCACCAAACCTTGCGAGGTTGCGTCACTCGCATTCACAGCTCCGCGGAACAACTACTTATTCCCTCGGCAGGCGGGACCAAGGACGTCATTCCACAGAGGGGCCTATCGGCAGCTCTGATATAAAATGCTCAGCGAATACCTACCTAAGGCAGGCATATCCCAAAAGTATTGGTTGGTGGTCATCTTTTCTTTCAGGCAACCAGGGTTACGGTAAGTAACCTAATGTTATCAGCGTTGCTAAGGTTAATTCACAGGAGCAGTGTTATCATGTGATTAGTATCAGCAATTATCACACCAATTATACTGATAGCAATCACATAAATAAGTAAATAAATACATTGTGAGGCAGGAGGTGAGAAGGTCTCATTGCATTATGTAGATTTTAGCACTTTTGCCTTTTAGCCATAGCCACATGCCACATTGAAATCATATCCAAAAATCGTAAGGGTTATTCCATTGAGAGCTTGTTAAGTTCCTGCTATACGTAATTAAACCCAAGCACATCTTTTATAACAACCTTGTGGTAACAACCTTTCAGTAAATTAGGGTCAAGGGTTGGAAGGGTCGACTATGAGGTCATGAAGTCTACCCACTTTTCAACAGGCATTTGACATTTCATTAGGGATTTAGCCTTTGACTCTTCATTTACACTTGTGGAAAAGTATGCTGTACTAACACCCAATAAGGATGGGTTCCTTTTCTTCAGCTTTCCCAGCTAGCTGCATTTGCACTGCTTCCCTTGTAAATAGAAACATGTTTCCATTGTAAATGATCTTATATATATATATACACACACACATACAGTATATTCACTCAGTAATCATAAAACATCATTATAAACAGGCTTAGATTTATCCACCATAGAACATCACTTATTCTCTACTTTAAACCCAGGGCTAACACCAAATAAAGGTTGGAAAAGCACAGGCATGTCAGGAGAAAACGTTATTTCCCCCAACATACTGTATCTTCCTAAAATATGTTGCCAGTAATGTATTCTGCTGTTTTGCTAAGATGCTGTGTAAGGTTTTAATTTAATTGAATTTATCTCTAGAACAGGTGGCTAGTAGCCTTAGCTAGAGTGTTTATAATGTGGGTTTCTTCTTACAAGGAGGACATGTGGAAATCACCAAAGATTATAAACTCCCCAAATCAAAATATATTTTGTATATTTATCCATCCCATGTACTCGCAAATACACTGTTTGTTTGAGTAAAAAGAGAACATTTTTTAAACAACTTAATATACTCCCATCTGACCCCCTGTCAAACTTGAAAGAAACTTGGCTTGATGAGCTTTGTATGGCGTGTGTACATTTTTCACTGGAAATAAATACAGTACGTATTTCACACTCCAGACCAAATTCCCCATTTGATTTTAAAATCACTTTTTGATAAAATAGTCCCTCCTTAGAGTACCCTGTGGGCTCAATGTTTCTATTTCCTTCATGCCTTCAAGAGAACTGCTTTGAGGCTAAGGGTTGCGTGCAGAGTTAACAAAGAAAAAAACAGACCAATAGGGGAATCAGAGATATATTAAAGCACTTAATTATGATTGAAGTACCTTGACAGACTCTCCTTATGCTTAAATTAAATAAATCCATGCTGACACATCATTTTATGGTTATTAATCTTCATTTTCTTTTTAATTATTATTGAAATAGTCTGTACATATTGATTCTAAAGATTATTTAATTGTGTTACTCAGTTAGCTTGCGTTGTTTATCCTGTGAGAAAAAATGATTAAAACGCAGTTGATTTAGAATGTAGTTTTTCATTTATTGTTAAAAAAAATAAGATGAATTAATTTTCCAATTGTAAACCATAAATGTTTAACATATTTAAATATATGGTATTTCATAAAAAAAAAAAAAGGGATGGTGTAATAGTTAAGCTTTATTAAAGCGACACAAGCAAAACTTCTGTAATCTCTTCCAAACACCAGTGATTATCAGGAACATACAATAAAAGACACGCTTTACAAAAATAACAGAAGCATTAATCACATGTAAAAGGTAAAGCTTAATTGTTTAGTCCTGCTGTGCTTCTACATGCTTCCCCAAGCTCTCTCTAACCACCCTGACTCCAGGGAATGATAGCCCTGGCTTATATACCCTAAGCCCCTCCCCCTTCTAAAAGTGCTATACTGGATTTACAGTGCTTTGGTATTCTCATAAAGACTATACATAAACATACAAACAAACATATAGTTACAATACAATAGCATCTAAAACATAACAAACTCCATACACATAACTTTTTACACAGATACATTCTTTTTAACCCTATTTGAATTGTTTCCCATTTAACACAATGAGGCATGGTCTGGCTACCTCGTGCCTGCGTAAAAAAGATGTTCTCCTGCAGGCGCGTGCGTAAAAGGAAAACACAGTCATCACCATTACAGGCAACAGGTTCCACCGGCAGTCCAGTGCTACACAAAATAATGTAATCTGCATAATGTAATGTTTTACTCAAGCCAATTATAAATAGAAAATGCTGTTAAGTTTAGTTTTAAAAATAACTCAGCAACACAGCATATTCAAAACAATGTGCACTAGTCCCATGATCAAGCCCTGTCTAAGCAAAGGCTGTCCAGAGGTCCAAAAATGACACGGTCAGGACTGCCTGTGAACTGGCCTGCTTGCCCCCTCCAGAAAAGCTCACTGCCCATTCCACCAGGTACATGGCAACTTCTTGGGCTGTCAATGACATTTGCAATGCAGCGGTGTGGGCTACTCCCCATACCTTTACTAGGTTCTACAAACTTAGTCGTGGATCCTCAAAACCCTGTGTAACAGGGGGATTCGTTACGTGTGTCGGTCGTCACTGAATAATCATGAGGCAGATACAGAGCATTGGGTGTTGGCATGCCACACAGGCACGCAAATTTAATGAACACAGGTGCTGCCACTAAGTATCAGCAATGGTAGCCCTTCTGTCACATTTAATAAAGAAAACAAAACTAAGCTAAAAATGTGCCACACAAGATGAGTCCCACTAACAAGAACTTCCAGCTCAAGGAATCTACTGCCTAAACCCTCTCTATACTAATTCTGGACACCCGGAGTCCTGGCACCCTCACGGCGACTCTGGCCTCTTCAAACAGCCTTTCTAAATGGCCTCGGCTGGGCAATGCCTTCACGAGCACCGTCTTGGAGTGGAAGGTTTTCGTGTAGTAGTTCTCTACATGGAGCGGGCGTTCTAACTGCTCAATTGGTTGCCTAGCAACGCGTCCCAGCTGCACACATCCGCACAAGAACCAGAGACAGGGGACCTTAACACATTGGTTTTGGAGTGTTAGGGTCGGCTTCTCAGTTGAGTCTTACAACACAGGCATAGAGGTGAGTTCTCCCTCAAATTGTTTAGCCCTAGCGACTTGTTACTGGGGTTCAATGTGGTAACGCACAAAGCAGCCTCAGCTTAGCCTTGTAGCATTCCCGTCAATCTGCAAAATTGCCTTTGTGACGGCTTTGGTACACTTACCCATATGGTTACATTTCTATTTCAGGGAACCAGGGATAATAACCTAACGTTCTCTCTCGATCATGACGTTATTAATAAATGGGGGTATATTGGACAGTTTTACTTTAGTAAGAGGGGTAGAGGCATTACAGAAACCAAAGAATCCTTTAAAACAAATCCTTCTCCCACAATTTTATTAACATATTTTTCTTAAGAAAACGGCTATAGCTTGGCGGAATTGAATTTATCAAACCCGACCACTCGTCCCACCAACAGCAACACATCCTCGACAGAAACACTGCTGTCAGAAAAACACCTGATCATTTGTCTCCAAATCAATCCACACAACCTGAGGAAACCCACCTGAGGAACCCATCCCACCCGAGGAACCCATCCCTCACGAGGCACACACAAGCTGACTAAGAAAAGTAAGTTATGATACAGCTCACTGCTCCCTGCTCACAGATTGGGAAACCCTGCATTACAGTGTAATTTGGTCCAGCCTAATTTGCTTCTATGGGTTTATTATACACAAGAACTCCAAATCCCACCAGCCATTAGGAAAGTAGCGGGAAGCTCAGAGTCAAAGAAGCAGAAGATGGCGAGAGGCAGCCAATCATATTTCGCGCTTGGTGCTTAAGGTTTGTTTTCTGTTGAACACTATACTTACTTTCATGAACGGTAATACCAGTAACAAAACAAACAAACAAAAACAACATAAAATTCTCAAAATGTCCAAGATCGATAAGGAAGGCAGATTGTTTCAGGAAAGGTGGGAGTCTGAATATTTATTTGTAGAGCAGCAAGAAAAACCTATGTGCTAGGTATAAGTATTGCGGTGATGAAAGAATTCAGTTTAAGGCGTCACTATGAAACCAAACATAAAGAAAAATATGGCAAGTTAAAAGGAAAGGAAAGGCAAGAAAAAGTGGCGAATTAAAAAGAAGCCTTGATTTACAGCAGAACGTGCTTAAAAAGGCTAAAAAGTGAAAGTGATGTGGAAATTAAGGCAAGTTACCTTGTGTCATAGCTTATTTCAAAGTCAAATCAAAACCTTTTTCTGAGGGTGATTTTGTAAAAGCCTGCATGCTTAAAGTCACAGAAATAGTCCTGAGAGAAAGCGTGTGTTTTCTAATGTCAGCCTTTCAAGAAATACCGTGGCTGAAAGAGGATAACCTGGCTACCGATCTTCAAGATCAGCTCACTGAAAAGCAAGCGATTTGTAGTATTTTCTCCTGCTGTTGACGAGAGCACAGATATAGTGTGCTCAAAAAACTACAGGAAGTGAATTGTCCAGAGACACTTGCAACTTACCACTGTATTCTACACCAGGAAGCACTGTGTGGGAGGATGCTGATAATGGATCACATAATGGTCATGGTTGTGAAAACGGCATCATGGCGAAAGGTTTGAATCACCTGCAATTCAACACATTCCTTGACGAGCTTAACCCTTTAAGGACTGGGATTGTGTTAATATGATCATACTGAAGTGGGTTTCTAACAGATAAAAAAAAGCACTTTGTTTTGATGACTTACAGGGCCACTGTACTTTGCAGTACAGACTTGAAACACATATTTTTGGATTATTTTTTTCGTGTGACGTCACTGAGAGGGGCATTTAGTAACTAAAGGGCGGAGACAGTTTACAGCAGCCCGGCAGAGACAAAAGCAGAAACAAAACATCACAGAAACTTGTGTAGAGCTAATAAAAAAAGAGGAAACATTGTGAATCTGATGTATTTGACTTATAATATATTAGAACATTTATTCTATCTCATCTCTGTTCACACTGGTCAATTTATCTGACATGGAACACCATTCAAATGTATTTTATTCGCGCCTGCACAAAGTGGGGTGTAGTCGCCCTCAAAGTCTGATGCCACCACTGAGCCTAACCTTGAAGGTTGTGGCTGAGGGACCTCATCTGAGCTCTCTGGAGGTTTTACCTACTTTCAAATTCAATTCAAATTTTATATGTAATAAAACAATTAGCAACAACTGGTAAATCTGTATGTAAAAAGTCAACAATGTTACACTCACTCAACTCTGTTACTCTAAATATGTAACATAGTTGACCAGTAACATGGTTGACACATATAATACAATTTGGCCTTTATGTCCCATGTGGTAAACAGAACGGGAGCACATGTTGTGCCTGGTAAAGGGCTTCATGAGGTATATGCTGAAGATCATGTGATTTGTGGGATAATCCATTATTTTGCAGGGGGGGATCTCCTCAGTAACAGGGTTGATAGTGGATTTAGGGACAGTATTAAATATCAATGGAGTGAGTTGATTTCTGTTGAAATGGTGAAATGTTATACATTTATTAGGATTTAGTGGGGTTTTTTTCTTAATGAATTTTGTAAAAAGATGAATAGGGACATTGCTAAAAGTGGCAGTGTATTTTTTCCAAAGCATGTGCATATGAATTACATATTACTTTATTATGCATCAGTTAGTTTGACTAAAATCAGTTGTTTTATCCAAAATATGGCCTCGGGACCCAAAAGGCACTCTAATGGTAGAATGAGCCAATTACTAAGACTCATGCACCAAAATACTACACATTCCTATATAAGAATATCCTATTGGAATCTTGCCGTAATTTTCTACAGGCCACTCTTCACCAAAGTAAATCTAAATCTAATCTGCATCACAATATCTTCCTTTAGTTTCCACAGCATAGGTTCCGATCACCTACCGACAGGCTAAAAACTCATATTTCACTCGCACTCATTGTTTAAACCGGCATACTGTACATCAGCCGAATACTTATCGCGAGGACAGTCAATTTACAGGCCAGTTTCAGTTCCCTCTCTTTCTCTCCATTCCAAACACTAAAACTGTGTTCCCACTCCTGCACAAACAAATGACGGACAGACACAACCCCGAGGATGGCCATACCATTTGCAAGAGATGTGGGCTATTTATATTCAGGTGCGTAAAACTATCAATAATTCAATTAGTCGGTACCCAATAAGGCATTACAAGGCGACTGAGTGGAGAATCTACTAGAAAGTGATACAAATCAATTATAAAGTGCTTAACAATAATATATAAAATGTGCACTAATCAAATAAATGTGTGAAATTATAAAAATAAAACATAAGTGACAAATAAATATGTGAAAGATAAAGGGGCATTATTGACCCTGTTACAAGAGCACCCATTTAAAAGTGATCAGTTACACTTAACTAAGCTTGAATTGTGCTCAGGACAGGATTCATTAGAGCTTTTAGTTTTTAACATGAAATAGGAGCTTAATTAGGTAGGTTTTTGATCTAAGGACACTCAAAGGCTGTTTCTCATAAACTGCCCCCAAGAAAAAGGAGATGGGAGATTTTGCTCAAGGTGAAATTTAATATGGTACGAATGCCAGTGCCATGAAAACTGATGAGGAAACGGGAATGTAACAGGAGTGTAATAGGGGTGTGGTTATCTGCTGACAGATAGGACAAATATTTACAATAATTCAGATGCAGTGATAGGTGGCCGCCACTAGGGCAATGGTAGCCCTAGTGTGGCAGGACATACACACATGTACGTGAACATAATAAATAGAAAAATGCTAAATAAAACATGGGTGCAAGACAAAGCTAATAAACAAAAGCTGTTCTACAGGCGGTCAAGTGCTACCTCCACTAAAAGGAGTGTCCCACACCCTTCTATACTCTGATGGGAATGAAAATCCCCTAAACTAACTCCTATTCTTAACACTAGATTAAAACCCTTTTTAAATAGGATAACTTTAGATTAAACCTGACCCTGGTTATACACACGGTCGCCTGCGATTTTGATACTAATGCAGTAATACGTCACTTATCTGACTGTGGTGGGACCAGAGTAAGGGTGGATATGTAAAAAGGAAGATAAATAAATCCTGTTTTAAATACCATTATACACAGCTGTAACAATTACGATATTCACACAGTTATTGTTTTGAGATTCAGCTTTGATTAGGGAGCTCCCCTAAATCCCTTGTTTAGAAAGATACAGGGTATTGATGCTTGGGACAGAGTAGTCATCTGCCGTGTGGATGCATGCATTCACTGCTGAGTGACAGGCGGGAGATCGAGATGGAGGTTAAAGCTGATACACCCCGCAGGCAAACAGGATTTGCTTACATATCAGCACACTGAACCGCTCACGTGACACTACCAGCAATGGTAGCGCATGGAGCACAGTGTACGAAAACATTGGTAGGATGTACAATCTCTGAACTAATCTTCTTTGTTCAATAATAAACTAACATTGCTGAAGAGACTAATCATGGAGGATTAATGGTTAGGGCGGATATGTGATGGGCGGATACATGACAGATTACTGTAATTCCAAGCTCCGATCCTGGTTATGTACACAGTTGTCAAAGGTGTTGCTCACCCTGGTTAGACACGCTGACATGAGTGTCATCTCCCACCTCCCCATTCTAAATTTCTCTCTTTTTTTAAAATATACACCCGGCATAAATGCTAAGCATGCAATGTATCTCAACAATATATTAAGGTTAGTTAAATCTGTATTTTAATATAAGAAGCCTCCTGCATGCAGGGGTCCTGGTGACCCCCAGTACACCACTGAGGTAATTTATTCACAATTTTTTTTTTGATCTGGATGTTTGCCAGTGCTAATAACCACAAGACATGTAATCACTAGAAAATGTTCCTATAAGGTCTATTTTTAGTGGATTTCATTGAGAGCGATGGGGCAATTGCATTAGCCTTTAAGCTTACCCCCTCATAATACTAGAAAAATAAATGGGACATTAAACGTAAATCACTAAGGTACTGTAAATCAGATTACACTGCTTGCAGTAAAAACAAATTCCAATCTTATTATCAATTTCCTTTTCCAATACTTTGCAGAGCATCTGCAGTTTTTTTTATAGCTGCACAACAGTTTTCATTTATTTTACAACCTCTATTGCTATACATATTATTTGTCAACCTTTTTTGTATTCTATTTCACAAATAGTTCTTTAAATATTTAGTCGATAAAACATACTTGTGCCAAATAACCCCTGGTACCATAGTGCATTTTCCAGCCCCTTAAAGAGAAGAAAGACTGGGATACAAACTTAATGTGGAAATGAATGGTTTAAGTATGTACAGGTCAATTGTTCTGCACTAAGTACCATAAACAATCAATCTATGTGTCTCATAGCTATTTAAGATCTGATGTTTGTTAATCCAACTATCAATATAAAAATAAACAAAACAAATAGTTCAGTGGAAGCTCTCTCTCTTTGCTTCACTTTTCTTTCAGCCTCTGATATGAGGTGCAGTTCTTTGTTTCACCACTGGGGTTCATGCACAGGTGAGTATCAGTTCAATAATTATACTCCAACAATCGTTGTAATCCCAGTATTTAACTGTTGCTTCTCTTCACAGGTTTCACCGGTAAGTAGACAGGACACACAGCGCTATCAGTGGTCTTTGTAATTCCAGTGATTTGAAATAAAGTTCCTTTTTACATAAGGTTTTAGTCTGTTGTCTTTTGTTACAGTCTGTTTTTACTCTAACAGGTTTAAACCAGTAAAGTACTTGATTCTCAGATATTGCATGCCCAGGTGTAATGTTTGATATAACAGTCCTTTGAATTGTGCTGTTCTCCCCACGAACACACAATGAAGTGTTTTGCAATAATCGTTCTCTTTTATAATACTTCCAGCCAGAGTGCATAAAACAAATGTCAAGTTTTTCAACTCACTAAAACTTGTTAACACAAAGTACAACAGTTTTTTTTTTTTTTTTAGCTTTGTCACACAGACAATTTTAACTGTAGCAGATTTTTGACTTTACAAAATTTTCACCACACACTCTCATGCTTATTTGCAATAAGGTTTAACAATAACTAACATTAGTTCAATATTTCTGCTCACAGTATCTCCGCTCCAATATATATTGTGGCAAAGTCATACATGGATATAAATTATAGGAGGTTAGGGTGCAGAACCTCCAGTCTAGAATAATGTATATAGTATTGTGTGCAGTATGTGGGGGTGTTAGTTTGGTCTACCCACCACTAGTGGCCGTTAGTCTTGGAAATACAGGTATTGAGTGGGTTCTAGAAGCTTCTGATGCAGAGCTGGCAATGGAACATGAAACAAGCAATGTGATTGGTCGAGCAAGGTTCCAGCTGTCTGTATATTGGATGGATATGGACAGTTGGAGCCTTGTCACATATTCGAAATCACTGCGCTGCCCCACAGAATTTAAAGTACCGGTAGCCATCTTGTATACAGTTACAGATGTAAAGTAACTATAAATACTATAAAAATCCCAAAAGTTGTAAGTATACATGTCGATTTGGAAGAACAATTAAATTAACTGGAAGATAGCAAAACAGAAAGAAATACCGAAAAAAAAAAAAAAATCGCTGTCTTTATACTCACTCACCCCGACTTTGTCACTTCAAATGTATTTTTAGCGGTTTGTAAATGCTACAGAGAAAGGAAATGACACTTCTGCACATTAACCACCCCTCGTCGACACTGACCTTGAAAAATTAAATTAAATCCAAGACGTCATTGCTATTTTTTTTTTACTCTTGTTCTGCTGAAACAGCATCTTGTGCACTCACAGAAAAAAAAAATGAATTCAGTTCCATTTCAACTCCACCTCCTGGTGGATATTTTTAATGGCAATGTGCAATTCAACACATAAAAAATAAATATTTACTTACTTTTGCATTTTTCAATTAAATTTACTCAGCTTAACACTAGAACTGCCACGGTTATACTCATACCTAGAACCGTTGCCGGCAGTCATGATAACGATTACATTTTTAACAACCTCAATATTAAAATGAAATACAAACTATTGGATACAACTCAAAGTTTTATTCAAACACATCATATCAAACATCTGCACAGCTGAAACATCATATTTAAATTAACAATTAAACATAAAAGGGTTTATTTACTAACTTACCACATATATAACACACTACTTCAAAAAATGAAAAAAACTATAATAAATTAAACATTTCAAAAGAAACTAGTATTTAAACAGGTATATGTACATACAAAACTGTAAAAACATAACATAAAAAAATAACTGAATTCCCATTATGTAAAGTTTATGTGCTTTCAGGGAAATGGACTTAAAAATAGCACCCTAAGTACACCATCTCTATGCAAGCCCTCTATACAACCCGCTTTTTCTCATTTTTTGTATAAAAAGCAGCACACCATTTTAATTCGTACTGCAGAGGGTAATTGCTTCTCATCAGCTTAAGTCTCCAATTAATTTCATGAGTCTTCCTCTCCTTTCTCAAATGCACAAACCTGCTGCATTGAAAGAATCCATTCCCAACATAG
This sequence comes from Huso huso, assembly GCA_036884735.1. Taxonomy (NCBI): domain Eukaryota; kingdom Metazoa; phylum Chordata; class Actinopteri; order Acipenseriformes; family Acipenseridae; genus Huso; species Huso huso. The sequence goes on along the minus strand of CM072665.1, from coordinate 36,972,694 downwards.
GAGGCTTGTTGCTAGGGAGTTGACGTCATACCCTGTGACTTTTGCTGGTACATTGCTGCTGCCGCATGTGAACACATCACTGGCTAAAATAAAAACCTCGTCAGCAAATAGATATTTAATTTGCTTTGTGTTATTGTGCAATGCATGTGTATATGATAACAGTATGATATTAATGCTTTGTTTTTAATTGTTTTGTATATTTTTGTTTGTGATGTGCAGTATGAAATAACAATAATAATTGTATATTGCAGCTAAGGCATGCACAGTTAGACTGTAAAAATGGGGAGCCAACTCCAGGACCGCGATGTGTCCAAACCCGCAGTATAGCGAGGGGCGATGTAACGAGGGGTGGGTGTAGTACAATCCACACAGATGTAACACTTCTCAACTTTTCCTGTGCATTTACCACATACTGCTCTTTCACATTGGGCAGATATCATAAGTTTTATTTTTATTGCATTTACCTATCTTCCATTGTTTTCTCTTGTGTGTGTCACTGGGCGCAACACTGAATCCAGGTTGAGCTGCATTTGTATGCTACTTTGCAGTTTTCTGATTGAAATGTTTCTGCCAAAGCTCTGTAGCTAGCTTCAAGATGAAATCTCTCCTCCTGATATTTTCCCCAGTGCATTCCTTGTACGAAACAAAGGAATTGATGGCTGTCATGTCGAGTACATTGTAAAATACAACAACTGGCCACCGGCGAAAACCGGCTTTCACTGAGTACTGATGTGCCATCTGGTTTAAAACATCCACTCCGTACTTTGTGTCATTGTAGAAATCCACAGTCTCCAGTTTTTTTCTTGTCAACAGTCCCGATAGCAACTGACGTATTAAGGAAGATGAGAATACTTACATTCTTTCTCGGCTTGCACTTGTGAACGGTTAGCGTAACACAGTCATTGTGTTTAAAAATTGTACTGAAGTACAGCTGTGGTTGCAAGTTTTGCACAGATGGTGGAAGCTCTCTCTTGCTTTGTTCACTGTTCCAAACAGGCTGCTGTTAAATGTGGTGTAGCATTCGCATATCGATCAACAAATGAAATGCACTGAGTGCTGTCCTCTGGAATCTACCATGCTCTCTCCCTCCTCCTCAGCCAAGAACCTTGGGGTAACCCTGGACCCCTACTTCTCCTACTCCCAGCACATCTCCACTCTAGCACGCACCTGCCATTTCTTCCTGAGCAACATACGAAGAATCCGACCCTTCCTCACCAACTACTCCACGCAACTCCTCGTCCAGGCCCTGGTACTCTCCCGCCTAGACTACTGCAACTCCCTCCTGGCCGGCCTCCCTGCGTCTGTCACCCGTCTACTCCAGCTCATCCAGGAACTCTGCTGCTCGCCTGGTGTTCTCTCTGTCTCACTTCTCCCTCGCTATTCCACTGCTCCGCACACTCCACTGGCTCCCGATAACCGCACGCATCCAGTTCAAGACTCTTGTACTCGCCTACCGATGCCTTGACTAGACTGCACCCAGCTACCTCCAGACCCTCATCTCTCCTTACACCCCCACCCGACCTCTCTGCTCTGCCTGCAGTAGAAGACTAACTGTACCTCCGCTACGCTCCCCTGCCTCCAGAGCAAACTCCTTCTCCCCCCTCGCCCCACAGTGGTGGAACCACCTTCCTACAGATGTCAGGACTGCCCAGTCCCTGACCACCTTCCGGCACCTCCTCAAGACACAACTCTTCAGACAACACCTGTAAAACTCAACTCTTCTGGACAAGCACTCTGCCTTTAATGCACTTTAACTTGCACTTATCTACTCCCTATTTTACTATAGTTAATCCTGCACTTAACCCAATCTGTAGTATATTGTATTTCACTTGCACTCGTATCTAACCCTGATGTAACTATCAACACTGTTATCTGCTCTTGAACTTCCCCGATATCAAATCGTACTGTGTTTTGTATTTGCTCCTATTAGGACTGAAGTCATTGTATTTTGTATCTTGCTCTTAATTGTACTGTAATTCTTGATATGTATTTTTATGTATACAACTGTAAGTCACCCTGGGTAAGGGTGTCTGCTAAGAAATAAATAATAATAATATCGATGTTGCGTTTTGCGTACGGCGTGGGACCTGAGGTTTCAGTCAAAACATTTTGTGCAGCCCGTCTTCCCACAGCGTCAACACCAGGATTTATAATTTCCCAAATAGGGCCATCCTTCCCAGTCTCTTGAATGCCTGTTCGTGCTGGCGATGCAGCTGGAGTCACTGGTGAAACAGAATCAGAGGCTCAATTAAGATATGAAGGTAAAAACAAGTGACCATGTTATGAAATTTAGAAACAGAATTGCCTCAAAATAAGTTCAAGGCAAAAAAATTCCTCAAAATTTCAAAGTGAAAAAATGCTTTGATTCGAATTGCCCATTGAAACGGGTGACACGCTGCTCTGCAAGCTGGTGTTTGTGACAGCAAATAATTCTTGTAGCATAAAGAAAGGTTCAAAACTAATTTTGTTAAGAAAACCAACCATATGCATGAGCAAACCAACCATATGCATGAGCAAAGGTTTGAAGGTAAAAGCTTGCTGATATGGCACTTTTAATGTCTATAGGCTGGTTCTGGATCATATCGTAGCAGCAAGTGAAGGGGACCGGCTTTGTCTGTGGCTGTATTGCACTCCGGAACTGTTTCAGCTGTGCGCTTATACTATGCCAGACTGTTAACTTGCAGGACTTAATTGCTTGCACCATGCGGCAGGGTGCTGGGACTTGGCACTGGATCAGACAGTCTACACGGGGGTCACCAGGTGCTGTTCACGTGAACCCCATGTGGCTGTACAGGACTCTGATTGGGTGAGGACCATTATAATCTTTTACATTGTTATTTGTTAAAGGTCAGTGGGCTCTGATTGGCCAATCCTCACATAACTTTGTTTCTTTATCTGGGTCTGAGGGGGGATAAAAGAGGGTGCATCATGTGTGTGTTTGTGTGTAGATTCAAGAGAGTGGAGAATCGTGCGGTGAGGTGTGTTATTTGCTGAGAACATGTTGTTGCAAATAAAGAGCCGTGACAGAGAGAGAATGAATCCTGGTTATAAACAGCTTTTCACTCACTGACTATGTTTGTGTTTGTTTGTCTTGTGTTGTGTTGTATTGTTTGCAACTCTGTTTGGACACACTATTATTTTGGGATTGCAACCCTTGTTTTAGGCTGCATGTTACACATAGTTGTGTATCACCAGCCACCTATTATTTTGAAAAAGGATTTCTAAAGGAAACCAAAAAAATAAAATCTCCTTTGACCTTGGAACTGTGTGTGGTCACATTATTTACTGCACAGCATCACTTCCACACCCGCGCACTACTAACCACTTTGCCACAAGAGCATGCCGGCTGTTAAACCATGCTCTGTTGTCAAGACTGCCTTCTTTTTCCGATAGCAATTTCATCCTGTGCTACATTATTATTATTATTTTGTCTCCATGAAGTAGGCTTCCTTTCCTGAAAGAGGCTTATATTTATTTATTTATCAATAAAGCCTGACTGACTCAGCAGTGTCTGTTTTACCATTCTGACATCAAATTGTGGAGTCAAAAAGTTTTCCAGTTAATTTTCAGACAAGACAAAGGTCATGCTTATTGGCTTTTGTCATATTTTACTTTATTTTCCTTGAGTTGACTTAACTGAAGTTTATGTTCTGAGTGTGACCACATTTCCCTTTCTCCACCAGCACCTAATGCAGACAAACCAGACCATTCCCTTATCTCGTCATAGACCCATAGTAATGTAATGCTTGAATACGATTTCAAAACATGTGCTATCCTGGCTGTTGCCTATATCATAACTGTAATAAAGTGAATTGAGTATCTGGATGAGTTGCTCACACCAGTGATTCAGGGAACAATGGGGACACCTGTTTCATCCTGTGTGCAGTTTCTTACTTTTAGTTTGTATCACTGCCCAGCAGATGTACCAGAATAGAGCATGCATAAGGGGTGCTGTCATAGCTCAGTTATTTCATATACTTCTAAGTCCATGTTTTAAAGTAGATATATTTCTGTGTTATGATTCTGCTTCTTATCTATTACCCAATGGCAACACATTAGTAGGTGTGTTCTAGGATGAGGGAATTCCCTGCATCTCTCTAGGCTATTGCTTCAAAACTATTGCATAACCTAAAAGAATATTCATCAAATGCAGTTTTATATTAATCAAACTAAATCAATCTAATTGTATAGGTGAATGGAACTGTTTCTCCACCTGATAAATACATTTAAAATCTCAATCATGTGGATAAAGCTCAATCCCACTGATGTTATTTGCCTAGTACTCTGATTTAAAATTCTTCCTTAAGCATGGCTGCTAGCTGGCAACAATTCCTAGAAAATGTTAGAAAGACTACATTTTCCAGAGTTCCACACTGCTGACTGTGGCATCACATGCACACAAAGGAGAGCATGTGGGATAGGTCACATGATGCTGTTTGGCTGCTGAGTCCCTCAAGCTGCTGCAGCTGAGCTGATTGCTAGACACACAACGCTGTAACCCCACAGGCAGGTAATGTGCAATAAACCTTTTATTTTATTATTCATGCATTAGTTAAATTGCTGCTTCTGTGCTTTTCCCATGCAAGCTGGAAGCAGGGAGAAGGTTCATGACTGCTAGCTCCAGTCATGTCTTGTGTGGGAGCTGCTGTCTCTAGGCCACTTCACAGGATTTCAAGTGTATCAAAGATGGAGATGGGAAATGTGAAGGAAAACAAGGCGAGCCAGGAAGCTCTTTTGAGAGCTTTGGCTTCAGGGCTTCCATACTGCACACAAGGAGTGGATAGTCCTGGCTCCCTTCTCTCTTACTTTATGGTACATCTATATGAATTCATACGTCAGGATTAAAAACAACTCATGCACACATACAGGAGCTGTTTGAGTCACGCATACTGTGCATACAAACAGTGACCTCAAACATTGAAAAGAAATACAATGCATATTGTATGCATGAAAGTCATAATGGTTGATAAACCATCTCTATATAAATATTGTGTAACATAAACTAATGGTGTATGTTTGTATGTCTACAAGTAGAGTTTATAGTAGTAGTAATTTATCGGGAAAACAGTAACTGTCAGTAACATTTCATTGTCAACTGTCTTCTATTTTAAATTAACATACTATTGCTGGATATTTAAATGAACACATTATTGCTGCATATGAACACATATTATCAATCAATCTGAATTTCTAAAGCAATGTTGATGCTGAAATTGTAATTGTAACACCTTAGGCTTTCCTGCAGAATACTTTGCAATTTGTGAGTCTGGGAACATGTCTACTACAGATTTGCTGAACTAGGCACAACATGTAAAGGTCTCTGCACATGTAACTTTCGATCTCTGTTTTTCCTTTGGCAACGAAAGATGTTATTGAAGCGCTGGTTTTTTGAGCATCACTGTTTTTTTTGTGTTTTTGTGATCTCTCGTGCATACCACAAGCATCATCATTCTTACTCCCACATCCTACCGTTAAAAAAAGCCCTGCAGGCTTACAGAAAGTAAGTCTCTTTTCAACGTTGCTTAGGATTATGTGACAATATGTTGTGGTCCAAGAAGCTTGAAATTTGCATCATATATATATATATATATATATATATATATATATATATATATATATATAACTGCAGTGTACAAAATTGAAGGCATATGAAAATTTTTTTAAAAATGTACAAAAGCCCTTCTTCAGCTGTTTATAAAGAAAAGTAAACACAGTGCAATAAACTTGTTGTTAAAAACATACATACATATATATATATATATATATATATATATATATATATATATATATATATTTTATTTTAACCGGACGAGGAGGGCTTGCACGCGCAGCCATCGTAAATGGTCAACTGTGTGAGCTTGCCTCATGCACTGAATGCATGCCTGCCACACAAAAGAAGTGTTGCAATGCTAGTAACCAGAATTACTTTCATGTGTTGTGTCATAACTTTTCCAACGCACAATGGTCTGCTTGGCTAAATAAGGAACATTGTCTGATTTTGAAACTTCCTGAATAGCAACTCGTGAGGGCGTTATATGTCCCCACGTGTTGCTACAACTGTTTAAATAACGTACATGTAATTGTTCTTTTCATTGTTAATATCTTGACAACTTTTTATACTTATAGCTTTAAAGTCTGTTTCAAAGCTCTTATCAAAATGGCCACTCTAGTGCACTGGGGTTTGAGATTGGTCCTTTAAATCACTGCAGTAAAAGCGATTTAAAAAATAAATAAATAAATAACAAGAAGTGCTCAGGATTTTCTGTTCCGTACCACATCATGGATTGTTATTGCTGTGTTACCTGTTTGACAATGTGAACAATAATCCTTACACTATCAGTGCACTAGAGCAGACAGTTTGATAACAGCTTTGAAACAGACTTTAAAGTTATAAGTGTAAAACATTGTCAGGATGTTAACAATGAAAATAAAAATTACAGGTATGTTATTTAAACAGTTGTAGCAACACGTGGGGATGAAACAGTACCAAGGACAGCGACTCCAGCTGCATCGCCAGCATTAACAGGCATTCAGGAGACTGGGAGGGATGGCACTATTTGGGAAATTATAAATCGCTGTGGGAAGACGGGCTACACAAAATGTTTTGAATGAAACCTCAGGTCCCACGCTGTACGCAAAAAGCAACATCGATATTATTATTATTATTATTATTATTATTATTATTATTATTATTATTATTATTATTATTATTTATTTCTTAACAGACATCCTTACCCAGGGCGACTTACAGTTGTATACAAAAAATACATATCAAGAATTACAATACAATTAAGAGCAAGATACAAAATACAATGAATTCAGTCCTAATAAGTAAATACAAAACACAGTACGATTTGATATCGGGGCAGTTCAAGAGCAGATAACAGTGTTGATAGTTACATCAGGGTTAGATACGAGTGCAAGTGAAATACAATATACTACAGATTGGGTTAAGTGCAGGATTAAATACAGTAAAATAGGGAGCAGATAAGTGCAAGTTAAAGTGCATTAAAGGCAGAGTGCTTGTCCAGAAGAGTTGAGTTTTACAGGTGTTGTCTGAAGAGTTGTGTCTTGAGGAGGTGCCGGAAGGTGGTCAGGGACTGGGCAGTCCTGACATCCATAGGAAGGTGGTTCCACCACTGTGGGGCGAGGGGGGAGAAGGAGTTTGCTCTGGAGGCAGGGGAGCGTAGCGGAGGTACAGTTAGTCTTCTACTGCAGGCGGAGCAGAGAGGTCGGGTGGGGGTGTAAGGAGAGATGAGGGTCTGGAGGTAGCTGGGTGCAGTCTAGTCAAGGCATCGGTAGGCGAGTACAAGAGTCTTGAACTGGATGCGTGCGGTTATCGGGAGCCAGTGGAGTGTGCGGAGCAGTGGAATAGCGAGGGAGAAGCGAGACAGAGAGAACACCAGGCGAGCAGCAGAGTTCCTGGATGAGCTGGAGTAGACGGGTGACAGACGCAGGGAGGCCGGCCAGGAGGGAGTTGCAGTAGTCTAGGCGGGAGAGTACCAGGGCCTGGACGAGGACTGCACGAAATCAATATGCGAATGCTACACCATATTTAACGCTGTACTGTAGCAGAGGCACATAGGATTGTGGCAGGGAGCCCAGCCCCTGTGCTGTTTTTGTGTTTTATGTTGTATGTGGTGTGTTATTGTTGGTGTATATATATATATATATATATATATTGGTGCACGGGATATAATGTGGGATATGTAGCACGAGTGATGTAAACTGTATATTTGTATTTATGCACGAGGATTGCACAATCAATTCACGTGCAAATTTAAAATATGTAGTAGTATGTGAGCATAGGGATGGCCAAATTAGTTCACATGCTGGGAATGAATTAATTAGCAATTCAATCCCGGCACAGCTGTATATATAGATGCACGATCAGGGTTGGTGTGTTCGCAGAGGAGAACGAGAGAGTGAGAGAGAGGAGAAATAAAAATGCTATTCATGCTGGAAAGACCAGCACGATACTTGTTTGGGATTTGTCCACTGTCTTTTTGTCTGTCTATTTATTTTGGCCAACATGCCGTTTGTTTTGTTCAGTGTTTTGTTTAAACATTTTATTTGTTCATTTAATTAACAGGCGCAAGCAACTCTGTGTCATTCAGTTCCTGATCTGACGTCGCCACACGAGCAATCCGTGACAGTAATATATCTGAATAAAAATGCTTTTAAAAATCAATTTTAAAATCATTATGAAACTACCGTCAACAAATTCCCTAGGGCCGACAGAAATGTTTTAACCCTTTGCAGTCCATTTAGTCAGCACGTCTCAGGCGCGTCAGATCCAATTTATTTTCACACACGCAGTTTATTTTAGACATGCTGTTTAAAATAATTTTTTTCACAATAAAACAGGTTTAAAAGGCACTGCATATCAACAGGACACTCATCTCCAGTACTGCATCTCCAGCCCCGCCCCACCCCTTGTTCGCTGTATTTTTCACATACCTCTTCATAGTCGTGCATACTGATAAATCATCTCCTGATCACTCATTTTATCACCAAACTCCTCAATAATCTGATCCAAGTCATTATTTTATTACTATAACATCTCAAAAAGCTCTGCAAATGTGATATTCTCAATTCAGTCCCTTAACTCTTTCAGGACCAATCATTTTTCAGTGAGATGCTCCCCCAGGACCAAGCATTTTTTGTTTGTAGTTGACTGTAGGTAAGCAGCATCACATGATAAAACACAGGTAAACAGGACAAGGCCAGCCTGCTGGTGTACATTAACAACAGCTGCCTGTCAAAATTCAGCCCTCCCACCCTGTGAAAGAAAGCAACAGCAATGTCCCTCCATGGCAGAGGACCAGGAGCGTACAGTAACCACTGTAGAGTCTGCAGTCTAAAAGCAGCCATCCTACTAATGAGATCAATCAGGCTCTGTCCCCCTTCCTCTAATGCTAAGTAGAGCACACTCTGCTTCACCCAGTGCAACCCTTCCCATCCAGTCCAACAGCAGTCTCTGGATTTCCTTTGAAAAAAAGATGATGGTGGGCCCACACACATTAATCGATGCCAGAGCATTGAAGTAATCAGATTATTAATTATTAAAACTCTACCTCTATAGGAGAGCTTTAAAAAAGCCACCTCCAACTCTGCAATCTCCCCTTCACCTTCTCCCTCCCAGTTCTCTAGTGCTGTACCCTTTCCTCCCTGGAACACTCAGAGATGCAGGAACACCCTCTGGTTCCACTGTAGAAACCCCGGTAAATCTGGTGGTCTGGTACCCTGCCAATCCCCCATCAAAAAAGCGTTGCTTTTATCCCAATTGACACGAGCAGATGACACTTTCTCAAAAATATCCTGGCAGTAACTCAAAACCTTAATATCCTGACTGTTAGTCACAATCACTGATATGTCATCTGCATAGGCCACCAACATTTGTAGTTGTTAGTTATTATACATGTATCCCATGTATGTAACACTTCATTATATATTTATTAAGCTTTTAAAATTACGATAGAACTTCCTAACCAAATACACAATTTATTTATAATTAATTGTTCAGTGAATTCCTCTAATCATGCATTTTCTTTGGTACTCTTTGCTCGCCTCCGCGATAAATAAACGCAACATGATTAGAAGTAGCCACCAAACACTTAGTTTTAAAAGAACAGTTTATATGCATACAAATGTGTGAAGGTGAAAGTGTACATTGTACATAAAGTGTGGGGGCAGTCTGACAACATTAAAAATATGTTTAGACAAAATCCATGTCAATGATCTCAATCACATTCCTAGTGGATCTGTGTGTCCTATGCCTGTTCTTTGTTCTAGTGTGGATTAGACACAGGTGTTAAAAGCCAAGGACGCATTGCAAATCTGCAATCACCTAAGGAAACTTTATTGTAATATCTAATATGCCATTTTCTATACCAAGATTTAATTATTTACTCTTAGGTTTTTATTTGTATAATTCAAATAAAATCTACAATAGATGTCAGCTGTCATATAATGTACGTATCCAGAGTTCAGATAGGCTACAGTTGCATTGATAATTTCTTGGTAGAACATTACACTGGGTGCAAATAATAGTATATCATTTTAACAATACAACAAACATCTCATTCATAACCACAAGTATAGAAAAGGCAAAAATATTTTCATAACTACAAATATTGAATTATCATATTTGAAATTAAAAATTTCAGTGCCAGTATGCAGTATGCTGCCGACAAAACAGTGTAATATTAAGGTTAAGGATGTAATATATTGATGCATAGGTAAATGGATTTAATAATAGTAATAACAAAAAGTAGGAATTATAACTTGAACAAATTAAAACATTTTAATTTACTGTACATTTAAAAAAAAAAAAAAAAAAAAAGCGTTGCTGGAGACTCCACTCCCAGTCAGGTGGGACACGTTCACGTGATTTAGAATGTTGCCATGGCAAATGCCTTTGTTTCTTGTCAAGTCAGTCACTTTGCGCACAGTTTACAACGAAGAGTAGTAGTTTGTCAAAAAATTTTGAACAAAAAATGCTGCCAAAGAAAGCTGAAGTTCAACAGACTTTAACTGGTATTTTTAAATGTAAAAGTGAGGAAGTAGGGGAATGCCAATCAAAAAAACTAAAAAGAACTGAAGACACAGAAAATCTTCTGAACAAAAACCCTGCTTTTGTTTTACCTTCGTCGACGTCAAGTGAGCCAAAGCACAGAGACGAAGGAGACTGCTCAATTGGTGGGTAAGCCTACTATTGAGACTGTAACTCAACAATACCCTGCTGTGTGGTCAAAAATGCAATTTGACGAGTTCAAAAGAGAAAACAATTGGCTGTTTGCTTCAGACGGCAAACGGGTGAACAATATGTCATGAATATTTCCGATTTGAAGATGCATTCTGCAAGAGACGTCAATATCTCTTTAAACTGGGCTGCGTGTGAAATATCTTCTTATGGAAAGAATAAAGAGACTGAGCTTGCCTCCATTCGTAAAAAAAGTAAGCAAACATAAAAGGTCCTCAACTCACATTGAAGCTGAAAAAAATTAAATTATGGCTAAAAAAGAGACCCTTCTCAATATGAATGCTAAAAGTGAAGAAGCAGCATTTGAAACTACAGCTTATGTATTCTGCACAGCTTACTACATCGCCAAAACAAATCATCCACTCAGTGACCATGAGATCCTCATTGACCTACAGCAAATCAATGGGATAGAAATGGGGCAATTAGTTACTGTTACTGTTTTTGATTCTGTTCCAACCTAACAAAATGTTTTTAAATCAAACTAAAATTGACTCATTTTATTTTCTATTGTAGCTTTTAGTATTAATGTGATTCAAATGTTAAGTCTTCAGTCCACATAATTTAACACATTAAAGTCAACAGTAAGAAATTAAAGTTACTTTCACCACTGTTTAAAACTACAGAATCTATCTAATCTGGCCAAAGATACGAGACCAGGAGACCCTTTTGCCCATGTGTACTGTCTATCATTAGGGTGTAGATTCCTCCAAGTATCCACCAGTTCATGTAGTGTTAAATAAAACAGCAAGCAAGCTCCTGGCTGACCTGGTGTGGGGCTTTGAGCTGTCCTATCTCATTTATCATTTTCAGTGCAGTTAAAGTCCCCAGCCAACAGAATAATCCTCAAAATGATACTGAGCCAGCACTCCAGCACTCCATTCTGGGTTTGAAAAAAAAAAAAAAACCCTCTCTCTCTGCCATCATTTGGAGCATGAATGTTGATAACAACTAAAGTTGTATTTCCCACCCATACCTGAACCGTTAATAAAATATTTGGCTAATAAAATGGCTACTCATGCACTAAAATTAGAGCCATGGCTGAGAAAGGCTGTCCTCTCCCACTCACTGACCCAGTGTCTGATTATTATCATCATTGTGTGTCTCCTGGAGGAAGCTGACACTCACTTTCTTCTGAACTAAATACTCAACAATAGCAGCTCTTTTTACTGTATCCCTACACCCATTCACATTCAGAGTCCCCAAACTAAGGCTTTGTATTGAGGGAGTATAGAAAAAGATATAAGGACACACAGTTAGAAAGAAAACCAAGTAAACAGGAAAAAGAAAAGGTACTTGAAGGTGTTTAAACATTATCATTGCTTTTTTAGAGAAGCACGAACTTTACATATCACATTCTTTTACTATCTCTTTCTTTTCCATTCCTAAATCCTACCTTTTTATGCTTGAATAACTGTTAGCCTAAATACACAAGTCTCTTATCTATCGGACACATTACTCTTGATTTTTTTTTTTTTTTTTTCAACGAAACAATTCTTTCTGCTGTGTTATTATGTGACAACTGACCTGAGAAATGTAAAAGAAAAAAACATGACACAGGGCAAAATTCTCAAAGCTATTTATTTGTGCTAATGACAATTTGGAAAAAAAGACTCTTTTGAGACTGTGGCCCACAATCTCTTATTTATAATGCCAATACACATATACCTGTTGTACTATATTCAGAAACAAATGTCAATAAAAATAAAAATAATAATGTCTTGTCCACGAAATGGCAGACTGAAGTCTATATTCTTGAACTTCTCTTTTTAGTGTAATCAAATGTTAGTAATTTGAGGTATCTGCATCTGGATTTTATTCACAAAGGTTTAACTAATACGTTTTTTATGTTTATTTTAAGGACTGACACTTTTTTTTATCATTTTTGATGCATTCATTATCGCTGGCACTGAAATATATAAAACCAATGGTCTGGATAACTCCTTTTATTCCTATGTCTCATCTCGCCAATAACCTCCCACAAAACTCCACGCATGAAAAAACACTTCCCTCTCATTTTGTTTTTTGGGACCTCATTATCACTGCAAATCAATCTGTGTGAACTTTGCTAATTTGCGTAATTACTGACATTGTGACATACCCCATCCTGAAGTGCTGAGAAACATCCATGTCACTAAGGATTTTACTTGTTAATCAGTAATTTGTGTTTGTTTTTTGTCATTAGTGCACATATTAAAATACCTTTTAATTATGATAGTTTGTTTAAATTGCATTTAGTTAGTGGTCATAACCACTGTGCTGAAGTAACAGTATTCAGAAACATAAAGTTTCTATTTTGTTTCATCTTTGCATTAATATGGTGTGGGTTTAGTCCATAGAAAGGGGCTGCACAGCGTTGTGCAAGTGAGGACTATATGGAACACTGTAGGAGTTAGCCATTCTAACTGCAGCTGAGTCACAGGCCCTTTGAAGACCATGACGTTGGTTCCTCCTCCTACAATATTTAGGCTGTTCATCAGCTCTGAACCCGAGATGACTGGCTCCAGTACCTGTTGGTTCTTTTGCCATCAATATACCAACTCTAATATGATGCATTTTTCAAATTGGTAGTCCCCGAGCGGAGGCCACATCAGTCTTTAGTAGACATTAATTTAAGTTCACAGCAGCAGATAACTGGAGGACTGAAATTAGCCTCTTTTCCATAGTTTGAAGCATTTAGTGATATATTGCACTTGGAAGAGTTGCTACATTGTTGGTCAATGGCAGCAATTCCTGAGTAATTGCTTAATTGTGATGAAGCTGCTATTTGTTATCATTGACAAAATTCTATTGCTGTCCACATTGATAGTTGTGGAAATTGGAAAGACTGAGACAATAGGTCGAAACATCATGATAGGTACATACTGTATCACTTTCCATATTCATGTTTACTATATACATCGTACTTACATACACATTTCTCATTCAATATTGCATACATGCCAACAGTGCCGATATGGTCGGGACAGTCCGGATTTACTCACACATGTCTTGCGTCCCGATGCATAGGAAGAAAGTCCCGATATTTATCCTTGAAAACTCTTTACAGCTCTAGGGCGTTTGCTCTCGTGCCTGTACTGTTTTTTTCTCTCTCTCTCTTTGGGCTGCTGACCCTTGTGCACTGCACTGCCTGGCAGGGACTGTGTTCACATGACCAGATCTCGGTTTATTGAAATATGTCATATCCAGTCATATTGGCGAAGCGTATTGTTTCTTCACTCCTGTTGCAATATGATTTGATGTGTATGATTTAGAGTAAAATGTGGGAGCCAACTCAACGTGAATGACTGGAGTTAGCTATACCCTTCATTTCTATACAGCATTCACTGATCACAGTTCTGAGATATATATTAAAACGAAAAAGGTGAAAAAATGAAAAAAATAAACATAAACAATAGAAACTGGAATATGTTTAAAAACTAGAATGAAACAAACAAAAAAATAAACATGAAAACAAATATTCTGAGTTGCATTAATATCGTTTAAAAAAAATACTATGTAAATAATTTAATTAAAATAAAGTCAGCCTGTTATTTAACAGTGATTGGGGTAAAAAAAAAAAAAATTATTCTGCGCAGCAGAGTTAGTGAAAACCATGCGTTCTGCTCATTATATAATAATGAGTGTTTGCGTGTATGTGTTTTTATGCATATGCCCCCCGCGAAGGCAAACAGAATGGTTGAACACATGCAATCACAAGGTCATAAAAATATTAAAGACAGAGCTCAGAAATGGAAGTTGCTTGGTGAAAATGCAGGGGGAAAAAAATATCTTGTGCTGTTTTCCCACATGCTCTGTGTTTTGAAGCGATTCCGCTCAATGCTACTCGTGGGGACAGTTTTCTAATGGCACTCTTAGACAACAGTTGTCTGCCCAATAAGATGTCTTCCAAAAAGCACAGAAAGAAAACAAAAAGTACCACAGACGTATGCTAGGAGAAAGCTTCATTCATTTCCTAGACATCTCAACCATTCACTGATGGAGAATTTATGAGAGTGTTTGTTGATAGCATGCGAAAAACTGTCCTGCCCAAGCTCCAAACTTTAAACATGTTTGGATCATATGACTGCAGCAGCATGTATCAGAACTGGTAGAAGATGTTTTATGTGAGTTGAAAGATGTGGCAAAAAATGTTTCTCCTGGCAGTGAATGAGACAACTTTGCAATGTGTATCTTGGTCCAAATCATTTATATAAATGAGGAACAGTAAGGGTGCCCAATGGCACAATATTTACAAGCTTCCAGTCTTCAGGGACCTCACCTGTTTCTATATAACGATTCATGATAGTAGCCAGTGGTCTACTTATTTATACCCTTGTTTCCCTAAGCACCCTTGGATAAATCATATCTGGGCCCAGTGATTTGTTATTTTTTAGTTCCTGTAGCTTATTTAATACATCTACTTCACTGATGCTGAAATCTTCAAGACCTGCGTGTGCGCAAACGGGCACCACTGGCGGCATACTATTTGTATCCTCTCAGGTAAAACATTAAAAAAATATTTGTTTAATACAGCAGATATTTTACAGTCCTCATAAACCTTGTTATCATATTCAAACCCATCTATTTTTTTTTATAATACATGGATATTAGTATCTGTAATAAAAAAGACAATAAAATGGGTGTTAATGTTCAAATTGTGAATTTTAATTATAACATAAATTAAGTTAATATTAAAGAATCTTAAATATAATTTTCTTTTTGATAATTCAGGGGTGGTGAATTAAACTGGATAGATAATGAACTGCAAAAAAGAATGTATTTTTAAGGAAAAGGTGCTTCAATGGGGTATGCTTTTTTTTTTTCTTAGTCGCCATCAGAGTTGAAGATTATTTGTCTCGCTCAATTGTTTGGTGCTCCCGTTGGTGGAGGATGATTGTAAATCTTCATAGAGACAGATTTGTTTAAAAAAGTGCCTAAAAAACATGAATTGGGGGTGTTGTCGAGTGATTTAAAACAAGGCATTTTGTTTGAAAGTGGTCGGGGTGCGCAGGAGTCAAATATGGGTCAAAGGTTAAGTATAATCTTCTAGACGAATATGCCATTTTGACGTCACTACTGTGGTATTATGCCTTTTTTTAATGACTCAGGATGCAAATATAGCCTTCATCTGTGTGTGTGTGTATATATATATATATATATATATATATTATTATTAGTGGCCCTCAGAAGTGAGTCAAGTTTTCAACCTGGCCGTGCCAGCAAAAAAGTTGTGCACCACTGGTTTACGTGATACAGCCTTTGTCATTTTGAAGTTGACTCAAGAAACTGAAGAAAAGTGTTTGTTGTCCTTCCTTAGCGAGATATCACAGGCAGTACAATCTTTTTAGTAGCAAAAACTAAGTGCAGAGTTCAAAGCAGGTAGAATTTAAAAGGTTAGTTACCTCCGTCACCAAGATGAGTCCGTTCCGGTGATCCAAAAGTTTAGTGCAGAGATGTCTCACATTTCAAAGTTCTTTTTTCAGGAGAGGTTCAATTGTTTGCATTAATAGTTTATAGCAAGACCCTACAGATATACCTACGCACATTTACCTGAGGTCGACTACAATATGTGCAAAGTTTTAAACAGGTTCACAAGCAATGTTTTGGGTAGTTTAAGACGGCTTTTTCAGTTGCTGTGACAACGTAAACAGGAAAAGTAATGCAGAAGAGTCATGGATTTAAATCCTTAGCAGAAGGTGGGAGGATACGTGCCTCCAGGGAAAATCATGTGGGAAATCCAAGAAAACCCAACAGAGCTAAACCAAGTGTGTGTAAAGTGCTGCAAGATCCAGGACTTGCTTTGATGAGTAAGTATGCTAGAAATGGAGATGCAGGAAATGACAGAGCAACAGGAGTTTGAGGAGCTGGCACACCTGAAATTCTTGGAAGTTTGCACCCCTAACAGACAGAAAGCCACCAGTGAGATAGAAGAAGGTCAAAACAGCTGGATTCAGATAGGCAGACAGGGAAAAAAGAAACGTAGTCAAACACAACCACAAGAAATCTAAACGTCAAACAAATTTGAGGCACTTCAAAATTTAGATGATCAAAACCAGCATCAAGAGAACGAAAGGAACAACACCCAGTACCTGATAAACAGTGCTGGCCAGGAGGCACAAAGAAGGGAGGTCATGATTGTCGGAGACTCCATATTGAGAAACACCGCAAGTTCAGTGCGCAGCTTGGACCACCTTACTACAACAGTGCGCTGCCTTCCGGGAGCCTTTGTCACGCACAGGCTCCTAGAACGAGCACTGTATAGGAAAGACAGGCAGGACAGAAGAGGCGGAGGGGTAGCGGTATACATCAAAAATAGTCCAGGTGTTAAATCTGGAAGAAAGAAACAACGCAGAATCAATATGGGTCACAACAATAGACACAAATTTAAAGGGCATAATAATAGGGGCATACTGGGCAAAATAATCTGTTATACAATGACATTAGAAATGCATGTAGCAAAGAAGAAGCCATACTAATGGGGGATTTCAACTTCCCCCATATAAAATGGGAAAACCCAGTGGGTAGCACGACAGCCGAAATTGAAATGGCAGAAATGACAAATGACTGCTTCCTAACACACTTTGTCAATGCACCGACTAGAGGGGAGGCATGCCTTAGTCTTTTCAAATAACAAAGACAGAATAACTAAAACAGAGGTCAGAGAACCATTGGGAAACTCATTTGAAGTGCTTTTTAAAACCCCAAAAGTAACGACTAAAGCTAAGGTTTACAATTTTAAAAAGGCAAACTATGAAGGAATGAAACAGAGACTAACAGAAGTAAATTGGAGTAAAATAGAGAAAACATCCACAGAAAAAGGATGGCTATTTTTCAGAAATGTAATACTAGAGGCGCAAAACAATTACATCCCAAAAGTAGACAAATCAAAATCTAAAACAAAATGGTTTAATAGATCAATTAAAAAAAATATTCAGAGAAAAAAGGCACTTTACAGAGCGTTTAAAAGGGACCAAGAACAAAGTAAGTCAAAAAGGAAGTTAGAAAGGCCAAGAGAGAGATAGAAAATGAACATTACCAAGGGGGCTAAAACCAATTAGAAAAAGTTTTTCCAATATTATATTATAAGATACAAATGGCAAAATCATAGATGAAGAGAAAAAATATATATTAAATGATTATTTTTTACAAGTTTTTTTACAAAGGAGGATACAGACAACATGCACCACATGTTGATTTGTTCCTATCCAGTTTTAAATGACTTTAGCATAACAGAGGCAGAAGTGTTAAAGGGACTAGGAGCTCTTAAAATAAACAAATCCCCTAGGCCAGATGAGATCCTCCCAATAGTACTCAAAGAAATGAAAGAAGTTATTTACAAACCGCTAACTAAGGTCATGCAACAGTCTCTTGAGACGGAGGTTGTACCAACTTAATACTGATCCACAAAAAGGGAGACAAAACCGAACCAGGTAACTACAGACCAATAAGCCTGACTTCTATTATATGTAAACTTATGGGAACTATAATAAGATCCAAAATGGAAAAATACCTATATGGTAACAGTATCCTGGGAGACAGTCAGCATGGTTTTAGGAAAGGGAGATCATGTCTAACTAACCTGCTTGATTTTTTGGAGGATGCAACATCGACAATGGATAATTGCAAAGCATACGACATGGTTTATTTAGATTTCCAGAAAACTTTTGACAAAGTCCTGCATAAAAGATTAATTCTCAAACTGAATGCAGTAGGGATTCAAGGAAATGCATGCACATGGATTACAGATTTGTTAACATGTAGAAAACAGAAAGTACTGATTAGAGGAGAGACCTCAAAATGGAGCGAGGTAACCAGTGGAGTACCACATGGATCAGTATTAAGTCCTTTGCTCTTCCTAATCTACATTAATGACTTAGATTCTAGTATAGTAAGCAAACTTGTTAAATTTGCAGGTAACACAAAAAGAGGAGGAGTGGCAAGCACTGTTGCAGCAGTAAAGGTCATTCAAAATGATCTAAACAGCATTCAGAACTGGGCAGACACATGGCAAATGACATTTAATAGAGAAAAGTGTAAAGTACTGCACGCAGGCAATAAAAATGTGCATTATAAATATCATATGGGAGATACTGAAATTGAAGAAGGAATCTATGAAAAAGACCTAGGCGTTTATGTTGACTCAGAAATGTCTTCATCTAGACAATGTGGGGAAGCTATAAAAAAAGGCCAACAAGATGCTCGGATATATTGTGAAAAGTGTTGAATTTAAATCAAGGAAAATAATGTTAAAACTTTACAATGCATTAGTAAGAACTCACCTAGAATATTGTGTTCAGTTCTGGTCACCTCGTTACAAAAAGGATATGGCTGCTCTAGAAAGAGTGCAAAGAAGAGCGACCAGAATTATTCGGGGTCATATGCAGACAGGCTAAAATAATTGAATCTATTCAGTCTTGAACAAAGAAGATGACGCGGCGGTCTGATTCAAGCATTCAGAATTCTAAAAAGTATTGACAATGTCGACCCAAGGGACTTTTTTGACCTGAGAAAAGAAATAAGGACCAGGGGTCACAAATGGAGATTAGATAAAAAGGGGCATTCAGAACAGAAAATAGAACGCACTTTTTTGCAAGAGAACCAACTCCCCAGTAATGTTGTTGAAGCTGACACCCTGGGATCCTTCAAGAAGCTGCTTGATGAGATTCTGGAATCAATAAGCTACTAACAATCAAACGAGCAAGATGGGCTGAATGGCCTCCTCTCGTTTGTAAACTTGCTTATGTTCTTATGTAAGCATCGTTCAACTTCAAAGGAACAGCAGCAGTATCTGTCACATTCTATTATGATTGGTTAGTTTGAAATACAGGGTGTATTTTATTAGTCCTTCTGTCCTGCCCCTGATTCCGTGATTTAATGATTGGTCAGTATGAAATACGGGGCATAGCTTAAAATATTGGTCTTTCTGAATCCGCCATGTCTCCTGTTGTTATACAAAGTATAAAATACAAGCAAATATTAATGTGGAGGACGAGTAGGGTTGCCAATTCCGAGACATAAGGAAAAACAGCCACCAGTCACTTTGTAGCATACCTAAAGATTTGATTTCAGCATGACCATGCTAGTGCATGAAATTCCCTTATTTGTAGCTATACTCTTATTGAACTTGGTACTGAATCCCACTGTCCTCCAATGTAGTTCCCTGCTATGGGTTTACTCTGGCAAGCTCATCATGCATGATTTTAGAGGAGGCTTTTTAAATTGATGGATGGATCTTTACATCTATTTCCAATCTGCATCTAGCTGCTATGTAATTCCTTTTTAAGTACATTTACTTAGGAGAAGTGAGAAAGTGGGATGAAAACAGCCCGTGGCTATGCAGTTTTCTTACTTGATTCTGCATATTTGCATTTAATTAAATGTGTTTTTAATTTCTGTTTGCCTAGTTCCTACTACACCCCACGTCCCCTCAATTTAAGTGTAGTGCTAGACAGGGAGAGCACTGAAAGCGACCCCCAGTCTCCAAGCCATGTCTCACCCTCTCCTCCCCTAGACCGCAGGGCTCCATATGGTGAGCGCACAATGACTGGCCTGGCAGTGCAGACATTGGGGAGGGTTAGATTCTGTATTTATTGTTTTGTATTTTGAAGACTTGAATGTGGTATACATCTGTGATGCATCATTACTTTTTAATGGAAGTCAGTATTTTATATTTTTTAAATTGTATTTATTTTGTATTTTATTCCATGGTGACTTGTACATAGAAGAGGAGTGTATGTCACACTTTGATTTTAAAATATATAAAGAGAACTGATTGTCCAATGGTGCTGAAACTTGGTAAGGACATTTTGCACAAGTTATTGATAGAGGTCCAATCTCCTATTGAAATTAGCAATAGTCAATTTATTGAGAACACTTTGTCTGTTTAGAAAGCCTGAAAATATGCATATGCAGTATTAGTAATATAATATACAGCTAAGGCCAAAGGTTTTCCATCACCTACAAATGTAGGATTGAGACATTAAAAAAAAAATAACAATAATAATAATAAAAAAAACTATATGAACATAATTTAGATATTTTATTTAACATCATGTAATCAAAGAAACTACAAAATGATATTGCAAAAGTATATTGGAAGCCATAATAGTAGTACAGTATTTCATGTTAGATTTTGACATGTCAGTTTTACGTTAAGTATATGGAAAACTACAAAGTGGCATGTAATTCGATATGATAACATAACATTATTCAGCAGGTTTCATTCGACTGTATGAAGCAAAATTAGTTAATTCTATAAGGTAATGCAAAACTTTTGAGGTGACATGAGCTGTGAGGCACCAACAAGGGCACCAACCAGAGCAATTCATTGCCTGTGCCCCCTCAATTCTGCCATGGCTGTGACACACTGCTTTCCAGTCCTCAGTGCTGACAGATGGCTGTGGTATTCCCAGTAAGACTGCAGGGCTCACAGAATAGTGAAGTCATTCAATGTGGCGTGCAGGGTGCTTGTGACTTGTTGAAGCAGGGGTTGGCACCATGTAGCGTGGTGATGGACATTTAAAAAAAAAAAAAAAAAAAAACATCTTGGCCACGGACAAACAAAACGGAAGGTATATCCAATTCTGTGCGTGCGTGTGTTAGACGTATTCACTACCACAGACACTGATAACTCTTGCCATGGAAATGCATGTCCGTATACGGACAAGTTGCCGACCCCTGTGTTGAAGGGACAGCTCCCAGAATAAGATATGCAGGGAAGACATTGAGAAAGACTTCCAGTCTAAACAGTTGTAATTTAATTTATTAGATTTATTTTAGTATTTCTGGGTTTGCAGGAAACTTTTGCTGTGTATTGTATACAGTAAAGTCAAAGTTGCATGAAAATGAGGATTTGTATTCCTTCACTATGAGGAATCTTTAATTTGTGATGTATATCTGTTGTGCACCTGCTGATTTTGATCCAAATTCTTCTTGCTGTTTAGAGCTGTTTCTGTAGAAAGATTATGAAAATTCCTTAACAACATGTGATAATCTCTTTGATGTATTTTTGAAAAATATGAACTCCCTAGGTGGTCGCTATTTTAATTATTTTGACAAAAGAACAGTTTAAAGCTGTAATATTAAAGAGAAACTTGTATGGTTGTGTAATATCTGAGTTATCTTAATTCTAATCTACAGCATCCTTATTTTTAAGATTCACTTTGTAACAATTTGTGCGTCAGTGATCCTGGTGACTCGGAAGTTGAAACATGAAACAGACTATAATATAAAAGGAATTTAAACAAAATTAATGATTATACCTTATTGTTAAGATACCCACTATTTTTGCAAGTATCTTTGCATGGCATTTTTGCAGTTTCACTGTGTTTTCCCATGGTAATGCTATGCATCCATAGTTTACCCTGGTATGGCATGTTTATTAATATGCTTCACCATACCTCACTATACTTTACAATGTTTTATCATGCTTTCACTTTGCTTTATTACACTCTGCTATGCTTTTACTATGGTAAACATTTATAAGGGTAAGTAACTCTGTAAGATCCACCAACTGCAGACTTCCTTTGCTGTGTGTAATCTGAATCAGAGACTGATTAGCCTTGCAACACACATCAATGAATAGTACATTGCACAAAGGTTGTGAAAGAACTGAAAACATGACCAAAGGTTACTGAAAGCAAGAACATAGCTTTTAAAAACACAAGTACACCTTGAAATAAGAGAGAAAGCACTCAAATGCTGTGTGGGCTAATCACACAATACAGTTCCTTGATGTGTTAGGTATGCTGTGTGTGTGGAAGGCAGGAAATCAAATGTTCCGGGCTCCATGCAGAAGAGTTTAAGCATAAACTGTGTTTTTTAGTGGAGTGAGGAGGAGAAGACAGGTAAATGTAAACTAGTTTGGTATTTCAAATGGATGAGATCACAGTTCCTTGTGTAATAACAAGCGGAGACAGAAAGGAGCATGAATTATTGGGGAAGGTTCTGCTGAAGCTCCCAGGGTATCTGGGTATGTGTTTCTTCTCAGGGCTTGATGGTCTTTATGCAGAAGTGCATTAAACAGTTTCTGCCTGGTCAGGATTAGGACAGATGAGGATGTAACATAAAGCCATTCTATGTACTGTAACAACTGTTTTGTGTAGACGTTTGTGTGTATGTATATACAGATAAAAAGTACACCCACCCACCCCCCCACACACACAAACACAAACACATACAAATATGCATAAACACATACTGTGATTATTTATGTTTAAATAGGCACAGTACTAAAGATGATTAATGACAAAGGTTCTTTATTTTACAAGACTATATTAATTCCCTTTTTAAGAAGTTCAAGTCAAATGGAAATTTATGTTCAAACTTATGTACAGTACAAATCTCTTCTTCCTTGTCCTCTTCTGTTGATGTCACACTTTCCATGTCTTCCCAAAACACCATATTTTCTTTGTATATTAGGTAAGAGCAACAGTGGGTGGGAGGGAGGGTATTTTTGCGCTAAATGTAATGCTATAAAGTACTTTTTTTACCCAGGAAACGGAACTGACGCTTGGGTAGACGCGCTGGTGTGGCACTGTCTACTGGCCGTCAAAAAAAAAGCGATGCGACGTGAAGCGCTGGTGTGTGCAGGCCTTTAGGGTGCTAAAGGGCATGGTGCAAACATAGATACACAGTATAAAAAATGTAGGCATTAATGAATGGGTTAACTCTGCGTTTACTTTCACTTTGAAACTTTTTACTCCTACACACTCACCAGCTGTATAGTTGGCTCATCGATCTGAGTGCCTCTCATGGCGACACGTTCTGGCAAAATTGAGCTACAAAAAGTACATTGACAGTCTTAAATAGAGTGTATGCAATCTACGGTAATAACTTTTACCCTTTTCAAGGTCCTACATAAACATTAATGTGATTTCTATAGTAAGTAGTCGTACTTTAATGTAATACAAATTAAAGCTAGTAAGCCGTGTATTGCAGTGTTTTGTGACAGACTGCAAGCACCAGCCAAAAAAGAAAGCTCTCCAGATTTCCTACAGTAGCTCATGCTAATCTCCTAAAGATGTGGTATGTCCATTTATGCTAATCTGTATTAATAAAATGAATAAGAAATATCCAAAACCATTTGTGTATATAAATGTAATTTGTAGACCAAAGTGATTTTCCATTTCAACATTTCTCTTTTCCATTTGATAAGTAGTTTTCATGTTTTTCCATGTCATATACCTATTACTTGATATTTAGACTTTTACTTTCAAGCTACGTTGTTTAAGTAAATGCCAATACAGTATTTATTGCTATTGGTATTTATTTTAATCAAGCAACAGTTAACAGAATTGAAAAAATATAAAAAACAAAATAAATAAAATACAACTTACTGTAGAAATCACATTAATGTTTACAGAAAATGCAACGTGAACGAACTTCTGAAAACTGTAAAATCAACAGTGTTTGAAATTGCATTTCTCGCATTTCTCGCAAGTGCATTTTTAAAAAATACATATATTTTTTATTTATTAATGCACTTGCGCATTCTCGGACTCGGTAGTTAACGAGAAACGGGCAACATGGGAAAGTATGTATACTCAGAATCTTGGAAGACTAAAAATAAATATTAGGACTAGTTGGTCCCATGAATATTTTTATATTAAACTTGTCTTGTTTTTGTTTTTTTGTGTTTTTTTTTGTATAAAATGCAAAAGAAAAAATAGAAAAGAAAACACAGCTCATGGCTTACTTTTTCTGTATTCAGATTTACTACCAATTAATACTGCTTCTTATCTTATGTCTTTAATTTAGAAATTGCTTCACATTTTTCTCTTCTAGCTCACTTGGTGTTATGGTATCAATGTGACATTGTTTGTTTTTGTGCCTGAAATATGTCTCTGTTTCATTGGTATCTGGTTCTGTGTTTCTTTCACCGCTTTTTTCTGTGTAATAAAGTATTGCAAAACCGACCAGTTTGCTTAAATATGTAGACTTTACTTACTTTGAAAATTACTGTGTGCTAAGACAAGTTTCTGGTTTTAAAATTCTAATAAATACATTATTTTGTACTTACTTTTCTTAGACACTTTTAAGTAACTTTTACTTGCTCTTTAAATCTCTTTAAATCTGGATGCCTAAAATCATAAAAAATGAACAAAGTTATACACTTATTTTGAATTTTGGGTTCCTATTAAGGTATATATTTAGGCCCAGGATATGCAGTTTTAGACCCCTGCAAAACCCTGAAATTTGTTTTCGGTGGGGGGCATTGCCCCCTGCACCCACGCTGGGGGAGGACCCCCATACCTCCCTGCACCCACGCTGGGGGAGGACCCCCATACCTCCCTGCACCCACGCTGGGGGAGGACCCCCATACCCCCCTGCCTTCTACTTAGGATTTCTAGCCTCCTGCTTTAAATGAAAATGAAAAGACTGGGAAGTAATGTTCCCTTGTCGGAATCTGAAGGGCAAACTGTAGCAAAGCTGTGCAGCATGCAGAAAACAACTCCGGGGGATCAAAATGATCCCCTGCAGAGGATAAAATACCTGGCGACAGGGATATAATGGAGGCATATAATATTTAAATTTTATATATAACAAATACGCATAACAATTTTGCTGCACAGCTTGAGTTTACATGTTATCAAGCTTCTTGCAATTTGTTGGTTCCCGGTGTCTCAAAGGTCAATTGAAAATATACTGCATGTGGTAGGCAGAGAAATGACAGGACAGCTTGTAACCTTGCTGGGAATTGCCAGAAACGCGTAACCAATAAGTGTAGGTTTTCACTGCCATATTGTTTGTGGTCAATAAATCAAATACATAATTGTTGTTTTTGTTTTTATTGTAAGACCAGTTTTTTGTACAGTAGTTCAAAGTAACATTGCTATTTCAATTGTAAGGCTGTAGTTAATGCATACCCCATAAGTTAGCATTAAAGTATGTACTGTATTTATCGAAAATACAAGGTAATGTTGCACTTTACTCACCCGAAATACATTTTACTCACATAGTGTATAAATTGGAGAGTAATTACTCAATAACCCAAAACCTTATCTGGAGCGTTGGGTGCAACCAAGATGCAGAAGAAAAAACAACAACTTAATTATTTGTGTTTAAAGTGAATACTGGTGTGTGAATTCTGGTTTTGGTTTTGTGTGTAGCAGCTGCTCTATATGTCTGTCCATTGTCATTCAGAGCCGTCCGTGAAGCAGAATATTATACAATATCATTGTACTCTAAAATTGTATAAAGAAACTGAGCAGCAGTCCACATTCATATGTTGTTGTGATGCAGGGATGTTTCTTTGCAATGTACATAAGATATTACTTCTGTCTTCTCTAATGTTCCACCCAGCTCTGGGATCAGCTGTTCTACCACTGTGCATTACAGTATTGTATATTTCAATTGTTCACACAAACACGCTCTGACTAATAAAGTAGACTACTGGCCTCCCATCTAACTGCCAGTCTCTCAGCTGTCTATCATTATGTTTGTTAACTTGAGCATCAGTCCATCTATCACAAACCTGCTGTTTTATCCTGCTCTGCTGTGCTAATTTCTTGCTGTGAGAAATGGGGGGAGAATAATGGTCTTTTTCTCTGCTGACATTTCCAGCAACAACTGTTTTACGATGACCACCTGACAGTGGTTTAGTAAAAGCAGACATATTCACATAACCAGCTCTGACAATTAGACTCCCTCCAGATTTGAAGTCAGTCAGCAATAACACACAACAACAAGAACTCTGTATCTATATACCAAACTTTCAAAATGCTTTCTTACACTTTACTATGCATTTACTATAGGGACACTTTTATAAGGGTATTTGCATGTAACTCCCAGCCATCTTTACTTTAGTGTTGTCATGCAGCATCAACACTACAGAAGAGAAAAGTAACACTGTACATTTAATGATGCCTGAAACACTACCTTGAAGTTGACCCGCAAATATAATTCTGTGCACTGTAAAGATATATGAAGCTGAAAATACAAGAATTTAAATGGTAATTGGAATCTGAAATGTGAAGATCTAAAATGGACTCAGTGTCGAGAATATGAATGACAATATACTGTGTATATATATATATATATATATATATATATATAATAGTCGAGACCTCAAACCTGGAGTCCGAGTCCTGAGTCCGTCATCGGTGTCCCGAGTCTGAGTCCTTGAAACAAACTCAAATCGATTTTCGTTAAACTAGTGGTCGTAGTGGGGGAACAGTTTACCTAACGAATGTTGTCTGAGATCCCTCTGAAAAAATGTGCAAATAATACAAAATAAAAAAAGATGATAAATGATTTTTATTTATTTTTTCTAGCTAGATTATTCTAGTTGCATGCCTTTTTCAACTTGTCTGTCACTATCTTCTTTTCTTTTGGAATTGGAATACTGTTTGAATGTACTTGGAGTTTATAGATAAGCTTCAAGTTCAAGTTTGTGGACGTTGTTTTTCACTTTTTGATAAAATCCGTGATCTGGACTGTAGTGTCTACTTTGACTTCAATTCGGGTAAAATCTGCCAATCTGATTCAAACATTGCCGGAACTGTATATATAATACTGTGTTCTTAAATAGTAAATTATTATTTGTATTATTTGTTTTGCAAAACAGAAACGTTATGTTTTACTTCCATTGCATTTGCACTTTTATTAAGTCTGTACTACAATAACCTATTTACGAGACTGTGCTCCAGTTCATTTGATTTCAGATAACAATGTATTTTTTATCTTTTCTCTGTTACACAAAAACATATTATATTTATGTATTTCCCCTTTGTGTAGGTTTATAATGGAATAAAAAATGAAGTTCACACAGTCAGAGATTTCTAGGTTGATGCTGCTTTAAAATACTGTATAGTGCAGCCAGTACATGCTAGAGCTGGGGACAGGAAAAGTGGGTTTATTATTTTGGACCCATGAAGACCTCTACTTCATGGACTTGGACGTTATTTCTGACTATATTATTATTATTATTATTGTCCAGTATGTGCTCTGTTTTCTGTTGCTCTCTCGCTTTCTCTCTCTGATTTTGTTGCTCTATATTTCTTCGTATTATCTTGTATTCTATTAGGATTTTTTGTTTAATGATGGTGGAGGGAGGCTTTATAGGGGGTTGTACTTTTGTTGTTTTCTAATAAGGAGCAATTGTTGCGCTTTTTGTTATTTTTATTGCTTTATATTTAGATATTCACAGATTCAGGGAGCTCAGCAAAATCAAATTACGTATTTTTCAAGAATGCTGTTTATAAAATGTATTTCTACAGTGCTTAAAAAGCCTAGAACACGGTTTAAAGTTGTAAAGAGAGGCTCGTTAAAAGCCAAATCATTATTTGCTTGTTAACCATGCTGACATTATTTATTCCTTATAAAACTTCATGTAAAAGAGAAAAAAAATATGGTCTTTTGTGATAGTTGCAGTTGGATTTGTAGCTGGACTGGGGGTGTGTTTACGCTACAACCTAACTCGCTTCCAGTTTCTTATTCTTACTAGGATTGGCTGCAAAGACAACAGGGCTAAGCAATGATTGGATAATGTTTTGCTGGGTGGGTTTTTATTGTGCAGTTTCGTAGTAACTGAAGATTTTTTATTCTGAGAGATGCAGTTGTTAGTGGAAGTTGTAGGGGAAGTGGGACTGGAAAGGGAGAATTTCTTGTGTAATATGTCACCGATTGGTTGAGTCTGAATCGTGTCCGGGTCTTCTGCGGTCCAGACTCGAGTCCTACAATTCTGATATATATATATATATATATATATATATATATATATATATATATATATATATATATATTGTGGTAAAGACTCCTCCGGCCAAGGCTGGTTTGCGCCCTTTAAATAGTTGACCCAGACACAGAACTGTAGTTAAGTGCTTTCTACATACTTTTAATAAACACAGCAAACAAAATACAGGAGCAAAATAAGTTTGAACAAAAACACTACACACGGAACTCTTCAAATAAACAAAACAGCACCCAAGCACTGCTATCATGGTACCTTTCTCACTCTTTTCACTGTTACACTACTTCTCAGCTCCACACTCTCCTACACAACCCACACCAAACATTAATTCCTTTGTTCCTTTATAGGGTGTGACCAGGGGTAATTGACAATCAATAATTTAATTACCCTCTGGCCACATTCCACACTTTTCCAATCACACCTCAATCACTCAATTAACCCTTAGCGGTCCATTTATTCAGCGTCTGTCAGGCGCATCAGGTCCAATTTATTTTCACATATGAATGAAAGAAAAACACACTGGAAATGTGAAAAAACGCACAGTTATCAAAAGTGCCCAGCCATTTAAAGTAGAGATATCAAAAACACAAGCCAAGTTTCAAGAAACCATTGGGGCAACCTTGCCCAGCACAAAGCAAATAGGCACATACTGTAAAAGCTGTGGGGGTGTTTTTCAGGCACAATAAAAGCCAACTTAATAGAAATAATTGGGGCAACCTTGACCCCCACCGCTTTTAGTGTTTTTGATATCTCCACTTTAAATGGCTGGGCACTTTTGATAAGTTGCCGTTTTTTCACATTTCCAATGTGTTTTTGTTTCAGGTAACATAACACGCTTGCAAACTGAAGGTTATAGTTTCATTCAAATCCCACACATGTTATATTTATATAATATAAAAAAAAATTCGCAGACAAATGTTCCATTTTAAAACAGAAATAAATAATTTAATATAAATGATATACATCACAATAAGTACGTTCCCTAGTATATTTCCATGTTGACAAAACACGTTAATTGTCATTAAACTCGGATGTCCTGTAATACACATATGCGTGGATAAAAGTACCTGGGGTCTGCAAAAATTGCAAAAAAACAGGAGAAGAAGAAGGAGGACATTTTTACCTTACTTTGGTGACTTATTTTTCTTAATGTATGACAGGCATCAATCCTCTGAATTGTAAAGATCCCAGTGAAGCTTGTTACTTAAACCTACAGCAGAAACTCAAATAGCAGGGTAATGAAACGTACTGTACTGTAAACATTAAAGCAGGGTAATGAAACGTACTGTACTGTAAACATTAAAGCAGGGTAATGAAACGTACTGTACTGTAAACATTAAAGGTGGCATGTGAATTCCGAGATCTTTGCTGAAAGTATACCAAACCCAACATCTTCACTGTGGGATGATATATGGCCATTGGTATTGACAAACGCACACTCGAGATTTGCTCAAACACTTTGTCCTGCACATTCTCTTGGCAGGATCACAAATGGTAGATACTGCTGCTTATTAATTAAGTGTATTTACCACAAGGAAAAGATGCAGTGTCCCTTTACATTACCAAGTGTATTAAACTCACAACCCAGTTACCCCTATGTATTGGAATGTAGTCTTGTATTGGTTTGTGTTCAAAGTAATGGAAAGCCATTGGGAACAAACAGATGTATTCTGGTCTAGCTGTTGGAGCCAGTTTGCTAACATCCTGTCCATTATTATTATTATTATTTATTTCTTAGCAGACGCCCTTATCCAGGGCGACTTACAATTGTTACAAGATATCACATTATTTTTACATACAATTACCCATTTATACAGTTGGGTTTTTACTAGAGCAATCTAGGTAAAGTACCTTGCTCAAGGGTACAACAGCAGCGTCCCCCACCTAGGATTGAACCCACGACCCTCCGGTCTAGAGTCCACAGCACTAACCACTACTCCATGCTATGCTGGTACAGGGACCTTCATTTACACTGAATTCCTGATCAATGTCCAACCTGGTGATAGGATTATTAAACACTCTGGTGCTGCTGTTGGCCAAATACTACCAGAGACTACAGACATGTGTCATTTATAAAATACTAGTGTAAATGTAATAAAATGTACCATGTCCTGGTAAGCTATCACAAGGGTTAATGGGCTATTTTTATGTGTGTTCAACTCACACACCTGAGACAGAGCAAAGCAGAAGTTTTGGTGTGAAAATATACTTGGTTGATTGAAATGTTCTTCCTTCATGTATGTGACAGGGTAACATCAACCCAACCCTGCCAACCCAATATTCCCCACACACACCCACACATTACACCAGCAGGGCTTCTGCCCTGCCACATACCTCCCCTCATGTGCACTGCACACCTGGCTGCAATCGGCCACCTCCCCCCTTGAAACACCAAACCCCTCCCCTCATGTCCACCTTTCCATGTGTGGATTCTTGTGAACGTGTTGGAGGGTGGGTTGATCCCTGCCCCGGTGCCTTCCCCTGGAGACTGAGAACCGGCGACTGGAGACCCAGGCGACATGGACGGGGCATCGGGAGTGCAGGTTGGCAAACGGGCAGGTTCAGCAGCTGCCAGGTGGAGCAAAGCAGGAACCAGTCGACCAACTGTACCTGATGATGCAGCGACCCAGGAGCTAGGCCCAGCGACAAAGTTCCAGACACAAATGCCGGGTGTCTGAGAGCCTAGGTCAAGGGCTCTGACCCATCAGCACCAGGTCAGGACATAGGGGTGGTGGTCCCTTTGCCTCCTCTTTTAGCTGAGGTGGTTCTGCGTCTTTTGTAAGGGGCGACCGTTTAACTCCTCGTGTGACTCCTGGGCTTTTGTGTGGAGTTGCCCATTTAACCCCCTAAGTCGGAGTGACCTTTTCCCAGTAGGGGCTTCTTTACCAAGGGGGGGTCCCAACGCTGACAGCGGTGCTGGGCCCTCTGGCAGGGGCAACGCTGGCAGTGGTGCAGGACCCTCCGGCAGTGGCAACGCTGGCAGCGGCAATACTGACAGCAGCAATGCTGACAGTGGCAATGCTGACGGCGGTGCGGGGCACTCCGACAGAGGCAATGCTGGCAGCAACACTAGCACCTCCAGATGTGCAGCTGGAGACGACTCCCCCTTCTTGGGCGCTGGTGAAGGCTTCCCTGCTCGTCTTCGGGAACGGCTACCCCTCACTTTCTTCGGTACTTGGCCAGGCAGCTGTTCCTCTTCTTCTTGGAGGGGGCAGCAGGCCACGAAGTGTCCCGACTCCCCGCAGGCGAGGCACCAACTTGAAGCCTCGAGATCAGTGATAGGTGTCCAGGCCACCATCCTACAGCATTGGGAAGGAGAGGGGGATCCGTCTTCAGCGCTTACGAGGCTTGTGTTTGGAGAGCATTTAGGCGGAGCAATTCCTTACACGACTCCACCTCATGGTGAAAGAAGGCCTCCATGAAGAGGTGGTCCCCCCACACACCCACACATTACACATGTAATACACAGGATAAATGTTATGTTATCAGTAGAGGGCAAGTTTGTTGCAATCTACTTTAAAACCTTAAATAAACACCCCGGTGCCTATTGGAGACCGGTGACTATTTGAGACTCATCGTTTATTATGTAAGATCACTAACATCTGCAAATACTTCAGATGCAATCATGAAAAAGCTGCCCGCACACAACCTTATAGAAACGACACAAGTAAATTACAACATTCCAGCAATTAAAAGTAATTAAAAGGTTGTGTCAGTGGGTAATAACAGTTTGTATTGTAATAATAATAAAAACAGTAAAATCCACTAAAGACAGCCCTGTAAATATCGAAACACAAGAGTGTATTAAATTAGGCTTGCAGCACAATAAAAAAACAAACATGGTTTTAAAATGAATAAAAGCAATAAGTATCATCTTTATTAACACATATTATATTTATTGTTCACCCTCAAAAACGTATACATTGGTAAGAATGGACAATCGATGAAAAGTTAACCAGCAACGAATCTTCATTGCAAAACAACCGCATGAAATACTGTATTAATAGGAAAAATAAGTTCATACTGCTGGCCCACACAGAAATGCTGGAAGATTAACAATAAAATCAATCAAGTACCAGTTGTATCACAAAATCAAAGCAAAAGTAACTAATTTGTTTTTATAACGTTGTGACAGGGTAGCCGATGTGGCGATTTAAACAAAAATAAAATAAATATTTAAAACACAAAACACACTGCTCACAGAGCGAAAATAAAAGTTTAAACAAAACACAAATCTCGAACACAAAACTTTCTACACAGGTAAGGCTGGGCAATCGCCTTTACTATTCCTATAGGGTTTTTTTAAATGTATTTATTTATTTACTTTTAAGTTTCGTTTTGATTTCTCTCTCTTATTCTCTTGCTTTCGTTCACTCCTCCGAACACCAACCCCGAGTGCAGAGAGTTGCAAGCTTTTATGCAGGTGACCATCTCCCGATTAGCAACAAAGTAATCACTTAATTAATTCGGGAGATGGCCACCTTCTACATGAGGTTTTTAAATTGTGGATGGGGCTTCCCATCCACGCTGCCAAACAAAATCTACGGCTCTTCGCCGTCACATTTAATAAAACAATAACAAAACAACACGGCTACGCCGTCATATTTATAAATACATGTAAATAATAATAATAATAATAATAATAATAATAATAATAATAATAATCAAAAACATATATACAAGCAGGGCTTTGCCTTGCCCCTTTTTAATAATGTGCAGGGCTCTCTCCTGCTGCTCTGCAACACATGCACATTGATAAATAAGAACGCTGGAAAAGGAGCAAAATACGAATATTCATTGCAAAACTCAATGCACGAAATACTGTTAATACAAAAAAAAAAAAAAAACATACAAATATACTAAAAGGCAACCCTGTTAATATCATAAAACAAGTTTGTATTTTACTCACTTTCAGCACGCTCAAAAAAGTTCACTACTGGTTTTAAAATGAATAACATCACAAAAAAAACCTTTATGCATTACGTGTATCTTAAAATAAGTTAAATTCAGTTTTCTTATCATTCATCTTGAGCCTCAGGGTCTCTTCATCGCTTTGAAAAACAAATTGGTAAGCTTGCTGTACAGCCATGTGTGTGTATTGACTGGAATATTCAGTATAACGCGCAGTGTGGAATAGTGGTTAGGGTTCTGGAGTCTTGACCAGAGGGTCGTGGGTTTAATCCCAGGTGGGGGACGCTGCTGCTGTACCCTTGAGCAAGGTACTTTATCTAGATTGCTCCAGTAAAAACCCAACTGTATAAATGGGTAATTGTATGTAAAAATAATGTGATATCTTGTAACAATTGTAAGTCGCCCTGGATAAGGGCGTCGGCTAAGAAATAAATAATAATAATAATACTCATAACCCGGCAAGAGATCCGGTGTCTATTTACCATATTTCCCAGCAGCCCCAGTGCTTATTAGAGACCCAGTGAGTATTGAAGACCGGCGATTATTTGAAGTTTTATGGTAATTGTGTGGCCTGTCCTTATTATAAGTTCCAAACTGAGAAAAAACGTTAAGCTGCTCTACGCTGGGCACAGATATCTTAACAATTTGAATGTCAAAAATATGAAAATGTTACCTTCCTCCCAAGGTCACTGCCATTGTGCTGCCTCATTGTATTGAAGAATAATTAAGAACTATAGGGATGGCTCCATTTCCATCATGCTTGACCAGTCTTTAAACTGTTTCAAATGCCCATGAAATAATGGGGACTGAGGTAGTCTCCTTGGTAAAGAACTTGCACGCACAGAGAGGGACTCCCTATAAACACCTTTGAAACAGACAGCAGAATTCTGTGTCTTATTAGATAGGTATTTGACAGCAAGGAGGCATTTTTTTTGTGATTGCCTTGACCAATGCACACTGGGGCAGGACTCTAAGGAGCACCGTGACAATTCTTCTGACAGAGCTGGGCTGGTGAGCTGAAGATGAGATGTGAGGTGTCCTCTCCTGGGCCTTCTGTTCAGGAGACAACAGTGTGCTTACTGGCTGTCAAAAGTAATTAATCTTTTGCTGTGTAAAAATTAATCTGATTAACCGTGCACGTGCTGCAGTGCCAGGGCCTAACTCTGTTACTTTTGCTAATCAGATTTTCTTTATTATTATTATTTATTTCTTAGCAGACGCCCTTATCCAGGGCAACTTACAATTGTTACAAGATATCACATTATACATTATACAGATATCACATTATTTTTTACATAGAATTACCCATTTATACAGTTGGATTTTTACTGAAGCAATCTAGGTAATGTACCTTGCTCAAGGGTACAGCAGCACTGTCCCCCACCTGGGATTGAAATATATTTTAAACTTTTGTTCGTATTTATTGTGTTACCAATATGGGCTGCAAATATCCAGTGATGGGGATATAGTGAAGATGGCCGTATTTAACGGATTTATGTCATGGGTCTAGAACTGCTTATTCAATTTGATGAACATTCAATGTAGGTAATATAGGTAATGGTGATCTATTTTGTAATGATGCAGATACTGTGGTTTACATACTTGTTAAAAATTCTAACAGTAGAGCATCTTCACACACATTTTCGTGAAAATATATCAAAAATAGCAGAGCATAACATTCCTAGCAAGGGAAGTTTACAGAATACATTTAAGACTATCATAAAGAAGCATATGTTTTGCCGATATATAAAGTCGACTTAAATTCTCTGAGATTCTGGAGAACCTTCTATTAAGAACCTTCCACAGTGGGATTCGCTTGAGGGTGGTTTCTTGTCAAACTGCTTGGGAATGTGGGAAACAAACAGAAGCTATTGGATTGTGCTGCTTGATATTTCGGTGCCTGTTGTGCTGTTGTTTTTATATGGTATGACAGCATAGGCGCCAAATTTTCCAAATGATTGGGGGTGCTCGGTGAAAGTGTTCCTTCTCACGGCGCTTCTGTTAATGAAGTCATTTATAACTACTTCAAAGTCCACTGATTCTGACTCTATGAATATGGAGCACAGCAATGCTATTTAGTCTTGCATGAGTCATTGTTGACCGAAGGACTGTTTTTAGGCGACGTAATGCAGAGAAAGACTGCTCGCTGGTGCAGGTTGTGACTGGGATTATTAGAACTAGTCGAATCAGTTTGAATAACTCAGGAAACATAATACAAAATGTCAGATCTGACTTAAAAATTTCTAATGCCACCAGAAGGCTGGCGGGCTCGTATTACGTCCAGCATCATATCGCGTTGGAAAGTTAGTACAGTACTGTCAACATCATTTCCATAGAACTGAAAAACAGTTTTCCCCTGAATCTTCACCAATCACAAATTTCTCAACATGCAGGAGTAAATGTAAACTTTCGTTGTCAAATCTGTTATTTAGACCAGCCAACATGTTGTGAAATACTTCAAAATATTGGCACCTATAGAAATCTTCTGCAGTTCAAAATCTATGTTGCTGCCCATTACCGCCATCTAACCACTTTGGTACTCTGTGTTTCCGGGTTCTTCGATGCTCAGATTGTTTGCTAGTCCTTTAGTTTGTGTCCAAAATGTATCAAAGCTATTCCTCAAGTACTAAATGGTGGTTCTCAAATTTTCAACAATTAAGGCTGCTTCCTGAAGGTGCTGGCTTGCAATGCTGTATTTGCACCATCAACATGAGAGAATAATTTCAGATGCAGTTGCAACATGAAATACACAGCAAATGTCTCCAGTCTAGAACAAAATCAATTAGCTTTGGCACCGATTTCAGTATGCTCTTCCTCGGCAGTCATCTGAAAAAATTCAAGTAGCTCGCTGTAATTATCCGTAGCTGATTTCAAGCTAGCTGCGTTAAGTGTCCATCTAATAAAATAATAAATAATAGGTATATTCCTATATCCCTGGCAACACAGTATCACATATTTTATATTGTTGAAAATGAAATGTAGTAAAACTGTGGTTTTAGTGTTTTTTTTCTTTTAATTTAGTCATTCCAACCGAGTTAGAAATATTCAATGCAGTACGCTACTTTTATGCAGAGCGAAAAGGCTGGGACGGCCAGATTACGTTTTTTTTTCTCCTCTGAACAGTGAACACAAACAGTAGAATTAGCACAGATTAGATTTACGTGAATGCTAGATGTAGATTTTTTTTTTTTTTTAAATAATGCTGGCTAAGCAAATGTGCCTTCATAGTGTGTAACTTATTCAATTAATATTTGTTTCACTTTTTAAAGCTGTTTCAGTTAGTGGTGGCTTTGAAGGCGATGCTTGGTATTGCATCAAAGTAAGGTGTAATATATTTTCATTTATAAACACACCCGTAATAAAAGAAAACAGATAAAGGGGAAAATGCAGACTACACACTTATGTTATAATGATATATCACATGGTTAAAGCTGTTTGTTGTGTTGCTTAGTAATAGCACAACATGTGATTGTGTAGAAATGGGTTTTTGAAAGAACTGCGTAACCGAATTCTGGGAGTTGTTTGTGGGACACCTGGAGTTTACTCACGGACCGCAGGTTGGGAACCAGTGATCTAGTGGGTGCAAATGGTCGCAAGTTATGTGTATCAGGTTGTTTCAGATTTTTTAAATTTACATAGTCGCTTTGGAGATGTGCTTACAAAATTAATCAGCTCCCTGATTTCATTGAGCACGTTCCTACAGGTTGATACATTTGCCACACAATCCTGAACAGCCAAACTTAGGGAGTGAGCCAAGCAGTGAACCAAGATAGCACAAGGCTCAATTTCACATACTTTAGCCTGCGCACCGTTCCTTATGCCAGGCACATTACTAGCACCATCAAAGCACTGTCCCTTGCACTTTTTGAAATCCAAGCCCCACGTTGTTAAGACATATAGTAGGGTAGAAGAGAGCCCTGCACATAGTTAGTGAGGCAGAGCAAAGCCCTGCTTGTAAATAAATGTATTATGTGTAAATGATATTGTAAATAGTGTATTATGATTTATAAAAGGAAATGTATTGTTTGGGAAAGGGTGGTGTTGGTATGATTTGAATGTATTTTGTGTTTATTTAAAAGGAGTGATTTTCTTTGTTATTGTTTGGTTTGGATGTGGTCTGGCAGAGGGGATGGTAGCAGGTCGTCTCTGCCAGACATCTCGTGAGAATGCATGATCAGCAGCGAATTAATTAAGAGTTGCTGTCGACCACGCAGATATTAAAAACTTGTGCAGAATGTGACCACCTCCAGATTGGTTAATTTATAACTAATCTAGAGATGGTCAAATGTATAAAAACCTGCTGCATTTGCTGATCAGAGTGGGTGTTCAAGGAGGCAGCATTTCCGCTGTCAGCATGGCCAGTAGTAGCATTTCCACTACCAAGATTGTCTGGCTGGAGGAGCCAGCCTTGTCAGTGTCAGCACCTGCTTTCAGCATTGCCGCCGACAACATTGCCATCCGTGGTTTATTGCAGAACTCATTAAACCCCTACCTTTTGCATCTTGCCAAATTCTGCAAAACACTTTTCCTTTCTCATCGCCATTCTTGAGCCACTTGAAAGTAGAAATCATTTGTGTTGAAATGAGCCCCTTTCTTAGTTTTTGCTTCGCTGCTACTGCTGGGTTTTTAGTCATGGTTCAGCTCACCAGCGGATCGCTTTGTGTTGTTCTCAGTAGGTCGAATAGTAAAATTATCTACAGATCCAGGGGTCTCATCATGTTCTGTACTATCAGTCTTTTTATATATTGAACTTGTTTTCTTAATGTTCTGAATTACGAACGTATCCATTTCACAGTTACTGTACTTTACTCTTCAAAGATAAATTGGCGGGCACTGTGCAGAAACCTCTTTATGAAAGTACATTATGAAAAAAGGGTGTGTGTATATAATTGAGTTTGCGTGGAGAATTAAGGTTGACCTGTAAACAAATGTAACTGCTGTTTTACAATCAAAGTATTTAGAAGCAAATATAATGTAATATCATAAAACTGTTTGTGATTACATTTATAAAACAGCACTGTTTTCTGTGACAATAAGGTCTTCACACAGAAAAACACCCCTCATAGGAAACTAAATAGTCCGGGTTCTCGGTAAGTCACCACCAAATTGTCATGGGAGGGGAATAATAAAAAATGAACATTGACAGAACCATAAGTTAATTTCCATGAGTCAGGTAACATTGACTCCTCTCTGGAGCTTCCATGCAAGCTGTGTGGCGAGCATGCAGTAAGAGGTATTGCATATATGTGTGCTGGTTTTTTTTACAGTGTAAACATTTTTTGCACATCCTCAGGGAGCTCAGCACCACCTGCATCAATACATTTTGGGGATGCTTAAGCACCCACAGCACCCACGGAGCTGGCGCCTTTGTATGACAGCACCATTACCAGTTCTCAGAGTTGAAGACAGGCACAGGCATATTTTAAAAGTGTTTAACACTAGAAGGACCAGAGATATACTCATACCTAGAAGCCCCGCAGCAGTCTTTCTGACTGCTGTATTCAAAACACTGTAAATTGTGTAACGAAAGGCGAAACAGTCTGGAGTGGCTGCAGGGACATCTAAGGGATAGCAGTTGAATTACAATTGAAAAAAACAGGTCGCGTAAAATGCAGGACCCTACACATAGAATATGCACTGAGTGAAAATAAAAAATTGAAACACTTTAATTTTAGTAAATAAAATAAATTGCAAAAACTAAACCAACGTTTTTATTCAACCTTTAAACTAAGCACCTTTATATAATTGAACATTTTAGAAATGCAGTTATTTTTCTTGGTCATCAAACAAGAAAGAAGTGCTTGTCTCTTATTATTCCCATTCATAAATACCTGCACAGGAATCACTTTGAGTAAAACCAGTACAATGTGCAGAAAAACATAACTTAAATCCTAATTTCTGAACACTGTGTAACTAAAACGCCCAGCCGTTACCTCTCATGCTGAACTATAATGCACAAAAAAGATGAATGCGCACAATACAGAGGGAAACGAGAGCCTTGCAAAAGTTACTTTTTTTCGCCACTACTCTGTGCATCCAAATACAACTTGCAAAATCACATTAAGTTGGCTTGCAACATGGCCCCCAAAAAAGATTTTGCTGCATAATCAGTTGGTGTAAAACTGTGGTCTAGTATTGACGTTTACACACAACATGTATATACAGATAAAAAGCACACCCACACCCACACAAACACGCACATACAAATACGCATAAACACATACTGTGATTATCTATCTATGTTTACATAGGCACGGTACTAAAGATAATTAAAGACAAAGGCTCATTATTTTCAAGTCAAATGGCAATTCATGTTCAAAGTTATGTACAGTACGAATCTCTTCTTCCTTGTCCTCTTCTGTTGATGTCACACTTTCCATGTCTTCCCAAAACACCATATTTTCTTTGTATATTAGGTAAGAGCAACAGTGGGGGAGGGAGGGTATTTTCGAGCTAAATGTAATGATATAAAGTACATAAGGCACATATTCAGGCCCAATATATGCAGTTTAAGACCCCTGCAAAACCCTGAAATTCGTTTTCGGTGGGGGGTGTTGCCCCCTGCACCCACGCTGGGGGAGGACCCCCATACCTCCCTGCACCCACGCTGGGGGAGGACCCCCATACCCCCTTGCCTTCTATTTAGGATTTGTAGCCTCCTACTTTAAATGAAAATGAAAAGACTGTTGTCATATCAATTAGTGGCTGATGTTCATGAAATTATTTAACATGTTGTAGGGTGCTGATACTTTTGTCTGTGACTGAATCAATGAAGTTTGATAATATTGTAGTGGCCAGCTATGGCTGGCTACAGCGGGGAAAGAAGAGGCAGACAACATCATGAAGTTCATGCAGTGAAAACTGTTATTTATATTACCTGCTCTGCGTGGCAATGGATTCAAATGGATACCTCTTTCAGGATGCTCTTTTCTAATTACTGCCTCTTTCAGTCTCGCTCTCATCTCAGTCATTGGTGCAGCAGCACGCTCCTTTGCACAACTCCACCCACTCTTCATCCATTGGTAGTATGGCACCCCATTGGCCATGCATGCATCCAACTCCTCCCCGTAGATGACGCTCTCCCATCACACACACACTAAGCAACCCAGTGGGCCAATGTCCCATCCCCTTCCCCAGTCCATAACACAGAGCATAACAAATACACGTTATACACGATTGTGAACAGCAATGTCCCATCCCCTTCCCCAGTCCATAACACAGTCCATTTCACACGGGTCATTTTACCATGTATGGAATACATGGTAAAATGGATTCCATAGCATACGAAAAGATATTGGCCACTCATCTGAAACCCTCTGCTACAAAATTTGGTTTAAAACGCAACTGGACGTTCCAACAAGACAACGATCCAAATCACACATCAAAATCTACTTCAGAATGGTTAAAGAAGAATAAAATCAAGGTTCTGGAATGGCCTAGTCAAAGTCCTGATCTAAATCTGATTGAGAATATTTGGTATGAGTTGAAGAAGGTTGTGCACAAGAGAAGTCCTCAGAATTTGAATGAACTGCAACAATTTTGCGTTGAAGAATGGTCAAAAATCACTAAAGAATCATGCCAAAAGCTCATTGACAAATATCCTAATCGTTCAAAAGAGGTTATTATTGCTAAAGGTGCTTCAACTATCTACTAATTTAATTTTCCTTGTCAGGGTATGAATACTTTTGAATTAGCATTTTTGGAGTTTTGCAAAATAAAAATGCTGAAATAAATAATATCTAATATCTAATAATCTATTTCTTTTCCTCATCCACAAAAGCAAAACTTTTGCTACAAAAGATTATTCCTATAATTTGTTTTTCGATTACAACTGTATGTGTGTGTGTATATTTGTCTTAATTTAAAATGTGTTTTAATTATTTTAATTCCCCAAAATGACAGGTAGCCGTGTTATAAATGGTATAAACCACTTTGGGCCGTGCAGTTCCAATAATATATACCACTTCTGGTTATCACCACCCCAGGCATGGTATATATCATGGGAACCGCATGGCCCGTCGTGGTTTATACCTTACATATATAATAATAGACGGGCTTCAGTGAGTTACAGGAAAATAATTCCATCTGGGGCTTATGTGACGTCATAAACTATGAGACTGTTACGTCGAGTAAATAAATAATTACGTAAATTAAGTAAATGTTAAAGAATCTTAAATATAATTTTCTTTTTGATAATTGAATGGTGAATTAAACTGGGTAGATTTACTTTAAAATACTTTAATAATTTTAATTTTAATAATTTCACGTTCCTCTCCAGTTTCTCTGAGATATGAATGTACCAGCTTTACATCACTTTTTTTTTTTCCGTATCATCATTTTGTTGATCATTAATGAACATTTATGTACTGTGGGTGTTGTCGAGTGATTGAAAACGAGACATTTTGTGTTTGAACTGAAAGTGGTCTCGAGGAGTCGAATGGGTCAAAGTTCAAGAATATTTTCCTCTAGAGGAATTATGACATTTTGACATCACTACTGTGGTATTATGCCTTTTCTTTCGAATGGCTCAGGATGCAAATATAGCCTTCTGCATTGTTGTGATTAGGACATGTGATTTGCAATTCTTCAGACTTCCCTTACTGCATTGTTGTGATTAGGACATGTGATTTGTGATTCTTCATTTTACACAAGTAAGCAATAGACCATGAGAATGTGTGCGGTTGCAATCAGACAATTTGGTTGTCTCAATGGTCTATAAAATACCAAATAACATATTAGTGTGATGAGGTAAATAAGACCTGTACAGATAAATTGCAATGGGATCTGCTTCAGACATTCAGAGCATTTGGTTTGTCCAACTGGTTTAATATATGATTCTATGTTAAACAAATGTACTATATTGATATCATTATTATATGAAATACACCACTGTTCTATGCATTTACTCATGGTATTATCAATACGCCACCATTTATACCCTAGACTGTGGAGATATCCATACAAATTAATGACACACTCTACAGGGTTTGGGTGGTTCTGTTCAGCTGAGTTGGTACAGCTCTGCAGTTAATGGTAACGTTGTTGTTTGTGTTTCAGCGCTGCACCTGGAAGCCCCGTCTCACTGACACCAAAATGTCGTACGGATCAATCGCCGGGGGTGCCTTCGGGAGAAATGCTTTTGGTGGGCCCAAAAGACAGGGCTACCAGCCAGTAGGTAAACACCTCCTCCTCTTCATTAACCAAAACGTCAGTCATGGAATCTGCATGCAACCTGAATTGGATATTTTGCTTTTACTGCATGGTTTTTACTCAGCTTTACACATAGTGTTAAATGGTAGACACTACGGATGGGTCGGTATACAGTTTTTTTTGGTTTACCGTGGTTTAAGTACATTTATCTCACCCAAGTCCAGGAAAGAAAACAACGTGGTCTGTATAGATGATCCTTAAGTAATGAAGTTGTTGTTATTCGGCAAACTATCCAAACAGAACTGTAGCAGTTAAATGGTAAAAAGCACTTCTGCTTGTTTGTAATTTCTCTGTAAAAGAAACCGATACTAAATCTTCTCAGATAGTAAGCAAGTTTATATACAGCGCTTAGAGTGACCGGCAAAGCTCTAAGTTCCTCTGAGTTTAAATTGTCACCATCCAAGCTGACGACGAGGTAAACAGACAGCCCTTGTTTTATCCCCTGCTGTGTTGGCACTGAACTCTGCTGGAAAAAAAGGGACGTGAAGGACTGCTGTGCTATAAGTAGTTCATCTTGGGTTGTCTGTCGGGACTGTACTATAAAATAACATTTGCTTACTAAGGTGGATGTACATTAGTTTGTATTACATGCTGGATTGAGGTTGCAGTCTCTTTGGAGGTGTCATGTACATAGGCAGAGTTGCACGTT
The DNA here is from genome assembly GCA_036884735.1 of Huso huso. Taxonomy (NCBI): domain Eukaryota; kingdom Metazoa; phylum Chordata; class Actinopteri; order Acipenseriformes; family Acipenseridae; genus Huso; species Huso huso. Next base: position 36,929,488 of record CM072665.1, on the reverse strand, counting down.
TCTTTCTTTATTTTTTGAGCAGGGGTAAAAAAAAAAAACCTTTACGTTTCTTTATTGAGAGCGGCGTTTATTCGAGGGCAGCGTCTATTAAAAATATGATATCTGAGTGAGGCGTTAATTCGAGGGCGGCGTTAATTCGAAGTAATACGCTATTTAAAGTTATGGCCAATACCCCACAAACCTTAGTTTTAGGGTTATGTTATTGTTGTATGTATTTCTGCTCTTAAATAATAACCTGTATTGGTACATGTTTGTGTTTTAAGCAATAAGACCAATCATTTCCTAATTCTGTTTACCGCCAGCTGCACAAAGTATTTATTTATTTATTTATTTGTTTGTTTAATTTTATACTTTAAAATGTTCTAACAAACTGCAGTAGTTGTAGTCTAACATAAGAGTATACAACTTTAGGGTGTTTTTAAAAAAAAAAAAAAAGGTATTGTCTTTCTTGGGGAAAGTAACAAGTTATTTGGCGTAGTAAAATACAAAATAGCAAATGTTTAAATCATTCTGTGAAAGGAAGTGTGATTTGTTTGTTTTATTTTTTGTGAATTACAGTAATTTAAGTGATTTACATTTGTTTTCATATTTTGTAAGCCTTTATTTTATAACTTGCATGATGTACTGTATACCGTGATATTAAGGTTACCACAGTATTTTTTTAACGGTTATCATACCGTGCAAATTTTATACCATCCTATCCCTACTGTAAATATCACAAGATACAGTAAGCTGGGGTCAAAATGGGATCTTACTAATAAACTTTGAAAATCACTAAAGTGATTATTTATATGCATGCATGTTTAGCACCCCCATTTACCACCGCAAGTTTCCTCTTATGTTCATGTAATGCTTAGTCTTTTAGTTGTCTTTGAACATTAAAACTACCGTCCAGCGCTGTCTCTAGCTCAGTAAAGAAATACTGAGTTGTGGTAAACACTGCACTTTCCACCTCTGATGCAACTTTTCATTGACAGGCACTGATGTGAATATAGCGGCAACGGAAATGTAAGAACTGTTTTAAATCCTAAACCTAGGGATGCATTTTTGAGAGCACAACTTGCAATATACCTTTTTGGCACTTAAAAATACTAACAATTTTAGTATTTGTTGTGAAAAGAAAGTTTTGTTTAATTCAGGTATTGGTCTGTTGCTTTTTGTGCTTCGTTATAGGATAAAGTTTGAAGTAATTATAGGTGACTCAGAATGCGGTACATTGAGAAATTTGTCATCACCATTATGCATCACCATTATGAGGACTGTTAGTTTACTAACACACAGACTTCCCTCTGTCTTGTGTGGGTACTGACTAAGTGGTTTTGCCAGTAGCTTGCACAGGTGGGCATCCCTGTACATTGCTACCCGTGGTAACTGCAAACCGAGTGGCCCCGTACCCCGGTACCGAGGTCATCGACCCGCTCAGCTCCCAACCCGGTGCCGCTATAAACCTTACCAGTACCGTACCGCACTGTACCGTCATTACCATTCTGTATCGACCCGGTGCCATGGGCACCGAACCGGTACCAAACCAACCTGTACCATCCCGGATCCATACCATCGGTTCTGTACCATACTGACCCAATGCTACAGGCACCTAACTGGAACCGAACCGACTGGTACCGTCTGGTTCCGTACCATACCGGTGCTAAAGATACCGAACAGACCCCGTACCGTCCCGGTACCTTCCCGGTTGCTTGCTATTTACATAATGCCTGGATTTTATCCCTGTGACACATGCAATGCCAGCCTGCCTGTAGAGGACAAGAACGGCAGATGCTCTTCCTGCCTGGGGCCACAGCATGCAAAGGAGACACTGGTGAACCGCAGTTTCTGTGAGTTTTGTGCACATTTCTCCAAGCATATGCTGTTAAAGTTCTCTTCCTCCGAGGAAGTGGGTCATCAGCGCAAATGGAGAAGCTCTGGGCAGCAGTTCTTGGCATCAGTTTCCCACCAAGGAATTGTCCTTGCAGAGTTGCTGCATGAATGTTTGGCCCCGCCTGTCCCTTTGGGGTCCCAGGGGACTACAAGTGCAGATTGGGAGCAGGATAACGTGCTCTCTATTGTCGCCTCTGAGGAGGTGGGCAAACGGGAGCTGGCGTTCCCATCTGAGGAGGTGGAGTCAGACAGCACATCCTCAGTAGTTAAGCCCCCCTGTCTATGGGCATCCTATATAGGGTGCATGATGCGGAGAAGCTGGGCCTGGCCCAGTTTCCACCAGTCAAGGCTTCTATTGCTGCGTTGGTACAGACGCCTAATTTAGGGCTTTTGTCCAATGACGCTATCTGCCCCAACAAGCAGTGTCGGGTCTTGGAGGTGATCCTTAAGCGTGTCTATCAGCCAGTGAGTTCACCACACGGCTGGGCAACTTTAACACCATTCTGGTAGCCTACCAGTCACATTTGCTGAGGCCCCTCTCTGACAACCACAGGCCATCACCACAACAACTGTATGAGTTGCGCCTGATTAATAAGAACCTGCTCTGTCTGTTTAAACTGAATGTGCAAGGGGTGGGTAGAAACCTGGCTGTGCTGGTAGCCACACGCAGGCAGCTTTGGCTTTCCCAGGCACGTGTGCCTAATGGGGATGAAGCGGCGCTATTGGATGCCCCTATTTCAATGGGGCATATGCTTTCATCGCTTGCAAGAATCCGACCGCTCAGACCGATCCTCGACATCAGACAGGTCAACCTGTATCTGAGCCGAAGGAGGTTCACCATGGTGGACATCAAAGACGCCTATTTCCACATCTCCATAAAACCAGCGGTTCGACTAAGGGAACAGAGTACGAGTTCAGGGTCTTGCCGTTTGGACTCTCTCTAGCTCTCCGTGCCTTTTCAAAGTGCACTGAAGCGATCCTGGCTCATTTGTGTCTCCAGCTCAGGGAGACACTCACACAGAACTTGTCACCGGCCACCTTCAACGGTTGGGTCTTACGGTGAATCATCTGTGAGTGTACTTGGCTGGCAGAGTGCAGAGAATAGCCGCATGTTTAGAACTCAACAGAGCGTTCACGGTAGTGACGCTAAACTTCTGGTCTTGATGGCAGCAGGGGGGCACAGGGGTTGTGGAACCCCACTTGGCAGGGTCTCCACATCAATAATTTGGAGCTGCAGGCAGTTTACCTGGCCTTGCAGAGATTTTTGCATGGAGGTTCGAGGGAGACGTGAACAACACAACAATGGTGGCCTATATAAACCACCCAGTCTCCATCATGTGGCCCGCAAGCTTTTGCTTTGGGCGCACGAGAACCTCCTCTCACTGCGGGCAGTACATATCGGCTTAGCCTTGAAGCATTCTGGTCATGCAGCAATCTTGCCCTTGCGATGGCTTGGATATACTGACCCATTCCGTAATGGTTACCCTTCGTACTTGAAAGGGAACGTTAGGTTATTATCATAACCCTGGTTACCTGAAATAAAAATGTAACCATTAACCTTCATGTCTTTCTTTTAAACTTGCAATCAAGGGTCGTTCCACATTTTCAAGAATGGACAAACCATAGCTATTTCTATGAACAACTGTTTAAATACTATAAAGTGAATTAGCTTACACTTGTGCCCTGTCCACACTATGCCTTTAAGCCATATTAGTTGCTTTTAAACTGGCTTAAAAGTGCTAAATATGGTTAGCGTCCACACTACGCAGCGTTTAATACTGTACTCAACCTCAGGGGGTAGTCTCGAGTCCGGTTCTAATTAGATCGCATAAGGTAGTGCGGTTTATCAGAAGGGTGGACACTGTAATACCAAACTGCATCTTTTGTGTATCCTCCAATATCCCAAAATGCTTTGTGATATGTTTGGATAAATACCCAGAACAGGCAACTGAAGGACTTGCTGTTAGTGTATACTCCACGCTAGGTAGTCATTTTCATGCTTAAAAAAAATATGTCCAGACATCTCTGTTAAACTAGTGGGGAAAATAACAAAAGCACAACATTAAATTAGGCTTGTTAAAAACTACAGTATTATTTAGTTATTAATCACGCTGACATTATTCCAACTATTGCAATGTAAATACCATGAACACGTGATGCAGTAATGTAGTATCAAATATTCACTTGATACCTGTTATTAAAAATAATGGTTTTCAAAATCTGCTGGGACATTCCAACAATGTGGTTTTCCAAGACAACACAAACATTCACCTGTTTTATTCTTTTTCTAATAGCATGTGTTGTTCTGTCAAGCAGGTGTTTGTCTAAGTAATTTCTTGCAAGTTTTTCATTATTTAATGTATTTTATTCCTCTCTGAAAATGAACTTTCATCAAAATGCACTTTCTTCAAAATGTCTGCTGATGCACACGTTTTAAGATGTAATTTTGCTTTTAATTGGACATGCTCTACCATCCTGTCTTGTTTAATTTTTAGCCTGTAAGTGCATCTTGTAGGTGTAGAGTATTGAGTATGCAGAGTTGCAGAATTAGCAATATCGAGAGCTGGATAAAAATTTATACCAATATTGTGAGATGCACATTTTGAGTGGGTTTAACAGTGTGCTTATATATTTCTCTTTTTTATAAGGGTGACTTATAGTATAATTATTTCATGAACAGGTTCTATTTTAACAGCATGTTTAGCAAGCTGCTAAAAATGAAGCAGACAGATAAGTAGTTCTGACTGTATTTGGCATATCCGTGAAGTGGTTCTGGGGCCCATTTCATAAAAGCGTTTTGCAATGATTCGCAATCGCAAGCACCACGCAAATAAAGAATTGGGTTTCAAAAAACTTTCGCAGAGCTACGACATTGCCGATTTTCACCAGAAACTTGCAACTGCCAGACAGCAGCCGCAAGTAGCAATTTCCATCATAGATCCTGTTTTAGGACATACCATGGCGCTCATATGAAGTACTAGCTCGCTGTGGAACTGTGCACTTTATTGAACGGATTTCTCAGGTAAAACATTCTGATGACAATATGAACTTGTCTCTGTATCTTATAACCCCCCCCACATACACACACATAAACATAAATAGGGTTTATATATATACAAGGTTTCAATAATAAGTTAGTATTATGGACAGGACCATACAAGGTCATCCACTGTTTTCCAGATGAGGACGGACCTTCCCTTATATACAAAATAATGGATTGTTACACAGTTACAAAGTTACAACCTAAAGCCATTCATCACAACCGTATGAAGTCTTTCTATGGTCTATGGAATCCAATACAAGAATCTCCGGCTGGTTCCAGAACCGCCTCACCATCTCGCAAAAACATTGAAGCTGCACATCAGGCAACCGATAAACACAGATAAAACACCTCCGATACAAAAACATTAAACGTCACCCCATTCCAAGTGCAATGTCCCTCCTTCCTGAATTGTATCTAGGATTGATTCGTTCTGAATACTTTAAACCCACCCCAACTACTGAGTGGCAGCAAATTCCTGCATTTCTATTGTAGACTCTGCAGACATGGAGGATTGTACACATTTGAAAGATTTAAAACTGACATTAGATACAGAGGCAGCTGTATATGCTTGTGGGATTTAAAACAAAATTAGAAATTGTGGACGAAATTACAAAAAAAAATGCCTAGACACACAAAAACCCCAGAAGAATATACCTGTGACCATACAACAAAGGAATATAAACCTTACAAATCCGACATCAAAACCAGGTACCTCTAGTGCTACAACCCAGTTGTCGATTAACCAAACTTTGACAAGGTATAAAATAAAAAGAGATGAGGAGATGGATGTGACAAATTAATTTACAAGGGCTTTGGTGCAATCCGGTGTATGCCTTTCCGAAGCAGACGGATCGATATGCACACTTTTTCGTAAAAGAGCGCCAGCAGCAGAAAACATGCCAAAAGCAGCTCAGCTTTACCATAAACACCTGCCAGAAGTGTTTGAATCAGACCTGGACCATATTAAGGAACTTGTGAGGGATGTATAGCTTTCAGTTACTATTGATGGGACCCCTAAAATTCAGGTGACCCAGCTGTCACTGTATTATTTACTTTTTACAACAAAGATAGGGAAGATGGCCTTTACACTTTGATGACAGACCGGTAAGTACTTGAATCTTAATGCTGTTTCAGTGTCAGCTTTAATACAGCATGTACAGGACAAATTCGAAAACCGGTGGGAGGATGTATGAAAAAGTTATGTGATGAAAATCACAAAGCCAGAATTCAATGCATTTGTTCTTTGTGGCCTTTTCCATTTGCTGGACGATGTGGTAAATGAAGGATTCAAGTGTTCAAAACTTTTTCAAGATATGGTAGATTTTGGAATGCATTGTGGATCTCTTTTTAAATATGCATGTGATCTGAAAAGAAGGTGCTTTGCTGTCTGTCACAGTCGAGATTGATCCCAAGGTTATCCCTCGTGTCATGAGAGCTGCTGTTACTCAGTTATTGAGGCAGTAAATGTTTTGATCAAAGTCTGGCATTCATTTATTACTTTTCTTAACAGTGCTGATGCCAAAGGTAAGAAATGTGAATCTTTGCGAAAGCACGTGGACACTGATGTGAAAAAAACAGACTCTTTTGTCTCCTTTACAAGAGCAAGCATGACATAGCATTCCTCCATGGCTAGAAATATCCCAGCTCCCGAGATGACAGTGACAGCCGTTCTACCCTGTGGTACGCAGCACAAGTAATTGATCCGTTCGCAAAGCAGAATTTTCTCAGAACTTTGAGAACTAAAGATTTCTGTTCGCTTTTCAAGAGATGAAAAAATACCTTTCCGAAGCAATTCCGGACAACACCAGTTTATCCATTCATGATTACTGGAAAGGAAAGCAGCAGCAGCAGTGGCCTAAATTGGCTCGTCTGTATTGCGAGTGCTGGCTTTACCTCTGTCAAGTGCAAACGAGTGAGCATTTTCAAGTTAAAAGTGTGAATGGAAGAAAGGAGCGTGCTTCCATGCCCAAACAATCTATTCAAATGTATGCAATGCTTTACTAAAACCAGTTAAAGATTTATCAGTCTTATTTTAGATATGGACATAGTTACGATGCTTTAACACTAAAACTGCCGCGGTTATACTCATACCTAGAATTGCCGACGGTGGTCATTATGACGGTTACATTTTAAACAACCTCAATATTAAAATGAAAGACAAACTATCGAATACAACTCAAAAGTTTTATTCAAGCACATCATATCAAATATCTGCACAGCAAAAAAATACCATATTTAAATGAACAATTAAACATAAAAGGGTTTATTTTCTAACTTACCACATATAATGCAAAAAATTTTAAACTATAATTAAATAACCATTTCAAAAGAAACTAGTGTGTAAACAGGCATATGTACATACAAAACTGCAACAACAAAATTAGTTTTTTTAAAAGTAACGTAAAAAAAGAAAATAACTCAATTCCCATTATGTAACGTGAATGCGCTTTCAGGGAAACTGACTTCTGAGTAGCACAATCGACACAGATGTAATGCTTCTCAACTTTTCCTGTGCATTTACCACATACTGCTCTTTAACATTGGGCACAGATATCAGAAGTTTTATTTTTATTGCATTTAGCTACCTGGCATTGTTTTATCTTGCGTGTGCCACTGGGTGCAGCACTGAATCCAGGTTGAGCTGCATTTGCCACCGGCGAGAATCGGCTTTCACTGAGTACTGAGGGGCCATCTGGTCTAAAACGTCCATTCCGTACTTTGTGTCATTGTAGAAATCCACAGTCCCGATGGCAACTGACGTATGAAGGGAGCTGAGAATAATTACATTCTTTCTTGGCTTGCATTTGTAAACAGCGTAGCACAGTCATTGTGTTTCAAAATTGTACTGGAGTACAGCTGCGGTTGCACGTTTTCGCAGATGGTGGAAGCTCTCTTCTTGCTTTATTCACTTTTCCAACCATGTTGTTTTTTTTTCTTCAACTGTTTTGGTTTCAGTCAAAACATTTTGTGCAGCCCGTCTTCCTACAGCGTCAACACCGGGAGATTTATAATTTCCCAAATAGTGCCATCCTTCCCAGTCTCCTGAATGCCTGTTTGTGCTGGCAATGCAGCTTGAGTCCCTGTCCTTGGTACTGCTGCGGGTAAAACGGTTGGTATAGCTAGCACGCCTGCAGCTGCTACAGGAGATGAGACAGGCAAAGTGGCTGGCACTGCAGAGATTTCCCCAGGAATGCTGCTTCTGTCACAACCTCTTCTGCGCCTGGGGAGCCCTTTTTGTGGTCGTGGCACTTCAGTAGCACCTTCCTCACTTTCACTGGTGGAATTGCCTGTTTCTAAATCCAGGATTCATGGCTGTCGTGATCACTCACATTCCCTATGTAGCAGGTCTAATTATTTTACCCTGAGCCAACTGGGGCTACCAGTGTTGAATAAGAAGAAGATGACGAAGAAACTGCCACTGAAGCCAATTTGGAGAGGATGAAGTTGTTTTTTTTATTATTATTATTTTCTGTACAAACATGATTTGCACTGCCCCCTGAGTGTCACTCTCTCTCTCATTGGCTTACACAGCGCTTCTCAGGCTCTCCAATACACACTGTGTATATATTTCAAAAATTACAATGTATACAGTACAATATACATCTATTTAAAAAAAACATATTTACATTAACAGTGATCGTATAGTGAAGTAGTTATTTCCTGGAAAGATAAATTACATACATTAAAGTGGATTTTTAAAATACAGTACTCCAAACAAACATAAAACGTACCTGTACAAACAGAAAGAAAAACAGAAAATGACTTCCACTGCCCCTTATTCCATTTCATTGTGGACACAATGAGAATGGTTGGATTGGAGCCTGCAGTGTAAATGTGGTCTGCATTTCTTGGTTGCGTTTGAAGAAAAGTATTTGAGTCATTCCAGGTTTTACAATGAGATTAAATCAGTCCAACCCAAACTAAAAGGCTTTACAATTGTTAAAACACCACTTATCCACATCTCAGTCATGTTATTTGGTTTCCAGTTTTATCTTGCTTCTGTTTCTTATTGCATTCATTTTTTTTTCTTTCAATTTGCATCATTCACGTTTATCCCAATCATGGTTGTGGCAGGGCGTAATGTAAGTAAGAATGTAAGTTTGGAAGGGATCGGGCTCAATCCATCTCTGCCAACAATCACGTGGGAATGTGGCCATTCCCTAATTAGGTAATTGAGTGCTAATTGGGGAGTGGCCACATGAATATAAGGAAAGCAAAATCTTTTGTTTGTTGGAGGTGTTTGACCTGTGTTTTGTAAATGTGTACTGACGGCGAATGCCCAGCCTACAAGTGTCAATTTTTTTTTTTTAACCTTTGGTTTGTTTGTTTTGTTCTGCTTCATTAATAAATGCTAAGCTTTAGCGCTTAAATTGCAGCTTTCCTGTCTGAGCTTTCTGTACTATTTCATCTGTTTCTCTTGGGTTTTGTGTTGCAATGCCTGTGTTGTTTATGTCTGCTGTCTAATTAAATGGTCTTTTACACTGCAGCAAATGTTAACCTTCCCTAAGATGCTCAAATCAGAAATATTTAGGAGTTTGGCAGGTAACACTGCTACTGTGTTGTGCCAAAAGGGCAGACGTTGTTAATTTTTGAGTTTTGAAAAGGTAGATGTCAATGATTGCTGATGTGATGAGGTAAACTTCTCTTTGTGTTTTGGTGCATGTAAGGCAAGGACCCTTTGTTGTTAGATAAATTCAGTTTGCATTTGATGGATCTCCTGATTGCCACAGTGCTTGAATCTTGATGAAAGTTGTCCCTGCTTTTAAAATTCTGGGATTGGATGTGCTTGTTGGAACCCCAACCCATTAGTACACTGAAAGCTAAAGGCTAAAATGGTGAAAAGAAAGTAGTTGTCCTATGTATTTGTGACAGAGAGCGAATTAATCCTAGTCAACAATCTCCCTTCCGACCTGTGAGGGCGCTGTATAACAGGAATAGTGTGCCTCGTACTGGATGGTCTGGCAGTTCATACCAGGGTCAGTCGGAAGCCAGCCATCCAGGAAGGGGGTGCAGTCACAATGCCAGAAGTCATAGCCCTAATGCGGTACACGATGTGTCAGTCATGGATTGCAAGAGACGTGACAACTAGCTATCGCAGGGGGCGTGACTAAGGGTATAACAGGGGGTGTGACGATCTAATCTTTTCCTTCATTATGGTTACTATTGTTTGTTTTATTGTGCTAACTGTTTGTCTTATGTCACTGTTAGACAGCTAGCACTAACCAGGAGCTGTCGCTATTAGCCAGCACCAAAGACACAAACTGTTGTCTTTCAACCAACCTGCACTCGAGCACACACTGTCTGGAGAATTGACCGTGTCTGTGTTTGGTGTTGATATAAAGTGTCGTATTATTTCAGGACTGAATCCCTTGTTTTGCACGGAGTGATACACATGGCTGTGTAGAGCCCGTACTTATTATCTAAGTGTTGTTGACACGCAACCCAGCCAAATAAAGAGCTGTTTTTATGAACTTTCACTGTCTTGTGTGTGTTATTCCTGAGCACTGCACCAACTACACCTGCGCACTGCAAGCCACTTTGCCACAGTACTTCATCAGTGTAATCATTGCACCTATTTGATCATGAATGATCTCAAACTTTTTGCTTTTCTACATGGAGACACTAACTACTGCAAGCCTTTAAGAATGAATGGGAACAATTGTGGTGTAATGGTTAGAGCTGAGAGATTGGGTGCAGTGTGTTGTAGTGTTTATAGCTGAAAGACGTAGACAGTGTGGTTTAACAGTTAGAGCTGTGGGACAAACTTTCTTTTCTTTTTATTGTGTATTATTGTGCTCCCTTTAAGACAATTTAAAAAGACCCCCTCTCAAGGCATCTTATTTAGATTCTGGAGCGTTAGTGCCTCATCATTAGGAAATGCAATAAACTATTAAAGCATTTACAAATAAATTAAATGGAGCAGGTTAGCCTCCTGGTGGGAGTGTGTTAATTAAGGTCGGATGGAGGCTGCAAGGTAAAATACCTCTTAAAACAGCAAGTGTCTTTCCTTAAGTGCACAGCAATAGGCTAACTCTCATTTTCCAAAGTTTGGGCGTATATTTGTGTACAAATGTTGCTAGACAAGTACACTGCTACTCCTCAAAATGTTAATAACTAGCGCATGTGTGTACATTTCTTTTTTTTCCTCAAAAAGTAACTCTATATGATGTACATTACATACAGATTCCTTTCAAGCACGATATGACCATGGTGTGGTTTGTCTGCATCAACAATAGCCAGTGTGGGTGGTAGCCACAGAAACAGGATCAAACACAATAGCCTGTTATCAGCTGTGTTATACTGTCCTGTACACCGTAACTGCTTCAAGTTACATTTCAGTAAATGTCAGTGTGTGGTTTTGTACTGTGTCATAGGCATAAAGGCCCTATTGCACAAGAAACACAGCGGTTTGACTGGCGGGTGATGATGGCGTTATCTATACCTGTAAAACAGATATGCAGACAGATAGAGAGACTGAATACATCAGCCCTCGAGTGTAGCTCTAATTTCACTGAAATGCTTTGTGCTGAGAAATTATTTATTCGAGTCTTGCAGGTACCTTTAAGACCCCTCTGTGTAAAAAGTGAAGAGTATTTAGTTTTGATAAGGCAGCTATGGAAAGCCTTGAATTAATTCCTAGAGTTTTATAAGTAAAACAAAGCAGATTTAACAAGGCTGCTGCAGTCTAACTGTAGGAGAAATGGCGTGATGAATATATTCATATCTGACTCCAGGGAGCCTCAAAGAGCGAATTATCTACTGCCTATCGGGGGGCAAAGATTCCGGTGGACTCAGCATATACAATCCGTCTCAGCTTAGTCAAACAAGGTAGATTAAAACTGTGCTAAACCCAGACAGCGGCAAAGAGGCTCAGGGAATCGTAGTCTGCTGTACTGTATATCTATAACTTATCCTTTCTTTAATATAATTGCCCCACATTTTCCTGTTGTGTTATGTAACATACTTACATAATTATGCCATACATACTTATAGATTTGTGTAAAAAAAGGGCCTTTTCCTGTCCTCCTTTGGGGGAGTTTAAGACTAAATCCAAAAACATTTGAAAATGAGTTTTTACAACTGTACATACACCCGTTGGGAAACTGTTCAAGTATCTCACATGACATTTTATTTAGTATTACTACAATTCGATTTTAGTGAAACACAGGACAACTGTCATCATGGATGTGACTTTTTTCCTGTGTAAAAATGGAGTAATGAACAGTGAAAGCTTATTTTGTTGCATGTGTTGCTATAGACACACTTCTTGACCAGTATTTTTTTTTTTTTTGTATTGGTTTAAAAAAAGCAGCATTTTGGCTGATGTTTTTGTCAGATATAGAGGGGTACAGATCGAGGGACAGATTGGGAAGCATAAAGGGTTAAAGATTAAGGGAAGTATTAATATGGTATTATTAAACAGCAGAAACAAACTGAAGCTGTTTATATATCTATAGCCTTAACCACACAGAGTGTTCTGGCTTTTCTAATAATTGTCTTCTTTATTGGTAGCAAAGCTATTAACACAATTGTGAACCCTGGAAGTCAATTCCACTTTATCTCTGCAAGCTGTATACTTTTATAGCAAACATTGAAAGCCCTCTTCTGCAAAAGCACCCTGCAATTAAATTTTCATTGAAGTAAATTAGCTTGCTCTTGCAGCCTAGAAAAAGTGCTTTCACAGTTTTAAATCTCAGCTGTGTGGATGGATGGCTGGCTGGAATAAACCCATGTTCAAAGCTATTGCATTATGGCTCATGGGTTATTGGTTTAATACTTTCATGGTACAGTATCACCTTATACAGTTGCAGTAACAGGAGTCATAAATAAGAGACATTAAGACAAATTAATATTGCTTTATGAAACTTACCTGTCAGTAAGACAAGCTGGCCAACAATATTTTATGCTGTATATATGATACTGGAACCTGAGAACTGTTAGGGAGTTAGTGTCCTAAGAATGTATGGCCTTGAGGTTATAAACTTCCTAAAAAATCAGTATCATTGTATCGAATTCGCGGTATAGTAATGACAGCTTTAGTAGCAAGTGATTTTCAATTGGAATTTCTTCATAAAATCAATCTGATAATGCTTTGAAATTGAGTAAATGAGGTCGTTAATGAACTCATTTCTTTGTAAAAAGCTTAATTGTCGCAGGTCACGTACATCACTTCATTTCTCAATGACTACGTAAGGGGAATTCGTTAATCAAAATGCATGCTAACGAGATCAAAAAAGATAATTTGCTGTTTTCACCTGCTAAAAGTGTACAGGGACAACGGACACCTCCCCGTTCCCAGGCTGTGTTTGTCCCTCTGCGCCGCGCTGGCCGACATGCAGGTAGAGGGGGGAAATAGTATTTCTAATCAGAAATTCTTTAATTTATTTTTTGATGGGCCGAGGCCATCTATGTAGGCTTGGTTGTAATTTATTTTCTTATGTTGACATTTACTTTTTTATGTATTTTAGTAGGTACGATTGTAGGCTATAAATACATACATTTCAAGTGCCATTTGTGTTTGTAGTTGTTAGTTATTATACATGTATACCATTTATGTAACACTTCATTATATATTTATTACATTTTTAAAATTATGATAGAACTCCCTAACCCTCTCTAATCATGTTGAATGCATTTTCTCTGGCAGTCTTTGCTCGCCTCCGCGATAAATAAACTCAACAAGATTAGAAGTAGCCATCGAACATTTGCAATATTATTTTATATGCATACAAACGTGTGAAGATGGAAGTGTATATTGTAGATACAGTAAGTGTGGGGGTGGGGTCTGACAACATGTATACTTGCAAATCTTTGACGTATAGCTATGTTGTGCAGGATATAACATGCTACAAAGATCCTAGCCACAGTTTGGGGGTCGTATTGAAGCACGCCCCCTGATTTGTCAAGGCACTGAAACCTCATTTTTAGAAAACCAAGACTCTTAGGTTTTTATTTGTATAATTCAAATAAAAATCTACAGTAGAGGTCAGTTGTCATATAATGTACGTATCCAGAGTTCAGATAGGCCATAGTTGCATTGATCATTTCTTGATAGTAACATTAAACTGGGTGCAAATAACGATATGATTATTAAGCGGATTGTGTCAAAAATGTAAGTCACATATGTTTCAGTTGTTATAGGATACATCACAAATCACCGGCACGTTTAGTGAATTAACCCTGGCCCTGTACAATATCAGGCTTGCACTCAAACACTTAAATTATTTGCTGCTACTGCTGCCACTCCCAGAAAACCCATACTGTAGCTTGCTTATTCTCTTTTTTTAACACCAAATAACTTAAATACTGTTTCAAGGCGAGTTATATACTTTTTTTGATAATTAAAACCCTCCTTTTCCAAGTGCAAATTAGCTCCTGGTAAATTATGACAGTTAACACGGATTTGCTTTTAAATTCCCATGCAAACAAAATAAATAGTTACAAGAATCACTGCTCGTTATGATATTAACATTATTTCATAAATCAAAATAATTTCAGTAATCACATTAGCACGATTTAATAACAAAATAGGCATAAAAATAGGCCTATATTTATCACACAGAAGTTTGTGTGAGAATGTCCATAGACTCACGCACATGCTGGACCATGTGTATGGTCATTTCCTTGTGTTAGAATGATGGTACTACAAGGTAAGATCAAACTCCTATTAAATCAGCTAAAGATTCACAATCAGTGCAATATGTAAAATAATAACATTCTCATTAGGTTTATGTTATTGTGAGAAGTATTGCTGAAATTGCAATGTTTGACACATTTCATTCTTTCATAAATGATTGCAGTTATATATCAAATATGGTGTTATTAATATTGTTATTATTATTTAGGCAGTAGTATGATATAAATGTTGATTACCACTACCATGATTCTTACTTTGTGACTCCATTGTTTCATTTATACACTGGTAATTACAGAAGATATTAAGATGATATGTTGTAAAAGGTGTGCAGGCTATTAAGAAATTCCTATACATTCACATACAGCCAGTGGCAGCTTTTGTCCCCATGCAAAGCTCGATTCTGAGGCCCCTATTCTCTATTCTTACCAGTAATATTACAATACAAAAACTTTCAAACAGAGCGACAACGACACTATTAAATGTATTGCATTTTACTACAGCAATCGCAAAAAAACACTCACACAGTTAGAAATTAACCTTTTGTGCTCTCGTAGCGGCAAAGTCTGCAATTATAGCGGAATAATCCCATTTTGTCAGACGTTCCTGCGACATTGTAGAAAGTAAATAGTTTTGTTTTTTTTGTATTAATTTCATGTTTAGGCAAGAAAAGCTCCTCTCCCCTGACACTAGTCAATAATATTGAGGTTAGGCTACAGGTCCAGCAAATTTCACTTGTAGATGTAGTCGAGCATCGCAGGACGATACATTGCGTATTTATTTGAATTTGTATCCAGATTCAAACATGCAGCCCTACGCGTGTGAGACGACTATACATGAATTCCCCTCAAGTTTGCAGCACTGACGAAGCTTTGTTTACAGTGTGTTGAAATTGGTTCATTTTTAAATGGCACATACGGACGAACTTGCACACAGCTTTAAACCACAACACGTTGTGTTTTGTTCTGTTTATGGCTTGTGGCGTATAGATAAAACGAATGGTAAAATGGCTAATAAATCATTCATTCTGGTGCAGACTTGAGGAGAATATACGTTTTTTAATAGTAACTGAGCCACGACAACAGAGGCCCCCTTGCTGACCTGTGCTCCATACAATTGCATGGGCTGTGTGTGCCTAAAACCACTCCTGCAATACGTCAAAACATAATTTTAAAATGGCTGATCTCGCACTTTTGGAAGACTTTACTAATGCTGCTTTTCGGCAAGAGTGTTTCAGGATTTATATGATTTATTCTCAGCAAGTACAGAAGAACACAAGTTTTATTGGCTTTTTGACATGCAACTTTTAGGCTACTCCCTCTTGATCAGTGCTGCCAGATTGGCATTTTTCCAGTCAAATTTGACTTGTTTTGAAAGCCTCTAGTGTGTAAATGTTGTCTTTGGTGGTTTGGTTATTTTTTGGCTATTTTTATCATGCATGTTTTTTCTATTTCTTTCGATGAGGTCATCACCACAATGCCCTGTATAGTATATTATGTCTTCCCCACGTCTTTCTTTTCTGGAGCTCTGCATCCAATAAAATTACAAATCACACAAACAAGCACTTATTTTTTTATTCATCATCAATTTAACTATCAGTACAATTAGAATTGTTTATTTATTTTTTTATTTTTTTATAAAGACTATCTGCTGACAGTTCTAGACAATTAAATTTTACACAACAGTCTGAATATTTCATTTTTCCAGGACCTGCTTTTGATCTCATCAGATTAAAAACAGTACTGTAAGTTGTGCAAGGAAAAAAAACAAGCAAAGCAGATAAATACTTTCTAACATTACTTACCAGTGTTTGTTTTTTTTTTTTTTTTTTTAAATAACTGTGTAGCACTTATATATGTTAAATCTTAAAAGCAAGAGCAGTTCATGTGACCTCTTTGATGGGACCTCCACAACCTTATCCACCAGACAATGCTTTTTTCTTTGGTTCACAACAGTTGCACTATCCTGTGTATTACATGCATGACTGTGTGCCTGTGTTTGTTGTTGTTTCAGCGACCCAGGTGAGCCCCACAGAGCTGCAGGATGTGTTTCAGGAGACTTCTTCAAACATCTTCCAGATCAACGGAAACGGTACTTCACAGCGTTCCTTCGTCACCCGCATGTGTCTCTGAGTGTGTTTGTGTCTCTGCCTTGTGGAAGATGAAAGTATAAGGAAATATAAAAGTGGTTGTGTTTAAAATGTTAGCTTTGCTTTTGTCTGTACCGAGTTTTGAAAACATATAGGGTCAATTGCAGCGTACCAATTATTTAGTACACATAAAGTGGACTAAAATGCAGACGAGAAAATCCTGCAAATCAGTGCTAACTTAATCCTGATTACTGCGTACCCAGCAGGTGATCTCGGTAATTGGTTTAACTGATCAGAACAAGTGGAATAAATTAGACCAATAATGGGGATAACGTACAGATCTGGCCAAAGGTTTTGCATTACCCTATAGAATTAACACATTTTGCTTCACAAAAGTCAAATGAAACCTGCTAAATTATGTTACGTTAATATATTAAAATACATACCACTTTGTAGTTTTCCATATGCTTAAAAAACTGACATTTCGCAATCTAACATGAAATACTGTACTACTATTATGGCTTCCAGTAGACTTTTGTGATATCATTTTGTAGTTTAGCTGATTACATGATGTTAAATAAAAGATCTACATTATGTTCATATGTTTTTTTTTATTATGTCTTAATCCTAAAATTCTAGGTGATGCAAAACTTTTGGCCATAGCTGTATAAACCCTTCTGTACTAATCCGATAGGTGAAATTCGATGTCAGATAAATATATAAAAGGGATCCCTGTACAAAAGAACAACGCATTTTTATTACATCAAACATATTTAAGTAAAAATAAATGTAATGTGTTTTTGTGCACATTTCATACTGGCAGATCATACTTACATTTAAGCTGCCGACTATGGCACACCTATTATATTAATTAATTTATAGATATCTCAAAATATTTGAAGATATCTCTAAATGGCTTCCAGATATCTCAAATATTTTGCGATATCTCTAAATAATTTTAAGATATCTCAAATACATTTAGAGCTATCTCAAAATTATTTCCAGATATCTTTAAAATGAGCTTAAAATGAGATATCTAAAACACATTTTCAGATATCTGTAAATCATTTTAAGATATCTCACAATGTTTTTGAGATATCTTTAAATCATTTTCAGATATCTCTAAATAACTTCCTGAATGAACATTCCATCAATGAACAGGAAGTTATTTCAAGATATCTCTAAATGAACGGGAAGTTATTTCGAGATATCTCTAAATAACAGTTTGGCATACCATGCAAACAAAACTTTATTTAAAGATGCATTTGTATTATTTTTAGATATCTCAAAATTAAATTAAGATATCTTCAAAAAGGTTTATTTACAGACAGCTAATATTCATTTAAAGATATATGCAAATGATTTACAGATATCTAAGTATTTCAAGAGATGCAATTTCAGATATCTGTGAATGAAAATTTGGATTGCCAGAGCTGACACTGCTGCATAGGCACATAGAAAGTTTAATTGCATTATAATGGACTATTAGTTGTTTATAGTTAAAACATATTTACAAAAAGTGTATTACGTTAAACTGAAAACTGAATCAAATGTGCATGACTAAAACATGTATTTAAAATGTAGGGCCCATATATATATATATATATATATATATATATATATATATATATATATATATATTGTGCAAGGCTTTATTTTCATGGATCTGACTGCCCAAACAGGACGGACATAAAGAAATGTACGTAATAACGTTTTCAAATGTACTAGCCATTTCAAAGGGAAAATGCAGCTGTCTCTGCATAAAAATTGAAGCAGTAAATGCTTAGAACGAGCAAACATACTAAGTTAGTCTTATCCCTCACAGTACTAAGCTAATTCACTTGAACAGGATCATCACGAATCTGATTTGGTACACTGCAATCGTGATCTTGTTTAGTCTGATTTAGCAGATGATCCACCTGTGATGATTAACTTCTGGTACGCTGCAATTGGGATTTGAAGGTGTACTAACTTCAGTCCAATCAAGTGGACTAAACCTGCTTAATCCACTAGTTAGACACATCAAGTGGACTACATTTGGTACACTGCAAATGACCCATAGATTTTTCAATGATTATTATTATTGACATACATTTTAAACTGTAATATGTACTTAGGCTTCATTCAAACAATAAGCATTGTTATAGCATTTTAAAGGATGTCTCTCTCATTGATAAATTGTAAGATTTCAATAAATATTAGCATACAAGTTAAGGCTACTCTTACTCCAAGTTAGGGTTCAGAGAATATCTGCTCAGACAGGAACTGTTTCTTGAGCTCTGTGGTACTGGCAATGTATAATGGTTTTAAAAATGCTAAGTGGTGGTATGGAGGTAGATCTGGCTGGTCTGGTGTGCTATAGAAGTTTGTCTGCAGCAAGTGAAAACACTTATGATTAGGGTTGGACGTGGCTCTGGATTTTGAGCTAAAACAGGATCTATGTGCCAGGCACAATTCAGTTCTGTTAGTTCTACCTTAAGTTCACAACTCACCTTTTCAAAACATAACAAAATCGAAATGTTTGTTATTTAATTTTAGTATTTCTTAATTCTGCACTATTGAGTGTTTATTATTTATGGATGATACAAATTGGAGAGAGGAAACAGAAGTCACAAAATGTGGTCTAAGGTACTTCAAGTCTGAATCGATAGCCTGTCTGTGTTGGCTCTTCACCATGTTGTTGATGAATCTGCATTACTGCATCCTTACTGAGGCCCTGGTTCTGCCTCTTACCCTTTCCTAATCCCCCGCATTGTTCCCTTCACAGTGCTGACCCTGGAGAAGAGCCTTCAGTCGCTCGGCACCTCCAGAGACACCCCAGAGCTGCGGGAGACTTTGTAAGTCATTCCTGTTGCTCTTAGTCTGCATCTTTATACTATGTGCAGGAAGTGCATGCACTTTTAAAGGATGCTCAAGTCAGCGTAATGGTAAATCACAACTATTTCAGCACTATTGAATGTTTAATAGGTGTGGAGGATTTCAATAGTCTATCACATGATCAAGCGACCCAGACAATGCATTTTTGTAAATGTATTCTGGCATGTTTGGCTTATCCACATCATGGCTGGTCTGTAACTTTGACAATATATTGTCCTTGTAACGCAGAGGTGATGGTAGACTTCATCCTACTGATGTGGTATCTTGTGCTTATTAATAGTTTGCAGTATTGTAACTGTAAGTAAACTATTCCTGGGATGACCGGGAATCACAGAGACTGTAAACATCTAAAGGTTAGGCCCTTGCAACTCCTTATGGCTCATTTCCCAGATACCTGGAAGTGCACTGATCCAGGGTAATGACTGAAAACACATCAGCTTCTGGTCAATGGTTTTAGAATGCAACTGAAAAAATACATTAAAATTATAATAATTGAGCAAAAAAAATAACCAGTACTTTTGGCTATAGCAAGATACAGGTAATGGTCAAAAAAATGGAAACACCTGGGTAAATGAGGGACACCAAGTATATTGAAAGCAAGGGCTTCCATACAGGTGTGGATCATGCGTTTAATTAAGCAAATAACATCCCAGCATGCTTAGGATCATGTATAAAAATGCTGGACAGGCCTGGTTGACTATATTTATGGCTAGCATGGCTGCAAGAGGAGACCTCAGTGACTTTGAAAGAGGGGTGATTGTTGGGGCGCATTTGACAGGAGCTTCAGTGACCAAGACAGCTCAACTCGCTGATGTTTCACAAGCAACACTGTCTAAGGTGATGTCGGCCTGGAATTCCATCAGCAAAGGGCAACAGTGGGCGGAAGCGCATACTCCAGGATCGTGATATCCATGCATTAATTCGAAGTGCAAGGCAAAACAGGCGAGCAACTGCAGATCAATTGACTGCAAATTTCAACCTGGGGTGCAAGCAGCCAGTTTCATCAAAAACTGGTCTGCGGAGAACTCCACGGAGCAGGATACTATATGGCCCAAAGCCCTATTAAGTGACTTTACATTGGTGTTTCCATTTTTTTGTCCACTACCTGTATGTCCCAATTTGTTTTAAGTTTGTCTGGTTAGTTGTTTTTTCTTGGCAAAACCCAAATCATTTTTTTTTGTTTTTTGTTTTGTTTTACAGTGTAACCTCACAGGAACAACTCCCCAGTGTAAAACACTTACCACGCTCCATCTTACAATAAAAAATAAAAAGCAATAGATGCTAGCCAAGATTTTAAAATCCCTGTTTTTACCTCTTAATCACTAGAATTCCCTTAGAACCCTGGTCTTCAGAATTATAGACAAACACTGTCTGTCTGCACCAGGCTGGTCTTACTCGACAGTTCGACAATGGACATGATAAATAGTAACAGAACAAAAATAAGGGAAACAATGTCTTTCTGGAAAATGTAAACATATAATAAGAGGGCAGGTATTACAAATAGTGGCTGAACATTAGCATTGCAGGGAGACATTATTTGACTTTATTTGAAAGTATTTGGTTTTGTGTCATTACTTTATTTTACGATGATTTGAATACAGGGTGTTCTATCACATAATGTAATAGATATCAATTTATCTTTTTTTTTTGCAAGTATTACAATTCAGTATATTAAGTTGTGTAGTTGTACCAGGTAATTGTATCTGTATTAATCCAACAGAACAAAACAATACCCAAAGCTAAACCACATATCCTGTAGTTCTAGCATGTCCTGTAAATATTCCTGGATTCATTTAAAACTATGCTATGTGTCCAAGTCTGATCCCCTCACAGGAGATTTAAATCACAGCTTTAGTCCACTTTAATCTGCTGTTTCCATTTCACAAATCCGATTACATCGAATATCAAACATAAGGTTGCAGATATCAGAATAATAAACAATTCCAATTACTGCGGATTAAAGGCTTATTAATGTTTAATATATATGTTATGGCTGTCAGAGATTAAAAATTCCTAAGTAAAAAAAAAAAAAAAAAAAAAAAAAAAAAGTTTTCAAAGAGAATCTGACCATCAAGGGACTGTCACTGGCTGGGTGTAATAACCTGCTATGTCTCGAATTGTTTTTGGGTAGTAATGCATGGGTTGCAGGGGAACTCTTTTTTCAACAGAAGGTTTCATTTCCAAAAGCTAAACAAAAACAAATGACAGGTTTAATGCTGTAGTTCTCAGTTGTAGTGTGCAAGGTATATTTGTATTTGGACTAGTTTACGGTTAGTTGTTATCATATAATACTTTATTTGAATTCAAAATCATGTAGAACCCACCAATATTGAAATAATCAGACTGGACAACACTTCTAGTGAATATAAAGCAACAGTTTTATTAGGAATAAAACTAAAAACAAAAAATTAATAGTGCAACAACTAAACTAAAAGTAAGACAGAAAGGAAGAATTAACTAAACAGTACAGAAAAAAAAGTTTAAACAATGACACCCCACTCCTGATAGTTGATTACCGATCCAAAGCAATCTATGGGAGATTCCCTTAAAGGTTACAACCGCACTCCTGACAATTATTTAAGACGAAGGTTAGTCTTAACAGGGGTATCGTTAGTAACACAAATATTTACTTTCGTTAATATTTGATAATCAAAGCATCGTTAAATCAGTCTCATATTCTCACTCTTGCAAGATAAAACACTGTTTCCAGACAACCTATCAAGAATTATCTATTATCAAGACAGTTAAATTTGGATTCTGGCTTAAACGCAGAATGATAATTGCCTTGTAAAACCCACATCAATTTGTATAAATCACATACAAACAATTACTATAGTGTTCATTAACTCAAAGCATGAATTGAAAGCAATAATAATTTTCTTATATTCTACCTAAAACAAAACATTAATTTTACTTTATAAAGTCTGCTTATTCAAGTTCATAAAAGGATAACTCTAGGTGTTGAATACTTAACAGATTTTTACTTCTCCTTCAACAAAACAGGCTTGAAGGCTTTCCTGTTGACAAAGAAGTTCCAGGTTCTCGGGTCTGTCGTCTTTGCTTTTTGTGTTTCCTTACCAGGGGACTAAAGAAATGTCTTTACAAAAACAAGAGTCATTACAAGAGTCAGTACAAATATGTTTAAAAATGTTATGATCAACAATAGTGATTACTGTTGTGTTCAACAGCTGCTTGTAATTTTAAAAAATATTTCGCACTGGTAATTAATTACTACAAATGTCATTTTTTTCTCTCGCAGAATGGTCAATCGACTTCTAAATCATTAACCAACTGGATTTATAAGATTTAAATTTAACGCGAAAAAACTTTACGTAGCTAGCATGGACACAAGCATGACTTTAATTTGTGTCTTCATGGGAGTAACATTTAAAAACTCAGTAACTTACTAGTTTCATCGTGTACATTTAGAAAATGATATATTATTTCTCTCCGTAGAGCGGTTCCCAGAATTCATCGATACACATATTTTACTTTTAAATTGATTTTATTTCAAGTTCTAGAAAACTGATATATTTTACAAATTCTATCATATTCATTGTTTTGAAGGTTTTAAATATATTAAATCAGGAGACTGAATTAAACATTTCATAACAGTGAACACTTACATCAGATGTCATTCATTAAATGAACAGCCGTCTTTTACTTAAAGAATTAGTAGTCGACCAGGGGAGGGTACCGATAACATTATTGACTATAGGTGGATGAGACTGACCGATTGGTTTAATAATGATTGGCACCAAAACTGCCAAATAACTTTTCCTCATGATCTTGCTCCCAAGAACTAAGGTAAATAGATCATCCATTGCCATTGGTTCTTTTTGAGAATATGTTAATGATTGTTTAGTTTCTGTAATGACTGTTTTCTAACATAACGTCAGAGTGGTCTGTAAAATAAACAACTGTAAGAGTGGATGGAATGCATGCGTGTTGGATGTAAAGCAGATAAAGTAAGTCCCGGTAGCTAGTACTGGCATTAAAATAAGTCCTGGTACTGAGTACCAGCAGAATTTCATACATTGCCAGAATGTGGTACGCATACCAAAACTTGACCCGTGTAATGTCAGAAAATGGTATGCTGTCACTGACTGACGAATGCACAAATCCCTACGAACAAGACAAACTGTAGTTCAACCACAAAATTTACTATTTTAGATAACCCAATGTGTTGCTCATCAGTTAAAGTCACATAAATGTCCTGAATTGTGAAAAAATAAATATCTTAAAAATACCTAAGAGCCAAACTTAGTACATCATACCCAAAAAATATTATACTCACAAATCACAAGTGTGTCATTTTGGAAGAAAAAGTGGGAGATATACTGTACAAGAAGACACAATTCCTTTGTGTTTATAACTTGCATCATTTTGAGATGCGTGTCTATACATCACCCCTGTAATCTAGACAGAGCGGATCCTCAGAAATCAAACCTAATGAGACCATTTCACATTTCCACACAGGGATGTAATAGTTGGCACTCTGGAAATAGTAATGACGGGAGTTCAGGCATCCCCTTCGTGTCAGCAGTATAGCAGTTTAATTCAATAAAATTTTGATTCAATCACTTGAAGATTAGTCACCATCTATTGCAGTCAAACTTGTCTGGAACCAGAAAGACTGTCAGGATTCCAGGTTACCAAACCTTGGAAACGTTCCGATCCAAATCCATGAAGGTCTGATATAGGTGGAAGGCGTTCCCTCTTGTTTGATAAACTTTAGTCATGTTTCCCTGCTTTTAATAACGTTGGCGGATGGAATTTGCCAATAATATCAAAAGGTAACCATTTAAAAATAATGGCAGCAGGTTCCTCTGAATACCAGTGCATTTGCTGATATTCCTTTCGTGTTCCACTTGAATTAATTATGAAATTTGAGGCCATTTAAAAAAAAAAAAAGTAATTATAAATTACCTTCAGGACTAGAAAATAAGTTACAACAAAACAATTGTTATTTATCCAAGGCAATCCATTACAACTCATTACATTACAAAACATTTGCATGCCATTATTTTAAAGTTACCCATCAAGGCAATGCTTTTATTGTTAGATAATAAATTATTTTACAGATTGGGTATAAATAAAGATTTTTGCTCTTCTGTATCTGTTTCAAATTAGCTGTCTCATTAGCAGCCTGGGAAATTGAAGACTTACATTGTGTGCAATGCATTTATCTTTAGAAGCATTAAACCTAGTCACTTGGGCTCAAAGAATAATTATATTTTTAAGTTAATTTATCCATACCTGGGGGGGAGAACTAGCAATACAGCAGATAACTGTAAGCAAATCCAGTAATGAAGCACAGTGCAAGTTTAAATAATTTCAGCTGATGGTGTTAGGGACAGTCTCAAAAGTCAAAGTATTTATGAAAAGTTGCCTTCCTCTCACTTAAAACCAGAAAAATTAGCACAGTAATTTTGCACTTTGCCTATGTTTTATACTATACATTTATCATAGTT
Source organism: Huso huso (assembly GCA_036884735.1). Lineage (NCBI taxonomy): Eukaryota > Metazoa > Chordata > Actinopteri > Acipenseriformes > Acipenseridae > Huso > Huso huso. Next base: position 36,904,496 of record CM072665.1, on the reverse strand, counting down.
TGCCATGTTTTTTTTCTTTTTTTTTTCTTTACCGTTCATCTCTAGGCTTTACAATGCTTGCCTGTGCTTTATTACTCGTTGTTATGCTTTAATTATGGGAAAAGTATACAGGCTATGGCAAGCACTTTCAATATTGTTTCTAAACTGTACATTGAGTTTTTAGAGACACAATTCACAGTTTCTAAAATTTTACACTGCAGGACTACAAGAAAAACAAACTGGAAACACTCAAGCTTCTTTTAAAGCCCCAGACACTTCATCTTTTTTCTTGACAGAAGAATGATCCTCGTCCATGCTTTCAGTATGTCCATATAGCGAAAACGCAAGGCTATCAGACTCGTAATGGGATGATCAGCACAGTCTTTTCAGGTGCACTCCTTGACTCACTCATGAAAGAGGAAAGAATTACCCAGCGTTTAACACTGTCAGCAAAAAACGTATAAGAGTCTTTGCACCACATCAAAAAAACATGACACTTCATGGATGTTCACAACTGCATCATTTAGCACCAAATTCAGATTGTGTGCTGCACAGTGTACATAAAGCACATTCGGCTCTTTTGCAGTGATTCAAGCTTAGTTGTACACCTCTGTAAATGCCACTCATGGCTGCTGCTCCATCAGAGCCTTCCCCGACATTTATTTAATTCCAAACCTTTGCTCTCTATGCACTTTAGAATTTCAGATTAAATTCCTAAGCACTTTGATCCTGAATTAACAAAACCTAAAAAAAAACATTCATTTATCTTTACAGCAGTTGGTGTGTCATTTTCATATTCAACACTGGCATAGTGAAAAATGTGGCTCATTTGGTAAAACTTACTAATGTCTTTAGTTGTATCCATTACAATTGAAAATAATAGTGCTTGTTTTATTTCATTGACAATATTGTTTTCGGTACTTTTAGACAGAATCTCTATAACTTTGTTTTGAATTATGGGGTTTAGGTATTTAATTGTGTTGCTTGGTAATTGCATGAGCTGTTTCAGCACTGGATCATACTCAGCTAAGAGCTCAATTACAGACAGGACATTACCTGAATTTCCATCGCCGGGACTCTCCCTGTGTCCTCTAAAAGGCAAGCTGCACATCGCTAAAGTTAAGGTCACATTAACTCCCTTCAAAACTTGTCTCCAAAAGTTCTTTTCTTTCTGTATTTCTGCTTCATTGTGTGCATCCACTGTCCGATTTGAGTCTCCAGTGATCATATACGACACATGCATCTTTTTGCGTTTGAGAAGTTTTGTGTGCCTGTATTGTTTGATAAACCTTTCCAATTATAGATTCCTTTTGCCCAAGGAGGCTCACAGTATACAGAATCAAGTTCAGGTGAATAACATAGCCATGTTATACGCAATCGGACACCTGCTTTTGTTGTACGATTATAATAATGTTCTGAAAAGCATCTCCCACCTTGCTCTTCATCCCCTGGGAAAGGCCCTTTTGGTTGACGTGATCCACAATCTATTATAAACCGCTTCACTTGGTGATCGCTAACATTAATAGGAAAGTTAGCCCTATCTGTTGGATATTCTGCTCCTTTAGGTAAGTTGTCAATCACAACTTCAGCACTGCCATTTACTCTTTCAACTGTTGCTTGTTCGTTGTTGTATTGGGCCTAGACTGTCCCATATCCCTCGTCGCTTTGTTTTGCGTTTTGGTGCTGCCACATCCACGTTAAAAAAAAAAAAAAAAAATCAGTTTTAGTATGCTTCTGAATTTAATTATTTTTTCTTTTTTCTCTTCTGAGCTCCACTTTGGTTGTGATACTGAGACATACAGGCAGCAGGCAATCTGTTTCAAATTACTGAAAAAATTCCGCCAATAATATTGGTTCCTTAGCAACCAAAGTTAATAGTTCTACCGATGCTGATTTGCCTTTTTCCAGTTTCTTGACTACTGACCAACCAACAATCAGTTAATTGAGAACTGTGTGTGTGGGTTTTTTTTTTTCTATGTATTAAAAAATGCATAGCAATGCTATGGCTGCTACAGTGGTATGTGTACGACACTTAAGAAAGGTTACTAGTCCAGCTTATCTATAAAATTGAGTATAGTATAGATTTTTGTTACTATACTGTTAAATAAACTGTTCATGCAAAAACTTTATTTTTTACAGTTGGTTATTAGTTATCAACATAGAAAATGATGTAAAACTTAGAAAAAACAGTATGAACCCTGTATTTACGATATCTGATTGAGTTAAGCAGAGAATGTATATGGGGACGGGGGTTTCAGTCAAAATGATCATTGGCCACTTTCACCTATGTATTAAATTATTTGTGCAGGAGCCAATCTCCACAGCAAAGCAAAAACACTAACAGCTTTAAAAGCAGTGGCTTTGATAAATAAACACAAAGCCAAAACTAACAGTGAATGCTGGAAAAAATATGGACACATTTATAGCAAAGAATGAGCAGAGAAGCCTTGTTTGACTTGTTTGTGTTTTAAAAGTATTTTATTTTTGTATTTGTATTTTTGTATTGTTATATGTTTTATTGTACTGCTGCTTGGCTAGGTCTCACTTGAAATAGAGGTTTTAATCTCAATGTGATTTCCTAGTAAAATAAAGGTTTAATAATAATTCAGTATCTGTATGCTCCCTCTCAGTGAAATAATTAGTCATCATGACATTGGTTTTCATTGCTATGCAGACGACACACAAATCTACTTGCTGACTAAACCTGATACTGCTTTGGCTGTTTATGTACTTAATAACTGCCTGACTGAAATTAAAACTTGGATGCAGCAGAATTTTCTGCAATTAAATCTTAGCAAGACAGAGGCCATGGTTCTCTGCACCAGCTGCGTAAAGTTGGTAGTTTTAGTTTAGTCATTGATGGGCTTGAGATTAGTCCTACATCTGAAGTTTAAAATCTAGGTGTTAAATTTGACTCTGTATTGTCTTTTGAGGCCCACGGTAGAAATATCTGTAGAGTGTCTTTTTTTCGTCCACAAAACATTGCTCGCCTTAGATCATCTTTGTCAATGTTTGATGTGGAGAAACTGATACATGCCTTCATTTCATTGAGAATTGACTACTGTAATGCCTTGTTTGCAGGTGTTTCCACTAATGTTCTTAATAGATTGCAATACATTAAAAATTCTGCTGTTCGAGTTTTAACAAGAAAAAGAAAGCATGACCACGTACACCAGTTTTAGCATCTCTTCACTGGTTACCAGTTAAATATAGAATTGACTTTAAGATCTTGCTGCTGACCTTCAAGGCCTTGTATAGCCTGGGTCCATCTTACATCAAGCAGGGGTGGACAAATCATAACTATGGGTGGTAGTCCAGTGGGCTACCAAAAGGTAAACCTTGGTAGCCCACCACAAATTTTTGTAGCCCACATATTTAATTAAATAAACATTTCCATTTAACGCACCATTAAAAAAAAATGTAGACAGATACAATTGTAAGGTGGTAAAAGGTTCAGAAAAGAAACAGACAAACACTCCAAGTACATAATATAGTTTATGTAATTCTGTGTTTTTTGTTAATAACACTCAAATATTTGTCACGTGAAACGTTTTGCCCTATGTCTAGAAGAAAGTACATATGCTAAAATAAATAAAATAAATATAAAAAGTGCACCTTTAAATTATAAATCAAGTGAAAATAAAATGTTAAGCCTGATAAGCCTCTTAAAAAGGATTATAGCATTACTAAATGCTATTCAGTTTTTACAAGTACAAAATAAAATCCTTGCAAATTTCTGTACAAGACAATCTCCAGCATTTTATTTTTTTGTAGATATGTCAGGAAAAAAAATATATTGTTGTGCAAGTTTAAGTGTAAAATAAAAAGTACTGTAAGGCATTGTTAAAGAGGTGTATTTCTATTCAAATCCTTTAAATTCATCATCACTGTCAATACTATCATCAGAAACAGTCAGTATGAGTTTCTTCTGACAGACGTGGTTTGGGTGGGTGCAGTGTGTCCTTGTAGGTGTCTAGTTCCCTTGGCTGAAAAGATCAATATAAGGATCTGAGTTAAAGTCCTCAAGATTTGGGCCATCACAATAGATTTTAAGAATGCTACCCTTGTTTTCTTCTGTCAAGCTCAAACTTGTAACTATGAGGTTCAAACCTGAAAAAGCCTGTTCACACTGCTGAACTTGGGCTAACAGTAAGAAGAATCTTAACCAACTCTAGTATAACTCACATGCTGTCAGGATTCTCTTTCAGCAATCCACTGTACATATCTATTGAGCTGGAGAATCTGTGATCTTTTAGATGCCTTTTCATGAGCTTCCACTCTCCTTGAAGTGACCCATCATTAACTCCAACAGGCAACACATCTTTAAAGTGATTGTACAAGCCGCTAATCTCATCCTTTCCATACTGCCTCAGAGATTCTACATCATATGGACACTAAGTTGAAAACTTGAAAATTCTCTGCCAGATCAAGCAATGTTTCTTTGAAGAGATCTAGATCCACCATAATATCAGACAAGAGGTAACTGTGCCTTTGAAACTTTAAAGACAAGCTTGTAACCGGGGTCAAGAAGTCTTGCATTGCATACAGGAATTGTACAAACCTAACCAATTTCATTGTCTGGAGAAGTTTCTTTGCCTTTGTAGCTGCATCTGTATTTCTGCTGCTGCTCGTGTTCCAAGTGAAGTATTGTAGAAACAAGATGGGTTTTTAGTGCAGTTACCATACCTTGACGCTTCGGCATTTAAAGTTTCACACACTTCACTAAGCTCTCATCTTCTCTTTGGAGAAAATTACTATAATTTGAATAAGTCTTTCATACTTTTTTCAAATTCTGCAAGGTAATTGAACTCTTTCATTGAATCTAAAATACCAAGCTCCAGTTTTTGATTAACACAGTGAATTGGGATGATCCAAGGCATTTTGCTTTGAAGCAGAGTAGCAACTCCTGATCTAACCCCCATCATGACTGCAGCACCATCAAAGTTACAACATACTAAATGAGGCTCATTGCTAGTGTCTAAGCCACAGTTAATAGCTTGAAGAATACCGTTAGCATTTGCATGTTTAAGATCCTGCAAACCGACTAGTTTTGTGACTGGTACATTACCATCTACATATCTCAGAAAACTGATTCTTCCTCAACAACTGCCTTGTCAGTAGAAGAGTCACCTCAAACACATATGTATCTTGCCTTATTTAACTCTTTTAAATCAATCTGCATTTTGTGTTCTACAAATCATGTACCTGCCTTTCTTGACAAATAGTTATTTCCTACATTTACTTCATTATTTTTCTGAACAGTGCATACAAGCTCATAATCAGCGAGAGGCTTGGCTTTCACTGCGCATGCATAGGCAGTGTTAAAGAGACGTCTCATCTTTTTACACTGATTTTCTGACATAGCCAGAATACCCCTGCCAATCGGCGTGTCTTTTACTACAGTTTTTACTGACTGTTCACGTATTTTACACTCTGTGTCTTCTGCTGTCATTGTGCTTTCAAACAGTTTCAATTTGAAAGTTACTAGTGCCTGCAAATAACAGACTAGTTCTATCTGCCGACTCTGGGTACTTTCTACACACAACACAGAACATTCTCTGGCTTCTATTTTCTCCATCACTATCACTGCTTTCTTTTTCACCACCAGGGACGGCCTCTGTATTTAACCAACTGAAGGTATTTTTCCAATGCACCTGAAAAGTGCGCCTGCGTTTATTCTTGTCATATATTTTATCATAGTCTTTTCCCGCCTGCAGAACTGCTGTCTGTCCCTCTTTTGAACCCGTATCGCAACAGGCTGTTCATAATTTTTTTTATGTTTCTTCTCTTCTCATGATTTGCTCAGTGGATATGTTTCAGTAGTCCTACTGTATGTCCTTTCCTTTCACCATGTGATCAGGGCCCTCAGCCAAAAGATAAGTAGACAAGCAGTCAACACATGCAAACATGACGCATTCCAGTAAATAAATATTTTTTCAATTAGGCTAACTTTCATAATATAAAATTTTAGACATATATCCATGTACATTCAAACAGTAGCCTACGTGCTTTCTGCAACATGAGCCTTTCATAGCAACAAGTTGTGAAGGTTCTAACAGTTAAGGCATAGTAAGCTCATAAAATAATTCAATTAAGCCTTGTTTTCTGCAATGGGACTCACGTCGGTCTGTGAGAGTTCCATGACAAGCTCCCGCACACACTCTCGGAAAGAGAAACAGCCTTCTCCATATCAGCCCTCATGTATAAATAGTTACCCTACGGTTAATAAAAAATAATACATAAAACATTGCTGCAGACTTTCCCTTCTGACTGAGGAATCCAAAGACAGCAAGCGATCTTCACACAAAATGATATATAAAAGATTCCGCAGTCTTACAACTACGCGGCAAACACCTTGTTAACAATTACACACACAGGGCTCGACTTAAATGACAATATCACAATCTACAATTTAAAAACAGGAGTTCATAATAAATGTGGCTTACCTTTACTTTGATGATTTTTTTTTTTTTTTTTTTTTTTTTTTTTTTTTACAATGCAGTTTTAACATCCACTTTAGGCATTCTGCAAAATCGGTCGGCCACAATCTCCCATCTGCACCAAACCCAGCGGAAGAGCCAATCACAGCTCGGTGTTCAGCGTAGAGCCCACCCCTACAAGCACGGACCTAGTGAACAACTAATCATAACTCAGTGTTCAATGTAGACCTCGCCCCCACATGCTTCGTCAATTAAGACAAGACGCAAGTATAAAGTCTGTACTACTGGTTAAAAAATAATAATAATTTGGAAGCCGCTGGTAGTCCCACGGGCTTTGGAACATTACAGTACAGTAGTCCGGACCTAATTTCTGGTAGTCTCGGGCGTCCGGACTACCGATTTGTCCGGCCCTGTCAAGGATCTGCTTTGCTGCTACATTCCCCAATGCAACTTGCTAAAAATTATCTCCTTTCCGTGTCAAGAACAAAATTACAAACTATGGGAGATCGGGCATTTTGCTTTTTGGACCCTCATCTCTGGAACTTCCTTCCAAGGTCTATCAAGGACTCAGAGTTTGAGTATGTTTAAATCACACCTCAAGACCCATTTTTGTACATTGGCTTACTGCACTGTGTGGTTTTTATTGTATATTTATATATTATGTCTTTTTTTTAAGGTAAAGCGCTTTGGGATTTCTTAATGAAAGGTGCTATACAAAATAAATATTATTATTATTATTATTATTATTATTATTATTATAGTAATGTTATCTATTGTATAGGAGAAAAAAAAAGATTTGGCAACAAGACAAAGGTATGGCTATTTTCTTCTGTTGTAAAAGCAGCCACTGAACTTTATGCAAGTACAAGCTCGGTCTCTTGCATTTTGTGAATTCTGTATTACAAAATGCATCAAGTAGCCTATTATGTCTTACATTGTTATATCAACACCTGTTACATTTTGTTGTACATTTTTTTTTCTTTTATAGTTGTGTTTAAAATGTAATTCGTCCTGCAAAGCTATAATTTAATTTCAATGTATGAAATTAGTTGCAGTGAGATTCATACCAAACCCCCCCACCCCCAGACCTTGGCTCCGGTGCCATTGCCGTGTCCATTATAAAATGTAAAAGTGATCACAGAAGACAGGTTAAGATAAAACAAAGAAAGATATACATCCCCACATTTGTATTTAACAGTTGGAATATTGCACATTGCTTTAATCGTTTATCTCTTAATTAACTTTTCGAACAACATGCAGCTTAATTAATTTTGCAATACACAGTTCGCTAAACATTTCTATAAACTAGCAATTGTAAGCTTTAGGGGGGAAAAAAACAGCAACTTCCAGCCATTCATAAAATATTTCTATAAGATTATCACCATCACCCACGTTGTTGTGATGCAAGACGAGCACACATCTATTTATTATGAGGCTTCTGAGAACAGCTGACACTTTTGAGAGCAGTAACATCTTAAGGTTGGTTCATGCTTCAGACTCCAACGTCATTTCTTGTCGGAGTCGAGGGTCTGCAAACCTGTGCGACAGGTCGGAATTCCGTCATCCACACTCTTGCGACGTGGGTCTTTTTTGGAAAGTTGTACAGCCTTTTCTCATGTGTCTGCGACCTGAAATCGCGTAGGGTCGGATAATGTTGAAAAATGTCAACATTTTCTGCATGGTCGGAGTGAAGCTGCACATGTTTTACAGCTGTCTGCGCCTGATGTATCGCATTCATCTGCGACAGAAGTATGAACCAACCCTTTGTTTGTGAACCTGGCGATCAGGGATCAAATCTAAGCATTGCTTTGTTTTTTTGTCTTTTTATTATTATTATTATTATTATTATTATTATTATTATTATTATTATTAAATGTATGTATGTTTATCATATGGGATTTTCAATTGCACTTCTCTTTCTCGTTTGTGTCCCTGTGCAATTGTAACCCAAATGCAACGCAATGCAATTTTCATGACAGTGCAAAGGGTTACATTTGCATTTCAAAAGAGACAAGTCGAAGAGGCTCTTTCAAAATGCAATCGGTTGCGCTTCTAATAACTATAAAAAGCAAATGTTAATCATAGGGAGACATAACCCCCCTCACTTTTTCAATGATGGGGAAATGCCCCCTTCACATTGCAGCAGTACTATAACTTGTATTTGTATTACAACTAATCAGTACATCAGTCTCCACTGGCACCCATTGTAGAGTCCAGCTCCATATGTTGCATGTAGCTGTACGGAAGTATAGCACAGGGTTTCCCAATCCTGGTCCTGGGGGACCCCGTGTCTGCTGGTTTTCATTCCAACTGAGTTCTCAATTACTTAATTGAACCCTTAATTGAACTAATAATGTGCTTAATTAGACATTTTTAATTGTTTTTAGCTTTTAAACAGTTGGAGATTTCAAGATAACTATAAAATGTTATAAGTAACTTGAAATCTCCAATTGTTTAAAAGCTGAAAACAATTAAAAAGGTCTAATTAAGCTAATGAATAGTTTAATTATGGGTTCAATTAAGTAATTGAGAACTCAGTTGGAATGAAAACCAGCAGACATAGGGGTCCCCCAGGACCAGGCTTGGTAAAGCCTGGTATAGCACTCCTGCTCCACCCACAAGGGTCATTCTACATCAGGGGTGGGCAATTCCGGTCCTGGAGGGCCGGTGTCCCTCCTGGCTTTTGTTCCAACTGTGCTCTAAATTACTTAATTAGACCAATAATTTGGTAATAATTGGTCCAATTAAGTCATTTTGGGCAAAGTTGGAACAAAAGCCAGGTGGGACACCGGCCCTCCAGGACTGGAATTGCACACCCCTGTTCTACATACTGCTATCGAACCAACCATGTCTGCATTTGTACTTGTACCGTACTCCCAGTAAACTTGTATACAGTTCAACCTAGCATGGTGTCCGTTTCATTCTCTGCAAGTGCACAGCAAGACACCACACCATCTAAATGAAATGAATGTTTATTTTTAATTTAATTATTGTACCCTAGCTACAGAAACTGCCACCCCCCCACACACACTTTTGTAACCAAAAAGTTATGCCACTGATGTAAATTGCAAATTCTCAGGGACACAGAAATGAGAAAGAAAAGCACATAATAATAATAATAATAATAATAATAATAATAATAATAATAATAATAATAATAATAAATGCATACCTACAAATACATAATTAAAACGTGTTCCCACACTCCTAAAGCCTCAGCTGTTCTCATAACCCTTCTAATATATGTTTTGTTTTCATACATCACACAACGGGGGATTATTAGGGTGTACTGTTGCAACTGTTAAATTGTGGTGCTGCACATCTTTTTATTTTTATTTATTTCACCTGTCTTCTATGATCACTAGCCCTTTTAAGCACTTTTCCCATTCATGAAAATCAGGCCCTTTGTGTTCTTATATTACTAATAGAATATACTACTTATCAATAAAATGCCTTGTGATAGTCTGCGCAAGTAAACAATATACAAGTTCAAAAATAAATAGAAAATATCAGGGATTGGCCTAACAATCCTGGAGGCAGCAATGTGGAGTAGTGGTTAGGGCTCTGGACTCTTGACCGGAGGGTCGTGGGTTCAATCCCAGGTGGGGGACACTGCTGCTGTACCCTTGAGCAAGGTACTTTACCTAGATTGCTCCAGTAAAAACCCAGCTGTATAAATGGGTAATTATATGTAAAAATAATGTGTAAAAAATAAATGTAATTGTATGTAAAAATAATGTGATATCTTGTAACAATTGTAAGTCGCCCTGGATAAGGGCTTCTGCTAATAAATAAATAAATACAATCCTGATTTGCAGATCCCTGTTTGCCAGTGTTTCTGATTGTTATCCTTTTGTGGTCTAGTTTTAAAGCTTATGAAAGTCGCAGCACTTTCCTTCTCTCAGATAGGCAGGGGATATAGGAGTTGATAATGTGCTAAACCTTTTAAAGTAGTATCTCACAGACTAATCCCCAACACATTAGTATTATGATCTACATCAAATCTCACTCTCTGATTTCTCTACACACTGACCCCCTGCACATGGCTGTAACTAGCTATGAGGACACTGAGGTTGTGTCCTTGTTATGTTCTTGCATCATAAATACTGATGCAATGGTGCCTTTCTGAGCCTTGGGGAAACTGTGAGGGGGGTTCAAGAATACGGGGTGCTGCTGGGTGTAGCAAGGGTTCAGGAATACATGAAAAATACTACTGCTGCTGGAGGTATGACATGGGGTAAATCACAAATCTGTACACGCAGTACCTGTTTACGTTGATATGACTGATCACACACACAGTCGATCTCTCCACACAGCAGCAGCCCTGAGCAGACTGACTGCTCTCCTTGAATACAATACTAGACTGGTGCAGGTGATAATGAACCATTAAATAAATTAACAAATAATAATTACATTTGGCAGGGTGATTTTAACCCCTTTCTTCCTGCCAAAACCACACATTCTGTCTGTGTTACAATATATATATATGTGCTTTATTTTGCTCTTATCTGCCCCCTATTTTACTGCATTTAATCCTGTACTTCAGAATACTGTAATCTGCCAAGTGTTTAACCTGTAGTACTTTGTATTTAATCACATCCTGATGTAACTATCACTATTATCTGCTGTATTATTGAATTGTGGTTTGTCACACTTGTACTTTGCTTGAACAAAAGTTATTGTATTTCTTGCTCTTATTGTATTACTTGTATTGTAACACTTGAAATGTATTTGCTTACGATTGTAAGTCGCCCTGGATAAGGGCATCTGCTAAGAAATAAATAATAATAATAATAATAATATAAACTTTTTATATAGCTTACCAAAGTAGGTTCTTTCGGTTCAGATTTCATACAAAAATGCATGCACTTATTACCCTGAATACACAGATTACCCCAGCCTTGTTTCTTTAACGCTAAAACCGTAACAATGCTGCTTTCTCTCACAGTTTAAATCTGAATGGAGGAATCTTTCGTTCTCACAATGAAATCAGTTATTTTAATTATAGAGCAATAATGGTTATACAAAAAAATATATATACCTGATGAAATGTTGGTGTGTGTAGTTCAGTTCGTGTCATGTAGTTGGTAGAGTAAATTAAATCTGACTTTTTAGTTTAAAATCCCACAAAGAAAATGTTACGTTCAAACTTCTGTTTCCCTTTCCCTTAACGAACGGTTATATTGAGACTTGTTGTGTCTATGACCACTAGAAAACGTTTATTCATTTAAATTAATCACAGTTTATGAAAAAAGTGGAGGGGCCATGGCCCCCGTGGTGGCGGCACCCCTGTGCTCATGTAAAAATTCTAGTACATAAAAGTACATAAAGACCCTCTACTGGTTTGAGGTTGAATAGTAAACACCAATCAGTCAAAGCAGCATTGCAAAAAAGCATTTTTTTTTAAATTGGGTAACAGGCTCAGCCGAGCACGCAAGCATTTAATGAGAATGTTCATATTCAGGCGCCAAGCAGAAATGAATTGACCTGCAAAATTGTACAAATCTGACGAGAATATGCTCTGCAAGAAAGCTCTGCTTCTTTCTACAGTTGAGGTTTATTGTTGAAAAATTAGGTATTTGAATAAGGGATATATTTTATAAGAATGACTTGTGGCGGTTATTTAATTGTATTGATTAAGTTACAATAAGAGTCTGAGTCAGTAAGGCGATGTTTAAAAGGTAATGGTAATTGTATTTTACATATGCCTGTTGTGCCGTGCCTATATAGGTTGATTTCAATGTTATAGATATATGTTATGTGTTTATCTTATCAGACCTCTGTTATTTTAAACAGTTCAAATTAATATATATATATATATGTATACATACACACACAATATAGTGACAGCTCTGGCGCTGTTTGACAGAGTGTCAGTCTTATTCGGGACTTTTAGCTCCATCCTCTAGTGTAAAAAAGAAGATATCAATTGTAGTATTGTCCTTTTAACAGGTCGGTACCTGTATCTTTATTCACAAAAGTTTAACAAAACAGCAAACAAAACAAAACAAAAGCCTAGCTCCGTCTTGGAGTTACTAACTACACTGTGACGTTTCACTATCTAACAACCAGGCAGCTAAGCTGCTTACCGGCTTCTTCAAAACAAAACAAATTCTTATATGGATTTGTTAAATTATTATTATTATTATTTATTTATTAGCAGATGCCCTTATCCAGGGCGACTTACAATTGTTACAAGATAGCACTTTTTTTTTTTTTTTTTTTTTACATACAATTACTCATTTATACAGTTGCTTTTTTACTGGAGCAATCTAGGTAAAGTACCTTGCTCAAGGGTACAGCAGCAGTGTCCCCAACCGGGGATTGAACCCACAACCCTCTGGTCAAGAGTCCATTAAATATAATGGTTACCTTATATACAGTTCCAGGAGGTCCTTCTAACACCCAACAAGAGAGACCTGAACAGGGTTTTTAGCCCTGCTTAAATATCAACATTTTAATACAGGTGAAACCAATTACTCAACCCTGGGTAATTGCAGACTGGTCCATTTTAGTCCAGGTATTGTGGGAAATGTAGTTCGGCTGGTCAGCTTAGACCATCAGGACTACATTTTCCTTCCACAATTTTTTACATAGGATACAGGCTGCACCTTATACGCGGCCCTATATGTCTTCCTTCGATTATATATATAATACAGGGAGGGGGTTGCGCTTTTAAAATCAAATTATAGTTTTTAGCATGCTAAAACGTATTTTATAAACACTGCACTTCTCTATTTTAAGATTGGAAGGCTGTGTTCTGTATTATGCAGAGTGGGTTTTGTACTCTATATTTTGAAACAGCTTTCTGAACTAGACAGTAACATATACAGAGAATTGTGAGGGTCTGGAACCAACTCCCCAGTAACGCAGTAAAGAAGCTGCTTGACGAGATTCTGGGATCAATAAGCTACTAGCAACCAACTAACAGCCTCCTCTCGTTTGTAAACTTTCTTATGTTATATTATATGGTACCAGGGCTTTTCAGTCAATGTGCCCCTTGTCTATAGAATTCTATTTCTCAGAATATTAGGTAAGCAGATACAATTACTTTTTAAACCTAGGCTTATTTTTTTAAACCTGACTTAGTAAATAGCTTTTATCAGATTTGATATCTATCGTTCTGTTGTTAAGCACGCGGGTGATATTTTAATGTAAAATTGTATTATATACAGACGTGCTCAAATTTGTTGGTACCCCTCCACAAAAAACGAAGAATGCACAATTTTCTCTGAAATAACTTGAAACTGACAAAAATACTTGGCATCCACCATTGTTTATTCCATATTTAATAGAAATCAGACTTTGCTTTTGATTTTTTATTCAACATAATATTGTAAATAATAAAACAAATGAAAATGGCATGGACAAAAATGATGGGACCACTAACCTAATATTTTGTTGCACAACCTTTAGAGGCAATCACTGCAATCAAACGTTTTCTGTAGCTCTCAATGAGACTTCTGCACCTGTTAACAGGTAGTTTGGCCCACTCTTCCTGAGCAAACTGTTCCAGCTGTCTCAGGTTTGATGGGTGCCTTCTCCAGACTGCAAGTTTCAGCTCTTTCCATAGATGTTCGATAGGATTCAGATCAGGACTCATAGAAGGCCTCTTCAAAATAGTCCAATGTTTTGTTCTTATCCATTCTTGGGTGCTTTTAGCTGTGTGTTTTGGGTCATTATCCTGTTGGAGGACCCATGACCTGCGACTGAGACAGAGCTTTCTGACACTGGGCAGTACGTTTCGCTCCAGAATTCCTTGATAGTCTTGAGATTTCATTGTGCCCTGCACAGATTCAAGGCACCCTGTGCCAGGCGCAGCAAAGCAGCCCCAAAACATAACCGAGCCTCCTCCATGTTTCACTGTAGGTATGGTGTTCTTTTCTTTGAAAGCTTCATTTTTTCGTCTGTGAACATACAGCTGATGTGACTTGCCAAAAAGCTCCAGTTTTGACTCATCTGTCCAAAGGACATTCTCCCAGAAGGATTGTGGCTTGTCATTATGCATTTTAGCAAATTCCAGTCTGGCTTTTTTATGTTTTTCTTTCAGACGTGGAGTCCTCCTGGGTCTTCTTCCATGGAGCCCACTTTCGCTCAAAAAGTGACGGATGGTGCGATCAGAAACTGACGTACCTTCACCTTGGAGTTCAGCTTGTATCTCTTTGGCAGTTATCCTTGGTTCTTTTTCTACCATTCGCACTATCCTTCTGTTCAATCTGGGGTCGATTTTCCTCTTGCGGCCACGCCCAGGGAGGTTGGCTACAGTTCCATGGACCTTAAACTTCTTAATAATATTTGCAACTGTTGTCACAGGAACATCAAGCTGCTTGGAGATGGTCTTGTAGCCTTTACCTTTACCATGCTTGTCTATTATTTTCTTTCTGATCTCCTCAGACAACTCTCTCCTTTGCTTTCTCTGGTCCATGTTCAGTGTGGTGCACACAATGATACCAAACAGCACAGTGACTACTTTTCTCCATTTAAATAGGCTGAATGACTGATTACAAGATTGGAGACATGTGTGATACTAATTAAAGAAACTAATTAGTTTGAAATATCACTATAATCCAATTATTTATTATCTTTTCTAAGGGGTACCAACAAATGTGTCCAGGCCATTTTAGAATATCTTTGTAGAATAAGCAATAATTCAACTCTTTTCACAGCTTCTTTGCTTTATTCTATGACATACCAAAGGCATGCAAGTATACATGATAAAATAGCTTTTAATTTCATCACTTTTCAGGAGGAATGAAGCATTATTTCAATGAGCTGTAAGGGTACCAACAAATTTGAGCACGTCTGTATGTATATCAACACTGGCAGCTATAGCTTGAAACCCAAGTTAGACCTCGGTAGAATGGCAGCTCTGGTTACGGCCCTGCCCCTGCATCTAATGGAAAATTCCAGCAGAGAGTAGAAATCACACAGTCACAGCAGAAAGTGATAAAGGAGAAAATAAAAAGTAAACCAAGGAAAAAGTAAATATATGTTTTCACTCACCGTGTTTGTTCGTTTGTCTGTTAGTCCACCGTTTGGTAGTGTTAATCCGTTTTGTTTGTCTGTTTATTTTGGCTCAAGTGCCGTGTCCTGTGTGTTTTGTGTTTAAACCTTTTATTTTCTGTTCTGTTTAATTATTAAATGCTGAGCGCAATCACGCTTTCACTCTGTGTGTTACTTCCTGTTTCTGGTCTGACGTCACCCACTGCAGCCGTCTTTGTGACACATGGTGTCCTGCGTGGGATCTACAGCGCCTCCAGGACTCAGGTCAGAGCGGGAACCGCAGTTTTTTTTTTGAAAAACAAAAGGAAAAGAAATGGGGAGAAGAGGGTGGAGAGGAGCACAGGAGGGCAAAGGGAGAAAGGCGGAAGCAGGGCTGTGGTGTTTCGACTGTGGCCAAATTAGCCACACCACCATACCCTGCTCCGTCCACAGGACCCTTCAGGCAATGGCCCAAAGACTGGAATGGGGGGAGTGGTGCCCTGGCTGTGGGGCATATGGGCACACGTTGGCCCTATGCCCAATGCAGGATGAAGAAGAGGAGCCCTTGCTGCCACGTCCTATGCCTGAATGGGAGGAGCCTGAGTGTCCACAGCCCAAGTGGGAGGAGCCTGAGTGTCCACAGCCCAAGTGTCCACAGCCCAAGCGGGAGGAGCCAGAGCGTCCACAGCCGAAGCGGGAGGAGCCAGAGCGTCCACAGCCCAAGCGGGAGGAGCCAGAGCATCCTACGCCTGAGCGGGAGGAGCCCGAACGTCCTACGCCTGAGTGGGAGGAGCCCGAACGTCCTACGCCTGAGTGGGAGGAGCCCGAACGTCCTACGCCTGAGTGGGAGGAGCCCGAACGTCCTACACCTGAGTGGGAGGAGCCCGAACGTCCTACGCCCAAGAGGGAGGAGTCGGTGCCTCCACAGCCCAAAAGGGAGGAGTCGGTGCGTCCACAGCCCAGAAGGGAGGAGTCGGTGCGTCCACAGCCCAAAGAGGGGGGAGTCGGTGCTTCCATAGCTCAAGAGGGGGAAGTCGGTGCTTCCACAGCCCTAGGACCCAAGCTGCCAGCAGAGGGAGAATGCCTGCTGGTTCCACCTCCACCAGCAGAGGAACAATGCCTGCTGTCCCCATGTCCACCAGCAGAGGAAGAATGCCTGCTGTTCCCGTGTCCACCAGCAGAGGAAGAATGCCTGCTGTCCCCATGTCCACCAGCAGAGGGAGAATGCCTGCTGTCCCTGTGTCCACCAGCAGAGGAAGAATGCCTGCTGTCCCCATGTCCACCAGCAGAGGGAGAATGCCTGCTGTCCCCATGTCCACCAGCAGAGGGAGAATGCCTGCTGTCCCCATGTCCACCAGCAGAGGAAGAATGCCTGCTGTCCCCATGTCCACCAGCAGAGGAAGAATGCCTGCTGTCCCCGTGTCCACCAGCAGAGGAAGAATGCCTGCTGGGTTCCCATCCACCAGCAGAGTGTGAATGTCTGCTGGTATCATTTCCCCCACCGTCACCACCCGGAGGAGAGGAGCAGGAGCTGCCTCTGCCTCCATCACCTACCCCTGCAAGGGAGGGAGACCTGCACCAGTCCCCTGCAAGAGAGGGAGAGCCGCACCAGTCCCCTGCAAGTGAGGCAGAGCCGCACCAGTCCCCTGCAACAGTAGGAAACTACACGTTGCTCCCACCTCCATCGCCAGGAGACTACACGCTTCTCCCACCTCTACTGCTTCCACCACTTGGAGCAGGGCAGCAGGAGCTGCTTCTGCCTCTGCCACCTCCACCGCTTTCTCCACTAGGAGCAGAGCAGCAGGAGCTGCCCTGCCTCCGCCACTTTCAGGAGCAGAGCAGCAGGAGCTGCCTCTGCCTCCACCACCACCAGGAGCAGAGCAGCAGGAGCTGCCTCTGCCTCTGCCACCTCCAGGAGCAGAGCAGCAGGAACTGCCTCTGTCTCCGCCACTTCCAGGAGCAGAGGAGCAGGAGCTGCCTCTGCCTCCACCACCGCCAGGAGCAGAGGAGCAGGAGCTGCCTCTGCCTCCGCCACCGCCAGGAGCAGGAGCTGCCTCTGCCTCCGCCTCCACCACCACCAGGAGCAGAGCAGCAGGAGCTGCCTCTGCCTCTGCCACTTCCAGGAGCAGAGGAGCAGGAGCTGCCTCTGCCTCCGCCACCGCCCAGAGGAGCAGGAGCTGCCTCTGCCTCCGCCACCGCCAGGAGCAGAGGAGTAGGAGCTGCCTCTGCCTCCGCCACCTCCAGGAGCAGAGGAGCAGGAGCTGCCTCTGCCTCCGCCTCCACCACCACCAGGAGCAGAGGAGCAGGAGCTACCTCTGCCTCCGCCACTGCCTTGAGCAGAGGAGCAGGAGCTGCCTCTGCCACTGCCAGGAGCAGAACAGCAGGAGCTGTCTCTGCTTCCCGCACCTCCACCACAGGGAGTACGGTGGCCAGAGCCCCAGAAAGGGGAGCTACCGGCTACAAAGACAGGGGGAGAGGTCAGGAGACCACTTTCCCCAGCAGCAGTTTCGCTGCAGGAGTTCTTGTGGCCGGAGCCCCACAGGAGGGAGCTACCGGCTACGAAGAAAGGGGGAGAGGTCAGGAGACCAGCATCCCCCGCAGCAATTTCGCTGCAGGAGTGGACCAGCATGCTGTCAGCCGTGCCACTACCGGCAAGGGGGCTGACAGCATTGCCAGCCATGGGCCCACTGAAGCCTCCCTTCCCAGCCCCGAGACTTTGTCCTGGACTGCTGGGTTTTTAAGTGGGGAGGTGGCCGTTGAGGCCATGTGTGCTGCGCACAAGGGGGGGTATATGTGGCAATGTGGCCACGCCCTTGTGTGTAGTTTGTTTATATGTTACGTGTTGTGTGTAAATGTTGGTGTATAGTCATTGGTACACGGGATATAAACGGGTCTGTGTTTCACGTGTGATTTAAAATGTATAATTGTATTTAGGCACGGGATTGCACATCACTTCACGTGCATTTAAAGTATATTAGTATGTGAACACGGGAAAGTGCACTTTAATTAATTCACATGCAGTTGTACCGAGATTCCAATTGAATGATTGACTAGCAATCGAGTCTCGGTACAACTGCATAAAAGCAGCATGTTTTCACTCACTCGGGGTTGTGTGTTCGGTGAGTGGAGAACGGATGTGGAGAAGGAGAAAATAAAAAGTAAACCAAGGAAAAAGTAAATATATGTTTTCACTCACCGTGTTTGTTCGTTTGTCTGTTAGTCCACCGTTTGGTAGTGTTAATCCGTTTTGTTTGTCTGTTTATTTTGGCTCAAGTGCCGTGTCCTGTGTGTTTTGTGTTCAAACCTTTTATTTTTGTTCTGTTTAATTATTAAATGCTGAGCGCAATCACACGCTCAGCTTCATCAAAACCCCAAGTCTCTGTGTGTTACTTCCTGTTTCTGGTCTGACGTCACCCACTGCAGCCGTCTTTGTGACAGTTCTAAATCAATCCGCTTCGATAAACACGGAATTAAAATGAAAAACCAACAAAGTAGTAACTGACCCCTATTTCAATGCACTAGCGGTGCTATGTTTCAAACTATTCATGGCGAACAAGACATTTGATGGAATTACATCTAGTAGGAGTTCACTATAAAAAACAAAATGTAGACCACATTAGCCTACATTTAATAACAACAACAACAACAACCCTACGGGTTATGGTTTAAGCAACATACAGCATGCAGTAGTTAGAATAACAATAATATATCCGTTTTAATATTTAGGTGTTAGTTCTGCTAGAAAAATAACCAAAGTTTACTATAAATGAAAAAAAGAAGGCAGGCAGCAGCACTTATGGATGTTTAATAAAGTTTGTTATAGGTGTGAGATTGGTTAAAAAATAAATAAACATTTATAAATCTGTACTTCTATTAATTGAAATTTATTGAACTGGATCAAAGGATCACTTGTCCCCAAAAGAGAACCCTCAGCTTTCTGCAACTGCGCCAATGTACTCTGACGGGGGGAATTAAAGACTAATCTCACCGCTCAGTGGAGAGGAAACCTCTGGTGGTCCCATCAGAAAGGCCCCCATTCCAGGTGGTACTAGCAATACTCTGTTGGGCAAAGATGTATCATGAAGAGGAGCGAACACACGACTCCAGTGCAGGGGAAGACCTGTTAACATTGATTCTGGCTGCTGCACCAATACGGAAGGAATAAATATTATGTTTAATTGGGAAAATCTTGAAATACCTATTTTTAGACCATGAAATGCTGTTAACAGTGAAAAGAAAAATTACAGGTACGTTATTTAAACAATTGTAGCCGCACATGAGGACGTGTAACACTGTATTTTTTTCGAAACCTCGCTACTTACTCTTTGCCAGTCAATCACTGTTCTGGGATAGCTATGGCATTCTGTGAGATGTAGTTTTTCATTCCTCATTTAAAAAGCAAGAACTACATTTCTTTTTTTCCACCCTGCTGATGTCTAGGTCTTCATTTGTTTTAGGTTTGGCATAACGATAAATGAAATGTTGAATAAATGGTGTCACATCAAAAAAACAAACAAACCAAAAAAAAAACACTGAATAAAGAGGTCTCTAAACCCCTCGCACTCTATGCTTATTTTTTCCTGTTTGGTCAAAGAAGCTTGCCAGGGCTATGTAGTAACGTGACTGGTGGTCAAGGCTGGCCAGCGGCAGAAATAGCAACCCAGACACAAAACTGTAGTTAAGCACTTTTGCGCACTTTTATTATTTACACAAAACAAACACAAAAAAAAAACTCCCATTGGAGTACTAAACGGGGATAGGCTAAGCCCGTTTACCCCACAGCCACACAGGTATAGTTTGCAGTCCATTTTGTATCTTGATCTTAATTGTACTGTAATTCTTGATATGTATTGTTTGTATACAACTGTAAGTCACCCTGGGTAAGGGTGTCTGCTAATAAATAATAATAATAATAATAATAATAATAATAATAAATCCAAACCCTCACACAGAACGGTTGGCTTTTCACCGTCCTACTTGTCCTTGTCCTTGTCCTTGTCCTTGTCCTTCTAGGCCTTAGCCTCACCCTTCCTTGTCCACAGGGTTTTCTTTTCATTTATGCAGGGGCTAAGTCTGCACAGGTGTCTCAATGAACTAATAATTAACCCCTTGGCTAATTTAACAATTACCCAATTTCTTTCCTAAGATGGCTGCCTCTTGCATGATGTTCCCTAACCCCCAGGGTCCTAATGCATCCCAATTAAGATCATAAACACTGGCTACTTCCAGCAGATCTCAGACAATAAAGGATTACTTGGCATGGCCTTTAGTTATAGTAGAGGTTACGTCACAAACACGCCTGAAGTCTCATATGCATAAGGAACAGCTTTCGGAAATGTAACCGCCCATGACATGGCACTGCGATGGGCCACTTTGGTATTCATTCTTAGCAAATTGGTATGATTACAATGTCATAACATCACACTCTCCATGTACTTATATGCCTTAAAGTCGTACAACGTTTAAGACATGCACTTCCTATAGCGTGGAGGAATGTGCGTGGTTTGTGTGTGCTAAGTCACATACGTCATGACAGTGGAGAAAGAATTTTTAAACAGCGTGGAAGCCTGTCCATTGCCAGTGATATTGGCGAACAAATGCTGCCTGATAGCCAATGGCATCGCGCCGCATATGTGTGTCCCAGACTTCAATAAGCCTTTATTTTATATAGCATCTTTCATAAAGAATCATCTCAAAGCACTGCACATCAATGTACAAATACATTAAAAAAGTTAAAAAGAAACCTAATAAGTAAAGCAATAAAATGTTACTACTACTACTAGGGAAATACATAGTGATTGTGCATTACATAGTTTGACATGACATTACAGTACATTGTAGCAGAAAGGAAGGATGAAATAAATAAATATTGTGTCTATAATTTTACATTGGAAATCATGTGAACAGCTTGATTATTCCATATTCAAATGGATATCTGGAGTTCGTGTAGTCTTTAGTAAGCAATAACAAAATACTTTTCACTGCTACAACTTATTCTTTTTTTTTTTTTTTTTAAATCTATTTACTTCTCTCGTGACACTTTCATAAAATGTTGATTGACTGTGATCTAATTTTAAAAGTACTCAGGTACTTCAACTTTGTTTTTCTTTATAGAGAAGGCAGAATCCTAAAATACAATCTGAACGTCTATTCTAGAAGAAAGAACATGCACTCTTCAGCAAACCTCTCCAGATGAGATTCAGCATGTAAAAGGCTATGTGACGTGGGTGTGCTGCCCTGCACAGGGTCGCCACTCAGCTCCCTTAATGTATGTTTAATTAGGCAGCTCAAGTTTCGACATTGGTTTATAATTATCTTTGAACTCCCATAATTAGAGCAACTTTGTTTTTGTTGCTTTGTCAGATCAGCTATCTGCTGTTTATTACATGACCTCAGTCTGAATATTTGAATCCATAACTACACTTAAGAAGCATTTCAATCAAACTGACCCTTTTATAAAATGGCATTTAATGGCAATGCATAGTCACTACAATGGAAATGTAATACTTGTATACTAATGGGGAATGCTTGTCTGGCACAAGGGAACCTACATTGGGGGAATGGCACCATATATTGAAGTACCAAGGTACCATATCAATTCCACTGGATTACCATATGTCAAGGATTACTCTGCAATATGTGTTCCAAATCCTTTCTGTTGCAATTGCTGGAAATACTGCACTAACAGTTAAGAGTTTGTTCTGTGTAATACACAGGGATTATATAGAGGAGCATATGTATTTTTGATAATGATCCCTGTATTGAAGAGGTTAAATCCTAAAATATTTTTTTGCCATGGCCCAGTTTGTTGCTATTTTAGCGTCTTGGGGTTCCGTTTTAGTTCCGATTTACAAATTCAAATTGCATGGTACATTGTACTTGTGATGAGTGAGGCCTCATGCTTCTACTAAATGAAGTTTTATTGAAAGAAACTGTCATATTTGTATTACTCATGCCTTTTAACAGAAGAGGACAAAGAAAATAAGAGCCCGTCTGAGCCTTTTATTATACTTCTATATATGCAGTTTTTTAAATTGCAAGCTGTGTGATGTACAGAGTGATGTTTTACTGCAGAGTGTGTTTGAAGGGATTAAATATAGCATACTAAAAATTGCAGTTCCAGTAGACATCAAAAATGATTATCATATTATTTTTTATTTAAAAGTTTTGTATTTGCACTTTAACTTGCACTTTAGAACTGCCACGGTTTCTTTTTTATGTAATTTTTTTTATAAATAAGTATTTTGATTTTATGTGGATACATATAACCAGTTTACAGCTGGTTACACAATATTTTATTTTGAAATGTTAATTTTATTATAGTTTTTCATTTTTTTTTGTGAGAATTGCGATTTCAAACACTTGATTTTACAATTTTCAGAAGTTCGTTCACGTTGCATTTTCTGTAAACATTAATGTGATTTCTACAGTAAGTTGTATTTTATTTATTTTGTTTTTTTATATTTTTTCAATTCTGTTAACTGTTGCTTGATTAAAATAAATACCAATAGCAATAAATAATGTATTGGCATTTACTTAAACAACGTAGCTTGAAAGTAAAAGTCCAGTACATCAATATCAAGTACTAGGTATATGAACTAAAAGCAATTTAAAAAGCCATAGTAAAAAGATGTGAAATATCTGGGGATGGAGCTTCTCTTATTTCCACAAACTTTGGTCTACAAATTACATTTATATACACAAATGGTTTTGGATATTTTTTATTCATTTTATTAATACAGATTAGCATAAACCGACATACCACTTCTTTAGGAGATTAGCATGAGCTACTATAGGAAATCTGGAGAGCTTCTCTTTTTGGCTGGTGCTTGCAGTCTGCCATAAAACACTGCAATAAACGGCTTACTAGCTTTAATTTGTATTACATTAAAGTATGGCTACTAACTGTAGAAATCACATTAATGTTTATGTAGGGCCCTGACGTAGACTGTATACACTCTATTTAAGACTTTCAATGTACGGTTGTAGCTCAATTTTGCCACAAGAGGCACACAGATCAATGAACCAACTATACAGGTGGTGCGTGCGTAGGAGTAAAAAGTTTCAAAGTGAAAGTAAACGCAGAGTTAACCCATTCATTAATGCCTACATTTGTTATACTGTGTATCTATGTTTGCACCATGCCTTTTAACACCCTAAACGCCTAGACACAACAGCGCTTTGCTTCTTTTTTGAGAGCCAGCAGACAGTGCCACACCAGCACGTCTATACCCAAGCGTCAATCCTCTTTCCCAGGTAAAAAAAAGTACTTTATAGCATTACATTTAGCATGAAAATACCCTCCCTCCCACCCACTGTTGCTCTTACCTAATATACAAAGAAAATATGGCTGTTTTGGGAAGACATGGAAAGTGTGACACCAACAGAAGAGGTGGAAGAAGAAGGGATTCGTACTGTACATAACTTTGACCATAAATTGCCATTTGACTTGAACTTCTTAAAAAGGGAATTTTAGATAGTCTTCTACAATAAAGAACCTTTGTCTTTAATCATCGTTAGTACCGTGCCCATTTAAACATAGGTATTCACAGTATGTGTTTATGTGTGTGTGTTTGTGTGTGTGTGGGTGTACTTTTTTATCTATATACTGTACATGTTGTGTGTAAACGTCAATACTAGACCACAGTTTTACACCAACTGATTATGCAGCAAAAGAGCTGACTGGTACATCTTGTAGCTCATACAGTGATATTTTTCCTTTAATAAAGACTGAATCAGCAAAACAAAGCACATAAAAATAAAATAATCAACAGTCATATTAATTAATTGTACAATGTGAATATCGTTTACTTGGGTTCAGATCGGTCTTTTAAGTCACTGCATAAGACATTTTACAATGCTAGAACATATACTCACTGTATTTCATACACAGAGTAAAAGAGACAATCTTACATAGAAAACACGGGTTGTTTGTTTTTTAAAAAAAATGTTTATACAATTTCATAACTCTGCTGCATGGTTACTGACTTGGGTATATGATTGTACAGTTCGGCCTTCATCACCAACATCGCTTGTAAGCTCTGATCGGTCCATCGCGATTCAGTGTCCATGGGAAACAAAATGCCCTCAGAGAAGAAATGTTTTACTCGACTTACATACGTAATGAATTGTGGAAATTGCAGCTATTTTACTGGAAGAAAATAAACATTTTGAATACTATTCACTGAATCATACGAGCACTGTAAAAACATTTTTTTTTTCTTTTTGAAATAACTATTTTAGGCAGCTCACCTGGAAAAGTAGACGGCAATTTTGCCTCACGCTGGAAATGAGAAGGCTGATTACTGCATTACTTTTTTGTCATTTGTAAAATTTTGTTTGCAAGTTTCATTTGGCAAGTTAAGAGTATGTACTGTATATTCATATTTTATTAAAATTACCTTTTGGTTGCTGAGTTATATAGCAAAAACCTTGTGTTTCAATTTTGAAACGCCATGCACCACAGGGTACAGGTTTATATTTTGAGTTATTACTTATTGTTAATTTACCATTTGTCAATAAAAATTATTTAAAGTAATACATAGTTGATTGCGGTCAAAGATTGTGGTGAATATGCATTCATTTTCTTTTCACTTACAGATTTAATTTACAGCAGCAAAAATACATTAGCTTAAATATAGAAATGTATAAACCTGTTTTATTGATTGCTTTTACAATACAACATAGCAGAAACTTTCTAAAACTGCAAAAGTACAAACAGAAACTAAATTGTAAATTTCTTCTCAATTAAAACTAAATAAAATATGTACATTACTATAATAAATAAACACAAAGAGGTAAAAACAATACATTACAAAAAAAATCTAAATTCAGTGAATCTTTGAGCATCTAACATTCAATAAATAACATTTAATTTAGTTCAAGATTAAAACAGAACTGTAATTATTGCTTTAGATATTTCATCAATAAACAAACAAATATTAGGGTAAGTGTACCTATTAAGCCCACTAGCACTTATTATCACCACTGTAAAAAATCACATTTTCTGTTGTTGATAATCTTGGCCTATCCATTGGATTGTTCTACCCATGCTACTTTTTATTTCAAGCCAATCAGAGCTATTGTTTTTAAGATATGAATAACTATCTGCCATTGCTCCACAAAAGATGATCTTCTCGATCTTGTTGAAGAATATGTAAGGACCAGCAACATTCAAAGCCCATTTGCTAACCAGAGACCTGGAAGATAATGGTATGCAAGGTTCATGAGAGATCACCCTGAGCTCACAGTCAGAAAATCTGAACAATTTTCACGTGCAAGAGCCCAGCAACATCGGATCCCACCATCTTAGAGCACTGGTTTAATGTAGTCCTTGCAAAGACACTAAACGAAAGTAAGATACATGATAAACCAGAAAATATATATAATGTGGATGAGACTGGGTTCATCACAGACCCTGCATCTGACAAAATCCTGGCTCCCAGAGGTTTGAAAAATGTCTATAAAATCACTGGAGGTAGTGGTCGGGAGCAAATAACTGTGTGCATGACTGGCAATGCAGCTGGATTAAGTCTGCTTCCATATATCATATATAAAGGCAAATACCTTTACAACACGTGATGTCAGAATGGTCCAAAACAATCTTCTTCCAGCTCTGTCACATCATCACAACCAGCAGTGGTCAGTTTTTATATGTTGCATACATGACATTGATGCTTTGTTATATTCCATTCAATGTTCTTGCAATACAACTCTATGTTTTAAATTACCAGATGATTCTCAATGTAAATAGTTCTTTTAATGATTTCTTATTGCTTCTCTTATTCAATGCATGTCATGTAGCCTATATGACATGTATGTATATGTATATGAAATGCATTTGTATTCTAGTAAAAACATGTACTAACATGCAATGTGTAAATGTTATTTGAAATAAAAAAAACTGGGCTTAATTGGAACACATATGGGCTTAAATGGTATGTGATGCACCTATTATGCCCAGTTTAGATTTGGCTCATATTTTGGTAGATATTATTTTTTAGTATAATTTGTTTATATAAAGACTGGAAACAAATGAAAGATCAATACTTTATTTTCACCACTTTGTACTGGTAGAAAACCTGAGCTATATGTCTACAAAATAGTGCAAACTAGATTTGGTGGGCTTAAAGGGTACATTTACCCTATATCTTATTTTATAAAATTAGTGTATGGTTACATTTGAAGTTTTAATTCTAATAATTTCTATTTTATTGTATGTTGTATTTCATTCAAGCTAAAATTGGATTTTAATTAAAATATAATATGAATAACTTCAACAAAAAAATGTGTGTCATTTTTAACAAGAGGTTATGAATAAAATATCCCAACCAGTTAATAACAGAATACAAAAACATTTTTGCCAGAAAGAGCAAAACATGTCAAGAAAAAAATAACTGGTGCTATATATATATATATATATATATATATATATATATATATATATATATATATATATATATATATATATATATTTGTCACAAGACACTTATTTTCTCATTGTCATCTTTGACATTCTTCAGCCAGTTCAGCGGTGAAATAATTTGAAGCAGAAGCTTGGCATTTGATGTATATAAACATTGTGTTTTTGTTGCAAGCAGCCCATCTTCTTGGCTTCTCAATTACATCAACAATGTGTTCCTTTCCATCCCTGTGCACACTCAGTGGTACTCATTTGTTAAGTAGCTGTGGCTTACCCAGTTGATGTCCGATAGTTGATCAAGAGGCATATGACAAAATGTAGGTTTTCACCACTTCCCGATGTCCACAACCACTTCTTACTTTTGATGCCAATTCGATAGCTGCCAATATTGTGATCCTTGTGATCAGTTCCTCCCATGTACGTGTTGAAGTAGGACACCAACTGCGGCTGAATAATTTCAGTGTGTTTTTTTTGTCTATGACCATCTTCTGGCTGTCTAGTGTTCACTTCAAAGGCTGTACTGGCAATTGTTACAACACTGTTGTTATTCCATCTACAGATGACAAGATCAGAATCAGACTTTTCTCTCCTGAAGTCAAGGCTTCCTCTTCTTTATTCATAGCATCAGCAGCCTTCAGTGGACACGATTTAATCCTGTTGGCTCTGATAGCACCTGTGGCAAGAATCTGTTGACTGTGCAGCACATCAAAAAGTGAGGAAAAAAGTTGTTGAAATTTCACAGATAGTTTAGGTCCTTTGGCATAGATTTCATCAATGACATCACCTCTGATCCCCCAAAGCCAAGCTCAGGGTGGTATTTTGGTGATGCTGCACAGTAAGGATCAAAGTGCACCAAGTAGCCAAGATGCGTGTTTAGGCACCAGATCTTGTATCTCCAGCAGATTGGTTTCACTCTGAGAACCTACTTGGCGGAATGTCTGCCACAGTAAGGTAGCATGGCTTCATCGATATCTAAGTTCTGCTCAGCTGGACAGAATTTGAGAACATGTTTGTTTAACACGTAATATACTGGGCACATCTTTCCCAACAAGTCACCTTGAGGCAGTTTGGTGTTGTCAGCACAGTAAAATTTAGACTTGATCTCTTCTAATTGATTAATGGACATTCCTTGCGTAACAGCTTGATTTATGACATCATTTTCATTTTCTCGGAACATCCTTTGCCTTGGCAGTGGGACATAACCAGAGATTACCAGTATGACACTGATGCTATCTGTGTTGCTTGTGTCATTACAAGGTAGTCTAATAGCTTCAGGTCCACTTGTGCTAATGCCTTCCATTCCACCTATAACAACCCCCCTCATGATGTGTAACAGTGGCAACTGCTGTGGCAAGAAGCTGATGGTGACTTTAGTTATTTATCGAACCTCCACCATCCTCCTCACTACTGTCTTCATTTGTGCGGTTGTGATTTTCAGGAGGTGTAATAAAGACATCAGCATGATTGAAAAAACATCATCTTCCAAAATATTCAACACATCGTGAGCAGTGTAATTTCTATGAAAAAAGACAGGCATTGCGTGGGTGCTCATTTTAATATGCTATGGCTCTGTATAATTAACTTTGCCTTCCAAGAGATACAAAATTACAATATATTGAAGTTACATGTTTTCTTAAGAGAAACTAAACTGAAGCAGTGCACCTCATGCAGTTTCAGAAACCCTGTACCTTGTGGCGCAAACAAAAATTCTACATCAAATAAAAATGCAATTATTTTGCAATTTATGGAAAATAATCTTTTTTGTGGAATTCATGTTTTAGCTGATCCTTCAGACACCCACAGAAAAACAGGAAGTATGGAGCTGATGTTATGGTAACCAGCTATGCCATCTGGTAGCTAGAGGGGTCAACTAATATATTAAATGGGGCAGTACATATATGTCTTCTGAAATATGAAAGCAATGTTATACAATATGTGTGTTTCAATTTTGAAATGCTATGCAGTAGTAGTAAACCTCTAGCGAGTTAAAGCTCAGTATTTGGCTACAAAAAGTTGAAATAATTGTGTAATAATTGTGTAAATGTGTAATAATTTGTAAATATAGTTTCAAAACTTCATTAAAAATATTTTATTAATTCGCCGATCCCAGGAGATTGATGCACACGTGGTGAGAGCAGGCAACCAGGCAGCACAAGCTACGCGCTCAGCTCAGCTCAGCTTACACGCCAGTGCAAAAAAGCAGAAGACACCAACGAAGAAATGCAACACATATTAGAAAAGATGCTTGAGTCTAACGAGAAGATGGCTGCTCAAATGAACTTGATTTCTACAAAGATCGATTCAGTGGTCTCAAGAGTGGAACTTGATTGATAAAAAAATTGAAGTACTCTCTCCTGATATACACCAACAAGGCATCTGGCCTCTTCGGAATCAACTTGACAAAATCGGCATCAGGACCCAAGTGCGACACACTGCCACCTTGTGGGTATGGGATGGGAACCACAGGAGGCCATGGAAGTTCTGAGAACCAAATATTCTTCTATTATTTAAGATGACCAAATGTGGACAAAAGTTGTTTATATGTTTATACCCATCCCCTGATCTGTGCCTTTCAACAACTTTGTCCCAGAGTTCTTTTGAAAGCGCCTTGGTGCTCATGGTTGAGTCTTTGCTTTGAAATGCACTACCCAGCAGAGGGAACCTACAGGAACTGCTGAATTTATCCTGAAATCATGCGAATCACTACAATTTAACACAGATGGAGGCCACTTAACTTGGTGTGTGATTTTGAAGGCGATTGGTTACACCTGAGCTAATTTAGGATTGCTATTACAAGGGGGGTGGACACTTATCCAACCAAGCTATTTCAGTTTTTATTTTTAATTCATTTTCTACAAATTTCTAGAATATTTTTTTCACTTGGAAGTTGTGGGGTAGGATGTGTAGATAAATGAAAAAAAAATTTTTTTTTTTAATGCATTTTAATTCCAGACTATAAGGCAACAAATGGTGAACATTTCGAAAGGGGGTGTAGACTTTCTATAGGCACTGTATATATATATATATATATATATCTATATATATATATATATATATATATATATATATATATATATATATATATTACTGCAGATCTGGACGGAACCTTGAATAACCGCTGGGTGTTTTCCATTGTTGTACCTTGGAAAGCTCCTGTGTTCAATGCTTGAGTGAGTGCTGGAGTGGTGTGCGAGGAGTTAAGGCTTGCTTTTTAAAAGTGTTATTTTGTGCCTCGCAAAACTGGTTTTGTGCTTGGCACATACTTTCAAAAATGTCAACCACTCCCCCTATACTGCGCTTTGAATACATTATATTTGTGCACAATGCAGAATGGATTGTGCCATGTAAAAAGACGTTTCGAAAATGGCAAATAAAGCGCGTTCGCGCATAATGGTCATTTGTGCCACGCATAACCCTGTGCACAGTGCGCAGACCTTTTGAATATCGGGGCCACAGTCCTTTAGATTTCTTCAGAATAAACACTTTGTTACTCAAAATTTGTCATGAGAATCTGTTAATGACAATAGTGAAATAGAACTCATACTATTTAATAAAGAGCTAAGATCAAATCTAACAAACAGAATCGAATGGACTCGTATTCATTACTCCCTTCTAGATAAAATACATGCCAGATGGACTTTGGATCTTGGTCAGTATAATATAACTCAAAATTGGTAAGCAGGTTGTAGAACACAAAATGTTCAGTTAATACAATATAAACTAATGACAAGAATGTATTACATACAGAATGTGCTGTACAAATTTAAAAATAGCATCCCTGACACTAAAATGTAAAATGCAAACAGATTCTTATATACATTCATTTTGGGATTGCTGGAAAATAAGGAGAGTGTGGAGTGCATTGGAGGGCTGGTTGTCTTCCACCTTGCAGTTTTCTATAAACCTTACCTCCTGCTTTACGAAACTGTGCATGGTTCTAATTTGAGATACCCCCTGAGCTGGATTGCAATGTTTTCATCATCCATTCTAAATTAGTAAATACTGCAAAACTGGAAGTCAAGCTTAGTTCCTAAAATTCAATAGTGGAAAAATGTAATGCTTTACTATTTAAATATTGAAAAGAGCTTGGCAGAAGATAAAAACAAAATTGTTCAGTTTGATAGGGTTTGGGGCAGGGTGTTGGAGAACCTCCCGCTTCCCATTCCTAGATAATACAGTATTGACCATGCATGACTAGTATTTTACATTGGATGTATGTAATTATGAGTCTATTTACAATACTACCTGCACCGTGTATTGTGTTGACACGTGTATACATATATATTAATATGTGTGTATATGCCTGTATTTATGAAGTAGTTTGCATGTGTGCAAAAAACATTTATGCTGAGTCATCATCATTATTTTAATCACTTAAAATGAATAATGAGAAACTTTGCACTCCCAGGTTATGAGTTCTTTGGATTCTCGTTTAGAAAGCTACACTCGTGCAGTAGGCTAATTACGCTCGTGCAGCAGGCTAGTGTGTCATCAACACTGCCTACTGATTGAGATTCACTGGTAATACACCCCACCTCACAAACAACACACACACATGTATATCCCTGCCTTTCTCAATCACCCTCAAAAAGTGTGTTTGCTCCTCCATGCTTGGCTCAAATACAGTCATCCATAAAACAAGGCATAGCATGTTTTACAACCTATACACTAACCATACGTTTCAGGGATGTCCAGCATTGTCTATGCACTCTACTTCTTTCAGCATGTAATGATGCTAATTCAAAAGTGCTCTATGTGTCATTTTTAGGTTTTTGGTTCACTTTCAGGACAGAGGTTACCTCTGTTTATAGGGTTTTTGCTTGTTCTTTTGAGTCCATATTAGAACCCTCTAGCTTGTGACATGACCCACTCTGCAGTACCTGTATATAGAAAATGTGTAGGCAGTCCTTGTGAGTATTTCCATTGCATAGTTAATAGGTATTACTGAATGATTATTTACTTTAAGCCCTGGTCAGATGTTTAATTGAGTAAAACTAAAGAATTCAGGATACGGTTGGAACAAAGACATAGGTCCCTATTTTAAAGCAAAAACTGTTTTAATAATACAAAACTAGCGAGGACATATTCAAGATAAGTGACTTCATGGGATTTTAAGTTGTAATCACTCTTTGCTGCTTTTACTTTTTCATTAACACTTTTATACACATCGTAATTCCAATACATAAAGCACAAAACCTCCAATGAGTGAAAGAACACTATTTGGACCATCTGATTACACTTTTAGCATGCTGGATGCAATGCAGAATGATGTTAAAAAGAACACTTTACCATGATGCTTCAATCAGCTTGAGTTCTAAGACTACAGTAGTTCAGGGAATTGGCTCATTTGTTGCCCAGCAAAACACATAGAGTAAGGTCACGATTTCTTGTGAGCTGCCCACTGCTTGGCATCAATTATGTGTCAACCCCCTGCCCGGATCCAGGCTTTGCTCACGGCTCTTTATGCATCATCACTAACACATTTTATGCACTCGTCATTTCAAAACGCATCCAAGGGAAATAAAACAGCAAAAGAAAAGTTGTTCTTCTCATGTGTAGGACCATTATGTCTGTTTCAGGCTATTAGCATTTCTGTTTTACAATTTAACCCAATTATGCAAAGAAGGCCTAATTGCTTGGCTTTGTGTTGAGAGATATTTCCACACAGATGTCGCCTCTCATTTTTCACACGAGCAATAACCTAGCAATAATGCAGCCAAGGGATTAAAATTCAAATCAATGGCTTCCCTCTCCCTCCTCATTTTTCTCTCTCGCTCTATCAGTCTGAATCCCTCTATCTCTCTCACACTCTTGTCTCTCTCTTTCTCTTCCAGTGTTTCTCACTTAAAGCTGAAGCCATTTTTTTTTGAGAAAGCTATTAGGAACCTATATTTTTTATATATATATATATATATATATATATATATATATATATATATATATATATATATATATATATATATATATATATATATATATATATATATGCTAAGTGGGACCAGCCAGATGAAATAAAAAGGGAGCTTGAAGCTCCATTGAGAGGACCACCAGGGAGCTGGTATTAGAGGAAGTGCTGTGTGTAGAACATAGAAGAAAAACAGTGAAGGGTTTTGCCCAGTCTGGTTAAATTAAAGTTTTGTTGGGAAAACAGTTTAGCTATCCCAACCATTTAGTTAGAGAAAAACAAAATCTTAGCACTCCTGGAAAGAGTTAGGCATTTTGTTTTGTTTTTGTTTTATTTTGTGTTTAATAAAAGTGTGCGACGGCGTTAAAACTACACTTTTGTGTCTGGATCAGTACTTTAAAAGAACCTGAGCTGGGAGGCTTGCCACAAATCTATATATATATATATATATATATATATATATATATATATATATATATATATATATATATATATATATATATATTAGAAAAAAAAAAACATCTGTGCACTACAATGCTTAACCACAATGAGGTGCTGACCATATACAGTGATTGTATATTAAAACAAAAGAACGTCTGTTTGGGCTTACGTTCACTTCTCAAATAGGTACACCGACCTTAGTTTGTAGGTCGCACCCTCAAAAATAGGACAGGATTTACTGTAGTCTTTTAAAAAATATATTTTCTTTGTTTTATTAGTTAAAACATGTTTTTACTAAAACGAGCAAACAAATAAAAGAATGGTAGAACTACGCATTTCAACACAACAGGTCTTCGTCAGGTTCACAATGATTTCAATTACAGCTGTAGTTACTGATATACACATACCAATTCAATTTGATAATTAAATTATAATCAAGTCATTTAGCAATTTACAGACATCTCTACATTATACAATTTCCATTAGTTCTCAACAAGTGAGACTTTCAACTGTAATCACTTATACATACTGGACATATGGAATGTGTTTAATCATATATTTAGGATGATCACTAACTGCATGCAGAACCGTATTTCTATCAGTAGGTTTACGAAGGATCGTAGTGTCAAATTTACCATCAACATTTTTACAAATTAATAGATCAAGAAAATGTATCTCAGTTTGACTGAATTCCATGGTGAATTTTAAAGTAGAGTATGAATTATTTATATCATCTCTGAACAAAAACAAATCAGTCTCAGAACCAGTCCATATTACAAAAATGTCACCAATGTACCTTTTCCACAATGAAATATACTGTAGGAGTGGACTGGAGGCAGTGTCTTTAATATATTTTTTCCCCCAATATATATTATGGATGCACCGAATCCAAGTTTTTGGGATTTGGCCGAATACTGCATCTACAAAAACTGTCAAGAAAATTGAAGGAAACTGTTGAATGAAAAACAGACTGGCAGCTACTAACAAGGGACACACACAAGCTATAGTTTTGAGCCTTTTAGTTAATAGTATTGTTATTACCGAATGGAATTATATCCACCTGATCTGAAAGCTATAAGGAAAAAATTACCGTGATGAATGACCTGAATCTCCCTGCGGAATAAAACCCACGTTGATTTAAATGCACTGTGTGTGTAACACATATCAAATAGGCTACGAAATAGTTTAAAAATATTTTAATAAAACACAGCAGTTCCCAAATGGTTCAACTTGTTTTGGCACATTACAATAACGTAATTTAATTTGCTAAAGCATATTGTTCAACAACGTCTTGCACATTTGACAGTTGTAAAGTTATAAAAAAAATATATAAATATATTTCTGTGCACTGATTTTTTTTTTTTAAATCTCAGTATGATCTCTAGAACACGTCTCAGACAAAGCAACAAAGCACAAAAGTCTACAACAGTTTGCTGTTATATTACAGGTTTACTGCATAACTTTACTCCATGAAAAATTTGATGTGAATGTGCTGTTGCATACAGGGTATGTTTACATTCAGCAGCTGCATGACGTGTTTAGTGCATGCGCCACCAGTAATTTAGGGAGTTGAGAGCTGCAACAGAGTTCATCAAACGTGTTCTTGTTATTAAATACATCAGTTATGTTCAATACCGGATTCGTGTCTTTTATTTAAAGTACTGCACACATTGGGGGGATTAAAATGGATGTGCGTCTGGGCGGATATAAGATTCGGATTCAGTTCACCAAATCCTATTAAGTTTTCGGCCGAATCTGAACCCTGCTCAAAAAGTAGGTATACGGTGCATCCCTAATATGTATACTGTTTGCTTGCTCGCCAAACCCCCAGTCTCTTAATGAATTGTGCTTCCCTTCTTCTGGGTCATGTGCGTTTCATTTCCCCCCTCTCACATGACACTGGCACATCAACAATGCCGTTTATCCCATCTGTTTAATGGGCTGGAGCTCGGCTGTGCTCGCTCAGAAATGTGATCTCCCAAATCCGCTGTGCACATGCGCAGTAGCAGCCAGCCGTCAGCCAGGACTGGCTGTGATTGGCTTAAAAATGTCTGGATGCAGCACAGCCAGTTAGCGAACACGGTGATCAGGCGATTAGCGCGCATGTGCCAAGACAACAAAGGCTATAAATATGAGAAGCACGACTTTGTCTCTTCTCAGTCTTGCATGGTGTGTTACTTTGCAGAAAGACAGAAAATGTTTAAGCTGCTAAAATATTAAAATTAAATTCACAAGTCTAATTATCTTTGTCTAACTTTGTTTAACTTTAATGTTATTTGTCTTGTTTGTTCAACTTCATTCTTTTCACAGTTTTAATCTGCCCTTATTTTGCGGCATCTGTCCCTTTTTCTCCCGAGGCTGTTGCTCTTCAGCAGTGCTTTAACTTAAGCTCAGTAATATCTTGCTGTGTTCTGCAATTTTTTTTTTTTTTTTTTTTTGTTAATTTACTGACCACTACTGCCAGTTTGGGGTAATCGGTTATTAAATATACTGTACAGTATATTTGTATTTTAATATTATTTATATAATATGTTATATATATTTTTTTAATCTTGTTGATAGCCGCGTCTGTTTATTTGTAGCTGATCAGTATTTTATTAGGTCTTTATAAATGATCTGCTGGTTCCTGAAAAAAAAAATCATAATAATCTACTTCATTGTTAATTACAGTGACTATTTATTTATTTTTTTCCCTTTGGCCTTAATTGTGACTTCCATTTAAGGTCTTATTTTTTCCTGTTCTTGGTCTTTGAACTTGGGATTGATTTAGATTCAGGGACAGCTTAAATTTAAATAAATACACATTTAAATTTCAGTACATTCGGTGTGTTTTAGTTTTTAATCTTTTTTTTTTTTTTGGTATATTGAGAGGTTTTAATATTCAAAAAAGAAGACATAAATACAGTAGAATTTTTGCTTGTTAATAATTTTGCTATAATGGAGGAAAGTACAGAAACTGCAAATCAAAAGGTTGGGACTCAGCAGACCGCCAGTAAAATTAGTGCAGGTGAAGTAGTGACAGAGGACGGGCATACACTCAAACCTTTAATGAGTCGGCGTATAAGTTTAGGCCATGGGGTTGTGCAAGTGAAAACAACAATGCACTGTTTTGCTTTCCCTGCCTCCTTTTTTCTAAGGATCAGGGTGACACTGATGCAGCATGGTCAAGAACCGGAGTTACAGACCTGCAACATCTCTCGAGTCTACAGTAGGTATGTTAGGGAGGGTGAATATTGCTGTTCAGCTTAGCACTACTTACCGAAATGCCATAAAGAAGCACAATGACGTGTCTAAAAACCGACACATACTTGCATGCATCATTGAATGCATAAAGTTCTGTGGAGCTTTTTAATTGGCCTTACAAGGTCATGATGAATCATTAACATCTTCCAATCCTGGTGTGTTCCCTTTCAATTCAAAGACAACCACCAACCAATACTTTTAGGATATGCCTGCCACAGGTCAGGTATTTACTGAGCATTTTATGTCGAAGCCACCGATAGGCCCCTCCGGGGAGTGACATCCTCAGTCCTGCCTCCCGAGGGAACAAACAGTCACTCCACGGAGCTCACTTCCTCTTTTGCTTCTCACAATCAGGTAGGTAAGGTAGGTATACTAACCTCTCCAGTTGCTGTGATTGAGTGTGTGTGAAAGAGCTCTCACTTGAGTTTTCTGGAGTTCTCCTGCAATATTTATATTGCTGGAAGTTGGCTTACCACTTCCCCAGAATCAGAAACTTGTCATCTGAAACTGAGCTATAAACACTGTGCAACGGCGCTTTGTTAAATAATTTCTCTTTTCAAGAGCCTGCATCGCTTGCCGATTGCAGTCTGCTTTTCTAACTCCTTAGCATCTGCTGTTGTGTGAGTCTTTTCTCCTGATATTGAAGCTGAAAAAAAGAGACGCGTGATTACCTCCACCGGGACCCAGCTCTGCCGCACCCCGCTGTTGAGTCGACTCTGCCGGATTGTCTCGGCCCTCCCGCTCGATGTACTTGGCCCAAACCAAAAAAATGAATTTTTCACAGTTCTCCCCCCTGACGTGGTAACTGTTCTAACCGCAGATTGCTGTTGTGTGTGTGTGTTTTTTTCTTACTGCTGTTGCAGTTAAATAAAAAAATTTAAAAAGTCACAAGCAGTACATTCTCTCTTCTCTACCGCAGCACTTCAGCCTGTGCTCCACCCTGGCGTATGCTACACGCTGCCCTGGTTGTGTGTGACTGCACGCGGTCCAAATCATTGCCTGTGCTGCACCTTGGTACAGCACCGTGCTTTCTGTACTGCTCTCCTGTGTCTAACTGCAGCCACTCGAGCCTGTGTATCCACCCCGCCGTATGGTACGTGCTACCCAGGGTTGTGTGACTGCACACGGTTAAGGCTAAGCACCTGCCCAGTACCTTGGTGCTTACGCCCTCGGTGCTTCGGCGCCCTCTGTGCTTTGACGCTCCGTGCCTTGGTGCCCTTGGTGCTTCGGTGCCCTCTGTGCCTCAGAGCCTAGATACCCTGGAGAGGAGATGTTCTGCTCTATTTGTGCAGCATTCCAGCCTCGGGTGCTATGCAGGAGGTTTGATAAGTTTACGGGCGCTACATCCCCTGCTAGCATGTTTGAGCCGTCAATCTGTCCCTGAGCCTCTTACAGAGCATTCCCTGCGCTCAGGCTCAGGTGCCTCGGTCTCGCACCTGCTCTGAGTCTCCTGCACGGAGTGCTAAGCGGGCCAAGATGCGATTTCAATCACGGCCTCTTGGGACGGTGGCTCCTTCCATCAGGAGGAGGAGGAGGAAGGACTGGTCTAGGAGCTGATCTTTGAGACGGGCCCAAGCTCAGAGACAATCTATAACGCGGTGTTTTCCCCTATCTCAAACTTGATCCCAATGTGAATGGAGCGGGCCTCCAAGTTCCTGCAGGTACCTTGGAGGGCAGCGCCCAAACAGCGCCAATCAGTGTTTAATATTCAGCCTCCTATCCCCCGCCCCCAGCCCTTCCCAGTGTTCCCGGACTTCCTAGAGGAAGTACGGCCCACTTGGAGCCACCCGGCCTCGGCGCCGAGTGTACAAAAACGGGCAACCCCTCTGACTTCTTTAGAGGGCACGAGGGCACTGGGCTTGGCGGAATTTCCACCAGTGGACTTGACCATTGCAGCCTTGGTACGAGCCCCTCCAGTAGGGGGTTTACCCAAAGACCCTGCATGCCCTAACAGTCAATGCAGGGTAACGGAGACTCACCTGAAAAAGGCATAAAAAGGCACCCCTCCCTGAGCCGGTGGCTTTGGAGCTGCGCCTAGTCTCAAGCACGCTGCTACGGATTAAGTTGTAAAGAAAAAGACTACCAACTGCTCCTAAAACAAGGTAGAAGTTTTGTAGTCGAGCAGTGAGGACAATGTTTGAACAGTGCAATTACCTGTTAGAGTGTTTTCAAACAATTAGTGATTCAGGAGACTTTGACAGTGTCACAGTTAGAGACGCTAATTGTTTTTGCCATAGCCTCATGGACAGCGAGTTTATGTACTTCCTGTACTTGTTCCAGAAAAATAATGATGAAGGTGGATATTTTGTATGGGAAACTTCAGGCAAGGAATATTACATCTGTTGATGCAAATTAAGCGTAACTCAATTTGTTCAAAGCATTCAGGACATCCGAGCATCTGTTAGAACACTGGAATCCAGGCTCCCTGAGAACCTGCCACCAATGCCAAAAAGACCAAGGGGCCCTGTAACAGGGAGAGATCTGGACTGGCCGTCTGACGCAGGCACGATGCTGCAGTCCCGTGGGGTCGGCCTGTCAGTCATGGCGGTGACACGGAGAGGTGGGGAGGAGGGTGTGTGCGCTTTCCCCCTCTCTGAGTGGCTGGTAGGCGGGCTCTAATGGGATTGTGTGCCCTATAAAAATAATACTCTGCTGTTTCCTCAGGTCTGCCCTTTTAAAGAATAAAACGAAATACGTACTGGGAAGTACGGGAGCCGGGACCGAGAGAGAACCGGGACCAAAAAGAAAAAAAACCAACGAAGTAAAAAAAAGACAAAGAACGGAGAACTTAGCGGTAGTGGGGAACCCGTGGGCAGACCCCTTGTGTAGTGTAAGGGTAGGCTGAGGAGACAGCCAGAGTAGGACGGAGACCCGGGCCGTGCGGCTAGCGGCGGCTGGGGTAACGCTGCCGAGGTGCAGCACCTTTTCTTTTGTAGTTTTGTTACTGTGTTTTATTTTCCTGTTTTCTTTCACCTTTGGTTTTGGAATTATTGTTTGAGCACTTGTAAGTGCGCCCGCACTGAACCGCATCCGATTGGTATGTCCGTGGTTCTGTGTTACCATAGTTGGTACGCAGACCACGGTGAACAGCGCCCTCTGCGGGCTGAAAATAAAAAGTACACCCAGCACAATAAAACTGGGCACCTGTGCGGTGCTTCAAGTACACCTGCTGTTTCTTGTGTGTCAGTGAATCACCCACCACCCTCCCACAGGCCCAAACACCACAGAAGATTATGACACAGCTTCAAATTTGTGACATCATCCTCTCTCATGCAAATGAACGGTTTGCCTTCAGAAAGCACCTTGTCTCTGCAAAATTGCTGCAGAGTGACTGTTTTGATTAATATCAGGTAGCTTTCCTGGACGGTGTACTAGAGGAAACAGTTCAAGCATATCCAATGCTTAGTAAGACTTCCTTATGCATTGACTTACAAAGTGTATGAAACAGAAGATTTTAAAAATGCTGAAAATGCATTAAGTATGCTTCAACCTTCAATCACTCAGCCTTTATTTAATATAGCGCCTTTCACAAAAGCAATGCTCAAAGTGCTTTACATGGCTAAAACAGAAAATCCAAGCAGGAAATACAATCACAGTAAATGAAAATGCATGAGCAGGAGAGTAAATGCATAAATAAATAAACAGAAGTAAATAAAAACAAGATCAATAAAACAATAAGAATGCAATGAAATTAAATGCATAAATAAGTAGATAAAACATATAAATAAAAACAAGACCAGTGAAACAATAAAACCATAGATGACAAAAGAAAACAATCATTTTAAGATAAAAAAGATAGATTATAAAAATGTGTCTTTGGTCTTATTTTAAAAGCTACAACCGTTGGTACTTCCCTTACAGAAATGGGCAAATCGTTCCAAAATTTAGGGGCCTGTAACTGAAAGTTCTGCCACCAATACTAGTTTTTAAAATTTTGGGAATAGTGAGCAGTCCGGCATCCTGGGATCGGAAAGGCTGCCTAGGAACATATGGAAT
Organism: Huso huso; assembly: GCA_036884735.1. Lineage (NCBI taxonomy): Eukaryota > Metazoa > Chordata > Actinopteri > Acipenseriformes > Acipenseridae > Huso > Huso huso. The sequence continues at coordinate 36,864,088 of CM072665.1, read as the reverse complement.
TAGAAGATCATTCCGGTAAGAGGGAGCCAGATCATGTAAGGCTTTGTAGGTTATGAGGAGAAGCTTACAATCAGCCTGGAACTGAACGGGAAGCCAATGTAGGGCTGCCAATACCAGTGTAATATGGTCATACTTTTTTGTTTTAGTTAAAATCCTGGCAGCAGCATTTTGTACAAGTTGCAAACGGGATAAAACTTGACTTGTCTTGTAGTGAAAGAGAACGTCTTATTTTGGCAATATTTCTAATATTAAAGAAAGATTTTAGAAAGAAAGAACTGGGTCAAAAAGTACACCCAAGTTTCTCATTTCAGCCTTCAGTGCAAAGGGGAAGTTGTTTCCAGTAGATGCACAAAGGTTGGTCTTAAGCTGGGTCCACACCTGAGCGATCAGTTGCATGCAACCGAGTCGCTTATATGAGGACGTCCCTGCAACCAGTTGCGAGCAGTGCAAACAGTTGCTTGAAGTAGATCCGGGCTCTACTTTCCAAGCAACCTTCTGAGCGACTTCTGTAGACATATGCAGTCATGTGGCAATTTGTGAACTCTAATTGGTTCTTATAATGCTGACTGCAAGGCTTGCATATCCTGTCATAAAGAAGCACCAATTTTAAAAAAATAAAAAAAGCTTTTACGTGGCTTTGTTTTTTCTTTAGGGAATATGGCATGTAAAATAACAACAGTTGAAAAAATAATAACAGCCAACTCTTCCTCGTTAATTACTGGATACATTACAACCTGACCAAAAAAAAGTGTCACCTCAGTTGTCAAAAATTAAATAAAATAAATACAATTCTGAACTTGTAGACACCGGACAAAAAAAAAAAAAAAACGTGTCAACTCAGTGATTAAAACCCCAAAAAACTACTTCACCATGTAGATGGAAAAAAAATGTAAATGCGCGATTTCGGGAGCAATTGGGTTGCGCAAGTGATCGCTGAGGTGTGGACCCGGCATTACTTAATTGCTTTTTTGAACCTAGCAAAAAATTGTTAACAATAGGACGTTTTTTGACATCCATAGCTTAATGTCAGCAAGGCATGTAGTCAGAATGTTTACGGCTGCGGTGTCACCTGGTATCAGAGATAGGTATAGTGAGTGTCATCGGCATAGAAGTGAAAGTTTACAACATGTCTGTGAACAATATTGCCCAAGGGTAGCATATATAAAGAAAACAAGATCGGTCCAAGAACGGAGCCCTGCAGGACACCCCATGTGACTTCAGACAGAAGAGAGGAGTCATCCCCTATTTTAACATAGTGTAACCTATTTGAGAGATAGGATTTAAACCAAAGACAGAACACTTCCAGACAGTCCTATGAGGTTCTCAAGACGTTCAATCAGAATTGAATGATCAATAGTGTCGAATGCTGCACTTAAATCTAAAAGAATAAGAACTGAGGGGAAGCCCATATCTGAAGATAGTAGCACATCATTTACCACTCTTATAAGGGCAGTTTCAGTACTATGACCTGGACAAAAACCTGACTGAAATTTATTATAAACATTATGTACGGCAAGAAATTAGTTAAGCTGGTTCGCTACTCCCCTCTCCAAGACTTTAGATAAGAAGGGGAGATTGGAAATAGGCTTATAGTTGTTAAGAATGTTTAGGTCTAAAGTAGTTTTTTTAAGCAGAGGTTGTACCACAGCAACCCTAAACAAATTTGGAACAAAACCAGATGAGAGGGAATTGTTAATAATGCTTAAAACTGTAGTATCAATCACAGAGAATGCTTCTTTAAGTAATCTTGAGGGAACAGGATCTGAAACACAGGTAGTAGATTTTGTCTTAATAACCAAGTCAGATAAATCTGACTGGTTAATGACAGAAAAGGCTACAAAAGACTGGCCTGGGGCAGCAGGACCCGAGGAAGTAATAGTTTGAATGTTAGAGGATGAATGTTCTAAGCTGGGTGCACTATCTGAAATCTGATTTCTTATATCACTAATTCTTATATCACTAATCAGGTACTTAATGAAGGTTCCTTCTGCTTGTTTGTTAGTTTAGCAATTGTATCAAATAGAAATCGAGGGTTATCTTTATTTGTTTCTATAAGGGCTGAGAAATATGCTGCCAGCGCAGCCTTACAGTTCAACACACTGTCTTTCCAAGCAAGATAGAAAACCTGTAGTTTGGTGCTTTTCCATTTCCGTTCAGATTTATGACATATTTGCTTAAATGTATGTGTTGTATCATTGAACCATGGTGAGAATCTTTTAGAAACCACTTTTTTTATTTTAATAGGTGCAACAGTATCCAAGTTATTACTAGTTATTATCCAAGTTCCATGTTATTAGAGTGGTATTATAGTTATCAACCAGCACATCCACTGATGCTAACTGAATAAAGGCTGAGGTTGACAATACTTCTCGGAATATTAGCAGTGGTGTTGGAATTGAAAGATCGAGTTTTTATAAGTAGTGGCAGAGGTATTATTGGATTTGGTATTAATAGTTAAAATATAATAGCAAAGTGATCTGAAAGTGCGAGATCAGAAATATGCAGGTTCTGGAGGTCGACACCAAGTGTGATAACTAAGTCCATTGTGTGGCCATGGATATGGGTCGGGCCAGACATGATGGGTAAAGCTAACAGAATCAAGTAATAACATAAAATCTTTTCCAAGGGGATCTAGGTTTACATCAACGTGTATATTAAAATCACCTAACACCACAATCCTGTCATAGTTGACAGCAAGTGTTGATAAAAGTTCACCCAACTCAGATAAAAACAGAGAGTTAGGTCTAGGTGGATGATAAATAACTACAACCTGAATAGGAGTTGGACCACAAACAACAAAGGATTGAATTTCAAATGATGAATAACCTTCTGTGTTCTCATTTTTAAGATCAAATTCCTTGCCGAAAATTGTGGCAATGCCACCACCACGACCCACAAAACGTGCCCTCTGAAAGAATGAAAAGCCTGAGGGACAGGCCTCCACTAGTGTTATATTATCATCCTGCTTCAACCAAGTCTCAACTAAGGTTACAATATCTATATTTGATTCCAAAATAAAGTTGTTGATTACAAGAGATTTATTATTCAGAGACCTTGTGTTTAATAATGCTAGACGGAGAGGGATCGATGCAGGACTAATAGGCTTGTCACTAGCTGAAATATTAATTTTAATTAGATTCTCGGAGCATGAACCCTGGAAGAGGGCAGGAAATTGATAATGGGACTGATATTACTTCAATGAAATGTTTTGGATGTAAAGTTTGAATACAAAGCTGAGGTTTGTGAGTTGCTTCACCAAATGACATACTAAGTAATGCTGTGCTTACATTGGCAGGAGTGGTTGAACATAAGAGATAGGAATGCATGTAAAATTACTATGCCATGCATTATTACAATATTATGACATGCTTGAACTGATGATATATAATAACTTGGACAGAATATTTCAGGAGATTACAAAACTACTGAAGATAGTTATTACCACTCCCATGACAACAGCAGAGGCAGAAAGGTGTTTCTCAACACTGAAGCGGATAAAATCCTTCTGAGAAACAGTATGAAAACCAAACGACTAAATGCTTTAGCCATGTTATCAATTGAAAAAGACATGATGGCTGACATTCCTGACTTTAATAATAAAGTAACCATAAAATTTGCCACATTAAGACATCGAAGAGCAAACTTTTTGTATCACTTCCAACAAGATTTGTCTTACCGCACTCCGTCATGGGTTATTGCTTACTTCGTACATTAGGTATGTCATTTACAAAAATGACTATTTATATTATAAAAAAAAAAAAAACATTTTATTGAATGTTACGATAATTTGTCTTTAGAAGCTATACATTTGCTGGAAAAACATTACTGCTGAGTACATTTTTTTGTTTGTTTTTAGATATTCATAGTTTTGTTTTTATACTGCAGTTTGAATGTATTTTCTGTAGAGGAAGACAAAAAATATATGTAACTGCTTTCTTAGATGTTTTCTACACTTTGGTAACTAAAGTTCACATTTGAAATCACTGTGTCCCTAGTACAATAATTGCGCTCTGCACCTTCATTTTTTTATTCCATCAAATGCGCTGCCTGCATCTCTTGTCAACATTAGTTTAACTTCTGCAGAGTCTGAATGCATCATTTGAATCCAGAGTATTTGAGTATTTTATATTCAATTAAGTTGGAAAGAATAAGGATATCAAACGGAATAAAAAAAAAAAAAATGACAGCACCAAAAAAAAGTATATATTTGGATATTTTAATAAAATCAAAAAAGGAAAGGAAAAAATGTTAAATGAAAGAAACTGAAATTGTATTTCACACACAGTATCGTCAGTTCCTGTTCTATGTAATACACTTAATAACTTGGCTCCCCTTTCAACTGGGCACCCACTACCTGACTGCAACAGAGGGCTGTAACCAATTAGAGCTCTGCCTGATCCCTTTGTTCCACAGACGCAGAGGCGTGCAGGGCTGCTCAATTGCATAGCAGATCACTGGGGTTCTAATAGACAGACACTTCACTGGCCTTCCATGCAATTAACACAGGAGTTGCAAATGTCATTGCTGTCTTAGTCACCATTGAATGTCAAAGACCTAGGTTATTAATCCTCTGTAACCTGAATGAGAAAAAAAATGCATATTATGAACAGTTGTATAATACCAATGGATTGCACAAACTGGACTTAAGAAGTGAATAGAACAGATTACAAACACCAGGCTGAGAGAATCGTTGGTTTGTTTAACCCCAGATTCAAATTCAAAGACAAAAACCAATGACACACTCCCTGAGTCTTTCAAAATAACGTGCTGCAGCGCAAAGAGTGCTACTCACTGACTTTCAATATAAAAGTACAAAACACACTAAATACAGTACATGTACTAGGTTTTTCTATCAATCCTTAGTAAATTTGGCCCAGAGGTACAAATTAAGTATTTTGGTTGTTGTTCTGTAAACACATTTTGTTTCAGTGTTTTTTAAAGCACAACATGGGTCATTAATCTTTAAAGTTACTTTCAAATGACACCCAGAGCTAACATGGAAGATTGGATTCCCATTCCTGCTGGCATCGTGAAACCTTATTTAAAGGCTATTGTCTTATTAGGAGGTGATTTAAACTTTGTAGAAGTTCTACCTACAACCTTATCTGCACTCTATAAAAAAAGTTTCTAAGTCTTAATTTCCAATTGTAAAGTTGATTTGTGTTTTCAGCACGGAGAATCCGCTATGAATGAATGAGTGGCAATGAATGAATGATGATGATTGCAATTGCAGATGATTTATGAACTGTGAAGGGCGCTCAGGCCTGATGACTGTGGAGGGCACTCAGGGCCCGAGTGAAAGATAAATTTGGCTGGAGGCCTCGTCCGTGGATGCCCGACGGCTGCCTGCGCGAGGCTGGTTGGAAATACACGAACAGTTAGATGCATTCCAGTGCCGCGGATAGGAAGTGGCTATGAGCCACCTCCCCCCAAAAAGACGAGGCCACCAAACCATGAATGAATAATAACAAATAATTAACGTGCTCCACAGAGGCGCCCTGCCACTATACCAGAAATATTGAATTTAATGAAAGTCAGCAGCTGAGACACGGCCCGTCCCCCAGAGCATGACTGCGCTGGGGGAGAGAGCCCAACCTCTCCAACCTGACCACTCACCCCGCAGAACTAAATACGAACCACTCAGCACTCAGGTAACGTACGTGGGGTCTGTGAAGTACAGGAGCACTTGGGGTGGGAGAGGCTGTGTTTCGCATCAGTCCAGCAGCCTATGGGCGACAGGCATGGACCACAGAAACTGCTGGTGATTGGTCGTGGAGTTGGATGAGGCGGGACTGGCTGGTGCTGCAGACTAGTGACAAGGGTAGTGTTTGTTGTTGTTGGAAGCTGAGAGAGAAACGAGTAAACAGAATAGTTCTACCCTGAGATTTCTTTTTAGTTCCAACCTATCAGAAATATTAGGCAAAATTTTAGAGTAAGTCATTTCTAATGGGACTCTTTTGACATTTCTGGACTCTTGACTGGAGGGTCGTGGGTTCAATCCCAGATGGGGACACTGCTGCTGTACCCTTGAGCAAGGTACTTTACCTAGATTGCTCCAGTAAAAACCCAACTGTATAAATGGGTAATTGTATGTAAAAATAATGTGTAAAAAATAATGTAATTGCATGTAAAAATAATGTGATATCTTGTAACAGTTGTAAGTCGCCCTGGATAAGGGTGTCTGCTAAGAAATAAATATTAATAATAATTTTTATCTCTATTTTTATAATCTAGTAGATCATCTCTTTTTAGTTTTTTTAGATTTCTTTTATTTTAACAATTCTTTCTTTGTATCCTCTTTTTTTAAGATTTGTTTTTAATACATTTCTCTGTTTTACATAGTAACTTTCTTTTCATCATATTCTTCGTATTCTTATTCCTAGACCCTTTGGGATTGCCCTTTTAGTGTGTATCGGATGTGCAGAGGACATGTGTAAATACTGGTGCATGTCAGTAGGTTTACTGGAAGAGGTCAGTCTCAATTGAACCTTCTTCAAGTTTTACAATGGTATCTAAAAATTCTATTTATTTTCTTGTCCATCAAAGGTCCACCTTAATATTACTGTGTATTTAATTTGCCATTTTATGAAACTGGAAAAGAGATTCTTCCCATGTGTCCAAACCCCAAAAATATCATCTACAAACCGAATGTATTCTAAAGGTTCTCTTTCCGATTTTCTATGTAATTGTTCTTCCCATTTCCCCATGTACGTACTGGCAAAATGCATTCCTAATTTAGATCCTATTGCTGTACCATCATTTTGTTTCTAATTCTTATCAACAAATGTAAAATAACTGTTTTCTAAAACTACGTTGATCATGTTCAGCACCTCTGCTGTTGGTATTGATTTATCTAGTCTACTATCTAGTCCTTTTTGACAAGCTTCTAAAGTTTCTTTACAAGGGACACTTGGGTACAAGGGTTTTACATCCATGCAAAATAAAATTGTATTCTCTGGAAGGTTGTGCTTTAGTGATTCAAGTCTTTTTAATAATGGTGTTGTATCCTTAACATAGCTTGGTAATTTCTCAATGTGTGACGTAAGTTGTTTTTCTGCTATTTCAGCTATTATGTGTGTTCGATTATATCAATCGTGCTGACTATCATTCGCATAGGGTGATTTTCTTTGTGCATTTTAGGATTTCCTCTTGCTAGGCCTGTTCTTGCATTATGTGGCTGCATGTATTTTTTTTTTAAATTCTTTTGATATAATGTCTTTATTGTATAGTCTCTCTGCAATTTCTTTAACCTCTTTTACCGATTTATTGATCTTATTGCTTTTAACTTCTTCATATGTATCTGTATTATTTAATTCACATTCTACAGATTTCATATAGTCCTGTGTTCATTATCACTATTCCCAAACCTTTATCTGCTGGTCTTATACTTATTTCATCATCATTTAACAACTCAGTCATAGCTTGTTCTTCAATATTGGTTAAACTTTTTTCTTTAATCCTACTATAATATCTTGTTTAAGTACTTCAATATACATATCTAACCATTTATCTCTTCCATCCAGAGGAGTCCAAGTGCTTGTACTATTAACCTTAATCCCAAGCTCATAATTACCCTCTGAATCTGAGATATTTTCATTGAAAAAGTATTCTGCTAATCTCATGCGTCTCTCCCACTCCTTTAATTCAGTGGCCAGTTTATCTTTATCAATGTATTTTTTAGTCGGTATAAACTGAAGTCCTTTATTCAATACTGCTTTTTAGGATGTGGTTAAAGTTTTACTTGATAAATTAAATACTATGTCTTCTGTCTTATCTTTAGTGTATTTGGTACCATTTCCATTTTTGGGTCTCCTGTCTTTCTGTTTTGAATTATCTGTCCTATTCATGTTTAATTCTCTATTTTGCATCTTATTATTTACTTTAAACTGGTTTATTTTTACTGTTTTAGATTTATTTTGATTCTCTTTTTTAATTCTGCCACAGTATTCAGATTTTCTTCCGGTTTCATTGTCTTTAAATACAATAACTGAGAAATGGTTATTGTTGTATAAAAGATTAATTTGATCGTTCTTATTTTTGATAGTTTCTATTGCGCCTTTGTATTTAAAACAATCCTTATTCTTTAAGTCTATGTATACGTGTATGGGCCTATTTAGGAGGTCTACAGCTGCCAGAACTTCTGCCTCTGTAGCCCAAGAATCTATACTCCCGCCACTTAATTTCATTTTTTCAATATGGGTCACTGAGTCGATGTACATTTCATATCGTTTTATATTACTTTCCATTAGTTCAATTACAGTATGTCTAATTGTTCGATGGTCATTTTGTGAACCATATAAAACCACACCTAAACATCTAAAGAAATAGTTCCCATACTTCTCTATTTGAACTATGTTGTAGCCGTCATAACTGTTATACTCACATTACTCAAGCAATCTAATCGAAAGTGTTTCAGTAGTGTTTTCCTTATTCAAGGATTTGTTTTGATTTGAGATTTTAATTTTTTTTGGACCTATTCTATTTTGTAATCCCGGTTGAATTAATCTGTGTAATTTCATTAACTTTTTGTTGTGCAAATGTTGTAGTTTTTGTTCTCAAGGTTTTCAGCTTTACGAAGTAACTGTCTAATTTCTGATGGAGGGAACATGCAATTTGTCATTTATAACAATCTCTATTTCATTACTGATTTCTCTAATTCGTCTTGCCGATTGTCAGTTTAGCTTCCTGCATTACCTTAAACGAAGTCTCTTTCAATATCTGATTTACATCTAATCTTTCTGCGTCATTAGTCTTCATGTTTACGCTTAGTTTTTATCTTAAAACCAGTTGGAACTACTGCATTATCTATACAATTATCTATAAAGTTTTGATGAGACCTATACTTAGCTCTCAGTCTGTGCCGTCAGTCTGTTAAATTTATTACCCGCCTGTCTTGCCCTCCTGGATTGGTGTAATACTCCAGTCCACCTCTCACTTCCTCCATTCATTTAGTTTCTTTAATACAGAACAGATAAAACATTGCTTATCGTGGGTTTATTACAGTCCCAATGTTAATCTTAAGTGGTCACTCTGCGGCACCGCCTGCCAGTCTGTCTGGGGGCTACGGTATTGCTGTCGTGACTGGATCAAGTCTTAGTGGGCTGCCAGTGTCTATAACGCTATTTGGGTATGCCTAAATTCTCAGAAAAACAAATCTGCTAAAGTTATATAACAATCAGTGTTTTTATAGCTCTTCTTTTACTGCCCTTATGAACTACTGAATCCGTACGTAATGTGCCGGGGGGGGGGGGGCGGACAGCAAGATGCCTCAATGTTCTGTGATTTGGAAGTGTGCATTTTCTTACTATTATTATTATTATTAGTTTATTTAGCAGACGCCTTTATCCAAGGCGACTTACAGAGACTAGGGTGTGTGAACTATGCATCAGCTGCAGAGTCACTTACAATTACGTCTCACCCGAAAGACAGAGCACTAAGTGACTTGCTCAGGCTCACACAATGAGTCAGTGGCTGAGGTGGGATTTGAACCGGGGACCTCCTGGTTACAAGCCCTTTTCTTTAACCACTGGACCACAGAGCCGCCTTGCATTATCAAGCCTCCTTGCATTATCAAGGGCCACTGAAATAGAAACACTTCAGAAGATTTATCTTACCCTGCGTGTACGTCACAGATTAGGTCTTTTCGAGATCTTTTATTTATACCTGTCAACTCTCTGGATGTTACTTGTAAATACCAAATTACTTGCACCAGTAAAATACATCTACAAATAGTAACGCCATTCACAGTCAGTGTGTAGCCATGTAAGACCCCCTTATCAAATGCAGCTTATTTCCATCTGTTGAGTGATAGCTTTGTCATTGCTAGCTGCCATTGTACTATGGATGGCTTGATGGCGATAGCTTTTATAACCCTGCTGCTTCAGTAATCAGCCCCTGTGAATGGTGTTGCAGAACAGTCAGCAACAGTAAGAGGGTTTAGGATTGGAGGGTAACCATGTAACCATGCAGTGTGAGCTGAGGGTGCACAAGCAGGACATCACAAGGCCATTTACTCCAGTGTCATTATTAGCACAATTGTTTACTGAAAAAAAATAAAAAACCTTGCTCTATTTATGGCAAATAATAATAAAAAAAATCATTCAAAAGTGTATAGGTGTTCTTTCTAGTTTTGTAACACAAACTTTTTTTTATCCTTTTGGAAAAATTGTGCTTATGACACTTTCCAAATTACATTTTCCTTTTAAGGTTTATTTTATTTTGTAATCCTGTATCTTTTTATGCTATTTGTAACCTTTCTAAATAGTTCTGAGTGTTGTTGCCTAAATATTAATTTGTATTAATTTTCTCTTTGTGACTTGGGAACGCTTAACACTTTTTCATTATAATGTCTTCACACTGTAAAGTAGAAAGAGAAATGTGAACAGTAAATTAAAATGACATTTGAAGCTATATACTCCAAATGACTGCAGGGTCATCAAGTGCGCAAGGAGAAAACAATGGCTCAAGCAGGTTGCCTTAAAAAAAGAAAAACAAACTTTACAGACCAAGATACCAAAATAATATTGGAAGAAGTGATACAAAATTGATAAGTTTTATTTGGAAATAAATCATCAAGCAACCTAAAAGCCAAAAAAAAATATGGCATGGAATACAATTGTCAGTAAAGTGAATGCGGTGTCGGGCGTTACAAGTGATACTGCAGAAATAAAAAATAAAAAAAAAGTTATCATGATGTGATGAAAGCCTGTGTTAATGAGAAATTGGCAAAAAAATGAAAGCAATGAAAGGCATGGGAGGGGGGCGTCCCACAGAGGAACAGGTTTCTGTAATAATACACCCTCATCTTTTCGAGGGAGTGGGTGGTCATGATGTAGGCTTCAGTGAAGCAATGTCCAGTGGTCCACAGGCGGAAATTGGTTAGCCTGGGTACAGTTGTTCAATATAAAAGAATCATGGCAGGACCCAGGATATTTTGCAACGACATTGGTGATGAGACAGCTTGCATCACAGACTAGTTGCATGTTCATGGAGTGGAAACACTTTCTATTACAGTAAATGTCTTCATTCTCCAAAGGTGCACGAATACAAACGTGTGTACAATCGATGGCTCCAAGTACATTCGGAAATGATGCTAACTCATAAAACTCATATTTCACCTTAATTTGCTGCACAGGGTCATAGAAAAAACAATGTATGGATTTGCTCTTTTAACCAAAACAGCCGTTACCTGTTTAATGCATTTCCACATGGTAGACAGATACCAGAAGTATCCCCAGCTGGTGTTTGGAATGAGCCAGTTGCATAAAATGTTAAGGCTGCTGTAATCTTGACATGCACTGGTATGTCACAACTCCTGGCAGTAGGATTCTGTAAATCAGTCTTCAACTCAGAACACAGGTCTGCTATAGCCTGTTTATCAAGCCGGCATCTCTGCATGACATGTACATCTGATTCATCACAGAACGTCACTCTGGTCCTGTATATTCTATTCTTTCCTCAAGCATTCTGAACTGTAGAACTTGTGATGACATGTTTTGTCACAATTCTAAACAGCACCAGCAGTATTTGTGAACGTTTGTGTTGAATTACAAATTGTTACATTCACACGAGCTGTAATCTATTATAATGATTAGGCCTACATAGTTCACACAATGCATGACCCCCATAATCCCTAGTATATACCCATAGAAGAATGTTTGTAACTGCATCACAAAAATAAAACAAACACTGCACCAGTTTTATTTGTAACAAAATGTCATTTAAAGTACATTTAAACATTTTTAATAACATATTAAATGAAGACTGGGTAAGTTCCAGGAAAACTTCCCAGAAAATAATACGAGCACCTCGCTGTAAAAGTAGTACAGAGTACTGTCAGGCAAGCTGAAAAACCTCTTACTACTAGCAGGGTAGTCAAACGTATTTTTAGATTTCAACAAAAAAAAAATCTAAATGGCTTTTATTAATCAGTTTTAACCTAACCTAAAGTTGATTTGAAACAAAAAGTTTTTTAAAACCATTAATGTGCAAAAAATCAGCTAATTATTTAACCAGTCAATCTTGGATTTACTTTGCACACTGAACTAACTTTGAGTTTGAATGGTTAAACAAATTAAAAATGATTGTATAAAAATAACATAACACTTCAAATAAAAAAAAGCGAACGTGTGCTTCAATGTTTTGTTAAAATAGCAAATCGCTGACTTGGTTGTACAATATGTGCCTCTTAAAACACCATCTCTCAGTGTAAACCACCTGTCGAAAGTGGAAGGCACCAATTGAGCAGCTGCCCCAGTGCACCAGTCTGTACTGCAATAACACACGTAGGAGTCATTTAAAAGGGTAATGTGTTATTTACAACATATCCAATTATATATCATTAAATATATAATGAAATGTCCGAAGAATCCGACAACTTTCTACCTTTATCCATCAACCGGACAAGATCTAAACAATGTGTGCAATAAAAATATCTGGTGTACTTGCAGGCCATTAGGAAAAAATTTAATTGGTAACATAATGGCAAGAATGTGTTTTTTAGAGACGCTCATAGGCAAAGTTGTTATAATGGAAGACTGTATTTTGTAAAACATTCATAAAAAAACTAAAAACAAAATAAATACAGTTAAAATAAATACATATGATAATTAATTGTAATGTAACTGGAACATTAAAGTATAAAAGCAATAAAACCCTACACATCGGTCATTAACAGGCATTATGGACCGTTTGGTTGTAATAGCACCCTCGACTTCATCACTAATGCCTGATAATGCTCTCTGTGTCAGGTCTTATGACTGTGCAAGAATGACGTGGCTGGAGCTTATCTGTAAACCCTTGGTGAAGAAAACCATTTTGTGACCTCCCGTCAGTCACAGGTCACAGTGTTTCAGGAGTTCTCTACTGTAACCCAGACACCAGTAATGCAAGTCTGAGATATCTGTGATTGAGTCAGAGATACCTGAGAACTCCATTTTAGATATTTTTTAAGGCTTTGGGAATCTGTGGTCTTATCTCAGTCAAAATGACGTATACAATAAAATAAATCTCCAGTTTTAGAAAATAACAGATTTCAAGATAGAAAATAAAAATATAATCTTCGGTAGCACCTTTAAAATAGTTTAAAGAGTAATACAACACCACAAAAAAAGTACCTTGATGGCACCCAGAAACTCACATAAGGGCCATGGTTCAAGAAGCATTTCACAAACATGATTTAGGGACATTAATGCGTATACTTAGATTACTGTATACCTTCTGATTGTCTATTTTTATTATTCTTTAGGTTATCCCATGATATGTGTTATTAACATGTTACCATTTCTGCACTACTCCATATGTGCATGATTAATTAAAATCACCAGCTTGTTTTATATTTGGGACTGTTTCTGAACAAGCCTGAGCAAGGTGGAATTTCTGCAGGCCAGCAAAAAGGAATGAGTGATTTTGAAATGATTACTATTCATAGCAACCTACATAAAAAACAGTACAGAACTGCAAAAATACAGAAATACATGGTACTCAAATAGAAATAGAGTACCCCATCGATAAATAAATAGTGTAGTAATGCTTTCAACAGGAATCCCTCTCTGGCATGAACAGGACAGCTCACAGCATAGATATTAATCTATATTTATGATCACTTGTGTGTGGGTTGTAATATTATTTTCCTTCACCAACATCACGTTATCTGCCTGGCTCGTGTGCTAAGAAACATAAGTGAAAAGGATTTTAAAAAGGTTATGATAAGTTTGAAAACTGAAATGACAAACTCTTATTAATAGATCTTTGCATGATTGCATGACGTTCCACTGAGAAATAAAAAGGTCAAGCTGCAGAGAGCAGCTGCTGAGGTGTTTGTTCCTTGTGAGGGGAGACCTTTTCTTCTCAGCAATAGTCACAACTTCCCAAACACTGGAACATGTAATGGGACTTGAGTGGTATAGAGTTTATACTGCAGTGTGGTACTACCACTTATAAAAGTTTGCCCCTGTATTTTTGCACGATATTTTTGTAGTTTTACCATGCTTTTCTCATGTTTATACTGTGCATTTACTATTGTTTACCCTGGTTCGCCATGTTTATTAATATGCTTTACTATACCTCACAGTTCTTTACAGTGCTTACATATGTTTTACAATGCTTTGACTGTGTTTTATTACACTTTCATATCATATTACTATGGTAAAAATATTATAAGGGACTGCATTCCCTAGCTCAGCTTGTCCCAGCTGTTTCTGCAGTACTGAAAAGAATCATATTCATACAGTTAGATTCACACAAGTGTTTCAACATCGAAATGCTGATTTTGTTCTCAAATTTCTTCTTGGTGTTGCTGAGTATCTCGTGATTGAAGCATTACAGTTACATGGGTCTATCGAATCCGTCCTTCTCTCACTACTTATTCCACCCAACTCCTGGTCCAAGCTCTCCAGACTGGACTACTGTAACTCTCTCCTTGCCTAGGTTATCCACCTCCTTCAGCTCATTCAAAAATTCTGCTTCTCATTTTGTATTCTCCCAGCATCGCTACTCTCATGCTATGATTATTTATTTCTTAGCTTTCTGCTAAGAAATAAATAATCAATCATGCTACCCCTCTGCTTTGCACCCTCCACTGGCTACCTATCTCTGCCAGATCCAACATATTGGGCAAACCATAGACATATTATTAACTCTTTACAGTACATGGCAGTTCACATGAAAAGGACCAATGATATGAATCAGTGTCGAGATAGCATGGTGGGCCTGCAGCAGCTCACCTAGTAATAGAAGCTGTGTGGAATGTGGAGTGAGTGATACAATCTGGAGCTGGATGGGGGTTGGTTCACATCATTGTACTACAGTGACCATTACTGGTCCTGATGCATCCTGACGGAGACCATGCAAGCCTAACTCTCATCTGCAAGGTTTACTAACTTGGCAATGCATGCCGCTCCAGTTCTCCTGAGTTACACACATAGGTTAGAAAGGTGAAGTGAGAGTCATATTGTAAAAATACATTTTGGTATTTTCTAAAGTCAAGTTTAAGGTTTTATTTGAATAGATTTACATTTCTGTCACTTGTTATGAAATGTTCCAGAAGTCTTTCTGGGTAAATGTGCCTCTTCTTCTTCTGCATCTTTGTTTCAGACACTCCACTCAGCAACAGACCAACAAAGTCATCACCAGCACCATCCAGCTCATCCATCAGCTCTCTGATATCATCAGCAGCTCCTCCCGGGTAAGCCATGGCCCTCACCCACAAAGCAGACCAACAATACCTGTCACTCCCTGCGATTAGAACCTGTCAAGCACACTGAGGAGTATCTGTCAGTGTCTTTAAATTGCTGCCTGCCAGTCACATTGAGCCATACCTGTCAGTGATATAGAATACTACATTACACATGCTTTTACAGCTGATGTGTATCCTCCTTTCAAATTTAAGCCACCCCATCATTACACATACTTTGTAACCAAGTAAAATGCATCAAAAGTTCCTGACTTGTTGTTATTGTATAGTAACTATCAGGTTCTTTCTCATAGAACAGTAGGTGCCATAAATACAGCTTGGAGGGGGTTAATATTTTGAAACATTTTCATAAAAACCAAAGCAAAATGGACAATTCTTTATAAGTGCACACATCCCTCAAAATCTTAGAATCACATAGAAAATCTCAACATGCACATAGAAATCAAATTCAAGATGTACTCATTAGTCAATTGCCGAAACATATACATTTATTGACAGATGATGAAGATGATAAAGTGCGTCATTGCTCAGTGCAAAATAGATTTTTCAGTCACTCATACATCCTTCTTCAGTTTATTCACACTGAGCACTGATGTGTTCTATCCTATCAACCAATAAATGTGCAATGTTTCTGCAATCAAATAATCCTGGATTTGACTCCTTATCCATTGGTGTGCATGCCCATTGAGACTTTTTTTTGATATTTTGATCAATTAAACTTCAGGTCTATGCTTACCTGTAAGTCACTTATAACAGGGTGGACCTGTCCTGATGGCTTTAAAACGTATGATTTTTGCAAAGTTCACTGCACCACCAGATGCCAAATGCTGTTGCTGATGTTTCTCTGAATGGGATTTGCACATGGAATATTGTGCTTTGATTATATGGGAAATGTCAATTTAACTTTGTAATTGAACATATGGCAATGACATAGCAAATCGGGTTCCAAGTAGAATGGTCATTATCCTACATTAGAAAACAATTCAGTACCGTCAGCCAATCAGCTTCCAGCTCTAGCGGGCTCTAATAGACGGTAGATGCCCGCTGGAACGTCTCAGCACCAACTGTGAATCAAGTTTAAAATCAATCTGCGTGTATACCGGCTTTTTTAAAATCACATTCCTGCTTACAGCTAAACTGACAACATGACAAACTACCTAAACTCTACTTGGTATACTTACAAACCACAGGAAAAAAAAAATATCCTTGGCAATTTAATTGCTACAATCAGTGAAAAAAGCCAATCTCACCAAAATATACACAAATCACTATGTGTGAGAGCAACAGCTGTTCAACTTCTAGTTGACGTTGGTCTGGAGACAAGAAAAATCATGTCTGTAACAGGACACCGTAATGAAAGCTCAATTCGCAGATCCTCCAAACAAGACTCAAAACCAACCAATCAAGCAGCGAGTCTTGTTCCTGTTACTACCACACCAGCCAATCCACTTCCTGTCAGCTCAAATGACACTCCATTAACTTCTCAGGCAATGTCCATATTATAAATAGGGGTTTAAAACCCTAACAAGTTAATACAAAATGAACATTTTGTAAAAACTCATTTTTTCTTTTTATATGTATGTCATCCTTGTTTTTTTTATTTAAAAAATGTTTGGGACTGTTTTCTTAGAACGTATTTACTCAGTGGAAAGGTATCTGACAAATTAGTACAAGTTCAAGGTAAATCTACGTTTTAAGGTGTTTTTTTTTTTTAAAGAAAGCAGTGGTCAAAATTGTTTTCTAATAGCGACAGTGCTCTCTTGGTGATGGCTCTACTGTGTGATAGTTGACCTTGGCTTTTGTTAGTGCCCTCACTTTTGGTTCAAGATGCATAATTCCTGTCACGGTCAACTATCACATGGGCATCGACAGGCAGTATCGCTTAAGTAGATGTAAAACCAGAACTTTAGAATCTTGAAACATGCTTTAAACACCAACATAAAGCAATACAGTCCAAAATATAATCTAAAATCCTATTCTGTTATACACAAAAGCATTTTGCATGGTTTATAACAGTATACACTTCTGCTCAGGACACCTAGTGTCACTTTGGTCAGTTATCTAGCAGGTAATGATCTATGTGTTGGATATTAATTCTTAATATCCAACACATAATGTGTTACTCTCCTTACTTTAGATGGAGACAGGTGATCTAATTACTGCAGTTTGACTTGGTTGAAATGAAGCTCAGTTTAGTTCCTGGTTCCACGGCCTGGCCCTTATCTCTTCTTCACTGCCACGGCTGGTAATTTAAATAAAAGCTTCCTTCCAAATGATCAGCTCAACAATGGCAGCAAGGCGCTTTATTAATTTGTCACTTTAACCTGTCAGTCAGCAATTTGTCTCATTTCTGATTATCTCTCTGTATGAACTCCAAGAAGTAGCTTATCTAAATTCCATTAAGAGACACATTTTAAATGAGTACCCATGCTGGGATTGTGCAGGGTGAACATGGGAGTAAGTGGGAGAAGACAGAGGACCAAGGCCACCTCAAACACCAATTAAAAAAAATGTAATCCTAACTGTAATGCTCCAGATTCTTCACCTTTCATATACAGTGCCATGAAAAAGTATTTGCCCCCTGTCTGATTTTCTGCATTTTTGCATATTTTTGACACTGACTGTTATCAGATCTTCAACCAAAACCTAATATTAGGTAAAAGGGACAATGAGTGAACAAATAACACAAAAATTTGATACATATTTCATTTATTTATTAAAGAAAGTTATGCAACACCCAATGCCCCCGTGTGAAAAAGTAATCGCCCCCTTAGACTCAATAACTGGTTACGCCACCTTTAGCAGCAATAACTGCAACCAAATGCTTCCTGTAGTTATTGATTAGTCTCTCATAGCGCTGTGGAGGAATTTTGGCCTACTCCTCCATGCAGAACTGCTTCAACTCAGTGACATTTGTGGATTTTCGAGCATGAACTGCTCATTTCAGGTCCTGCCACAACATCTCAATGGGGTTCAGGTCTGGACTTTGACTAGGCCATTCCAAAACTTTAAATTTCTTGTTCTTCAACCATTCTGATGTAGACTTGCTTGTGTGTTTCGGATCATTGTCTTGCTGCATGACCCAGCTGTGCTTCAGCTTCAGCTCACGGACGGATGGCCTGACATTCTCCTGTAGAATTCTCTGATACAGAGCAGAATTCATGGTTCCTTCAATGATGGCAAGGCGTCCAGGTCCTGATGCAGCAAAGCATCCCCAAACCATGACACTATCACCACCATGCTTGACCATTGGTATGAGGTTCTTACTGTGGAATGCAGTGTTTGGTTTTCGCCAGACATAATGGGGCCCATGTCGGCCAAAAAGTTCCACTTTTGACTCATCTGTCCATAGAACATTGTTCCAGAACTCTTGAGGATCATCCAGGTGCTTTTGGCAAACTTGAGACGAGTATTCATGTTCTTCTTAGTGAGCAATGGTTTCCTGGATGTTGTTCTAGGGTTCTTTGTGACTTTCTGGACGATTTTACACCTTTCTCTTGGAGAGATTTTGGCAGGACAGCCACTCCTGGGAAGATTCACTACTGTCCCAAACTTTCTCCATTTGGACAATATGGCTCTGACTGTGGTTCAGTGGAGCCCCAGAGCCTTAGAAATGGCTTTGTAGCCCTTTCCAGACTGATAGGCATCAACAACTTTTTTCCGGAGGTCTTCAAGAATTTCTTTTGTTCGTGGCATGATGTGCCTCTAGAACCTGTGTGCTGACAACTTCACTCTGATGGTAAGGGCTAAAGTTAGTCAGATTTATATTGGGCAGGGCTGGCCCAAATCAGGCCTGGTTGTTAACCAAAGTACTCAAACAGCTGACCCTAATTATCCCTTCAATTGGGTTGAGTTAACTAGGGGGGGAAATAACTTTTTCACACCTGAAGATTGCATGTTTGATTACCTTGCACACCAAACAAATGAAAGAAGCACCAAACTTTGGTGTCATTTTTTTTCTCTAAGACTCCCTCTATATACTACTACAACAAAATCTGACCAAATACAATGTGAAAAATGTGCAAGAATGCAGAAAATCAGACAGGGGCAAATACTTTTTCACGGCACTGTAGCAATGGGGTTGTGCTGTGTTTCAGCCTTTAAAAAGTTGCCTAGGATAATTGTTTGTCTGCTTTACAGCACCTTAAAGGGATACTTTATATATTTTTCCTAACATTGAATTTCTTTCCTGTTTAATTTCCTTTAATGTACCGGTATCTTCTGTATGATTGTAGATTGCAATTTCTGCTTAGATAATTTACCATCCTTACTAACATTGCTTCTGAAAAGAGAGACTGATTGTGCGAAGGTGAGGTGCAGGGAAGCATATCAGTACTGCACAGGTGCCAGTGCACAATGCTTTACTGAAATAGTTAAATATAATCTTATTATTGTCATCCAGTGCTCTTAACACTAGAATGACCAAGGCGGTCATTTTGACCGTTTTTGGAATTTAAATTTAAATTGCAGTGCGTGTGTTTAAGATACAGAGCTGTGCTTTCCTGACACTTCCTAAATATATGTACTAATTACCCTGACAAAGAAAGAATCGCGTAACAGCAAAAATCAGGGAGATCAAATACTGTCATACCTATTCTGATCCAAGAGCAGTTAAATTGACCAATACATATAAAACATATTATAACAATTAAATGTTGCGGTATTTATATTTATCGGGACTTGCTGCCATGTATTGAAGTTTGATTATATCAGTCTGCATTCCTCAAGTGACATGATTTATAGTGTTCCAAACAGTGCCATCATTACCAGCCTCTTGAGTGCCAGGTGGTGCTGGCGCTACTGCTGGAGAAGCGGATGCCTCAGGTGAAGCAGTGACTGGATCAGATGCAGGGGCTGCCACAGGATTGCTTCTCCCACGGGATCTTGTGCGCCCTCAGTGTCACTGCTGCTGGAAGATTCATCTTTGCAAACCCAGTCTGCTTCAGAGCCACATTCATCATTCCCCATCTCTGCTGCATCAGAATCATTATTTAGTAAACTTTGCAGTAATTCCAAACACTGCTTTGCTGTCCTGCGTCTTCCGCAATCCATTTTCAATGTGTATTGGGGTAACAATGAATTGCTTAGAAAAACTAGTGACTTCTATAGTAACCAGAGTGCAGACAGACAGTCGGGCGCCGTGAGCTGTCAGGCTGAATGATGGGGTATCAGGAGGCTCATTGAAAGAATAGAAATGTCAGAAGACCGCTCACTTGAGGAATGCAGACTGATATAATCAAACTTCAATACATGGCGGCAAGTCCCGACTGATAAATACAATAATACTGTGTGACCAGGATGACTGGTGGTGACGTCAGGCCAGGAAATTAATGGAACATACAGGCAGTATTATGGGGTGAGATGCAAATGCACTTGTTTTTCTTTTATTAAATAAAAGGTTTTAAACAAAACTAATTACTCACAAAATGGTGCTTTGTCCAAACAAAATAGACAGACAAGAAAATAACTAAAACAAGTATCGTGCTGGTTCAAAACCAGCACGCGTAGCAATTGTTTATTTTAATACTTAAGTTACCTCCTCTTACTCCCTTTTTCTACTCTTGAACACTCAACAACCCCATTGCAGCCAAAGCTGCAGGTCTTTATAGTGGTGACCGATTAACTAGCTATTAATTATCTTATTATCCCTCAGTCACATTTTGCACAGGTTTATTAATTCTGTGTGACTGTCAGCTACTTAAATAATCAGTAGCTGACAGTTACGCATTCTCACAAGTTATTTTTAAAATAATAACAAATAATGGCGGACGGCACCTCGCTCGTCCTGCCAATCATAATAAATCAAAACACCGGCTTTTTGCCGTCATATAAAATACATAAATCATAACAATAATAATAATAATAAATTACAAAATAATACAGAACATGCACAGGGGCAGGGAGTACCCCTTCATACCGCAACATTTAATTGTTATGTTTTATATGTATCAGCCAGTGTGACCGCTCCTAGTAGGAATAGGTATGACAGTATTTTATCTCCCCAATTTTTGCAGCTACATGAGGGTAATTAGTACATATATTTAGGAAAAGTCAGGAAAGCACAGCTCTATATCTTAAACACACATACCGCAATTTAAATTTAAATTCCAAAAACAGTCAAAATGACCGACTTGGTCGTTCTAGTATTAACTATAGTGGAGTACTCGGGGATAAAGCAGTGTTAATAGCCCTCTAACCCCAATAGTGATCTCACCTCAGACTTGGTTTTCGGGATCGCTATCTCCACCAAAGCCTGGACTTTAGAGATGACCGGCTTTACCCGACCGTTACCCATGATATAACCAAGATATTGGATCTCTTGTTTGCCAAAGCCACACTAGCACACTAGTCATTAGCTATAAACACAGCCTCCCTCTCTTTCCAGTGGAGCGTCAGAGTGGGTCATAATATCATCCTGTGCATGAAAGTAACAGAATTGAAATATACAGAGGGGGGTTTTAAACCATTCTCTGTGTCTACTTGGTTTCTGGTCACAAACTCCCCCACTGACAAAAATGCTTTTAAAAAGAGTTGTAAACTAAATACTGGACAAATGGCTTATCTTCACGATCGCTGAATGACTCCTTTGGCACCACAAGCCAGACAGTTCTGGGTGCTTTGACACCTAGGACAGAAAACCGTCCATCTCATAAATCCAACTGACAGGGGGCAGAATAGTGGACCAATTGAGAACAAGGGGCCGCATCGGAATGAGAACAACCGATGGGAAATATTCCACATGGACTCAGGCACTGCCCAAAATAACCAAACTATCCAATCACAAGGATAAAGGGCAGGGCCCTGCCTGTAAAAGTTGTGTGGACATTCAAACAGGGCTGGCAGGGGATGGGGTTAATTTCTGATACACAAAAATACTTTGATGTGGCTGAGCTAATTGAATAATTGATAATTAGTCTGCGACATGCTGGAAAAGGGAAAAATTTTGGGGAAGGTGTTGGGTACAAGTGTTTATTCTAGCTCTCTTTAGATTTTTGAAAAAAGGAAAAGTGTAGTGAAGGCTAAAAAAGCCTACAGTTTTGTTTAAAACTTTTGTTTTGGCCCTTGTGCCAGTTAATAAGTGATTTATTGAAGTAGATTTGATTTTTGTTTGACCTTTTATTTTGGCTCGGTGAGCAGTGTTTTATTCAACTTTTTGATTTACTTTTGTTTGAAATATCGTTAACTGCAGTTCCTTGCCTCTGAGTCTCTCTGCCTGCCCAATATATGGGCCCACGCCACCCCTGTCACATATGGTGTTTCAGTGGAATACCTAAATAGTTAACCCTTTGCAGTAAAAAAAAAAAAAAAAAAAAAAAGGGAAGAAAAAGCCAATTTATTTTCACAACCGCAACCGCAGCAGAGTTAGATTTTAGGCGTGCTGTTTGGAAAAACTGGGCAGCTGACAGGAACAATGGAGGGTTGAAGGGGCCCCCCATATCAAGGCCTGCACTCAGTTTGGGCATCTCCGGGAGGACTGCCCTACGGTGATCCCCGAGGAGGCCAAGGGCCTGGCTTTCACGAATGGTTCTGAAATAAACCATACCCAGGTGTCCTCAATGCCCAGGAGTCAGGAGTGATCAATGTTTATCGCCAAGCCTGCACCAAATAAAGATGATCCACCAGTCAGAGGAGATTTGTTGGGTAACATCCACACTAGCTGCTGGTGCCCCATATTCTGAGTCAGCCAGCCCCTTGAATGCCTTATGGCCTCCATTATCACCATGCCACCACAGCCTTATTTTTTCCTTTCCGCCAGCAGAGGGAGCAAACCTGCTGGTTTCAGCCAGAATGGTTTTCTGCTTTTTCCGGAGAAAAACGGGAAAAACCCTTTTTGCGTCTTTTTGATGGACAGGGTCCGACATTGACCTGAGAGCCAGAATAATTGCAATCGGACCAGGTCTGAAGGGTTAATGACCCTTGTTCTTTAACATTTGGGAGGTACTCTGAAGTGAAGAAGAAGGAAGGCAGACCCCAGAACCTGGACCTGTCCTTGCCAGGAGGAGAGGCGTTTTCAAAGCCATCAAGCGGAGAGGAGCAAGTATTCTCCACCACCAGTGTTGGGAGAAGTGGGTCCTAGGTCGGACCTGGTCAGGGTCTCCTCCAATTTTGCCCTTGCCTTTCTGTTCCATCGCCTGGGGACCCTGTCCGACATCATCAAAAAAGGGAAAAAAAACAGGTCCCCACTGACAAGTGAGACCAAAAGAGAAACCGAAAAAAAGGGTGTATCTGAGCAATTTTAAACAAGATAGCAGCTTCTGCATCCAGTGCTCAAAACTAAATACTAAAATAATGAAATTATTGAGGGATGATAAATCTTCGGAGATTATTTATCGGCTGAACTGTGAAGACCTCCTTTGTGCACGAACAAGGGCCTGGGGCGGGGTTGGAGATGCAGTACTGAGTGTCCTATTGATATGTTCTGGGTGGGCCTGTCCAAAATAAACTGAGGTGTGGAAATAAATTGGACCTGACGCCCCTGCCCAGGCGGACTGAATAAATGGACCGCCTGGGGTTAATCCTGCCTGGGGCTCAAGAATGATCCTGCCAGACCTTAAAGCCCCAATTAACGTTCTGTCATTGGGTATCGGTCGGAAGGAATATGCGGAATGGACTAACAAGGATGGGAGAATCCCAATAGGGAGGGAGGTGGATGGCTCCTCAAAGGGGGGGACACACACTGCATTGAGAACAACATTCATTACTGTATAGCTGGTGGTGCTTTGGGATATTACATCCCTGCCAAATTATATTTTATTTTTTGCTTTTTGATTTTCTCTTTTGTTTGGGGAAGGTGTTGGGTGAGTGTTTGTTTGTGCTCTCTGTAGATTTTTGAAAATAAAAGGTGTAATAATTGCCCAGCCTACATTTTGTGTTTTGTTTAAAACTTTGTTTTGGCCCTTGTGCCAGTTATTTTGTAAGTGTTTACTAGATTTGTTTTGTTTGACCATTTTGACTAGTTCAGCAGTGTTTTGTTCAACTTTTGATTTACTTTTGTTTATTAAACTGAAGTGAAAACTGCGTTAACTGCAAGTTCCTTGCCTCTGAGTCTCTCTGCCTGCCCAATACCATCTGGGTTAACACGCGACCCTGTCACACAAGGATAAAGAGAAGATTACAAAAGTATGAGTGCGACACTCAAACAGGGCTCCCGACACAAAATCCAAGGTTCTGATACACAAACCATTCTTTGAACTGTGACAATCTGGAGATCCAGTCTGCGACTAGCTGGAACAGATACCATTTTCGGACACTCTAATACAAGATAACTATTCTAGTGTTTACCTTGGTGTGGGAGTCCGCTGCGTAAGACATCTAAAATCCTAAAAGTACTTGTAATCAAATCTCTAACTTAGCCCCGATTGATCACCGGAGAAAAAGTTGGATGAACATTTGAAGTCGACATAAATTTAAATATATTCAGTTTATTGAGCTAGCAGTGCCAGGGTTTGCGGTGAAATATCCCAGACATCACCGGACGAAGAGTGCACATATTGGTGGAGGAATTGCTGTTTCAGTGGAATACCTAAATAGTTAACCCTTTGCAGTCAATTTATTAAGTGCACGTCAGACGCGTCAGGTCCAATTTATTTTCACATGCGCAGTTAATTTTAGACGTGCTGTTTAAAAGCACATTTTTTTTCCACAGTCAAAGCGGGTTTAAAAGGCCCTGCATAAAACAAAGCACTCACTAGGCATCTCCAGCCCTGCCCCACCCTTCACCTTCGCTATAGTTTTCACAAATGCTAAGAAATAAATAATAATAATAGGTACATACGATCAATCATCTCCTGATCACTCGTTTTATCACCAAACACCTCAATAATGTGATCCAAGTCATTATTTTATTACTATAACATCTGATAAAAAACTCTGTAAATGTCCGTGATATTCTCTGGATGATTGCACTCACAGCCAGCTTGTTTCCTTATGGCCTCCATTATCAGATGCCAGGGCAAGTATGACTAATCATTAGATCCCTTATTTTTTTTTTCAAAGGCTTGTTGTCATTCTTGCTCCTGTTGTTTCCCACTCGCCATTGAATGGTTTCTTATTTTTTCGTAAAACTGACTAAAAACCCTTTTTAGGTTTTTTGATGATGTCGGACAGGGTCCGACATTGGACCTGATAGGAATAATTGCAATGTCGGACCAGGTCTGACATAGGGTTAATGACCCTTGTTCTTTGCAAAGACATTTGTTTTGTACTCTGAAGTGAATTAGAAACGCGAGGAAGGCAGACCCCGGAACCTGGACCTGTCCTTGCCAGGAGGAGAGCCTTTGAGCGCCTGTATTGTTGAAGACACGGATCAGCAGGAGGAGACAGCGAACGTCCATTAAGTATTCAATGAGTAGTGTTTTAACCCTTTGCGGTCCTATGTCGGACCTGGTCCGACATTACAATTTTCCCTTTCCGGTCCAATGTCGGACCCTGTCCGACATCATCAAAAAGACGTAAAAAACAGGTCTTTTGTCGTTTTTTCTCCGGAAAAAGCCGAGAAAACCATTCAATGGCCAAGTGAGACCAATAGGAGCCAAGAGAACCGAAAAAAAAGGGTGTATCTGAGCAATACAGATAGCCCCGGCACCACAGAGATAACACGGACATAAATAAACAAGATAGCAGCTTCTGCATCCAGTGCTCAAAGAATATCATGGACATTTGCAGAGCTTTTTGAGATGTTATTGTAATAAAATAATGACTTGGATCACATTATTGAGGATTTTGATGATAAAATGAGTGATCAGGAGATTATTTATCGGTATGCACAACTGTGAAGAGGTATGTGAAAAATACAGCGAACAAGGGGTGGGGCGGGGTTGGAGATGCAGTACTGAGTGTCCTATTGATATTAAAGGAAAAACTTTTAAACAGCGTGTCCAAAATAAACTGAGGGTGTGGAAATAAATTGGACCTGACGCGCCTGAGACGGACTGAATAAATGGACCGCAAAGGGTTAATCCTCTTATGATCTCAAGAATAAGCAGACTGTGACGGGGACTGCCCCGTCTTTATGATCATGTTTGGGACTGGCAGGAGGGGGTTAAAATTCCTCCTGCCAGGAAAACTTTTGAATGTGGCTGGAGCCCTAATTGACTAATTAGCAATTATTGATTAATTGGGCTGAAAAAAAATGGGAGAGGCCCTGGCTGGACAGGAGAGTTAAGAGAGTTCTGGAAGGAGAAGAAGAGTGTGTTTGTGTGTGCTGTTTGTGTAAGTTTGGTAATCCAGTGAAGGCAACGCCCAGCCTGGAAACCTTATAACATAAGTTTTGCTTTTTGCTTTGTGTTTATTTTATGTTTGAAACCTTTTGTTTGGCCCTTGTGCTGGTTTATTTTGTATTTTTGTTTATTAAAAACTTTATTTTTGAACTTCAAACTGTCTCTGAGTCTCAAACCTGGTCCATCCTGTCATTTGGTGTCAGAGTTGGATAGCGCCACCTGGAGGCTCAGAGCAGTAATTTTTTTTTTTTTTTCCTTGTATTTTGGGAGTTTTTTTTTTTTTTTTTTTGAAAATGGGAGGAAGAGCAGACAGCAAAGGCAGGAGATGCAGCAGCTGAAGAAATGTAGTTGCTGCAACAACAGCCACCCCATCTGGAGGACCCAGCCAGCCTTTTTCCCTGGTGCTCCTGGTGCGGGAAGGTGGATCATCGGTGGAGATCCTGTCCAGATGGGCCACCAGCTGACTGGTGGGTGTTGAGGTGGATGGCCACAACTGGGCAGGATGCCCCACAACCCGGACCAGGAGCAGCTGCAAACCCCGTCCTCGGCAGCCACCCCACTCCTTCCAACATCACCACCTTCACCACCATCCCAGGAAATATGGGACTGGTTGATGCACCCTGAGGCGGACCTCTTTACCTCCTCCCATAGTTATCAACACGCTGTGGCGTCGAGATGGGGAGGTGGGAAAAGTGGGAGGAACAGCATCACCCAGCGTCCTTCGCAGAGCTGGCCCTGATGGTTCAATTACCTGGCGATAGATATGGGAGATGCCCCAATTATTCAATAAAGAAAATTGGAGCTGTTGTCCCAAGAGCCAGAGAGGGGTGAGCTGTTGTCCCAAGAGCCAGAGAGGGGTGAGCTGTCGCCCCGAGAGCCAAGAGGGGTGAGCTGTCGCCCCAGAGTGACTGTTGTCCCGAGAGCCTGAAGGGGAGGGAGTGTCTTCTTCAGAGCCAGAAGGGGAGCTCAGTGAACCAGAAGGGGAGGAGCCCTGTCCCTCAGAGCCAGAAGGGGAGGAGCCCCGAGAGCCAGAAGGGGAGGGACCTGTCTCAGAGAGCCAGAAGGGGAGGATCTGTCCCGAGACCAGAATGGGAGTTGTCTACAACACTTTTAGGGGTGGTTGTGTCCACAGCCCGAGAGGGAGGAGCAAGAACGCCCTGTTCTCAGGGAGGAGAACCCACAGCTCGAGAGGGAGGGAGTTCAAAAACAGAGAGGGAGGAGTTATAAACACAGCCGAGAGGGAGGACTTTAATACACACAGGACACAGCCCACAGCCTGAAAAGCGGGAAAATGCGCCCACGGCCCGAAAGGGAAAATATAAACTGATTCCCGAAAGAGAGGGAGGAAAGTTTTAATAGCGGGAGGAGCTACCGTAAGACAAGTACTAACTGCAAATTGCCCCAGGCGGGAGGTTCGGTGCGTCACGGCCCGAGAAGGGGAAGCCAACAGGATTAGGGCTGAAGGGACCTTAAGGGAGACTAGACAAATTCCCGCCTCCGCCAGCAGAGGGTTTCAGCTGCCGTTCCGCCTCCGCCAGCAGAGGGAGACGAGCTGCGTTCCGCCTCCGCCAGCAGAAAGGCGAGCTGCCGTTCCGCCTCCGCCAGCAGAGGGAGACGAGCTGTTGTTCCCGCCTCCGCCAGCAGATTAGAGCTGCTGTTTCCGCCTCCGCCAGCTTTTATTTTTGCTGTTTCAAAATCCGCCAGCAGAGGGCGAGCTGCTGTTTCCGCCTCCGCCAGTAGAAAGACGAGCTGCTGTTTCCGCCTCCGCCAGTAGAGGGACAGCTGCTGTTTCCGCCTCCGCCAGCAGAGGGAGCGAGTTGCCGTTCCGCCTCCGCCAGCAGAGGGAATGCGAGCTGTTGTTCCGCCTCCGCCAGCAGAGGAGCAGCTGCTGTTCCCTCCTCCGCCAGCAGAGGAGGCGAGCTGCTGTTCCCGCCTCCTTTTTTTAGGCGAGCTGCTGTTCCGCCTCCGCCAGCAGAAAAGCTGCTGTTCCGCCTCCGCCAGCAGGGGAGGCGAGTTGTTGTCCCGCCTCCGCCAGCAGTAGGCAGCGTTGTTCCCGCCTCCGCCAGCAGAGGAGGCGAGCCGTTGTTCGCCTCCGCCACTAGAGGCAGACGCCCGTTCCGTCTCCGCCACCAGATTCCGGGCGCCGTTCCGTCTCCGCCATTTAAGGATGATATGCCGTTAGCCTCCGACATTTTGTCGCCGTTCCCTCTCCGCCAAGGTCCGCTGCTGCTGCCGTCGCCTAAGGTCGCTGCTGCTGCGTCGCCTCCCAGGGTCCGCTGCTGCTGCCGTCGCCCTGCCTCTGCTGCTGCCGTCGCCTCCCGGTCGCTGCTGCTGCATCGCTTGGGGTCTTGGGGATCCTGCCGCCTGGGGTTGTCAGGGATCCTGCTTCGCCTGGGGTCGCTACACTATGGCGGAGCCCCACGGAGGGGAGTTGCCCGGTCATGAAGAGGGGGAGGAGGTCAGGAGACCAGGTTTTTAAGCAGACTGCGGCAAGATAGTGTGTGCGGAGCCCCGGAAGAGGAGCTGTCGGCAACGAAGAATTGGGTGGTGCGGATGTCCCACCATGGCCACCCCATGGACACTGTCTTCCCCTCTTCGGGACTGAGAAGGGGAGGTGGCCATTTAGGCCATTTATAGGGGATATGTGACGGGGACTGCCCGTCTTTATGATCATGTTTGGGACTGGCTCAAGGGGGTTAAAATTCCTCCCTGCCAGGGTGAGAATGGCTGGAAGTAGTAATTGACTAATTAGCAATTATTGATTAATTGGGCTCCAGCCACAGCTAACATGGAATAAAAGCCAGGAGAGGCCCTCTGCTGGGAAGGAGAGTTGGAAGGAAGTTCTGGAAGGAGAAGCAAAGTGTGTTTGTGTGTGCTGTTTGTGTAAGTTTGGTAATCCAGTGAAGGCAACGCCCAGCCTGGAAACCTTTATTTTTGTAAGTTTTGCTTTTTGCTTTGTGTTTATTTTATGTTTGAAACCTTTTTGTTTGGCCCTTGTGCTGGTTTATTTTGTATTTTTGTTTATTAAAAACTTTATTTTTGAACTTCAAACTGTCTCTGAGTCTCAAACCTCGGTCCATCCTGTCACACAGACCTTAAAGTAAAATTAACGTTTTGCATTGTATTATTCGGAAGGAATATGGTAATATAGCTGAGCAGCTTCTTAACGGGGCTCCCCATTAGGCCGCTTGCTCCTCACACACACACTGCATTGAGATGTATTTCCATTCATTACTGTATAGCTTTATGTTACTTTATATTACTGTAATTATATTTTATTTTTGCTTTTCTGATATACTTTATTTTCAGTTTTCGTACTGTATAGTATTTTGATTTGAATTTATTTCTGTATTTTGCCTTTGTTCTTTTGTAAAACATAAAAATAATAGAAAATAATTGTTCACAATATAAGGGGCAGCCCCTTTGTGTTTCAATTCCGATGTGATGGTTTTCTTGTAGAATTCTATTCGGACTGAAACCACCAGAAATGACTAGTTCACTGGTTTGCCTCCCAGATGGAATTTAGTCATATTCCAGAAGTGAACACTGCCCATCAAATTCTTATTGCAAATCTAAATACAATTCCTTCTTCAGGTTAACACACTGACACTTCACACAGAGTAGCCCAGTTCTTATTACAGGGTTGCTCTTTCTGTCCACAGCAAGACCATCTACGACTCGCTCGTCTCAGAAGTGAACTCTCCGAGTCCATCCAACGCTATGGGGACCTGCAGAAGGTAAGCACATATATCCATCTATCTATCCATCTATCCATCTATCTATAGACACACAGTCACCAGCATATACAGACACACTGAAAAACATAGCATCTACAATCTCTCCATACACTCGGCCATTCACACACACTTAAATATATACACACAGACAATACACATTCAAAATTAATTGGATTTGATCAAGGTTAAATGTAGCAAAATAAAGGCACTTGATTAGGTCTATTTATCTATGAAGAATTGACATGCTACGAACTGGAACAAAGGCCATTAGACCTGTGACAGGGTAGCATCACGGCCCAAGATGTTACCCGCAAATTAGAGACTCGGAGTTAGAGACTCAGAGACAGAAGCTGCAGTCTAAAGCGCAAAGCACACATTTATTAAACACAAAACAAAGAAAAAGGCACAAGGGACAAAACAAAACATCTACACAAAAACAATACAGGCTGGACATTCACCTTCACTATATAGTTCTCAAAAGCACAGTCTAAACACAGTATAAATACAGGTGGCCACTCTCCAATTAGCACTCAATTACCTAATTGGACACACCTGTGATTGTTGGCAGGGACAGGATTTAACACCATCCCTGCCACAAGACCCACAGCTTTAGGCTTCTTTGGATGATTACAGCGCAACATTCTTACTCTCTTCCCACAGCCCTACATCCTCTATCCCTCTTCTTCCTTCCAGAAGCTCTCCTGAATGCTCAATACCCCCTTCAAAGGCCTTGTCTGGTCATTCAACATTGCATCAGTCTGTCTGTTTCATCATTCTAGTATGCATCAGGTGTATATTTATGTATACTGCCTAGCCACATTATTAGGACCAGTACCCAATATCGGATTGAGCCACAGTCTTGACACGACATGGCATAGATGCCACATGGTGCTGGAAGATGTATCGAGGGATGGTTAATCCATTCAGTTAGTAATACTTTACCCGAGGTAGGCAGGTGATTGTGATGACTTATGCATCAATCAAGTTCATTCCAAACATGTTCAATTGGATTAAGGGAGTCATGGCATAGAACATGCCCCACACCAAATATGTGTTTATTTCAATCCCTTAACTGCCGGTACTGAGCAAGATTTACTCTTAAAGGTATGGGGTTCTCTTTTCTCACTTCCTGTCTCTTACACCCTCCTTACAGAAAATTGCAGAGAAGTCCAGAGCCTTGCTGCCTCCGACACAGAAAGATAACAGACAGGTGGGTGAGAGGAGGATGGGAATGTCAGTATTCAGGAGAGAAGCTACCAAGCAACCAAAGTCGCTTGTCCTCAAGCATAGGGATTAGACCACTATTTGTTTGCTTTTAAAAGGGCTCCAGGCCAAGTTGATAAAATCGCTCAAAGCCTGCTTTAGGGAGGTCATATTAATGAATCTGCCTTGTTGACCCTCTGTGTATTACAGTACTGCATGAGTCTGTCTTGTTGCAAGTAAGCCTGGAGCGAGAAAACATGACATGAGAAGGATCTGCTGGACTGATTAACTATTAAATATTAAAAAGGGAAAATTGCATTCAATCCAAGTAACGCCTTTTCACACCAGTGTAACTGAAGAGTGTTCCTGAGTATACAGTTAAGCAAGCTAAAAAACAAACCAATATTTGGAATGGACAGACATCACTAACATGATGACAAAGAAAAACTTTTAAATAATGTGTTTCATGTAACAAATGAAGTGGATACAAATGGGATGGAAGATAAATACCATGTTCTTTTATTCGATTTGAAGGCAAATTACATTCATTGAATTAGGTCAGTTGCTGTATATCTGTATGTTGCTGGATATGAAAATTCTGTGATTAACAGAAGTTACTAAATGATGACTCACATGGCTGTCAAAATGGGATTGTTTTGCTCCTTTAGATGCAATTACTGCAAATGATAAAGCAAGTTCTTGTAGAGTCTTGTTGTCTGCTGCACTGTGTATTGTGTTCTTGTGGTACGTTCAGTTGAGAAGAAAGTGCAGCTTATTAAATTAGTGTAGTTATTGAATAGTTACACTTAGGACATAGGGTAGGAGATACTTCTTTACACAGAGTAGTAAGGGTATAGTGCTGCATCATTGTGATCATTTAAGACCTGTTGAATTTATTTTATGACTTGTTCTATTCTGTAATGATTAGTCCAGTTCAAAATATTTAGGTTTTTGTCTCAAATTGATATGTAACAGTACAGTACATTTGGAATGATAAACAGTAATTTAATATTCATCAAATTATAATCTACCATGAAATATCAGATTACAGTCATTACAGCATAAACAATAAAAGAATTGACAATCACTCATAGTAGTCGTAGGTTCAGGCCACTTTATTTTACCAACAATCAATCAAACATGTATAGTGAGCATGGTGTATACGATTGCAACAACATATACACATATCAGTGTATAGTTAATCATCTAATACAGAACAAAAGTTATATTACCACATACGGGAGCCCCCCTCTGCCAACTCTGTTGTTGTCTGTGTCTTCTTCTGTCTCAGGAGCTCAGTGAACAAGCGACCCTGCCTCCCTCACAACACTCTTGGGTGTAGTCAGCTAGGACTGACCTGTAAATTCACGTTCTTATCTCAGTACCAGCACGGTTGTCTACATGTACTTTTATATGTGGTTGTGCAGGTTTATCTGCAAGTTTCCATAGAACCAACACCCTGTTCTCAGATAAGCACATTCCTGAGTACCCCACTACCTAGTCAAAAATAACAATACCAGTACCGTAAGTTATAAAACTGCAAATTGCAGAAGTGTGCTTTAATACACACACACACACACACACAGTTTAGCAATTAAATGTTATTATTAAAATATAGAAAATTCCTACTGACCCGACTAGACAAAGTTTTGAGATCAGTCAGCAGCTACTAGGAACCAGACAAGTACTAATAAGCAGAATTACTTGTAAATATCTGTATGTTCTTATGTAATGCCAGCAGGATTAGGCCCCTGCTGTTAATAAATCTATTAGATTCCTGTTCTCTAAATACAGTTTTTCATAATTATAGCTTTTGAACAAATAGTCTGTTGAGCTACGCCGGCTCCCCCCGCGGTTTTAACCGGCTGTTAGTGAGCGAGTTCTGATGCCTCCAGCAGGGAATGTGCCATTTCACCTCACAGGATAAATCACTGGTTCCAGCATCCTTCTTTTATTTTTAAAGGAAGCAAAATGCAAACAAAAACTTTTCTTGTTGAAGGAGGAAAAAGAACTGAAGTGCGGCCGCAGCAGTAGACAACAGCGTCATATATGCTGTAATATGAATGGAAGGAACATCCTCCCCCTCTTCTCTTCTGTTTTTTCTGCTGAAGGATGCAGCTAGATTGACATTGTTGCAAGTTGAACTTATCCAAGGTTTTGGTGTGTAGTAAGGATACCTTTATTTATATTCGTGGAGTGAGTGAACACAATTACCCCTCACCTCCGGAGACATAGTTTTCTTAATAGACAGTATTCGATATCACAAACTCACTGCACAGTAGGCACTTGGCACTTGTACAGCTACCAGATACTGAATGTGGCATTGTGAAGACATTCTTAAAAAAGGAATGGGAAAGGAATTTAAAGTATGATATGCAGTATAGTATACAGTATTTTTGTATATGCAGTAAGACTACCCTTTTATGATGTTTAGCGCATTACATTTATTAGGGCATTAACCTTAATTCCCTGCCTCCTCTGTAAGATGTAATGTTGTTTTTCTACTGGTACGCTGCTAGTGATTGAAACAGTAATACAGACGTGCTCAAATTTGTTGGTACCCTTACAGCTCATTGAAATAATGCTTCATTCCTCCTGAAAAGTGATGAAATTAAAAGCTATTTTATCATGTATACTTGAATGCCTTTGGTATGTCATAGAATAAAGCAAAGAAGCTGTGAAAAGAGATGAATTATTGCTTATTCTACAAAGATATTCTAAAATGGCCTGGACACATTTGTTGGTACCCCTTAGAAAAGATAATAAATAATTGGATTATAGTGATATTTCAAACTAATTAGTTTCTTTAATTAGTATCACACATGTCTCCAATCTTGTAATCAGTCATTCAGCCTATTTAAATGGAGAAAAGTAGTCACTGTGCTGTTTGGTATCATTGTGTGCACCACACTGAACATGGACCAGAGAAAGCAAAGGAGAGAGTTGTCTGAGGAGATCAGAAAAAAAATAATAGACAAGCATGGTAAAGGTAAAGGCTACAAGACCATCTCCAAGCAGTTTGATGTTCCTGTGACAACAGTTGCAAATATTATTAAGAAGTTTAAGGTCCATGGAACTGTAGCCAACCTCCTTGGCCGCAACAGGAAAATCGACCCCAGATTGAACAGAAGGATAGTGCGAATGGTAGAAAAAGAACCAAGGATAACTGCCAAAGAGATACAAGCTGAACTCCAAGGTGAAGGTACGTCAGTTTCTGATCGCACCATCCGTCACTTTTTGAGCGAAAGTGGGCTCCATGGAAGAAGACCCAGGAGGACTTGTTTTTGACAGAAAAACAAAAAAGCCAGACTGGAATTTGCTAAATGCATATTGACAAGCCACAATCCTTCTGGGAGAATGTCCTTGGACAGATGAGTCAAAACTGGAGCTTTTTGGCAAGTCACATCAGCTCTATGTTCACAGACGAAAAATGAAGCTTTCAAAGAAAAGAACACCATACCTACAGTGAAACATGGAGGAGGCTCGGTTATGTTTTTGGGGCTGCTTTGCTGCGCCTGGCACAGGGTGCCTTGAATCTGTGCAGGGCACAATGAAATCTCAAGACTATCAAGGCATTCTGGAGCGAAACGTACTGCCTAGTGTCCCCTCTGTCTCAGTCCAGGTCATGGGTCCTCCAACAGGATAATGACCCAAAACACACAGCTAAAAGCACCCAAGAATGGATAAGAACAAAACATTGGACTATTCTGAAGTGGCCTTCTATGAGTCCTGATCTGAAGCCCTATCGAACATCTATGGAAAGAGCTTAAACTTGCAGTCTGGAGAAGGCACCCATCAAACCTGAGACAGCTGGAGCAGTTTGCTCAGGAAGAGTGGGCCAAATTACCTGTTAACAGGTGCAGAAGTCTCATTGAGAGCTACAGAAAACGTTTGATTGCAGTGATTGCCTCTAAAGGTTGTGCAACACAATATTAGGTTAGCGGTCCCATCATTTTTGTCCATGCCATTTTCATTTGTTTTATTATTTACAATATTATGTTGAATAAAAAATCAAAAGCAAAGTCTGATTTCTATTAAATATGGAATAAACAATGGTGGATGCCAATTACTTTTGTCAGTTTCAAGTTATTTCAGAGAAAATTGTGCATTCTTCGTTTTTTGTGGAGGGGTACCAACAAATTTGAGCACGTCTGTATCTTGCTCCACAAGCCAATACTTTACAGCTCAACTAAACAAGCAGTCCACTAACTGAATGTCACTGTGTTTGAAAATGACACAGTTGCCATTGCTATATGTTGCTCAAGGCACTATGGAGTCAGCTAGCTAAACTGGATAAATAAGTGGTTGAACCTGAGAAGTCGTGGTCACCAGTCATTTTGCAAGAATTTACTAGAATGTTGTCAGATTTCGCATGTACTTCTTTTATTGCATTGTGCACACTCAGGAGAGACGTTTAAGGAGGACGAGATGTTTTGGAATCCTGTAGTGGATTGTTCGTGCATTGGGCTTGCAACGTATCCAGACAACTTTTTATAATCAAGAAAATCACACAGACTCATTTAATTTGAAGTTTTAACAAATCAGAGCAGTAATAGTGCTCCTTCTGTTTATTAAATGCTTAAAAATGGACTGGGTGGTTGCAGGCCACAGCAAATCCCAAGCAATAGACAGTCTGGGCGATTCCAGTGCCTTCACAGGTTTAACAGCATTAATACTTCAACACAATAATACAGGTATGGTTATCACGTACCCAGCCCTTAGGCTAGACATGCAAACCACTAAAACGCCCACCGCTAAATCCTAAAAATCCAATATATCACTCTCCAAAGCGAAACTATAATCCCTATACCTTATAGCAACGCATCAATATAAATGTGATTAGTTGTAGAATACAACGTAAAAAGAGCTGTCTTTTAAAGGCAGGCTTCTGAATACGACCAAACAGAAAACAGCTTTTTCAGAGATCTTCAGAGCATGGATCACGTCAGCTTGTAGTATCAAGTTGAGTGAGACTGGGTTTTTACCTCAGCTTTTATAGAGTTCTTTCTCCATTTAATACATCAGAATTAAATCTAATTATTTGTTCTGTTTTGACAGCTCCTATCTTTAAGTGAACAATATATCTAAAAAATACTTGTGACTCCCTTTTCAAAATTAATTGAATGTGAGCTCATGGTTCACTGTCTTCCACCCCTCCTTTCCCTAAAAATTAGGTGAACTGGAGTTTTTGCTACCAAATACAATACAAGTATATGTGTATATATGAGAGAGCTGTTTGTTTAATACATAACACCAGCTTGTACAAGTATATGTGTATATATATATATATATATATATATATATATATATATATATATATATATATATATATATATAGAGAGAGAGAGAGAGAATACATATAGAGAGATGTTTTCCAATATACAACACCCACTCTGTTTAATCATTCCAACCCGAGTTTAAAATATATTTCCCTCAATAGGTTAGATTTGCTTCATGTGTTTTAACAAAATATTGGACAAAGACTGTAGGGGGTTATCACTGAGCCTTTGAATAAAACCACTAAGCATACAGTGAACAGTTCAGTTATTTTCATTTAAATTCAGGCTATTAACTGTACCATGCTTGGACTAAGCCTGACCTCTCTCTGTTTCCAAAAATTCCCCTGCACAAGCATGTTTCAGACACCCTGTTTACTTGCCAAGGCTAGTTTTTTAAAGCACTTTTCCAAATTCACCGCATAAGTCATTGTTTGGCAAGATTCAAGAGAGCCTCGAACAGGTATCTTTTCAAATAATAAAAAAGCTTACATCCTAATTTTTATAACTAAGATCTCACTATTTTCTTATAATATAATGAGGTACATACTCCTGTCTTTCTTAAAGCACCTTTCTTTGGTTATCATTCACTGTTGATAAATCCCGCTTTTAAGAGCCAACACCGAATCTTGCTTTGAGGTGCCAAAGACTAAGCCTTATCTTTTGAAGTCTAATGCCCTTCCAGAATTATATTGTGTATCTGAGACAAACTTTTAATTCTTTTACTTTTAAAAACTACAGTTTCCCTGTAAATAAATATTTATGTTTATTACTGCAGTAAAACTTAAATAAATGCAACACTGTGGCCTTTTTAGCTTTAAATGCAACTCTGTCCAACAGTTGCTTTTTCTTTTGTAATACAAAAGCCTCCGTATTTTTGGCTCAGAAACATCATCCCAATTAAAGTCGCTACCTTTCTGATAAGAACAGATACTGTAGACAACTTTTCTAATTTAAATGAAATGCTTGCTTTGGCTGCCAGGTTTTCAGTAATTTCTATAATATAATGAAGAGAACGGACATTACCCCATATACTCCATAATTCTGGTACCAAAAGTTATTTCGGTAGTTAATTTTGCTCATTACAGGAAGTCCTTGGATTCAAAACTGCTGATTACCAGTGAGTCTCGCTTCGGCTGTCAAAAAGCACATTCCATGCCCAGCACCGCTATGCTACAAGCAGGTAAAGAAGAGGTCACAAAATGAGTTAGGTCCACTGTGTACTAAAGGTTATCAAATACAGTTTACACTTTATTGTCTTATATTCAAACATAACACTCCTTCTGTTATAATAAAACTTTTACACTTATATTCTGTTTGACTTATTCTAGAATACCTGTGTTTAGCTTAAAGACTACTTTCAGATCAAGCTTACTTCTTTTCTGAATAAGAAACTTGACTGTGAATCCATTAAACTATAGGCTTGTTAATATTGAGAAATGTAGCAGTATTATTAAGACTTCTGTTGTTATTACTATTTTTATTACACTAATGCCCCAAACAGGCAAAAACACTTGTTAGTTCAAATATGATGTTTCTATTTAATTCAAACATATGATTTCTCTTCAGAGAATTTATTTCATTCTGTTCCTTATTAGATCAAAATACTTTTTAAAACCTCTGTGCTTCATTGCAATAAAATCTAATAGGTGCAATAGTTTTTAGCATTGTTCTGTCTAAAAGGGTTACTTTTTCTTTTTGTTAACTTGCAATACCTAGCCTCAGTGTTTAGTTCTCCCAGATGCCTGCTTCTGCCAAGGTTAACACAGGCTTCTGCCCTATTTTTGAGTCTGACAAGCTTCCAAGAGTGTATGTGCACTGTAATAGCAAAGGCATACAGAAAAGCTTTTTTTTCTAACATTAACATTTGTTCAGTTTTCTTAATTCAAATCCTTGTAACCTGTTCATAATTTGCTGCAGTATTTTTTATGCTGGTTTTATATTCTTTAAAACACTACAAATATTACAGTATTCTGACAGTGTCGGTTAGTACTGAACTTCTCTCACTGTAATATGCTCTTTCAACAATAATTATTGTATTTGTATAACAGTTTAACTTCAAATTATTTTATAACATGTATTTCGAATTCAGATACTTCAATATAACAGTCTCTTTTATAAATTGTAATTTTATTTTACTCTATTGATATACACAGAAGGTTAATTTTTAATTAGGCACCTGCTTGTCAGCAAATGCAACCTTGAATATTAAAATTTAGGACTGCTATACTTTGACACAGACTAACATCTTCATGCATTTACTAAAGTTATTATATTAAATTTCTTATTTTTAAAATCTCACAGTTTTCTTATTTATTTAAATACTTTCATTTTTTTCTTACTATAGTAGAACCACAAACCTATTTTAGTACAATTGTTCCTGGCATATTAACTGTGCTCCATAGTTTGCCATTCTGTTCTCACTGGATCGGAATGTTTGAGGTTCTGAGTCTAATCAAAAAGATGCTTTTGCCTGATAAGGGAGGTTTGGAACTTCCAGCAGGTCGGCCTGACCTTACACATTCACTAATAATATTTTTCTACTGTTATACTAGAATAAACAGGAATATGGAATCCTACAATATTCTCATAGACTAATACAGAGCACATTGTAACATTTTTTTCTGAATAGTGTGTTTTAAAAATGTGTTTAATATTTCTGTTGATTTTATATTCTTTAAAGTACATTACAGTCATTACAGTATTTGTTGCAGTTTCACAAATGTTGTAAAATTTGTATCCCAAAGATCAGCCTGCTTCCAGTAGCTCTGACAGTCTTGGGTCAGTTTCTGCTCTCAGTGAGCCTGTCAAAACCACCACTGCAAAAACTTAAATCTTGTTAGGTGGGCTCCCATCTCTATATTCTCATTCCCAGCATCAGTGAGAAAACTTTGAATAAATTAAACTCTATCAAAAAGCCATCCATCTCTGCCGCATACACCTTTCACTTAAAAAAGGTGCTCGCACCTTGTGCAAGGGAAGACGGGTTTTAGAGTCACCTGTGACAATGTCCTATGTTTATTGAGCCTGTGACAGGTTAAGTAGTTCTGTTCTGTGTGTCATACACAGTTATGGCATGTAGCTAAACAATCAGTTTGCTGGTGTTTTCCAAGCTATTTTAAAATGAATAAATAGCTTGTCAATAAGTTACTCATCCAGCAGCATAAAATTGGAGTCCATTGGAAAACCTTTATAACTGTAACAGAGACAGAGATATGACCAGTTGAAAGATTCCCATCTCCCCAGGGCTACAGGTCACTTTTTTGGTAAGTAGAAGCAGCCAGGACTATCAATGAGAGAGATGCATTAAACTTTACTTCATCGATATTAAAGGGCACTGTACAGAATTAAAGTGATCTTAGGACAGCTTTACTAAGCTTTCGTGTTCAACTTTCTGTCTCAAAGGAATAACTGTTTATCTTTTTTATGAATTAAACATCCACAGGTTCTGCATGCACTTAAGCATTGTTTAGTAATACACCAACACACCATTTCAGTCTTGTTCTATAATAGATTATGGTGGGCTTCTGAGATCTGATAGTTAATATAATCCATTATGAAGGTCTATATGCATTCCCCACAGTACTGTGTGGTTGACACTTGATCCATGTTGAAGTTAACCACAAGAGATTTATAAAGTGCATAAAGCATAAGCAGTTCCAGTCTTGAAATTGTTTTAACCACAGCAAGATATAAAACCTAACCCACTATTGTTAATGATTTTGCTTTAATAAAGGGTTAGAGTCCTGCATTACTGTATGTCTCAAGCTTAGTCTACGAGACCCAGAAAATTCCTTACACTTGTCAATATCAACTAGGGTTGCCCATGCTCTGGCTTTGCTAGCTCTAGCTCCAGAGTGGCCCTGGTAGCTCAGCTGCAGCTCCAGGCTGGCTCCAGAGCTGATGGAGACCCCCTGCTCCAGCTCCACGCTGGCTCCAGAACTGATGGAGACCCCCTGCTCCAGCTCCACACTGGCTCCAGAACTGATGGAGACCCCCTGCTCCAGCTCCAGGCTGGCTCCAGAGCTGATGGAGACCCCCTGCTCCAGCTCCAGGCTGGCTCCAGAGCTGATGGAGACCCCTGCTCCAGCTCCACGCTGGCTCCAGAGCTGATGGAGACCCCCTGCTCCAGCTCCAGGCTGGCTCCAGAGCTGATGGAGACCCCCTGCTCCAGCTCCAGGCTGGCTCCAGAGCTGATGGAGACCCCTTGCTCCAGCTCCACGCTGGCTCCAGCAGCCCTTGCTCCATCGCCGGAGTCGCTCCAGTGCAAATCCATAACTCGTAAACTAAGTAGGTTTGGGAGGTCATTGTCACACAGGTAGATTAAGGCATATAGTCGCCTTGGATAAAGGTGTCTGCTAAATAAACAAATAATATACACGGATTGCGGGAAACCTTTGACTTTTGACCTCTGGGTCAAGGTCATAGAGTACCAAGCTGCTTCTCTCTTTTTTACTTTTTCATGGCAGCAGTAGAACCGATTAATTGGATTTGGATCCAAAAAAATGTTTAAATGAATCACCTCCGTACGAAGTAAATCCGATTATCGTAAATAGGTCAAAATAGCCTCTGTTTTCTCCTCTCAAAGCACCATTGACCAATAACCAAATCAGCTGATCCAACAATGTCCTGCTAATGTTTCCTATATATTGGACAAGAGTTAATTGTGCAAACAGTACTTTTAGTCGGTTGATGTTAAGGGTGGCGGGGTGGGGGGCAGGGTATATATGCCACATGTACCAAAATGTAATCACTTTTTGACTATGGCTAATTACTGTAGATTTGTAAGGCAACTTTACAAAAATAAAACTAAGACTAACAACTTGCAAGAAAAAGCAATGGCCATCTGAAGAGCTTTTGTGGTAAATTAATTCATTCTTTGCAGATCTAACTTTTCTGTACAGCATTCCAATATTTGTTTTGCAGGTTTTTATACAAAATCCATAAAAATATTTAATTTAAAATAATTCTAGGAGGGTTGTAACTTTTTTTTCAATCATTACAGAAGAATAATATTACCGAAATTAAAGTAGTCTTTCACAGCTGTGACAATTTCAGACCATGAAGATATAGTTTTGGGATTGGCTCTGTGCAATTCCAGCAGGTTTTGTAAGTCGC
This sequence comes from Huso huso, assembly GCA_036884735.1. Taxonomy (NCBI): domain Eukaryota; kingdom Metazoa; phylum Chordata; class Actinopteri; order Acipenseriformes; family Acipenseridae; genus Huso; species Huso huso. Next base: position 36,822,342 of record CM072665.1, on the reverse strand, counting down.
TTAACATCTTTACCTGCTTTAGACCTTTTTTAATTGGTCAAATTAAGTGGATAATTACTTAATTTACCTAAATAATAGCTTGGATGGAATGAAAAGTAAACATCATATGGCGCTTGAGGACTGGAGTTGAGAAATGCTTCTATAGTGCATTCATGCGGAATGACTCAGTGTTGGATAGAATAGCTGTGAATTCCCTCTTTAGGTGGAAAGAGGTGTAAGTGGTTGGCAGGTCCAAAATGTTACTGCAAGTGTGAGCAATAGGTCGGCGCATAAGATCGTGACTAGTAGTGAAGTTTACTGTTATGTGGGTTGGCAGCACAGTGCTTCCTGTGACGAAAAGCAAGAAAGCTCCCAGGTTCTCTTGATCAAGACCTTGTATATAAAGCTTTAGAAGATAGAGTGCTACTTCTTTTTCAGGATTTAGTTGTTCCTCCTGTGGCACGAGTATGTCAATGACAGTGTGGGCCTCTGGACAGTGTGGGCCTCTCTCTGGGTTTCAAAGACATACTCTATGGCACTGGCAGTGAGCAAGCTCCAAAAGATATCCATGTGATGGCTGGGAATGCTGTTCCACATTAAAACTACCAGTGGTGCTGGCTTGTCCACCATCTCACTCCTAGCCTGTACAAGGAGAGAAGGTCATCCTTTTGGCGATCAGTGAGGCTGCTGAAATTATCAAGGACCTTTTCTAATTGCATTCTCTCTTGGCTGGTGACAAAGTAAAATAAGTCATTATATGCCACCTCATCAAAGGAAACTTCTGCTGAGACGGCTAGGTATGAAACAACAAAGTGCTGCTGTATGAGACAGAACCCTACCCAGGGGCAAAAATGCTTCCTAAGTTTTCTCATAAGGTGTAGGGGGAGATAAGGAACCACAGCACTCTCGCCTTTGAAATACCTCTCTATTGCCTGTGCCCAAACATTTGTGAAAAGGTCCTTGGTGAGGCCACCAATGTCGGTGCCTTCTTCCCTGACAAACTCCACCTGGACCTGCCCCATCTCTAACCCACTTTCTTGATAGAGATGTATGACATCCTCCACCAGTGTCTCTCTTTGCACTCTAATGTGTCTTGCTCCTGGTTGTAGTACACTATTCAGTGTGCTGAAGGCTGAAAAAAAATAAGATTTAAGGCACTTTACTTTTCTAACATTACAAACCAATGGACACAGTCATATAAAAACATGTTTAACCCAAAACAGACAACCCTAAAGCAAAACACATATATTTTGGCCTTTAAGAGACCAAAGATGACCTTAAAATGATATGCCAAAATTGCAGACCAAATAAAATATTCATGTCAGGTTATGCTAAGATTATCTGCCCTTCAAGCAGTAGTGTTAGACAGCTAATTGGGTCTTGAATAAATGAAATGTTGCCAAAAAACACTAGTTACTAATTTTCAACTCTTCATTGACATTGGAAGCATCAGGATTCAGATGATCTGCCTGAAATCATAGAAAAAAATAAATGGGTTGAATGTCACTACTCTGTTTAATTGGGTGAATTGATAACCTGTCCCCTGTCTTAACACAATATGATAATTGTAAAATAAACATATAAATGCTTTATAAAGTATTTAAAAAATATTCCCCTTAAAAAAGTAAAACTGGACATCAACAACAACGCTGTATATTATGTACTCTTCAATGCTACTTCTTAAAATCTGAATACTGAACACACACAAAATACAGTACTAACACCTTGCCCTTCCTCACGCTGTGCTATTATATTCTCTCCTAGCCTTCTGTGGTGTCCTATAATTGGCAGATCTGTAACAAGAAACATTATGGCAGAAGTAGCATTACAGTAACACACCACATATCATCTACTATTATATTATTATTGGTCACAGCAAATTATTTACATATTCATTTCACTGTGTGTCTATTTATGACATTTTGCTCAATGAAATCATTTCGGCTAAATGAATGTAAATTTAAATGTGCTTCCAAAGTTCATAAAATTCTCAGAACTATACAAACTCAGAATAGTTACTGAAACAAGTAACAAGAGGTTGCGGCACCTATATTATTTCCTAATTGTTATAATAAAGAGCAGACATAACCACCACAAGTGAAATGTCCTAACAGCAATCTAAGCATAATATTGTCTGATCAGTTACTTCAGCACGGAGAATCCGCTATGAATGAATGACAATGAATGAATGAATGATGATGATTGCAATTGCAGATGATTTATGAACTGTGAAGGGCGCTCAGGGCCCGATGACTGTGGTGGGCACTCAGGGCCCGAGTGAAAGATAAATTTGGCTGGAGGCTGGCTGGAAATACATGAACAGTTACATGCATCCCATTGCCGCAGATAGAAACTGGCTGAGCCACCACCCCTCAAAAAGACGAGGCCGCCAAACCATGAAAGGAGAATAATAATAAATAATTAACGCACCCCACAATGGCGAGATAAATTTGGCCAGAGGCCTCGTCCGTGGGTGCCCGATGGCTACCTGCGTGAGGCCGGCTGGAAAAACATGAACAGTTACATGCATCCCAGTGCTGCAGATAGGAAGTGGCTGCGGCCACCTTCCCCCCCGAAAAGACAAGTCCACCAAACCATGAATGAATAATATTAAATAATTAACACTCTCCAAAGTGGCACCCTGCCACCTATCCCCCAAATATTTAAATTCATGAAAATAGCAGCTGAGACACGGCCCGTCCCCCAGTGCATAAATACGAACCGCTCAGCACTCAGGTAAGGAAAAACTCTGTACTCACGTATTTTACATTTTTTAGGGGGAAACCTCAGGAAATCTGTGGCTGAGGGCAGCCCTTCCTCCAGACTCTAAGCGGTCAACTCCCGTTTCGGCCTCCCAGCACTTGACTGAGCAGCCGAAACAAAAAGAAGCGACATGAAAGAATAACACACAGCTTTTATGCGCTTGCTGATGACGTATTGGTTAGGGGCGGATTCTCCTTTGCAAATAGTTGATACTGTCAAATGTTTTAAAGTATGTTTTATGAAACGATCATAAAGAGAAGACACTAACCCTTTGGACAAAGAAAACCAGTCTACCATTGGATGTGAAAGTAAAACAGTGTCCAAGGGTATTCTACAAGCATGGATAGCGGAACAGAGTTGTAAGTACATAAAATATGATGATCCAGGAAGAGAATAGGTGTTCTTTAAGTCTTGGAAACTGCGTAGGCCCAAATCATTAAAAATGTTATTTAAAGTGACTATCTCTTTGGATGACGAAGCTGAGTACTTCAAATGGCTGCCCCCCAGTCATTATCAAGGAGATATTCCAAATTGAAGAACAGCTGCTAAATTTAGAAGAAACCCCAAGACTTTTTTTCAACCATTTTTCAGATCTTCAAATAATTAACTTTAATAGAAGATTAAAGATTAAAGGCCATATAAGCTGTAGTGGTGATATCAGTGAGGCCTCAATTTTTTGCCAAGGCACCAAAGACTCTGGATTCATCCAGGTCTGGAAGGCTCTTAACTGAAAGGCCCAATACTAAAGTTTACAATTAGGAACAGCCAAACCTCCTAGTCCTTTGGGATGCTGTAAAACTGTGAGCCGAATTCTTGGTCTTTTGCCTCTCCAGATAAATTTTGAAATTACAAAAGTCAAGAGTCAGCTTGCTTGAAGTAATTAATTGGTGGTGAAAGAGGTAACATGAAAAATAAGAAGTTAATGCGGGGAAGGATATTCATCTTGATAACTGAAATTTTACCATGTAAAGATAGAAGTAAGGGTGTCCATCTCTCAAAATAATTTTCAGTTTTCTTTAAAACATCACTCAAAAATCACTAAACAAAAATGCACTCCACGCGGAGCGCCTTTACTGGATGCACCACTCGGGAGCCTTATGCATTGTTTTTTACTGTATCCTGTAAAGCGCTTTGTGATGGTGGTCCACTATGAAAGGCGCTATAGAAAATAAAGATTGATTGAAAAGATTGATTGAATAACAACAACAACAACAACAACAACAACAAAAGTCCACAGCTAGTGGTTAGAAAATGTATGAAGTTAAAATTCATGGCAGAATGCAGAAACAGTCTGCAGGTAATAATACTACTACAACTACTACGACTACTACTACTACTAATAATAATAATAATAATCTTTATTTTTAATATAGTGTCTTTCACAATAAAAATTGTCGCAAAGCGCTTCACCGAATAAAAACATTGACAAATATTAATAAAAGAATGCAAGAAAAGCAATAAAAACAAAAGAAACACATAGAACAGTAAAACAAAGCAGAGAATAAAAGGTACATAATTTTAGCATAAAACTACTACATTATAAAGGTGTGTTTTTAGTCTTGTTTTAAAAGCAGTGACAGAGCTAGGCAGATCATTCCAGAGTTTTGGGGCACTATAAACTGAATGCTCTACCACCTGTGTTTTTTTAATTTTTTATTTGTGGGACAACCTGGCATTCTGTGATCTTAGTGGGCATCTAGAAATATATGGTATTAAAAGATCATTTAAATACGATGGTGCAAGGCCATTTAATGCCTTATAAATTAAAAGCAACACCTTAAAATCTATCCTGACCGGAAGCCAGTGCAGAAGTGCTAGCACAGGTGTAATGTGAGTTTGTCTCTTAGTCCCGGTTAAAATTCTAGCTGCAGCATTTTGTATAAGTTGCAGTCGAGGTATAACATGGCTATGAGTACTAGAGAATAAGGCATTAAAATATTCAATTTTAGAAGATACAAAAGCATGCATCAATCTCTCAGTTTCTGAGTACTGAATACTTCTCAATTTGGCGATATTTCTTAGATGATAAAAAATACATTTTAGTAATATTTCTGATGTGTGTCTCAAAAGAAAGATTTGGATCGAAGATCACACCCAAATTTCTCATTTTGTCTGCATGTTCATAAGAGAAGCCACCAAGGAGTAAATCAGACATATTACGTTGTTGCTTCTGAGATCCCAGAATCATCACTTCTGTTTTATCTGAGTTTAGCATTAAAAAGTTTTAAAGCATCCCTTTTTTAATGTCAGCAAGACAGGTACTCAAAATATTTACAGCCGAGGTGTCACCCTGTTTCAGGGATAAATATAGCTGTGTATCATCAGCATAGCAATGAACATTAACCCCATAGCTACACATTATACTGACCATAGGCAGCATATACAAAGAAAACAGTTGGGCCAAGAATTGAGCCCTGTGGGACCCGCATGTAACCTTTAACAAAAAAGAGGTCTCCTCCTCTATATTAACAAATTGCAACCTGTTCAAGAGACCAAAACAGAACACAACCTTGCAATCCTACCAGATTTTCAAGGTGATCAATTAAAACAGAAAGATCAATAGTGTCAAATGCAGCACTTAAATCTAATAGTATAAGAACTGAAGGTGTGCCCGTGTCAGAGGATAACAACACATCATTAAGCACTCTAATAAGTCTCGGTGCTATGATAAGGCTGAAACCCATTTCTCATATATGTTATTGATAGATGAAATGGTAGTCGTATTAGTCCAGAGATGATACACAAAGAGAAGGAGATGTGATAATAATTAATCACAAGCTTTCAAGACCTCAGAGGTCTCACCTGAAAAAGAGACCTGAGGTCTTGAAAGCTTGTGATTAATTATTGTTTAGTTAGTCCAATAAAAAGGTATCTCCTTCTCTTTGTCTATCATATATGTTATGAACTGCAAGAAATGTGTTAAGTTGCTCGGCAACTACTCTTTCTAAAACTTTAGACAGAAATTGAAGATTTGAAATAGGCCTGTGGTTATTAAGAACATTGTGATCTAAGGTAGATTTCTTGAGCAGTGGTTTTACTATTGCAGTCTTGAAAGAGTTAGGAACAATACCTGATAAAAGGGAGCTATTAACAATATTTAATGCCATGATATTTATTTTGGAGAATACTTCTTTAAAAAGTGGAGTAGAGATAGGATCTAATCCACATGTAGTGGATTTCATCTTCTATCTATATTAGCCAGATCCATTTGACTAATTGAAGAAAAATACTCACATTAAAAAAATGTGGATTGGTGTAGTGCAAGTAGCATAGTTTGATGACACATCTAAATTTGGTACGCTGTTGAATCTGATTCCTAATGTCAGTAACTTTTTTTGTTCGATTCATGAAGTCATTACAACTTACCGATGATAGAGTGTTTAATTGGACAGACTCTGGAGGAGAATTAGACTGATTAATGTCTCTAAGGGTAGATATGTGTTTTTTCCAGTCAGAATATTTTATCTGTCCAAGCAGAAAGCCTAGTGCGTCAGACCACACATGGTTCCACAGTTCTATTCTATTCTAATCTATTCTCTTGTATTCTATTGTATTCTGTTCTACTCTATTATATTCTATAAAATGTCACAGAGCCAGGTGTTCGGTACAGGGAGATACTCGACAGAGTGTACCACACAGTACATATAGCTAAATGTCAAGCAAGGCTACTTTAATAATAATAATAATAATAATAATCCACTAGCATACATACAGAATAATGGTTGGTTGGTTTATTTGTTAAATTGCGCTGTTTATTAGTGTCGAGTTAGTGGCCTCAAGAATGTGGTAATGGAGCAATATTGCCAAGAGGTGGGGTGTTATTGACTGCAGTCGAGGGACTTTAGCCTGCTGAAATACACAACTGTTTTATTCGGTTTAAGGCAAGGCACTCTGCAAAGGAATAGCTTACAGTTCATGATAATCAGAGGTTAAACATATTCCCTCTGCTCATTGTGACAGCGTTTCCAGGGATTCTCTGTGCTCTGGGTAACCATGGTTTCTTTGGTGACGGCAAGCAGGCTGGCTGGCAGGCTAACTGAATTCCCTGCTTTTTCAGCTGTAAAGATGGTGCATTTTAATGACAAACAATAGAGGTCCCTGTAAGTGGTGTTTCTATTAGAGTGGCCCATTTGTCAGGTGGCTCAGGACCCCAGCTTCTTAAACACACACACATACACACACACACACACACACACACACACATATATTACTGAATCTAAATGGTTTATAAAAAATGATGGCGCCACTGTCATTAAAGGAGTTTTAAATAACTAAAAAAATAAAAGAAGAAATACAGTGATGAAGATGTTTGATTAATTCAGCAGTTTGGGCATAAAAATAAATGAATTTGGAGTCATTCTTTTAGAGTTATACCCGCACAATAATTCTGTACTGTATAAGCACAGATATAATTGAAGAAGGGAAGTAGAACGTGTACAATGCACCCTCCATGCCAGAATTGTTTGCTAAATAAACAAATAATAATAATTGTTACTGTATCCCACATGCATAATTTACAACGGCATAGACCCTGCTCAGTTATTTAATGCTGGAATTTTTTTTCAAGATCTGTTTGTATGAAAAGTTGAATATTCATGAAACCGTTGATTTCTTAATTAACATTCTAGAACAGTTGTATTAATATTGTCGCAATCTCGGTTAACGCAGGCAAGCGCATCACACAGGGCGAGGCAATCCACACACAGACAGAGGGCAGGCGTGAACCCGGGACCTCTCGCACTAAAGCATAGCTCTGATACCGTTGTACAAAAGAGCCGGCTCCTTTGCAAGTAACGTATATCGGGCTTACGTCTTCGTGTGTGATTACGTCACCTACCAGCCCTGCTCCTGCGTTCCCCTGTGTACGCTACAATATATATTTTTTAATCTTTCAAATCCAGCTATTTTGCCATTGAACTTTAGGCACTAGCAGGACTGTGACTATGATGTTGCAGCAATGTGATCTCAATGACAGAAAGGGAAGTATTACTGAGTGCTGTGTAGGTGAGAAGGCTGTGTCATGACAAACTAGTGCTGGTCCCTTGATTCCAGGGAGGCTGTGTCATGTCTTGTTTCCTCAGTAGCAGTCCTAACAATGGCCGTTTGAACCTTTTTTCATTGTTTGTATAGAGACGGGAGTGCAGAACCCTGGGGAGTTCCCTGTGCTCTCCAAAACTGCTGCAGTGCCGTGTCGATAGTGCAGACCCAGCACGATATCTCTGAAAACAGCTTTGGTCTCCTTCTCTGAAAGCACCTAGAAAACACATCAAAACGTTTTTCAGGTTCTTGTGATATAGCTCAGTTTATCTCAGGGATTGTAACCTTTTTTCAAATTGTATTTATTGTTGTATTTAAAATTAGCAGGAAAAGTCTTCAAAACACTGTGACTCGACAGCACCTTCTAGAATCACACTCATGCTGGGACAAACCACCACAACCTTTATAAAAGTTTACCATGGTATTTTGGCACCTTTCCCATGCTTTCCCCATTGTTATACTATGCATTTACCATAGTTTACCCTGGTTTTCTTGTTTTTTAATATGCTTTTCCATATCTCTCTGTGCTTTACAATGCTTTACCATGCTTTCACTGTGCTTTATTATACTTTGCTATGCTTTTACTAAGGGAAACCCTGTAGAAAGAGTATGCGTACCACTATGAGTCATTATATTAAATTTCTTACCTGTTTGATATCTTGCAGATCTATATTATTCTCTGTTGTTGTTTCTGTTTAGATCATTATTTACTAGGCTTACTAACTAACTCTTTTCAACCACTATTTTATGCCACATTTCTGAAGTAAGGTGATGTTAGAAATGATGAATAACTATAATTTAGAGGCAACCCTGCTGGACCTCTGTGAAAATGAAATGTTTTGGATTGAGCTGCTAACCCCTATGCCCTCCTTGAAACCACAGTTTTTCAGGACAATTCATAAAAAAATATTTAATTATGCACAGATCATTTACCAGTACCATATACAGAATCAATATTTTTGAGGAATTCCCTTTGCACCAAACAGTTGTAACAGATGTTTTATGAGGCTTCATGCGGGACTCTAGGCAATGGCAATAACCCTGTAAGACTGCTTTACACAGTGCTTCCCACTTTTGAACAGACTTAGCTTTTTTATGTATACCAGATAGTTTATTATTTTTTGCTTCCCTGTTGTTATTTGTCAAATGTACAAATAAAATGTCACTTTAAGACATGAATCCCCCCAAAAGAATCCCATGCACCACTCCCCCTGTCCATACTACTTGTTCCATTCGATCCAAGGGCCGGAGATGGCATTACTGCAGCCTACTGTTTCTAATTAGAGAGGAGCCTCCTGAAGAGCAGTGCTGTGAGGGCAGAGAAACTGCAGACATCAAAATGCACGTAACAGGCACCAGCTGCTGCCTAGCCGGATCAAGGCTCTGTCACAGGCCTGGTGAAAGAGGCTAGGGCCTTGGAGATGTTAGGATTCACATTACTGGAAACTGAAGCCCTCTATGTCTGTTTCTCTGCAGAGCAGGTATAGCACAGTGAAGAATATTACTTGTTCAGGTCTTTACTATTATTAGTATTTGGTTGAAATAAATCCAGGCAGTAAGCAGTCCTCCATTTTTTTTTGGCAATTGCATATAGCAGCAGGTTAGAAAATGTACATAAGAATATGTACGACTGTGCTCACCTGGTTCCTAATAGCTGTTTGATCTCAAAACTTATCAAACTGGGTCTTTAAAGATCCCAATGATTCAGCATCAACCAGGTTACCCATCCCATAACCTCACCACTCTTTGTGTAAAGAATTTATTCTAAGTATGTTTCCTATGTTCATCTGTAAAATCATCTTATGCCATGTGTATGATAAGGACATCAGCGCAGTACCAATTATTCTTGGATTAAAGAAATCCATACAATTAACATAAGCAGTCCCTCATTTATTTTTCAGTTGCATAAAGTGGCAGGTTTCAAGTAAAAAAAAAACAAAAAAAAACTTGATTACACTTGGATAGTAAAATAACCAGTAACCGCTAACTGTTTTCACTAACTATAATCTGCAGACACAGTAGTAGCAGAAGGTAAACTATAACCATGAATTCTCACATCAGCACAGTACTGCTTAGTCCTAGCCTAGAAGGCTCAAGTGTCACTAAGGTAAAGGTAAAGACCAGCTGCTTAGCTCCAAAATGGTATGCCTGGGCCCATTACAATATGATACATGTTATGAAAAAATAAATCTAAAGGTTATTACTGACTGCTGTTTTAATGAGTATCCAGGCAGAATTATATTATGTCTATATGTGTCATTCTCTAAAATTATAGAAAATTGCTCTGTAATGGTCCCCCCACCCCCAAGCGAGCTGTACCTATTCCCCAGACATTTAATCACAAAGAGAGAGGTTTCTCTTAATTGACACACATATTAGAGCAGGCTAGTATAAAGGGAATGTAGGAAGCTAAAGCAAATAAAAAAAACTATTTAGTCATCTCAATGAGGGCAGAACTAAGGGGGAATAAGAGTGTTGCCCTTCAAGCTCTTTCCAGTACAGCAGGCTGGTCTAGTTATTGTCACTGTAACTAATTTACACCATTAATCAGGGTGTGAGGAGGCAGGACTCTTTGCAGTCTGGGGACAAGCTGTTGCTGCTTCGTTCTCGAACAGTTGAAGATGCAGTAAAGGAGTTCAAATGATTGAAGCTAATTCCAAAAATCTTTCATGTTATGCAATTTTTATTTAAAAACTACGGTGTGCTGGTACTCGTAATTGCTTTTAAGAAATTTGAAGTTGTTAGGTGTTCATTAAATAGAATTAAAACGTTTTAATTACTCAACACAAAACAATGTGGTCCCTCGGTTTCCCTTGTTAACACAATTATTAAGTATCAATCAATAACAATCTGACAGTGTTATATCATATTGAACCTGTTATGAACAAACTAACTAAAACTCATTTATTTTTTATAATCGATTATTTGAAATATATATATTTTTTCACTTTCTTGATATTCCTTAGAAATGCTTAATCTCTGCAGTGAATTGTGGGCAATGTGTTATCTCTCATTAAACTCGGCAAAGAAATATATAGTTTCCACAGCAGTAGCTCGTGTTAGGGTTAAGAAAAGGTCACGTTTATGAATCAGTCAATGAAAAGGAGCTTGGCCTTCCAGACTGTGCACAGCGTCCCTCGAAGAAGGAGAAGATAGCGGATGCAAACCTGAATCCTTCGAGGCTGGAATAAGTAGCAGATGCTAACCTGAAAAAAAGGACGGCATAAGTTAGAAGCGGAGAGTCTCCCTCAGGGATCTGAAAGGAAGTAACAAGTAGAAAGGTTAGTTGGGACATTGAGCTCTAAACACATAGTAGGTCAAGTCCGGACTGGATAGTAGGAAGAAAGAACTGAGCTTGTGTTTGAAGTAAGGAATAGCGCATAAGCTGCAGAAGGATAGGTGTGGCCGGGGGTCCCCGCTGGCTCGTATGATGAGAACCCCCCCTTATTGAGCTGTGCAAATGTCGGAAATGGATAAGCAATATATAAGTCAACTGCTGATGTATAAATCCAGTATGAACCACGACTGGCTAACCTGTTATGGAACTCTCTTTTAGACACTCCTGGGTCATGTATGTAAGTCCCTCCATGATGTGTGTATTCTGGTAAGTCAGGACACCCTGTCCAGCTGGTTAAGGATGTATGTTTCCCTGTGCAGAGTCCTCGGACCCCATTTGCAGACCTTTCTGAGGATGACAGGATCTTTGGCGGGGGTGACGTGGCGGGGCAGAGCCAAGACGGGCGTGACGACCAGGCCTTCCTGTCGGAGATCAGTGAGGAGGATGTGGAGGCACTGAGGCTGCGAGAGGAGGCACTGCTGCAGATAGAGGTCAGAGGCAGGAAAGAACAGAATCACTAGCCTTAAATGATTATGAGTTATAGTTCAGATCTAATTATAAACTCATATATACCATGTTTGATTTAATGTCACCGGATAACTAAATTGGGTGGTGTATTTTTTGGTTGAATTCCCCTCTTGTCCTCTAAGCACTACCGTCCCACAAGTATTGAGAAATTTGTCACTTGAAAATTATTAATTGATGTAGAATCTTCAGAGTTCTAGATTAGACCTGCTTCATTTGCATATAAATGACTGGTCTGATAAACTAGCGAATAACGATGATATCTAAAGTGACCGTTTGTTATTAATTATGTTTGTAAAACGTTTTTTTTCTTTTTTTTTTATCCATGCAGATAATACTAAGATGTTTGGTCACTAACTAGTTCTAACACCTCAACACCAATTTAATGCATACTGGTGATGGATGGGTCTGTTTTTGCTAGTTAGCTAAATCAGCAGAGTGTGTTGCTGATTTATCTTCCAAATATACCAATATATATATATATATATATATATATATATATATATATATATATATATATATATATATATATATATATATATATATTGTTTCTCACCCTTAAAATTGCATAAACTAACTTAATGGACTGGAAAATGTAAATATCCTGTACACTGGTGTATTTTGTGCTGTACAGAACAAAATTCCTCCCAATTTATATTTCACACTGATTATACAGCCTTCCCTCTTCTCTTGGTTCCCGGGTTATTTTGTGTTAACCTTGTTAACGTTGTTTGACAAGGTAGCCTGCCTGCCACACTCTATTCTCTGATTAGTGCCTGCTATCTTACACATTTCTCCCCCACTCAATCCCCTCTCTTTCTCTCTCTCAGAGCTGCACAGCTTCCTCTCCCACAAGACTGTCCAGCGCTAAATTCCTGTTATCTGTAAAACGATACTAGTCCCATTTCTAAACTTCACAACTGCTAGGGGAATCTTGCAAGTTCACAGGAAATTGATTTTCATCCAAAAAAGTAAATAAAGGAGCACTTTAAATGGGGGGGCGGGGAGGGCTACAAAAAGCGAAAGAAATTGCTTTGGAATTGAGCGCAGTGATCAATATCACTTACTGCCAGCGTGGGACAGATGATGAAAAGCTGCATTAAAGAGAAATGGTAAGACACACCAGAGGCTGAAGCAGAAAAAAATGAGATACATAAAAGAATAATTAAAAAAACACCCTTACTGTAAGTGCTTTCCTTGATAGATAACACTGGCTTGGGTTCATTGCAACACAATATAAAGGGATTACAAGAAACACATCTTTATTATAACCAATTTGGTTGCATGTAGATAATGGAGATATAATGGAAGCACCTGCATGAACCTAATACTGCATATTTATTGGCAACCACCTATCTAGTTGTAAATTGTGATGAGACTTAGTTAGGACATTCTTTAGAACAAACCATTGGGATCAGCAGATAGTAGGAATAATCACGTACCCCAAAAACATTTGCAAGGATGTTGATAAAAGAACCTGTAAAAAATACAAGGCTGGCTCACTGTATACTTAGCTTCTATATAGTTTTATTGAGGGAATAAACTAATAGGAAATGATCCACCAATACTTGGTATTTAATAAACAGATATTGCTTACAACCTGTTCCCGACTGGAACAGTCAATGAGATGCACACAGTATAGATAGGAAGGGCTGTTGTGTTAGTTTGGGGCTGTGCTACAGCAGTAACCTGGTACTGTAATTTTTGGATATAGCCGCGCACCAGTGTAAAACATGCTCTGATGAATTTCTGGAAGCCTGTACATTTCAATATAATTAAAAAGTTTTAATGGCGTTTTTTATTCACGCAAAACGCGCCAAATTTGAAAAACAAATCATAGATAACACGCTTCGATAAATTCCACACACCCCTCTTCATCATCTTTAATAATATGTAAATGGGTGAGCGCTATACTACCGTATATAAAGAGCATTCAAGCAGACTCTGAATTGATGGCTCCTATTATAAACCAGTAATTTTGCCTCAGCCAAGTTCAGTGAATGGGATGGGTTTTAAAAGCTGTATTATGGACTGATGTGAATGAGAGTGTTGTTGTTACATGCTGATCTGGTTTTATTTATTCTCCTGCTTGCTCTTGGTTTAACAAACAGTCATACAGTTAGATATATATATATATATATATATATATATATATATATATATATATATATATACTGTGGTTTGCAGAAGTATTCACCCCCTACCAATAATGTCACATTTTGTTTAATTACAAATAATGTATGCACAGTTTTATGAACAAACTTTTTTTATTCAAAGCTGTAGTGATTAAACTGAACACTGTTATATGAGGAGGAGGTTAAATGTCAGCAAAACTTGGATAAGTATTCAGCCCCTTAAGTCAGTACTTGGTAGCAGCACATTTTGCAGCAATTACTGCTATGAGTCTTTTTGGATAGGTCTCTACTAGCTTTGCACAGTAGGATGGTGACATTTTTGCCCATTCTTCACGGGAAAATTGCTCCTGTTCTGATAGGTTTGTTGGGGATCGTCGATGGACTGCAATCTTCAAGTCTCGCCATAAATTTTCAATTGGATTCAAGTTAGGACTTTGACTGGGCCACTGAAGAACATTAATTCTCTTCTTGTTAAACCACTCCAGTGTGGCTTTGGGTCATTGTCCTGCTGAAATGTGAATTTCCTCCCCAGTCTTGGCTGACTCAAACAGGTTTTCCTCAAGGATTCGCCTGTGCTAAAACAACCCCATATCATGATCAAACCACCTCCATGTTTAACTGTAGGTACAAGGTTTTTTCCATTGAAGGCTTTCCCTTTTTTTCTCCAAACATACTGTGGTACATTTTTGGAGAAAATTTATATTGTAGTCTCATTGGACCAGATAATTTAGTTGAAGAATGCTTCAGATTCCTTTTCATATTTCTTGGCAAATTTTAAAATGGTTTGTTTTATTAATTTTCTTTAAAAGTGGTTTGCCATGAGGTCTATGAGCTAAGAAACGAGAATGCAGAGAAAAGCCTGGAATAACAAAGCTAAAACATCAATAACCTGTCAAATTTCATTTAAAAAAATGGGGATTCCAAGGCCACTTGATCTGGTTGAAAAAACTACGGGTTTAATTTCATTGTTTCGTCAATATCCAATCCAGGGGCAGCACTTTGATTGGAACTGTCAGGACTCACAAATGTAGTGCCTGCAGTGCTACTAAAAACAGAGTGCAGAACAACAACAGGGCCAAAGCATGCCAAATGGAAGATTGACATCCTCCGGTTTGCTGTCACTATAGTAATCGACAAATACATTCCTTTATGAAGCAAATGCATGTATGCACTTGTGGATCCAATATTTATAAACCTGAGCAGTAACACGTTGTTCTTCAGTCTGTTGTGTAAACACAAGTGCTATGAGCGTTTATTTAAAAAAAGACATGTCAGGATAACTGCTTCTTCTTTAGTTCAGATGGGATTATTTTTAATGGCATTTAAGAACTTTTTTATTATTGTAAATAAACCAATAAATATAATGGGCCAGGTGTTTTGTCTTCATAGCATGAAAAATGATTGTCATTTGTTTTGCATATTGTATCAATAATCATTCTGTTATACCACAGACATCTAAATATGTGTTTTTAATGACTAAGAATTAAAACAGTGCTCATCTGTACAGTTATTACTTTTTCAATAAACATGGAAACTGGAAAAACTTTTATTTAACTATCCAAAGAAAAGCTTTTTTTTTTATTAACAACCATCTATTGGTTACATCGCTATTTCAAGACTAAGTAACAACAACAATTGGTCTTAATTTTACTGAGACATTTACATTTTGGTCTACATTTTAAAAAGGTTCAGGATTGCGTGGAGTACACTAGAGGTATGGGAAATAGGTAATTTCACAAGTAAGAATGAAGACAAAATGATAGTATTTCCTCAGGCTATTGAGCCTATAACAAAGAAGGATTTGGGGGAACTGATTGATGCCTTTAAAATCTTTAAAGGAGTTAACAAAGTTAACCCTAGCCAGGACCTGAGGACACAGTTGGAAATTAAATGGAGACAGACTTAGGACAAAGAAGGGCAGCAGACAATGTTTTATACAGAGAGTGATGAGGGTATGTTGTTCATCAATTGTAAGTCACCCTGGATAAGGGTGTCTGCTAAGAAATAAATAATAATAATAATTAGGATCTTTAAAGACCCAAACCATTTATAGAATGAATGGCCTTATGTTCTTATGTAAAGAGGGTAACTGAAACAGGATAATAACCATATACTATCTGGGCAAAGAAAGACAAAGAAACACATTGCAATAAAAACTCAAAATATGTTACTGGCTTTGCACATGGTTATGTTAAATAAATCTATTGAATCTCTAGATATATACACTCCCCACTTCATTAGCAAACCTTTCCTCAGACTATCGGAATTGCAACTGTTTTCATTCTTTCTGTTGGAATGTCCAAAACCACCAGAAAACCCAGTCCTGGCAGTCATGAAGGGTTTACTATTCAGAGTCAGTGGGTCAACATTCAAAAAGCTTTACTCATGAGTCTGTTTTGATGTATTTAATAATAATGTTTCTTATGCATGATACTTTTTTTTTTTTTTAGACAAAAACTATATTTAAATCAATAATTAGTTCAATATCGTGTCAGTAAAATGCTAAGTCCCATAACAGTCTAGGCACATGAAATGTGTATCTGTCACTTGGTACCATTTTGAAGAACAGTGTTGGCAGATGATAGGCATCCTCTTATAGGCCTTCCATGTTTAACCTACAAACAGGATTGCCAACTCAGAAATATCTATGCCTGATTATTCTGATAAGATTCTATAAAGCATTTTTTATGATGGAATTTCATGCAAAAATAGATTTGATTCAAATATTGTTGATCTGAGGAATGTCAGACTTGCAGCAGCAAATCCACACATTCCTCTTAAAGCACAGGAATAAGCTTGTATACCAAATGTGGTTGTTGCTTTCTTTACTTGCCTTGTGGTTGAATGTCCATGTAGGGCTGTCCTGGAAAATGGACTTCTGGCCAATTGCATTTCATTGACAAGTTGAGCATGTATATCCGATGAATCATGATAGAACATTTTCTGCACTTTTCCTCAGTGTAACTAAACCTTTCAGCTGTATGAAGCTGACGATTGTCCAGTAACCCAGGGCCTTGGCCACATAGATTATTGGAGAGATTTTAAGAAATGTACTCAGAATTTAGTAACCCACATCTAGGTTATGTCTAACAGCAACTGACCAGTGTTTTTTTAGTCAACTTTAATGATAACAAAAATGCCAATTAACAAATATAAGTCATATCCGTTAATAGTAAATATAACTAAAAAATAATGTAACACGATAATGAAATAGTATCTAAAAAATAAAAAATTGTTATAGTTAGGCTTGCTACTTTTCGATTGTAATCAGTAAAGCTCATTAAACGTCGAATTCCCCAAAAATATGAGTTTGACTGAAATACATGTATATAGGATAAACATCTGTAAAACCACTCAATATTTTTTATTTTCTTACCAAAAATAATCATTTAGAAATCATCTCTAGTCTTGTAGTTTTTATACTTGCTGTCTGTCCCGTCTCCGTTACACTCTGAATGGCTAGATGTCGCTGTCAGTCAACTTAGTGGTCCCTTAATAGGCTACTGTAGTTTCACTGTCAGTCATTTCATCCTGTTCTGACAGATCTCGTTGACTGACGCAGCGCTAGAATGCTCTCAAGTTAGTTCTGTTCAACTATCTCTACTTTTGTTCTGTGCATATTATTTTTACCTGTAAATGTATGCTATAAAAGTGTAATACACTTTTATATGCTGCGGTTTCTGCGGTTTATTTGAGACAATTTTTAAATGTGTGTAGGATCGTTTCTATACGTATAGCTCTGCTGTGACCAAACGTTATTTCAATTAGAATGTTGGCTTTGTTGCATGTTGAATATGATAAAGGGGTTTCCCTACATAAGACGTTTCTTAATGGCATAAAAAGTCTGTTTTTTTTAAAGCATACAGGTCGATTTCACCCATTCTCTGCTTGAATGGAAAAATAAAGATCGAAAAAAATTGGTAAATTCTTCAGTCAAAGTTAATCAAATAAACCTAGTGCTATATTACATGTATGGAATGAAAATGTATCTTGCCACAAAGCTGTTATCAGAATATGGAATGATAAAATAAGCCTATAGAAAATGTACATTTTAATATGAGTTTTTGTTTTAATATGGTCCATATTCAGAAAGCATGTTCAACCAAAATCAGAAATGAGCATTTGAACTGCCTATAGGGACTGTTAAATTAGCACATGAAAGATTTATCTGACACTACAAGTTCTTTGTGTTGTTTTCCAATAAGGAAAACAGGGTAAATGCTTTATAAATATGGCCCTACAGTATGTTTTCTCCAGATCTCTTGGAAAGCCTGTGAGTCAGGGACATTTTGTATTGTACAGAAAAGGCAAATGTTTTATTTTAATTTTTTATTTACTGTTTTTTTTGTTTGTTTTTGCTTTGCTTTGCTGCAATATTATGTAATTATTATCTACTACCTGATAATGAAAAATTAAAAGCTATATCCTCTCTCTATTTAAAAATAAAATAGACAGAAAAAAATAAAAATAATCCGGACCCCACTGGAACCCTGCTTTTTCCAATTTTTTTTTTTAAATCAGACGATGAGTAATTGACTGCATAGAACTAGAGAGGAAAAATTATGAGTTAACCCAATTTTCTTTTAAACCTACCACCAGCCTTTCTTAAACTTACCATCTCCTTTATCGTGCCAGTAATAGTGTTTCATCAGGTGATGCATAAACGCCATTTACCATAAAAAAACATCACTCATCGCAACATTAGAATAACGTGCCCTTAGATATCAATTTTCTCATCAAAATGTTATTTTTCTGATTCATAAATCTGTATTGTGCCGTTAATTGACCCTTACCGGCATCATAATTAATACGTGCCTCAGACCAGGCAGAGAATGAAATGTGTCTTAACGGTATCATTTCCTAGCATAATTTCTATGTTTAGTAACATGTATTTAAGACAATAGTAATAATAAAAAAAGTCCAATAATCCAATAATTACACCATGTAATTTTTTTTTTTTTTTTTTTTTTGGTTCCTGGGTAGTAAGTGTTATTTCCTAATTGCTTATGCCTCAAAAGGCTATTATTCCCCACAAACTTTGCTTTTGTGACCAGGACATTTTGAAATTTACCTATTTTCCAGAACATTCCAGATAGATTCAGTGCTGAGTAAACTTGGAGTAACTTCTAGAACTTTCTAGAACTTTCCAGTAATATAAATAGTAGTATAAATACAGGGGCCTTAAGCCCACCAGTTCAGTTTAGTTCCAGCTGCCTAAGTGGATACATATCTGCATTTTTCTGAGATGGCATCAAGAGGCTGCTGGACGCCTTGAAGTATGATGAGTACGGCTGGGAGGTCATAGGAGACTTCAAAATGGTGGCATTCCTGATGGATCTCAAGGCGGTTTACCAAGTTTCCTGCTATCTTTGCCTTTGGGACAGCAGGGACACCAAGGCGCACTACCACAGGCGGGACTGGCCACAGCGGACCAAGTTCTCTGTGGGGAGGAACAACGTCAAGTGGGAGCCACTGGTGGACCCCCGGAAGGTGCTGATGCCACCACTGCACATCAAATTGGGCCTTATGAAACAATTTGTCAGAGCTCTAGATAAGGAGTCGGCAGCCTTCAAGTACCTTCAAGATGTCTTCCCTAAGCTGTCTGAGGCAAAGGTCAAAGCCGGTGTCTTCGTCGGACCACAGATAAAGAAGATCCTGGAGTGCAATGAATTCCCCAAGAAGCTCACTAGAAAGGAGAAAGAGGCTTGGAACAGCTTTGTCGCAGTGGTTCGGGGCTTCCTGGGCAATCACAAGGCCGAAAACTATGTGGAGCTGGTTGAGACTCTGGTGAAGAACTACGGCACAATGGGCTGTAGGATGTCCCTCAAAGTCCATATCCTTGATGCTCATCTTGATAAATTCAAGGAGAACATGGGAGCGCACTCGGAGGAGCAAGGCGGCGCTTCCACCAGGATATACTGGACATTGAGCGCCGCTACCAAGGACAGTATAACGAGAACATGATGGGAGACTACATTTGGGGGCTGATTCGTGAAAGTGATTTACAGTATAATCGTAAATCTCGAAAAACTACTCACTTCTAAATCTTTTGTAGTCATTTTGTATTACTTTAGTATAAATACATGTTAATTTGGATTCATATGTTGTTTTTTCTGACTTTATGTGAGCGAAAAAGACACAAATTAAGCCCGTTTTCTCATTGGAAATAGGTAAATTTCAAAATATCACTGTCCTGGTCACAAAAGCAGTGTTTGTGGGGAATAATAGCCATTTTCTATACTTTTGAGGCATAAGCAATTAGGAAATAACACTTACTACCCAGGAACAAAAATTGTGTTACATAGTGTTACGTAATTTAAGTATTTTGTTATTTGTAACACATACATTACATTGCATTGTTAACTCGTCTGACCAGGATAGGCTACTTAATGGTTGGAAAACATATACTTTTGTAGCCTGTCCGTTGCTCTAAGAAAATTCCAGACTTCAGTGTGCTTGTGTGGACTGTACATCAAGAGGAGGGAGATATCTTGGAACATGATCCAGAAGAGTGAGAAGACCCCGCAGATTTGAGCTGTGACCTGCTCTGTATTACTCTGATGTGATTCGTTGCAGGTATCGATTTAACAGGAGCACAATAATTCACCTTTTTCGAGAACTAACATGTAGAGTCGAACTGCTAGAAACAAGGCTGTCCCCATATTAATGCATATTAACTCAGTGTATGATTAGGAATCTGAAGTTTTGCAGGTAAAAAAAAAGCACTCACTATTTTTTGTTCTTACCGTATATTCATCACTGCCATGTGCAGAAAGCTAGTAGGCTACTTAGCTTCACATATTTTTGATAGCGTTCCATCTACGAATAGAGGCAGCTTAAGTAATTTTAAAGTAAATTATATTTTATTACGCCCCCCAACACGTAAGTGTGTTTACTATTTAAGGTTGGTTCATACTTCAGACTCCATCGTCATTTGTGGTCGGAGTCGAGGGTCTATGACCCTGTGTGACAGGTTTGAATTCCGTTATCCACACTCTTGCGACGTGCGTCTTTTTTGGAAAGTCGTACAGCCTTTTCTCTTGCGTATGCGACTGAAATCGCGTAGGGTCGGATAATGTTGAAAAACATCAACATTTGCTGCATGGACGGAGTGAAGCTGCACAGCTTGAATAGCTCCCTGCGTCTGACGTATCGCATTCATCTGCAACAGAAGTATGAACCAGACCTTCCAGTTATGGCCAAAGTTTTGCATCACCCTATCAAATTAACTAATTTTGCTTCATAAAGTCGAATGAAACCTGCTGAATAATGTTATGTTAACATACTGGAATTACATACCGTTTTGTAGTTTTCAATATACTTAACGAAAAACAGACACAAATTGAAAAATTTGACATTTTGAAATCTAACATGAAATACTGTACTATGGCTTCCGGTAGACTTTTGCGTTATCATTTTGTAGTTTAGTTGATTACATGATGTTAAATAAAAAATATATATTTTTTAAATTGTCTCAATGCTCAAATTCTAGGTGATGCCAAACTTTTGACCACAGATGTATATTGAAAAATACATATTTGTATCAAACGGGATTGTTAGTTAGTTCAAGAAGTTGTATTTAGTAACTACAAAATAAATTGCAAGAAATATGTAGCATTTTCTAATCCAATTTCACTATGAAACCGAGTAGTATTGTGTGATGGGCAGGGTTTTTCAATCTAGCTGCATTTATTTTTTTCATTTAAAAGAAGCTTGGGGTATGGTAAGGTGTACTGTATGAGAAACAGATTTGAGATGTTATTGTATTTAAATGAATTGTGCAGGTATTATCAAACAAGGAATACAGTAACAAATAAAAGCATAGGCGATTTTTCTGCCATTTAACAATTAATTGTATTTTTTAATTTAACTGTGTGGTGCTGTCTTTCTGTGCCATTGGAACAAAGGTTTTAAACGTAATATTATGAGAAAAATAACTGGAGCCTGCTGATGCTCTAGTGTCTTTTATACCTTTCTTGTGCACTACAAATGAACTGTGACAACACATTACATTTCTGGTGGTTACAGTTCTTTTTCAGGACGGCATGTGCGTATAAGATATATTTAATCAAAAAGCATATACTGCACCTACCCTAACCTCTCACTCGTGTCCAGCACCTGTGTGTGCAATTATTAAAACTGACATCTTGTTCGTAAATGCAATATAAATGGGGTGTACAGTAACAGGTAATGCTTCACGAAGGCAAACGTTTGCTGTATTTATTTTTAAGTGATTAAAAAACATGTATATTTACACTATTCTTTCAGCAATGGGAATTTTCACAGGGAACTACATATTACATGGCAATGGGTACCGTGATAACCGTGAACAAATACAGCCCTACATATTAACTCTCACTTCACTACACCTCTGTGCTTCAGCAAGTCTTTCACTACATCCCCTCAGTGCTCATTATGTCTGCATATGTCTAGGAAACCCTCAAGGTAATAATTCCTCAGTGAAGAGTGTATTGAAATCCATTGCCTGTTTCAGGGCAAATGTACCATACTAATTATCAAAAATGTCTAGCTGCATCAGCAGGATGCTCCAAATGTTCTTTGAGTTCATTTTAAGGATGATTGGCTCTAAATTGTCTATTAAGACGTCTAAATCTGTACTGTGTTTTTGAAAATGCACTGCGATGCAAATCACATGCAGGCATCGTAATGATTGATGAACAATCCTAAGATCTTCAGTAATTATTGTGCTTTAGTTCAAAAGCTTTAATCTAAATGTGTTACAAATATGAATACAAATTCTGTTTCAGTCCCAACCCTAGTTACTGCTATATTACTAACTATTTGAAAGCACTATTTTTGAATGACTTAGTATTAGTCTCATCCCTCTCCTCAGCTCTATCTGCACCCCAGTACTCATCTTTGGACATACTGCCAGCAAACAATATTGCTGGCCGAACCTGAATTGACCTTCGAAATGCCTGAAGAAAAGGCCCTGGCCACGGAAACTGTGTTGATGAATGTCCGTATACTCTGCCCTGCGACAGTATCTACTGTACCTGCATCGGCCAAAGTTTATCAGACAAGGCAGAACGTTACAAGACGGGGGAAAGGAAAACTCCAAAGCCTGGAGAGAAAAAGTAAGCAAGCCCTGCTTTCACTGTGATGTAGGTCATAAGCCCACTGAATGTCGTTTTGTCACAGCTGACTTTAAAAAAGGCCATATCGTACGTGTTTGTATGACAGGATTGAAGTCAAGCAAGTCTGTCTCAAAGACAAAGGCAGAAGAGACACTGGCACCCACCCAACAGGCACACACTGTCAGTGTGGATGAAAATCAAGAGTATGTGATTCGCAGATTAAAAGAGGAAATGACACAGCAAAAAAGGCGCCATTACATGCAGAGGTCGTCATAAACTGAATGAAACATGAGATGGAAGCTGACTCCAACTCAGCTTGTTCACTTATTAGTGATGAAATATACCACCAGTTATGGCCACATTAGCCACCAAAATTCAACCAAGACAACTCTACATTGCGAAAATTGTCCCAAGCACCACTTAAGGTTGTGGGCAGCATTTTTGTGGAGGTTGAATAGAATTAAGCAAAGAGAAAATTGCCACTGCTGGTGAATAAAGGACGAGGGATGCTGGGATGTGACTGGTTTGAAGCCCTAGGCATTACTCTTACAGGAGTACACCAGGTATGCTGAGGTTTTCAAGGAGGAGCTGCCGCAACCCACCAGTCACAATTTTTTTATGGTGGTGGACTCGCCCTCTAAATGGCTAGAAGTCGTCATCATGAGTTCCATGTCATCAAGCACAGTTGTCTCTAGTTTCCAACAATTTTTTATAGCACGTGGATTACCAAATGTAATTGTGTCAGACAGTGGCACCGCGTTCATGTCAGCTGAATTCCAAGAATGTATTCAGCACAACTCAATCCGGTATATGACTGCTGCACTATATTACCCTTCCTCAAATGGACAGGCTGAATGAATGGAGCAGATGATAAAGGAGTTGTGGAAGATAATTACAGCGGGAGATTGGCCTATTCATGAACAGCTGCTCTGGATAGGTTACATCCAAATTTCCAGGCAGACATGCATCAAAAGCAAGAGGGAGCTGCTTAATAGAATGTTTGGTCCGCAGGACCCATTGCACATGCTGAACTGTGTGGCTGGCCTGGAATGGGTATTTGCAACTATGGTGGAAGTAGCAGGACCAGTATCGTACAAAGCTCAGACACCCGATGTTCAAGTACATTTGTGCCATTTGGATTAGCCGAGAGGGTTGACACCTAAGGCTGTTGACAAACCACCACCAGCCCAGCAGTTACCTGAGGGTTCAAGCCATGAATGACAAGGGACGTTTGTCTGCTCACCTGTTGTGGAGTCAACGCTGCTGACGCTGTTACCACCAGAGGCAGCCCCAGACCCTCCTGTATTGATGCCTACGTAAGACTCCTATTTCTGGAACCGAGCCAGACATCACTGCAACCTCAGTGGAGCGACCCCATCGTCACTGAGTGAGTCCCAAATGACTAGAGGATTATGTGAATTGAAGGGAAGGGGTGTGATGTGTTGAATGTGCTGTTAGCATGAGGGGGGGGGGGGGGGGGGTATGTTTTGAGAAATAGTATGCAACATCACTCAGACGCACTCCTAGTTAGAGAGATGTAGAGCAGCGCAACTGAGTTACATGTGCTCTTGTTCTGCGTTCCTTTAGGTATCTAGTGAACCCAGCGTTTTTGATTGGTTGAGAGAGGCTGAACGATTTATAATGTTTAATAATGACAAGCGCACAGAAAGCTGCTGTTGTGTTTTCATGATGCGCGAGCTAGCTGTTCTCATGCACAGTGCCAAGTTTCAACCCTCCTTGAGCTTCTAGTTACCTCAGAAACATAGCTGAGAACGTCAGCACATTAATTTAAAACATGCATCTTAAAAAAAAAAAAAAAAAAAAAAAGGGATCAAGTTAGGTAAGTTTAACTTCATTTTAATCTTTGGCTTTTAATGGATCATTTGAGCCTTTTCATTTTCACATAGACAACCATAATGTACGAAACAACTACTGATCTATATGTTGCTGTAAGGAAATTATGGAAGGTAGGTTAGTGTATATTCTGTCCAATCATTTTTCTATTAAAAAAATAAAATTGACTTTTTTTCACTTTCTAATCTTGAAAAGATAAATAATTAAATTGAGCAGTTTGTGGTTTGCTGTTTTCTGATTTTTAAAGTATGAAATAAAAAACGTGTTTTACCTTGTTTTCTGATTTTACTTGTTGCAAGGGACTGAGCATAAATTGTGACAATAAGCGGAGTTGACATAATTAGGAGTTCATCAAAAACCTAACAAACCAAACAACCACGTACTAATTTAAACCAATTTAACAGTATCTTACTTTCCTGCACACATTATTTTAGTAGAAGAAACCACTTGAGTTGTGATAGACACTGAAAATGTCAGTCCTGTTTTTAAGAACTAACTAAAAGTATGCATAACTAAGGTTTTCAGTACTTTTAAATTGTCTCAACCTGGTTAAGATTTATGCCATGTAATTGCGTGTAATCTGTAATACAAAGTTGGTATTGTTGGTGAAATTTCATGGCTCACAGTTACTCATTTTTATAGATGGTCTGTGTTAAACAGATTCATATAATTGCTATACATGTTTAAAGTTCAACTGGGTAACTATAAGGTGGGGAAGCTATAAAAAAGGCCAACAAGATGCTTGGATATATTGTGAGAAGTGTTGAATTTAAATCAAGGGAAGTAATGTTAAAACTCTACAATGCATTAGTAAGACCTCACCTAGAATATTGTGTTCAGTTCTGGTCACCTCGTTACAAAAAGGATATTGCTGCTCTAGAAAGAGTGCAAAGAAGAGCGACCAGAATTATCCCGGGTTTAAAAGGCATGTCGTATGCAGACAGGCTAAAAGAATTGAATCTATTCAGTCTTGAACAAAGAAGACTACGTGGCGATCTGATTCAAACATTCAAAATCCTAAAAGGTATAGACAATGTCAACCCGGGGGACTTCTTTGACTTGAAAAAAAAAAAAAAGGACCAGGGGTCATAAATGGAGATTAGATAAAGGGGCATTCAGAACAGAAAATAGGAGGCACTTTTTTACACAGAGAATTGTGAGGGTCTGGAACCAACTCCCCAGTAATGTTGTTGAAGCTGACACCCTGGGATCCTTCAAGAAGCTGCTTGATGAGATTCTGGGATCAATAAGCTACTAACAACCAAACGAGCAAGATGGGCTGAATGGCCTCCTCTCGTTTGTAAACTTTCTTATGTTCTTATGTTCTTAAGGTGAGCAGGGAGGATGATACTAAAACTATCAGTGTTATACCATTGAGTTGATTACAGGTTAAGAGGCAGGACTGGGACAGATCTTAAATGCATCTGTACATTGCCCACAGCCCACACTTATTGTAACTGGCTCCCAGAATGCACAGGATCAATCCACTTTTAAGCACATTTTACAAAAAGTTCTTTAATAAGCCCTCCCTCGTAGTGTGTCGCACAAAAAATGAAAAACAGTTCAGGAGGCCCTGAGTCACCACTGTCCCTAATCCACAAATAAATCAGAGATTTGCATAACAAAATTACAACTGGTACCTATTACAGTATGTGTTGACAAACTGAAGTCAAACTTTTATAGATTTTAATGAATGGCTAATGTTAACTTAAATCTAGAAATCATTCTAAAAGTATCTATCAATTAGCATGCATATGAAGAAGAACTACAACAATTTCATCCCAGACTCTTCTTTTACCAGCTTAGGTTTGAGGCCTTCCAATTTCCATGTTAAAATGTGTTCTTTATCTCTTAACGCTAGAGCGAGTGTGGCATAAAAATGCAGATGTAAACTGGAGGTATGAGAATTGCCCTTAAAATATATTTCTAGAAACGTTGAGGTTTCCCCACAATTTCAATACTTAAGATAGGGTGGTCAAATGTATTTTTAGATTTAAACAGAAAAAGGATTGTATTAATCAGTTTTAACCTAACTTAAAGACATCTGGAACAAAAACTTAAAAAAAAAAAAAAAAAAAAGTTTTTTAAACAAGCTGTGACAGGGATGGTTGAGGTGGTGGTGTCAGGCCAGAAGCAGGAACTGACAGGCAGGTATTTGGGTGCCAACGCACGGCGGTATTATTTTTATTTTCCAACAAAAATAAAATAAATATTTAAACACAAAAACACTGCTCACAGAGCAAAATAAAATAAAATAAACAAAAACAAATCACGATCACAAAACTGACTACAGGTCAGGCTGGGCAATCGCCTTCACTGTTCCTATAGTTTTTATTTTACTTTCAGTTTGACTTCTCTCTCTTGCTCGCTCTCGTTCCTCCTCCGAACACCCACCCGGAACAGGGAAAGCTGCAGGCTTTTTATATTAGTGACCGAGGGATTAACCAGCTATCAATTATCTGATTATTCTCCGGTCCCATTCTGCACAGGTTTTCTAATTACAAACTGGCAAAGGACAAGCTGCCAACCCCACCTCTGCTAGAACACATTCAAAACAAAACGCACAGCTTTTCGCTGTCATTTTTATACATAATAAATAATACAAATAATAATACAAAACATATATACAAGCAGGGCTTTGCCCTGCCCCGTCTAATAGTTTGCAGGGTTCTCTCCTGCTGCCACATCCCCCCCCCCCACCTTTGAAAGCCATCCACCCTCCCTCAAGTCCCTTATTGACCTCCTCCTCTCATCCTTGAGTGAGGGTTAGTCCATAGTCCAGCGCCTTCCTGGCAGGACCGAGACCTGGCGACAGGGGACCCAGGCGTAGTGGATGGGGCGTCGGGAGCTCAGGCAGACGAGCAGTCGGCTGCAGCCCCAGGCAAAGGTGCGAGCCCAGGCGACCGTGGAGCGACGTCTTGGCTACCAGGGGGAACAGAGCAGGAGACCAGGCAACCACCTGTGCCTGGTGGTGCCGCGACCTGGGAGTCAGGTCCAGAAATGCAGCCTGGGTATCTGAGAGCCCATGTTGAGGGAAACCAACCCCCAGGCGCCGGGCTGTGGCGGTCTCCTCATCTCCCTGCCCCCCCCTTCTTCGTAGCCGGCAGCCCCCTCTTCTGGGACTCCGGCCACAGTATTTCCTGCCGTGAAGCAGAGCTGGCAGCAACCCCAGGCGAAGCAGAGCTGGCAGCGACCCCAGGCGAAGCAAACCAAGCAGTGACCCCAAGTGAAGCAAGCCAGGCAGCAACCCCAGGCAGCGACCCCAGGCGAAGCAAGCCAGGCAGCAACCCCAGGCGAAGCGGAGCAGCAGGAAACCCCAGGCGACGACGAGCAAACGACCCCAGGCGACGGCTAGCAGGCGACCCTCGGGAGGCGATGGCGGGAGGGGAGCCCGTGGCCATGAAGACGGCAGCAGGAGCTCCACTTCTCCCCCTGGTGGAATCAGGACTAGGCGTGGTGTGGGGGTTGGCCCTTCTGGCAGGGGCTGCGGCGGTGCTGGCCCTCTTCACAGCCGCTACGGCCGGGCGGTTTTCCCCTGTGCTCCCCTCAGCAGCCTATGCAGGGGCTGCTGAGGACCGTCAGCCTCACATCCTGGTCCTTCCGATGGTGGAGGCAGAGGCAGCTCCTGCTCCTCTCCTCCTGGTGGTGGTGGCTGTGGGACCAGCAGAGACTCTTCCTCTGCTGGTGGCAGCAGGAACGGCAAGCAATCCTCCCACGGCGGTGGAGGTGGAACCAGCAGGCATTCTCCCTCTGCTGTTGGGTACCTGGGCTGTGGATGTTCGGCCTCCCCCCTTTTGGGCTGTGGACGCACGGTTATAGCAATCGCACCAGCCAACCGGAGCTATGGTAATTTTAATAAATTCCCAGGTATGTTGATATTACAGCGAATATGTTGGGTTTTATCAGTCAGATTTTTATTTTTATTTTTTTCTGATCAAATTTCTAACAATGCCGTTGTTTCCCCCATTGTCCATATCACTTATCTGGACATTTTTACCACCTGTTTGTGTATGCAGTACCTGTACGCTACTGTACAGCCAAATCTACCGGGTTTGTTTCCTGTTTGCAAAAGAACTGAGACCTTCCAATGTTCACATTCAAGTTTTTCAAGCGAACCAAACTCAGATCTTTTGCCAAACTGAGACTACCTCTTCTAGTGGTCTCAGTTCGGTTCGGTTCGTTTGCCAATCGAACTTTGATGTTCACACTGTTCTCCAAACGAACCGAACCGTACAAAAAAAGCTCCAGTGTGAACAGGCCCTTAGTTTCACTCAGTGAGACATTAACCCCATAACATCCCACTAACCTATTGAGTGCACGGATATCCCCAATAAGCCTTATCATTGAAAGACCAATTACATTAAGAGTTTCACTTGTTTAGACTGTTTCCAACTTGCTCCTGCCCGTGATAATTATTTCTAAATTGCATTTAGAACTTTACAGCAAAACTGCCCTTTTAATAATTCTAAAATAAAACTAAACAAAAAAGACACTGCTTATTAGAATCAGTCTATGTAACCTATACTTTACACAACAACACACAACATTTGCAAATAATCATATAACTTTTAAATAAAATCAGTTCAGTCTCTGTAATTTCACTAAGTCCAGATTTAGGCTTCTTCCAGCGTAGAACGCATTTAATTCACAGTCACAACTGTCCATGAGCTCATTGAAAGTTTTAGTTTAAGGCCTTTTTAAATATAGCAAACTGTCTTTCTCAACTCCTGGTTTATTTAGTTACCCGACTCCTTAAGTTGTGGCTCCTGGACTTCCCTGCCAACTGACACACTGTCTCTGAAACCTTCCTAGCTTCCTTTTTGGGTGCTTGATCAACTTTAGCTGAGTATGAGTTTCACAAGGTCTCTGTAACTGGCTCTCCTTCACTGCTCTGCACTGCTTGTCTGCTGAATCAGGAAGAGAGAGTGCACCCACACACACAGTCCTTTTGTGCTGGTAGGCTGACCCCTGCACTCTAGGGGGGTGGAGCCGGAAGGATCATTAAATGCCCAGTCCCTTTCCTTTTAAACGCACAGTAATGCAGCCAATCTTTTAGCCAGCGCTACATGTGTGCCTCCATAAACACCATCTCTCACTGTAAACCACCTGTCAAACGTGAGAGGCACCCACTGAGCAGCTGCTTCGGTGCTGTACTGCAGTAAACGCGTAAGAGTCCTTTTAAAAAGGGTTATATTTTGTTTATGTGATCATTAAGTGCTTATGTTAAAGTAGATGAGTTTATCTCTTAGTAAGTGCAACACTACAAATACTATATTATTTTTACTAATATTTATTTGGAGGTTACAAAGGCACAATAGCACAAATAAATGCAGAACAACAACATTGGCTGCTGACACGGGCCAGCCAAACTGAAAGTGCATCACTTATTCCCACCCCTAAAACTCCAAAACCAGACCTGATATGTTAATAATTCAAAGTGATATGTCTTTCTGATACATAGCACTAAACAACCATGTACTTTTTGAGCGACAGCTAAGTGGTTAAAGCTTCAGGATACCGCCTCAAAATTTTTTTTTTTTTTTTTTTTTTTCATATTCCGATTGGCATATGTTCTACCTATCAGGTCTGCAGAAAGCTGAAAGGACTTTGAATTTATTTTAAATAGTTTTGTACGTGTAATATGGTATGGACCTTGTCGAAACAGGAAGACCGCAACAGAAAATGGCCGTGCCACAGACATGGCGCCACGGCTGTCAAAAAATTGACTGACGCTTGTCTAAAAACAAACTGTTATATAATGTGATTTTTTTTTTGTTTTGTTTTTTTTTTTGTTCTAGGTGAAGAATGATATCTTGTGATATTATGTTTTGAGAAATTATACTATTAATATAACGGGTTTCGTTGTTTTTGTTGTTGCTAAACATACAACCACACAAACATACTTAAATATTTTAGGACAGATGTGTAGCAGACAAAAAGTTATATATCTATATATATTTTGCAATTGATAATTGCTAGGATAATCTTACATCGATTTCAAAACTGCAAAATTGACGATATGCACACACTGTCTTTCTCATAGGGGACGAACCCGATCACACTCTGTTCGCCCACCCACTTAAGATACCGTTTTGCTTTATATAAGAAAATTGTGTTTTTTTAAAGTGATTTCAGCTTCCATCCACTTGATGTTGCAAAATATGTCAATGTCTCTTGAACCTCAAACCTCAGCGTGCAGACAATAATGTAAACACAAGCTATACAGAGTTCCAAATGTTAAACTTGTTCCTATTGTTTACGGTAAGAACACAACTTTATTATGAATATATTATGTTATTATATTTTAGGCAACCTATTACGATAATGTTCATTATGGTAATTATTTATTTATTAGTTTACAAATGCTTATTAAAACGTGGCCTAGTGTTTTTGCAACACTTATACACTTTAGTTAATATAATACAAATAGAGATGTGTCAGCACAATTATTTCACAATCATTGTTTTACCTGTGAACTCCAGTAATAATTTGTGAAAACCGATGGCAGACCGTATAACCACAGAAACAAAACCAAACCTTAAAAAGAAAAAAAGCCCAAATGCCTGTGTTTTACAATGCAGCTAATAATAATTATAAAATAGCAATAAAATAATATAAAAAAAATAGAGAAACTGAGAAAAATAAATATCTGTGTTTATTATTAGTCTTCTTTAAGATAGTGTTGTCTTGATAGCTGCTGGAAGTAAGGTAAACAAGCCTGTTTACACATGCTTGGTCTGTATGCAAAGTTATGCGATATGCCATCAGTTTTCACAAATTAGTACTGAGGTTCACAGGTAAAACAATGGTTGTGAAATAATTCATAATTAGTCTTCTTTAAGATAGAGTTGTTTTGAAAGCTGTGAAGCTGCTGGAAGTAAGGTAAACAAGCCTTTTACACATGCCGGGTCTGTATGCAAAGTTATGCGGTATATACATTACATTAACAATATCTAAGTAACCATTTTAAACTTCCCACCTCTGACTCGCATGTTACGTCATTGTGCAGTATGAGGAATTCACCAATCATGAAGCCGGTATTTGTTTGACCCCATTGCCATAGTAACCAAATGCACTGCATTGACGCCGGACTGTATATGTAGCGCTGCTTCTACTTGATAAATGAACAGGGGAGGTGAATGTAAAATACTGTAATGAAAATAAAACACATATTTTTCACGGCAGGCAGTCAACTAGATGATTTCTGTGAAATTTGTGATATTGTGAATTTTCCGGGGCCCACATATAAGGCTAATATGATTATATGCTCAATCTGTATCTAGTTGTTACCGCCTCCTCACACACCCATAGTAACGTCTGCCTGGTCTGAAATACACTCTCACTTCTCGCTCTCCTGTGTAGCTCTTCTGCTGGTTCTGTGACACCGCTTGGTTTCAATAAGCGGTACTTTTAACACGCTGAGGCACCTAGTAAAGTTAGCGCCATTAAGTGAATATGGTTTGCACATCAAATACCTCCCTTGCGGTATTTAGTGATGTAATTTGCATACATTTCCACACATTAACATTATTAATTATATTTAAACGACTCAATCGTGGTACTTTTTCCACAGGCTTGTTTTCCACATGTTAGGTTGCCTGCCACTAGTTAGTGAATACAGCAGGTGTACAAAGCATGCAGTAAAGGGGCTTACTGCGTGTAAAACATGTTACCGCTGTTTAGTGAATGAGGCCCATTACCTGTCTGGGGTTTTAATCTCTTTATTATGTTCAAACAAAAACATCAGTTTCCTTTATTAGAAGCAAGAACTGTACTGCTTTATCACAATTACAAAGAGGTGCTGGAACAATTTTTATAGCGGGGTGCTGAAAGCTATTGAACAAAACTGTAACCCCTGCATATGATGGAAGCCATGCAAAGCCAGGACTGTTGGATACCCAGCACCCCTAGTTCCAGCAGCCCTGGCTACAATTAATACATATACTGTATAGTTTAGAAAAGACGCGTACTGCTTCCTCGCTAATTCCCTGTTAGGCCATGTTGACAGTCTATTGTCATGTACTATACTGTATAAAGGCCCTTTATTAATTCACTGTTTGTAATATTCTCAGATTTTTCAATATTTGCCAGATATTAAATAACGTAACTGTGTTCTGTGGCTGGGGAGGCGGGGAGCGGGGGGGGGGGTAAATATAACAACCAGCATATGGACCTCCTGCTGGCATGACTGGGGGAACAACTCTGTTAGATCACCTGGAAGAGGTCTGTCTTGAGATGAAACACCCTCTTGGCAAGGTCACCATGCTGAACCCCTTATTAAGAGTAATTATTACTTTAAGGTAATTATTTTTATTTTTTTTGGTTACTAATAAGTACATTATTTCCTAAGTATGCCCTTTAATCTATTAGTCATAGAACTCATAAATAATAGCAAAGAAGTAATTACATAAATATTTAGCTCTAATTAGTTTGTAAAGCGTGATTAATTCTAGTGGATTTAGATATTGAGGGCCTATTCAACTCTAATAAATGTGTCATTCATGCTTAATACATGACTAATACACTAGTTGTGGATTCTTGAAGCAACATGCTGTGGGTAATGTATAAGTATATATTTTTTAAATCGCTGAAATGCGGTCCCAGTGCTATTGCAAAGCTATCTGGGAAGTTCTGTACCAGTGTTGGGAAGTTAATCCATGACAGCTTGGACTGTGTGTGTGTAGACAGTGCGATCCCAGCAGTCATGTTCCACCAGCTTGTTGCAGCTGAATTGAAGAATTTTGATGTCTAGCTAGCTAGCAGCCCTTTCTGTGTTTTATAACAGGGACTTAGAAATAGGTGTCTGCTTTTATTAATTTTTTTTTTTTTCCTACAATACCACTGGTGGCGGATTTTAACATAAGGCAGTGTAGCCTACCAGTGTCTTCAGATTGAGGGTCTGAGTATGATTCCTTTTTGATATGAATCAGTGGTTGAATAAAATTTAGCCAGAGAGCGGATGAGTGTCGATGAACAAGAAGGTGGAGTAGAAAATACTCAACTATGCATCAGCTGCAGAGTCGCTTACAACAACGGCTCAACCGAAAGACGGAGCACAAGGAGGTTAAGTGACTTGCTCAGGGTCACACAATGAGTCAGTGAGTGAGCCTGGATTTGCACGTCATGTGGGTTTCAAAGTGCTGCTGAAGGGTAATGTATGTAGTTAGAAAGTGTTACATAGTTTACTAAGGAGTTATGAAGCTTATATAGTGTCCAACTCTAATAAAGTGTCCTCAGTATATTTTACAGCTTTTTGTCTTACATCTTACAAATAGTAAACAACTTAGGCATATGTTTTCTCCCTGAATAATATTTACACAAACAATGTGTGTATGTAACAATGTGATGTAGAACTGTACTTGTAACACTGTGTTTGCTTGTCTACAGAGAGATATGCTGGATGTGAGTCAGATTGTGAAGGACCTGGCATCAATGGTACATGAGCAGGGAGACGCCATAGGTAAGAAAATATCCAGTTACATTGCTCACCTTGTGTTTTTTTGTTTTGATATGTCAAATGTTTTTCATTATATTGTAATGATCTTGGTTCCCGCAGGCAAGTGCATCACACAGGGCGAGGCAATCCACACACAGGCGGAGGGCGGGCGCGAACCCACTAAAGCATAGCGCCGATACCGCTGTACAAAAGAGCCGGCTTCTTTGCAAAGAACGTATATCGGGCTTATGTCTTTGTGTGTGATTACGTCACCTACCAGCCCCACTGCTGCCTTCCCCCGTGCACGCTACAATATAATATGTCAGGCTAAACACCTGGGGCCTATAGTTATCATTTGTGCCTAAATAAATTACTTGATTTGTTCGTACGCATACAGCTTAGAATTGTTGCATGCATAATTAAATCTTGATTTATCAATGTTGCATAAGACACGTTTCTAAGTAATAAATTGTTTGCAAGTGGAAATTTGCATGTAAAATGTCCCTATATAGTGTCGTAGATAGCCCCGTGTGGTACATACCTCCCTCAGTGCTTGATCAATGCAGGTGAAGGAGGCAGAGGAAGGACACCAGGATTCTTTTGGGAAATTACTAGTTTTATTGCACACCCTCACTGTGAAAGTAAATTTAACCAAAATATGTGAAAATCTCCCAGTTCCAAATAATAAAACAAACCTTGCCGTCGATTTCACTATCTAAACAAAAGACTGCCTAACTATCAGAGGGGGTCTACTCCCTTTACCTGTGTAAAATAACAAAATAAATGTATTACTCATGGAGGCACAACCAATCTCCGGGGTCACTTGACAAGCATAAGTTCATATTATTGTTAGTATTATTAATATTTTTAGTAGTAGTAAAACATGACGGACTGATAACCTGCTTGGAACGGTGACTTAAAGTTGTTTTTTTTTTGCTTAAGTCCGCTGCAGTTGGTGCTGCTGCAATGCAAGCTTACTGTATACATCGCAAGCAGCATCAATTACGTGTAAATAACCAATGTGTATTTTTATTTAAATGATAAAAACATGATTACTGTTGTATATAATGTATTTTTAAACAACATGTGAATGTTTTATTCCATTTATATAGCTTGCCTGTATAATAATATGATTTTCAATCAAACATAAACGAGTAGCTATGATGACATCACCAGAAAATTATGTAAATTAGTACCGTCGAAGGTTCGAACCTTCGAAGGTCAAAATGTACCCTTCGTTACAGCCCTACAGTCCGTAGAATGCTTCCTCCTCCTTAAGAACATGTGGTTTGTGTAGCAAGTAAAATAGCAAAAGCACACAGCACCTATTTTCCCCAAACAAACCATAAAGAGAGCTGGCTTGGCACCTGCTGGCTTTATATGCTATTGCCACAGCTGGGCCCCTAATTGCTAATTAAAATGGAAGCACTCCCAGCTGTGGCTAATCATCTTGCTACCTACTGCATATACAGGTTTTACAAAACTACTGGCCACAAGTGGCCATTGTGGGTTTTACAACCAAAAATATAAATGGACAGGTAATTCCTTACCGTGTCACAATAGCCATATATGGTAAATGTAGGCGTCTGTCACTGTCCTGTTTTCTAGGCAAGTGCCCAAACTGCTGTTTTGAAGAATAAATTAATTGTGGGTCCCGCCTAGCCATTTAGCCACAGCATTTAGTAGACGGAGATGGGCATCACATGCAGTATAAGCATAAATTGAATGGTATTGTTTTCTGTAATTTGTTTTTAATTAATTCACTCTTAGTGCTTTAATTGCTACATGAGTACCGTCTATAGCACCGATCGTATTGAAGAACCCAGCAATTGAATGAAAATTCAGTTTTACTCAAATCTGTTATTCTTTCCAGTAGGGAAATTGAATGTACCGTGGACAGAGTGAAATGATTGAGTCTAAAACCCCAGGCATCACTGTGCTAAGAGGTTTGTGAAGTGCCAGTTATGACTGATCTGCCTTTGAAAGCTACCAGTGGCCAAAAAGCTAATAGTAGACATAAGTTGAATATATGCAGGAATAGGATGTGTGCGCTTGGTTGGACTGTGCAACTAAGGACCCAACATATTTGGTATATAACAGCAATCATTTATGAAATAATTATATGTGACAAACATCGCAATTTCAGCAATACTTGCATCAATGGCATAAACCAAATGAGAACGTTCTTATTTTACGTATTGCACTGATTGCATATCTTTAGTTTAATAGAAGTTTGCTCATCTTGCAGTACCATTATTGTAACACAAGGAAATGATCGCGCTCATGGTCCAGAGTGTGTATGAGTCTAC
Source organism: Huso huso (assembly GCA_036884735.1). Classification (NCBI taxonomy): domain Eukaryota; kingdom Metazoa; phylum Chordata; class Actinopteri; order Acipenseriformes; family Acipenseridae; genus Huso; species Huso huso. The sequence goes on along the minus strand of CM072665.1, from coordinate 36,785,869 downwards.
GATCATTCCCATGCAAACTTTTTTGTTGACAAATCACATACTTTCTGTTTGAACATGCAGGCGCACTGTTTAAAAGAGAATACTTGCGCACACACGAATGACAAATATAGGCCCGGTTTTACAGATCCAAGTGGGTGGATCTTGACCTGCACTGTCACACCATAGATTCAAGCAGCTTCACAGAATGCTGTCCAAAAAGCCTCAAAGCAGGACCAGACTAGCATTGCCAGAGCACTTATCAAACAATTATCACACCAGCTCTGGTGCTGTGCTGAGGTGGTGTTCTTGAATATTAAAATGGCAATGAAACACAGGGATACATTTTGCTTAAGAAGCTACTGTAAGGCCATACCAGGAACACCATGGACGACTCAGAGCATCCTTGACAAGCATCTCTTCTTACATTCTAGGAGGTACTAAAGCATAAGGAAAGAGGTGTCCAGTTCCCACAGGCTGGCACTCAGTGCTGTCTTAGTGCTTACACCTCAGAGGTACTAAACAATGTAACTTGTGCAGCGCTTCTCTTGCGGTTGGGTCTGGAAGAGCTGATCAAGAAGAACTGAGTCAACGCCAGAGAAAACAGGAAGGTCTCTTGTCTACATTTGTAAAGTAAGAGATGGGTCATCACCAAGGGAAAAGAAGCTTTGCCAACATTTGAGCGCTTATTGCTGCCAACTAGGTTACATACTTTATCTCCAATATCGCTGTCAGATTCACTATGACCACAAGATAGGATATTTCAAAAACAGCAAAGTCTTAATAGGTCAGTTTATAGGAAGGTTTAGGGTAGTTCAGAGTTTTAAATCAAATCCCAATGCATTCTGACTGAGACTGGTAAAAGGTACCCTACACATGGTTCAGCTCTTTTGCATACCTGTCCTAATTAATTTCCTGTTAAATAGGCCACTCCCTGTACATTCAACAGTATAGTTTTTGCACAAGGACAGACACCTTTTTTGTTGTTGTTGAAAAGACATTTGGAAACAAATTCATCATTTTTTGCAAATCCCATTTGGGTATACTGAACTTGGTATATCTTTTTTATTTAAAGTTTTTAATTGGCAAATTAGTATTTATTTTGTTCTCATTACAAAGCCTACAGAAAAACGCACTTTAGATTCCATACAATGATGAAGCCCTTTTGCAGAAGCTAGAGCTATTCATTATAACATTTTCTACTTTGACAATACAGAAGCTTTAATTGAGGTACAGTTTTCTGATAGACCCTCTTGTTCAATTTGCATTTGTGTCCATAATTGTTTAAAACACATCAAACCAACCTGTTTTAAAAAAAAATAAAAATAATAAAATACACAAATACAAAATAAAGGTTGCACCATCTAGAGCAGTGTTACTCATTAACAGTTATTCAGTGACGTCCAGTCGATTGAATGTGTGGGTAGGCATTACTGTCAGGCTGCATTACTGGATACACATTATATTATTAAAAAATCATACAGTATAAACCAGTATTGTTCTTTGATACTGTTCTTTGCCTATATTCATTTAGATAATTAATAATCTGAATTGGTAATACAAGCACCACATGGTAAAGAATATACAGAATAAATGCAAAAGTAGCTACACAATATTGCAATATACCGTATAAAGATCGTTATGTTTTCATGCTGACCAGTTCCCCATCAAATGTCAAAGCATGCTTCCCGACCATATTAAAATGCTTAAGTTCAACGTCAAACTTTACTACAAAGAAAACAAAGTTTTATCATCAACACAAATCACAGAGGCACAGAAAGGGTAGTCTCAGTTGCAGCAATCACATTTGCTCACATTTGCACTGCTCTTCTGTCCTGTTCTTCTGCAGATTAGTGAGTCTCTCCTTCTCTGCTGAGAGTAACGGCAATTCAGAAAGCTCTGTTTGACCAGTCCGGTTACAACTGAATGTCTGTATTCGCTTTAGTGCAGAAACAGAACACTCCACTGATACTGTCGTGGCAGGTATAGTTAACACCAGTTGTATTAACTTTGTGGCTTCAGTTAAAGTTTGTAGCAAGCCGTGCTGAAATGTGAAGTTCAGTAACTCCCCAGGCAATTTGTCACCACCTGGAAGTTGGTTACTTATACCTGGTTCCTTATTCACGGTATAGTTGACAAAGCAGTGTGTCCTTTTTATGTGTGTTTTAATTCATTTACACATCTTGCTCAATTAATATATTGCTACTATTTAAAAAAATAATCGCACCACCTTCTTCAAACCCCCCCCCCAGAAAATATCAATAACAAATCTGTATCATCAGCATAGCGGTACCCTATATTACCCGCTTGTTTTGCCCCATTTACCCCATTGGACGCTTTGCTCACTAAATATCGAGGTATCCCTACATAGTTTATCACCCCCTCTTTGCAAAAACACTAAAGATTTTAGTGAGCAAGCCGTTCCCCACGAGCAGCAGCACTCCAAAGTGTAGCCCATTATAACCAATACAGAACGCACAGGGGCATGTCTTTTGATGCCCCATTTACCCTCCTTAGACACCTTGCTCACTAAATATAGAGGTATCCTTCGATAGGGTATCGTCCCCACTTTGCAAAAACACTAAAGATTTTAGTGAGCAAGCCGTACCCCACAAGCAGCAGTACTCTAAATTGTAGCCCTTTATAATCAATACAAGCGTGGAAACTGTTACTGAGTTACAGTCTTTGCAAATGATGACATCCCAGATTATTGTATGATTTTTGCTGTTTTTGTATCAAAATCTATTTTAGGCCGGGACAAATACATATGGGTGAGATAGAGGGGTTCCCTGTGTGTGAGAATCAGCTTTGAAATAAGTGGCCCAAAACGATTTAACCCCTGAAATACCCCAGTTACTTATTCAATTTGTGTTACTGGCCAACTTGCAAACTATGCCATGTTTGCACGCTGTTTCTGTATCAAAATCCTTTTTAGGACAGGATAAATACATATGGGTGACATTTTATTTATTTATATTTATATAGCGCCTTTGACCAAGGCGCTTTACAATTATTAGACTAAGCGGTACAATCAAGAGAAATGGCGGAAGGAAAAAGGTATGTTTATTGGGCAAGGGTGAGGAAATAAAGAGTGGTGCTACTGTGAGAACAGAGGCTAGGGCAGGGTTGGGCAAACAAGCAGGGTCCTGACCGGAGGTTAGGGGCTAGGGCACGCAGTGGGATGGGCTAGGGTGAAAAGATGTGTTTTAAGGGAGGAGCAAAAACTGTGTAGGGTAGGTGACTGTTTTATATGGAGTGGAAGTTTATTCCAATGAAGGGGAGCCAGGAGGGAGAAGGTACGGAAACGGAATTGGGCACAGGGCGAGGGTGGGACCGAGAGGGACAACAGAGTTTGAGAGCGTAAGGGACGGGGGGGAGCATAGTAAGAGATAAGTGCAGCCAGGTAGGGTGGGGCGAGACCATGGAGGGATTTATAGACTAGAGTAAGGAATCTGAATACGCAGCAATAGTAAACAGGGAGCCAGTGTAGCTGAAGTAGAAGAGGGGAGGTATGAGAGGAGCGGGGGAGGTTGAAAATGATGCGGGCAGAGGCATTTTGAATTTGCTGTAGTAGTGTGAAGGCGTAGGAGGGAAGGCCAATGAGGAGGGATTTGCAGTAATCGAGGCGGGTGAAGATGAGAGCATGAACCAGAAGTTTAGCAGTAGAGAAAGAGATGGAGGGGCGTATTTTGCGGATGTTAAATAGGTGGAATCGACAGGTGCGTGTAGTGGCTGAGATATGATCAGCAAGGGAAAGGGTAGCGTCAAAGATGACGCCGAGGTTACGAGCAGAGATAACCGGAATGAGGGACAGGGGAGGAAATGAAATGGTGGGGGTGGGAGGTGGAGAAGAAGGGGAGGGAAAGAAAAGGATTTCAGTTTTTGATGGGTTAATGAGGAGGTAATGCCATCCAAGATTGGATAGCAGTCAGGCAAGCAGTTATACAGGTGGAAAGGTCAGGGGTGAAAGAAGGAAAGGAAAAGAAAATCTGGTTGTCATCAGCAAAGAAATGGTGGGGGGAGTTAAATCAAGAGATTAGAGCTTCAAAAGGTGAGGTGTACAGAGAGAATAACAAGGGTCCGAGGACAGAGCCCTGGGGAACACCAGCAGTCAGAGGGGAGAGGGGAGAGGTGAGCCGGAAACAGAGTGTTTCCCTCTGTGTGAGAATCAGCTTTGAAATAAGTGTCCCAAAACCATTTAACCCCTGAAATACCCCAGTTACTTATTCAATTTGCATTAATTGGATAACATGCCAACTTGGATTCCTATGCATTTTTATTGGTTGCACTTTGGAGTGCTGCTGCTTGCGGGGTATGTCTTGCTTACTAAAATCTTTAGTGTTTTTGCAGAGAGGGGGTGATGACCTGTGTAGGGATACCTCGATATATAGTGAGTAAGGCCTAAATATAATTGGTGAGGTAGCTGTTGCTGGTATTGAGAGAGGATTGGAATAAGTATAAAAACAAAACTCGTCCTGCTGCCTTTAGCCCAACGTAAGTAAACACGTGTTTTGTTATCCATCGAAGTAAGCAATAATGAAAATAGACAAATAGTTATAACTTACACAGTGTGTTAATAAAATGCATTATTATTATTATTATTATTATTATTATTATTATTATTATTATTATTATTATTATTATTATCATCTTACCCACGGTCTCCCAATATCTCACCACCAATATCTCCACTCGCAAAATGATTGGCAATATCACAATTTGCCCAAATTAAACTGCCGTTTGTACTCCCAGGGTATCGAATGACAGCATCTAACACAGACATTTTGGCATCTGAGATGGCTTGAATATTAACAGAATTAAAAACATTTCTGCATATGTACAGGTGCTCTTTCACAGCAGGGGACAACATTGGTATGAGATAAATCTATGGCAAATTTCTTGATCTAATAAATCTCACAGATTACAAAGTGCAGCACATGTAAAAAAAAAAAAAAAACTGAATTGTGATGTTATTTTAATATCTATCTATCTATCTATCTATTACTATCTATCTAAATTACTATTGCAACTCAATGTTAGTTCAGCGTGCACAGTAAATCCAAGATGGACTTCTGGGTTAATAATGCAGCAGGGCAGAAGAGCCCTGCATGTAGCTATGTAGCAGGAACCCTGCTTATAAATGTATTATTGTGGGTTTATTTAATGAATGGTTTGTGTGGTAGTATTGTACTATGACTTTAAATATAGATATGAAATATAGTGTATGATTATTGTATTATGTTGCATTATTTTGTTATACACTTTTTTTAATAGTTAAATGGCAGAGGCGTGTGGCAATGTGCTCTATCCCGAATCTCATCTAGATCCCTGTGTGCATTTGTGTGTTATATGTTGTGAATATGACCCTGGTCCTTTTTTCATTTTTCAAGTCAAAGAATCCCCATTGACGTCTATACCTTTTAGGATTTTAATGTTGGTGTATTGTAGTTGGTCACGACACACTAGGGATATAATGTGGGTAATGAGCATAATGCATTGTGTTTTAAAATGTATAATTGTATTTAGACATTGTCTAGGGATTGTCAACACTATCACTTCTTCGTGCATTTAAAGATATTTAATATGTGACTTTACACTATTAAATTTCATTTTATGTGTCTGCCCAATTTTAATTCATCATTTTGAATGTTCTTGCTGGTTGTGGATTCAAGTGAATAATTAATTGGTAATTGAATCCCACTTTTTCCCACAACAGTATATAATCGACTTTTCTTTGGTCCATTTTAAGGCTCTGTAATCCATGTGCATTTTTTTTTTTTTTCAGTTTGAGAATTAACTTTTGGGGACTTTGGGTGTTCGACATTTTTGAGTTGTCCATTTTCAATGTGAACAGGAGAGAGAGGAGGATATTGAGAATTAAAATTTAAAGATAAAAGATAACAATTGTCTCCCTTTTTTACGATACTTGCTTGTTTTGACTCACCGTGTTTGTTTGTCTGTCCTGCCTAGGGTTTTTTTATTTTTTCTTATGTTTTCTCTGTTTTTTATTTAAAACTGGATTGCACAACAGATTAGTTTGCTTTGTAAAAATTTGGAAAAGTAATCATTACTATTTTTGAATTTTTTTTTTTTATTTTTCCACTGTCTGTTTAGTGTTAATTCGGTTTGTTTGCTATTTTTTCTTCTATTTTATTTTGGCCTCAAGTGCCGCAATATTGTCCTTGGCCTTTCTAACTTCCTTTTGACTTTTTTAAAACCTTTTATTTATAATAAACCGCCACGATTTAAGCAAGCACCTTCATCATTTCACCTCATCTGTCCTAGTTTGCTTTTCTAAAATTGTGTTATTCATTTTCCTGGGATCTGCCAACGGCACCATTCTGTCTTCAGCCAGCCGCATGCCTGTTCTAGTCGGTGCCTTGACAAATTGATAAAGTCATTTGTCATTTATTTGCAGCTTGTCATTGGGTTTTCCCATTTTTCAGTCTACATCTCGTGAGAATGTCATTGTATCAACAGGCAGCTGAAGGAATTATTGCCCTTTGAATTTGTGTCCATTATTCTGACCATATTGATTCTGCATTGTTTTCTTTATATTTGTCAAAAAGTCTTTCCTATACAGTGTGTTGAAGAATGTGGTCATCTCAGACAACCAAGATTGATTAAGTGTTTGTTCTAATCTGGAGTTGATCTTAGAGTTGCCACCCATTCTGGTTTTGCCTGTCCCCAACAATCATGACCTCCCTTCTTTTGATGGCTGGTGCAATAGGGTCCTGAATTGTTCTTTTTGAGGCAGCTGTTCTGGGAAATCTGTAAGACATTACATATACTTAAAAGTATATGATTTTTTTTTTTTTTTAAATGACTCTGGTGTCCCTTTTTTTTGTAAATCAGAGGTGGCAACCCTAAGATGAAACCTGCAGCTTTTGTTTGCTGACCAAGGTGGGTGTTCAAGGTGGGTGTTCAAGGAGAGAGAGAGAGAGAGAGATTGTACAATTTCAAACAAGCCTATAAACTCCAGATTATACGACCTCAATATAAATGAACACAAAGCAGTGCTGAGGAATATAATAAAACAATATTACAAACAGAAAAAAAACAAAACTTAAAAAATAAACCAAATGAAAAATGGTTTGACACTGAGTATAAAACAACTAGAAAAAACAATTAAGCAAACTATCCAACCAAAAACACAGAGAACCCAACAATCCGGAACTACGCCTCAGGTACTACATTGAAATATTATAAACACATTCTAAATAAGAGGAATACAGTATGTGTCTAAAAAATGAAGCCAAATTGAGGAAACCATTGACCAAAACTCCTTTTACGAACTATGGAACAAATTAAAGACTTAAAAAACTGACAATGAATTGGCAATCAAAAATAGTAATATTTGGAAAAAAAAACTTTGATAAACTCTACCAGAAATTAGATATAAATTAACTAAATTTTGACCAAAATTCAATCTTAAAAAAACTGAAACAATTGGAAGCAATAATTAAAGAAAACCAGAACCCACTCGATTTCCCAATAACTGTACTGGAGATGAAAGATAAACTCCAAGCCCTCAAGCCCAGGAAAGCCTGTGGGCCCGACTGCATCAACAACAAGATGCTGAAACACAGCAGCCCTGGGCTTTAGGAGGCCCTTCTCAAATTATTCAACTTCATTTTGAGTGTGGGCTGCTTCCCTGACATATGGAACCAAGGTCTTATAACCCCAATTCACAAAAGTGGAAACAAATTAGATCCCAAAAGTTACCAAGACATCTGTGTGAGCAGTAACCTGGGGAAGGTGTTCTGCAGTATCATTAACGTCCGAATACTGACCTTCGTTACCGAGCACAGTGTCCTGAGTAAGAGTCAGATTGGCTTTCTACCAAACCACCGCACCTCTGACCATATTTACACCCTTATCAACAAACATGTCCACCACAAAAATAAAGGAAAAGTATTTGCTTGTTTTATAGATTTAAAAAATAGCATTTGACTCGATTTGGCATACAGGTCTATTCCTCTGAATTCTTCTGTCAATGTACACAGAAAGTAAGTGTGGTATTAAAATTGGCAACCAAAGACGTTTTTCACCCAAGGCCGTGGAGTGAGACAGGGCTGCAGTCTGAGCTCAACACTGTTCAACATCTACATTAAGGAGTTGGCCACGATGTTGGAGCAGTCTGCAGCCCCTGGACTCGCTCTACATGACAAAGAAATTAAATACCTGCTCTATGCAGATGACCTGGTCCTGCTGTTACCTACAGAGCAAGGGCTGCAGCAGAGCCTGGCACTACTAGAGCAGTACTGTCAGAAATGGGCACTGACAAGACTAAAGTTATGTTATTCCAGAAGAAAGCCATATCTCAGGGAAAAAGGTACCGCTTCACCCTGGGCAACACCACCTTAGAGCATAGCACCAGTTACCTGGGTCTGAAAATCAGTGTGTCAGGGAGTTTCAACCTGGCTATAAATGCATTAAAAGACAAAGTAAGCAGAGCTTTTTATGGCATAAATTAAACCACCAATAAAAATTTGGCTAAAAAATGTTGACAGCGTCATTCAGCCACTTCTTCTACATGGTAATGAAGTTTGGGGTCCCTTTATGAACCCTGATTACAACAGATGTGATCAAAGCCCAACACAAAATTTATATGTACAATTCTGCAAAAACCTATTACAGGTTCACATGAGTGCAGCTAACAGTGCTTGCAGGGCTGAACTGGGTCGGTTCCCCTTACTCCACTCCATACAGAAATGAGCATTGAAGCAAGCGTCCAACAAAACTCCCAGCAGCAAAAATGAGAAAAAACTAATTAAATCACATAATAAACTGGAATGCTATTCGATCCTAAAAAAGAGTTTACCCTGGCAGAATATCTTGTCAGAGTCAAAAATACAAAACAAAGGCAGATCCTGACCAAGTACTCAATAACCACAGCATGGCCATTGAAACTGGCCGACATAAAAAATCCTGGCTAGCCAAAGAAAATAGGCTGTGCTGTCACTGTGATATGGGAGAGGTTGAAACAGAGATCCACTTCATGTTACACTGACCCCAATACAAACAAACCAGGGACATGTTCTTCCCAAAATTGGCCAATCAGGTCACAGAATTCCCTTTACTCTCTTACATGGAGAAAATATCAATCCTGTTAGGAGAAGAGCAGCAGACAGCAATGCTCGCTGCCCAGTATGTAACCACCTGCCACAACCTGAGAGAAACAGTCTAGACACTCTGCACAGGAACCAGACATTACTGTTCATGATTGGTATTATAAATATGGAAAGGCGTGGGGGGTGGTAATGAGGGTGGGTGTATAGAGGGAGGGAGGGGCAAAATGAAGTGGGGAACAGGGGGGTTATCTGTTTGTATTTTGTCTCTGTTGATGTTTGTTGTTTAAGTGCTTTGGCAAACCTAATTTTATTTTGTCATGCCAAAAAAGCTTTTTTTTTTATTTGAATTTGAGAGTGAGAGAGCGAGATAGAGAAAAAGAAGATAACAAATGAAATAAAATAAAAATACTACAGTTGCTACGTGTGCTGAAAGGACCAGCACGGTACTTGTTTTGGGTGGATAGTTGTATGAGCGGCAGGGTATGTCCTAAAACAGGATTTGCGTTGCAAAATTGCTACTTGCGGTTGCTGTCTGGCTGGCGCAAATTTCAGTCAAAATCGCCGATGTCGCAGCCCTGTGAAAGTTTTATGAAACCCACATTTTAATCTGTGAGGTGCCTGCGACTGCGATTCAGCGCAAATCACTTTTTTGAAACGGGCCCCAGGTTATATATAAATACCATACATGGTAGAGAAAAGCAGCTTGGGAGGCAGCTTTTGTTGGGCCTATTAAGTGGAAAAATATTATCAATCTTGTTTTTGCAGACAATTACACAAGAAGCAAAACCTAAAAATATATAAATGAGAATCTGTAACAGCAGTGCATCACACAACATGGCTCGTTACATTAGCCTACTATCTAAAGAATCCAAGAATTGTTCTGAGTAGCCCAAGTAAACTTATTTTTACTATTTAAGCTGCTATGATTACATTTTAGCAGTGCAGTTCTACATATCAAATACAAAACAAATATGCATTTACAGGACTCGAATATTGCGATGGCCATGCGCCATTGCCGTGGGTGCCCTTCTCAATTGCCTCAAATCATTTGAAATATATGCATTTAACAGATATAGGAATATTCATGTTTCAGAAATGTCAAGTTTTTTTTTAAAAACACATCTTACAAAATAAACTCATTACACAAAACAGTACATCTTGCACAAAACCTTTACCAAAGTATTTTTTTACTTTTTTACTTAAGGTTTGACATTTTTGCTATCCAATAGCTTCCGCATATTAAGTGGAAACATATTATCAATCTTGCTTTCGCAGACAATTCTCTCTCTCTCTCTCTCTCTCTCTCTCTCTCTCTATATATATATATATATAGAATCTGTCAAAACTACTAGGCAAGCAGTGCCTACTGCACGCCGCAGTTATTGCGTACAGGCTGCAAAAACATGTGTTCTCCTCTATATCGTGTTTCATCTTTTTAAAGTTCATTTTAATTAAACACTTTATCTTGCAGTTTGCATTTATTTGCTGCCATATTGTGATGTGAGATCCTGCATCAGACTTCCCTAATTACCCCTGGTAGTCTCTTCATATGGGATGATTAACAGAACGGGACATTTATTAAGGCCATCATTACGGATCTGCCATTTAAATCCCCTTTGGACCACTGCACAAATCACCTTAATTCTTTTCTTGAATTCTCTATAATGTCCTGTTGTCACCTGTAGTTGTTACTGCAAAGACAGATTGACCCAATTAACCTGAGATCATAACAGCTAGTCTGGTGAGTAACACAAAAGAGTGTATAGTAGATGGAGCCACTGAACTCGATTAATTGCATCACATTTTTGTCCATTCCATGTTAACTAGTGGATTGCATATCTTAGTAAGCTAATGTAATGAGCCGTGTTGTGTGATGCACTGCTGTTACAGATTCTCATCCATGTCAGAGAGATGAAGTTTAAAGCTCTATAACCACATATTTAACGAAGACAACCCTGGTTCTTCTGCAGAGTGGTTAAAATGCTTTCTTACTGTGTAAATGTGTAGCTGAGTTGGATAATGAAGCCTCTTATACATTACCACTGTAATTCATGCCAGAATTGTAAAACAATAAGGCCGGTCTTTTCATCCTTTTTCAGTCTGAGATTAGAGACGAGATGTGTAAACGGCTTCTGAACATGCTCTGCATTCCCGAAGCTGCTTTTCTGGTTTCTTTGTCCCGCTGTGTATCACTGTTCAAAGGCGATCTTTCAGCTGCTGGTTTAAGTGTAGTATGACTGGACTGATGATCAATTCATCACTCAGACTCTCTTCCTTGGGATTCCCCTGCACAACTTGTTTTACAGATTTACAGCCGGTCTTGCAGGTCGTGCACATAGTCAGGGCCCACTAGAGCGGGGTCGTCCTCTGCTTCAGGCAGTCGGCCAAAGAGTAGATCCACGGGGCTACGTCGCTCCCTCCCGAACATCAAAGCTGCCGGAGTGCACCCTGTGGACTCCTGGGTAGCCGTCCGGTAGGCGAAGATGGCCAGTTCCATCCAGATATTTAATAAAAGTTGTAAGTTGCTAATGGATCTCAACATCATACTATAAAGTGCATTTTTAACTCTGTGATTTCGTCCAGGGCCTCATCGATGCGGGGGAGCATGTAGGTGGCCTTCTTCGTGACCACATTAGATGACACATCAACATTAGATGACACAAAACCAGAGGCTGCCGTCTTTCTTCGCCGAGAGCACTATGGGAGCCACCCAGGGGATTTCGGATGGCTTGATCACCCCATCGGCAGCCATCTCCCAGATGATGCCCTAGGGCATGGCACTGTACCCCACCAATCATGCAGGGAACATGAATGTGGCTAGCCTGGCTGACCAGCCCTACTATCATGGTGTCTTCGTTAGTCGCGGGAGTAAGCTGTACATCACGGGCAGGCCTCCACTTCCCTAGGCCAACCCGTGATCTTTTGCTGCCCCACATTTCCAGCACATGCGGTGGTCGAACGGGGTCCCTGGCATCAGGCTTGTTGGCCGACCCTGGCAAACAGCCACACTGTCTACTTCTGTGGGCACTTTGGGGGTGGCCTGCGCAACTGTGTGCCCGTCTCTACCGCTGCCTGTCTATGAATGGGGGAGAGCGGTCTGGGCCAGTATGAAGATCTGTTCTAAACGGCGCACCTCCTGTATAGCCTTCCCTAATGTCTTCTGCTCCACTAAAAGGACGTGCCGCTGTAGTTCCCCTGGTGTTTTCACCCAAATAAATGCATCCCTCCCTATCTTGTCCCTAGCTTCGTTGGACAGTTCTGGGTATGCCTTCTGTATTAACATGATTACATCATTGTCCAGTGCCCCCAGTACTCACCCAGTCGTCTCCATCGCTCCTTCAGCCGCTGCTGCCAGAGTGATGTATTTGGTCCTCTCCCCCGTCGGTAGAGTTAAGATGCAGCTCTGCGCAGAGATCAACTGGCCTCCCTTCTCGGCCTCTGACCACTGGTTCACTAGTGCAAACGCTTCAAACACGCTCTGCAAAGCCTTACAGTTGCCCCGTCCATCAAACCAGTTTGTTTTGATGCGCAGAGATGATGTCACCACTGCACCCTGCATGGTCATTGTTGGTCACACCTCCTTTTCTGCCATCCCCGGCCTCGCGTAGGGAGACCCCGCACCTCAGATCCAGTGCCCACAGGATCTCTTCAATCTGGCACCAGGCATCCTCGCACTGTCGGCGGACCAAGTGCTCAAACTCACCCGTCCGGCAGTTCTTCAACCTCCGCGGCCCCCGTCGCTCCTGTCCGGACTTGCCACTGCCACACTGGCTCCCCCCCTCATTGTCTGGCTGTGGTGGTCGCATTCGCTAGCTTTTTTAACCGTTTCATCTCCATCCCACTTTTTCTGACACCAATGTAGCTTTCTCGGGTTCTTGGGATAAAGATGAGACTGAGGCTGTGATGGAGTTGAAGGCTCAAGCCGTTTATTTTTAATACAAATAATCAATAAAATAAAATCATAGAGTAAGGCAAGGGAACTGGGAGTCGAAAATGAAAATAAAATGATTAATCGTATTTATCTTTCTTTACCCTACCCCTTTTTCACACTCTATCTCCCCATAACACACCCTTCTCTCTTACTCTTGCCTCCCCCAATCTCCCGGTCTTTTCCACGCACCCTTATATCACCGCGCTCTCCCCGCCCCCATGTCTTTTGCACCATTCCTGCAACCCAGTTCCCCTACACAAACATCCACACACAAAGCAATCCCTGCACGCACACACCACCATGCAAACCCTGCACGCACACACCACCATGCAAACCCTGCACGCACAAACACACCATCTACACTATCCTGATTCACCCCCTCACCCTAGGATCGCTACAATATTGTGTTGAAAAGCCTTCAAGCTTTAGAGGAAGTCATTTATAATGTTGTGTTGTGTCAGTGAAACAATGCTATTTATGCTTTTGGTTAATATTTTCTTGTGTTCAAATTCAGTTGTGTTCAGAGGTAGACAGGTAGATAGATAAAATAAATAATTGTTTTGTGATAGTATACCAATGTTTCGATTTCACAGCTGCTGGTTACAATAACAGTACATGCTCTTAGAGTGTATTTTTCTGTATTGGTTTCTCTTCATAAAGGTGTCATTTAAGAAATGTCCAATTTGTTTATTTTAAGCTTGCACAGATGAAAAATAACAGTTATATTGACAATATTAGCAACATCACCATATCTAGCTACGGTATGTGGAAAATACTTTAGAGCAGAAACATTATTTAGGCACATAAATAAGCAGGTGCCAATCAGATTAATTGAAAGTTGCAAATAATTGTTGATGAATTGACACAGCAAACATTAAATAATGACTAAAAAGCAATGCAGAATTCACACAGAATACAATGAGAGTAGCATCTACAGCAGCATGCAGCATGCTGAGGTGAAAGCCCTGGCAATTGTGCAGCAACTGTGCCTGGTGGGTCCGCGACCTGGGAACTCGGGGCTGTGGTTCCTCCCTCTCTGGCACTCGGGGCGGCGGCTCCTCCCTCTCTGGTACTCGGGGTGGCGGCTCCTCCCTCTCTGGCACTTGGGGCGGTGGCTCTTCCCTCTCTGGCACTCGGAGCTGCGGCTCCTCCCTCTCCAGTACTCAGGGTGGCGGCTCGTCCCTCTCTGGCACTCGGAGCGGCGGCTCTTCCTTCTCTGGCACTCGGGGCGACGGCTCCTCCCTCTCTGGCACTCAGGCCGGCTGTTCCTCTCTCTCTGGCTCTAGGGGTGGCAACTCCCCCTTCGCTGGCTCTCGGTATGGCAGTTCTGTCTGCAACTGCACCTTCTGTTTCTTGCAGCATGCCACTGTGTGCACGAACTCCCCGCAGGCGAAACACCAGCTTTGGTCCTCCAGGTTACTGAGGAAGTCCTCTAGTTCGCCAAACAAGGAAGGGGTCATCTCAAACTTCTCGCTTTGGAGCACAACCCTGGCCTACCTTCAGTCAGGAAGCGCATAGCAGGGTGACAGACAGAGGAGCTGTATACCAGAGTGGTTGGAAGAGTTGACAAATGATGATCACGGCAGGAGCTGCAACAAAGAAAGATTTTAATAAAGAGAAAATACATTCTGTAGCGTTAATGGAGTAGTGTAGTTATTCCATGAATGAGGATGGTCTGTTGTTGTAAAAAATAAAAAATTCAGCAGCATTGAGTACAAAAAATATATCTGATGCTAGATCTCCCAACACCATATAATTAAAATGATCCACACATTTATGTAAGGTTAGCAATTGTTTTAGGACAGTGTAAATAACATGCTGTAACATGTTGTCTAAGTGCATACTATGGTTTTACACTGTCATTACGGACATAAAAGTGGAATATGTATTTATTTATTCTAAAAACTGCATTTTTCCAAGATAATTACTCTATCAGACTCATTTTCAGCGTGATCTCCGGTTTTGTTCTTAATCCTCTTAGAATCTATATACAAGCATTAGAACCTATATTTTCTGTGGTACTGTTTCTTGTAATGCAGCAGAGATTGTACTGAACAGGGACACAGGAAGTTCTGCCCAAGATGGGCAAATGGATTCCAGCACAGTCGGCCTGCACAAGAGCGGACAGAACCATTTCCTCTGAATATCTGACCTTGCATCAGTAACTTCCGTGCCCTTATCCCATATGTTGTATTGTGCAGAAAATAAATAAGATCAATCTACTCCCACATAACACTGAAACTTACTGAAAGATTCAGTGACACGCTGAACTTCATGATCAGATATTCTACCCTATAGACCTCGTTGAAAATTCTTCAATGTGTGTCTCAGCCAAATATTCCCCAGCCTGTCATTAGATGTTTTTTGGAAACTTGCTTTCTAATTAGTACTAAATTCACTTGAAAAGGTGAGCTGTGAGTGTAAGAGAAAAATAAGCTTATATACATACTTAACAGTCTCCCTTTGCTCTCTGCTGCAGAGAAAGAGAAGGAGGCTCTTATACTCTCTGACAGCCCCCCTCTGCTCTGAGCTGGTGGAGCAATGAAATAGAAAGATGCTCATACTCTCTGAACATCCTCCATCTGCTTTCTGCTGGTGCTGCAGAGAAAGAGAAAGGAAGACTATTCTCTATTGCTAGCAAGTTTCAGTCATGTTGGAAGGTACAGTATTTCCATATCCAAGACTGCACAATGTACTGTTGATTCACCAGGAACATTCTTAAAAGCATAGACCACCTGGGTGATGTATTAATCTCCTAATTAACTTGACTAAATACTAAAAAATGGTGGTATGTTTTAGGCAGGGAATAATAAGATCTTCTGATGTTTAAGTGAACAAAACATTATGTGCTTTATGAAAATGAGCTGCGGAAGATTTCCATTTCACAGAAACAAAATAAGGAAGGTGATCTTTGAAGAATGATCACGCATACCTCCAGAAGAATTTTAAAATCGTGAGACTTGAAGTCCCCTAACAGTGTTCTCATTCTTGCTATCTTCTAGTTTGTACCACAGATGTGTGCTTATTTTTAGTTTTATTTATTCAGTATCTTAGTCTTTCTTGTTGAGTACATGTGCTTGAACATGCTCGGTTAAGAGCAAGAAGCAGGTTTTAGGCGTAGGTTGACTAAATCCTTATCATGAAAAAAAAGATAAAGTCCTTAAAAGTCCTCAGCTCAAAATATGAACTGATTTTCAAAAGACTCAATTTTGACTAGCCTATTTAGAATTTGATTAACTATCTAGATGTTTAATAATAGTTGTAAGTTGCTAATGGATCTCAACATCATACTACAAAGTGCTTTTTTAACTCTCTCTGTTTTCTGAATAATAATGTCTTGTACAACCATTTCACATTCAAGCACAACCACTCCAGATCCTCAGCCCCAAAATAATACCATTAGACAAGCACAATATGCATATATTAAAACTAGAAATAGTAAAGAGGAAAACAATCTGAATTACCATTTTATTAAACTTGCCTGGAGTACTGTCGGAGGTCACATGTCATCCTATCTTCTCTGTAGATGGAATATCCCTGTGCAGTTCCTTATATGTTTACCACAGTAAATGTACACAGTAATTTGGTAATACTGTGCATGTACCATAGTTTATCATGATTTGCCATGTTTTTTTTTTTTTTAATATTCATTACTATACCTCTGGGCTTTACAAAGCTTACCCATGCTTTACCATGCTTTAACTGTGTGTCACAGTTAGTAGGCTGGGCATGAACCAGCTACATCGCACACTGTAAGCAAGCATCTTAACCACTAAAAGAGACTGGCTTGTTTGCATTCATGCTTATAGTGCTTTTAACCTCATTTCATCTCACCGACGGGACAGAATTTTGAATGTTACATTTTTCTATGCTTTTACTATGGGAAACTTGTTAGGGTTAGTAACTGTGAAGATGGTTCATATGACCCAAGTTTTGAATTACAGTGACTGGATGCACTCTCCCAAAGGGTATACTGCCCTCAACGTGTATACACTATTGGTTACTTTCTGATCTGAGTGTATCTTTTCCCTTGCCATCTAATAAGACAACCAACCTTAATTAACATATTCTCGTCGAAATTGTTATTTTGTTGGAACCCAAAACACAATTTATTTTCAATATAAAGCAAAGCATACTTTAATAAAACAAATATTTTTAATGGAGTTTTTTTGAATAACTGTAGTTTCTATGGTCTCTAGACCATGAAGTGGAGCTGATTCAGGAAACACGTGGAATGATATTACAGGAACCATCTCCTTTCCTGCTCAGACATTGGCTCCCTTGGTGTTTAAGGATTTTACCCTTGAATCACTACCAGCATGGGACCAAAAACATCTGGCTTCATACCACAAACTACACTGGTACTTTAAAGCATTGTTAAGACTATTAAACTTGTGTCTTTTTACTAAGGTATTGTAAGGAGGCATAGAGCTTAAACATTTTTTTTTTTTTTTTGGGGGGATTAGCTTGAAAATGATGTATGGTTGGTAGCAGGGTGGAAACTTATGTACTTGGGATGTAATTCACTTAATATCCTGGTTGAATTAGACCAGATAATTGCACATCACCACTCAGACTCCTTTATTGTAACTCTCTTGCTGCAGAAGAAGTGACCCAAGGAACACAGCTGTCTCGACAGTGGAGCTTAGACACTATAGCCTTAAAACTGAAAATAAAGATATGTCCCATAGCTGTCGAGGGAAGCAGGAATGGAGAGTAAACAAGACTTGACATCTCCTTGTGTAATGGTCTGAACAGAGTGTCAGCAAATCACACGGAATGCATCCTTTGTTCCAAATAGCTGGACAGTACTATAGCTGCTTTAGGAGAGGGGTGTGGTATAGTCTCTTCATGGTCAAGTCTGGCCGGCGGCAGAAATAGTGGACACAGAAGTGGATGACTGCATTTCAGCGCTTCTTGCACACTTTTATTAAATAACAGAACAAGCAAAATTTGGATTTGTTTGGTTTAATCCACCAAACAAATCCAAATCCAAAACACAACCCAAGCACAACTATCCCGGTGCATAAACAAGGAGCACAACCTGCTGCTCCCAGTCTTCTCCCTAAACTAATCTCTCCTTGAACAAAAGAGCTGGTTCTTCCTTTAAAGCATGTGGCTTGGCTTAATAGAGCCTCAATTAATTAATTAAGCTCTAACCACTTAAAACTATGTCTACTTTATTCACACAATCCAAAGAAAAACCCACTATCTACACATGCAGGGCTTTTGTACGGAAGCGTCCTAGTGCCAATGAAAAAAAAAATGAAAAAAAAATCTCCTAGCTAGGAGAAAAAAAGTCCTACGTAGGACTTTTTATCTCCTAGCTATGAGAAAAAAAAAGTCATAGCTAGGAGATAAAAGTCCTACGTAGGGGGGATGGGGTAAATGAATTCAGTTGCTTTAAAAAACAGCATACAAAGTTACACACACGTGAGGAGAATATTTTAACAATCAGAACCGATTAGTAACGCGCTGTCATTAACCCGTTCCGGGCCAGAACTCTCTTTTTATCACCAAAAACCTCCCGGAACACTGGGTTCCGATGCTTCAAAGACGACGAAAATTATACACACAATACAACTAAGTGAGGACCTCATAACACTATTGAGAAAACCCACCGAACTGACCTTTAACTGCCCGTTCTGTGCAATAAACAGCTGTATAGACAAAACCGCCCGGAACAGGAGGTTCCGAAGCTGCACAGAGTATGAAAATGATACACACAATACAACTAAGTGAGGACCTCATAACACTATTGAGAAAACCCACCGAACCGACCTTTAACTGCCCATTCCGGGTAATAAAACAGTGTATTTATTTTGTTTGTATATGATCCTCTCTCTCTCTCTCTCTCTCTCTCTCTCTCTCTCTCTCTCTCTCTCTCTCTCTCTCTCTCTCTCTCTCTCTCTCTCTCTCTCTCTCTCTCTCTCTCTCTCTCTCTCTCTCTCTCTCTCTCTCTCTCTCTCTCTCTCTCTCTCTCTCTCTCTCTCTCTCTCTCTCTCTCTCTCTCTCTCTCTCTCTCTCTCTCTGATTAATCTGATTAAGTTAAAGATTTGAGGTTATTAGCACCAGGTTCTTTCATTTGGGCCAGAGGATAAGGTATTGACCAAGTACAACACAAACACACAATAAAAATGCCAGGGATGTAAAATAGTCAAATTTATTTAAAACACAATTTCGTTTCAATTCTCATATTGCACAAACTACTGCTATCTGTTAGTTAAAGCGTTTCAGCCAAATACTTCAATTCGATACACTGTTTCAAGGGTTCAGTTGTGCTTTCTCAGGCATTACAATGTTACATAGTTTAATATAGCAGCAACTAATTTAGAGCAAGAATACATTGTTTCATTTCTCTCTCGTATTCAGACAGTAGGTTCCAAAATTAAACACAAACATGTTAGTTTGTTTATCCTGTTTATTTTATTTATTTATTTATGCATATGACACACAATGTAAAAACGAATTAATTTTTTTGAAGAAGAAAATGGAGAATGCATCAAGGTTTCTGTATTTGAAGTCACCCTGCATAATATTAAAATCTAAACTGTTTTGCTTTGTTTGCTCGTTTTTCCTTACATGTTGTAAACTACCTAATTGTAAGATAGTGTGTTTGCTTGCCTTTGCACTGAATTGCATTGTATCCATTTTGTATCAAATATAGCCTATGTACATATATGAATATGTTAAATACATTTAAATACTTTTTTTTATCATTGTAAGTAAGAAGAACAAAAAAATTGTGCAAAAAATAAATGTTGTTTTACTGTTGGAGCTATATGTACGTGTTATTTTTATTTTTTAATCACATATAACTGTTACAGTTAGGGGCTACCAGCAATTCTAAACAATGAGAGAGAGAGAGAGCGAGAGAGAGAAGATTATATACAAACAAAATAAATACACTGTTTTATTACCCGGAATGGGCAGTTAAAGGTCGGTTCGGTGGGTTTTCTCAATAGTGTTATGAGGTCCTCACTTAGTTGTATTGTGTGTATAATTTTCGTCGTCTTTGAAGCATCAGAACCCAGTGTTCCGGGAGGTTTTTGGTGATAAAAAGAGAGTTCTGGTCCGGAACGGGTTAATGACAGCGCGTTACTAATCGGTTCTGATTGTTAAAATATTCTCCTCACGTGTGTGTAACTTTGTATGCTGTTATTTAAAGCAACTGAATTCATTAAAGTGCCGTTCCGGCTCGTTCCGGTTTTTACCCCATCCCTTCTACGTAGGACTTTTATCTCCTAGCTATGACTTTTTTTTCTCATAGCTATGAGATAAAAAGTCCTACGTAGGACTTTTTTTCTCCTAGCTAGGAGATTTTTTTTTTTCATTTTATTTTTTTCATTGGCACTAGGACGCTTCCGTACTTTTGCCCTGTCACAGAGGTGTTGTGACTTTGATCAGCAAAGCAGGAATGTTTGGCAAGATGCAAAGTCATGCAAGTGAAATATTAGTGAAATCAAATAAAATCACACAATAAACTGAATTTGCTACTGACATGCAACACTGTTTGATAAATGTCCCAGGACAATATTCTTCAATGGAACATCCATCCTCCTACAGTTGTCTAAACTAATTTTATTCCACTTGATTATGCAACAGAGCTTGCTTTTAAGTTCGATGGTAATATCTTTGTTTTTGAACTGCAAGGTTTGAGGTTTGCATCCTACCCTTGACTTTTCATTCAGTTCAATGGGCTGAGATGATGGTTCATTCCTATTGGAAGAAATCCTAACCTCTGTGTTTGAACCAGGTAATTAAATATGTGTGTTGTTTATGTTATTATAAGCATGCTGGCCGGGGAGACGTGATTCTCTAAAGTTGCTCCAGATCCAGAGTGGTTCCGGTTTATGAGCCCAGTGTTGAAACAACTAGTCCAGGTGAAAGTGCATTGGTGTTTACACAAGCTTTGATTAGTTAATGATACTGAAATTAGCATAAGACACGTACTTACTTGCCAACTATATAAACAACAATAACAAGAACAACATTTTAAACCTTGGAAGTCGCAACAAATTTTTACCCTGAAACATATGGTTTGTGGTTCACGTCTAGCCGTTGTCTTTCCATTAATTTCATATTGACATTCAATTTATTTCACAATGTAGCATCGTTGCATCCACTGTACAATAAAGCATTGCTCTTTGTGGATTGCGTTTCTGCAACACTGTTTAGTGCAGAACATTTTTAATGCCAGCACGTAGCATAAAGAACATAAAGTTTTGACAAGTACTGTTTCTGGCACAAAAAGTGGGGGACTGAATGCAAACTGAGTACCTTATGCCTGCCAGCCGTCAGGCATGTCCAGATGAGCAGTTATATACCGTACTGGAAGTATTGCCTTACATGTAATCCCACCATTACTCTACAGAGATCACTGTCACACAAACTCTTGCTCTGTCTCTTTAAATGGATCTCTGGTGCAGTATAATAATCATGTAAACTTGCCAATAAATATGCAGAATATACTAAAATGGAAATAATGTAGATCATTTTTTGTATACATTTTTTTTTGTAAACATTTTTTCCAATGCAACACTTCACAGTATCTATTAATAATTTATTGAGCAGTGTGGTGAATTTAGATGTATTCCTGCATCATGCAGTGAATATTATGACCAGCGTTTGCAAACTGCAATGAGGTAAAAACAAAACTAATGTTCTAATTAAACGAATCTATGTACTAAGGCATAGTTGTCATTATTTAGAAACCGTTCAAAACTGTAAATTGCTGTACACATTTACCAAAATAAACTTTTATCAGGGAACTGTGGTTTAAAAGTCAGATTGTAGGTTAATAAATCATGTATGTGATAAAATAATGTTGGTCTGTGGAGATACAAAATATAAAGAATTTAGATACTGCACTGGCCTATTGTGCTCAAAGAATAATAATTTTCTTCAAACTTGAATTAAAACATCTTTATAAAAAGACACGCAAGATGACCCTCCAGGCATTCATATTCGACAGGTCAATAATAACACATTTCCAGTGGGTGGGTTTTTACTACAAATAGCCGAAAAGATCAAAGCACTGTAAGAAGAAAGGGAATATGCAGTCCTATTTCCAGATGGCAGTTGTCAGCCTTACAGTAAATTAAAATAAATAAGTCCCTTGTCTGTTATACATTCAGATACTGTTTAAAATAATATTGTACAAACTAAATATTTGCAGCACAGTATTAAAGCATACTGTATTTTCTTAAGAAGTATCAGGTGCCAATAATATGCCTTTAGAATAGGTAAACAGCAGTGTGGAGTAGTGTTTAGGGCTCTGGAGTCTTGACCAGAGGGTCGTGGGTTCAATCCCAGGTGGGGGGCACTGCTGCTGTACCCTTGAGTAAGGTACTTTATCTAGATTGCTCCAGTAAAAACCCAACTGTATAAATGGGTAATTGTATGTAAAAATAATGTAATTGTATGTACAAATAACGTGATATCTTGTAACAATTGTAAGTCGCCCTGGATAAGGGTGTCTGCTAAGAAATAAATAATAATAATAAACAATAATACTTTAAAGAGAAAATAGTTTTTTTTAACAATATTGAATGTTTGTGGATTGTATATCCACTAAAGTACACAGTATGTCTGCCAGAAAAAAAAAAAAAAAAAAAAAAAAAAGTTTACTATGCCAATCCCTTATAAGAGTTTACCACAGTAAGCGTGCACTATAATTTGGCAGTTTTCCCTATTATACTACACGGTTACCATGGTTTGCTATGTATTTTTAATGTGCTTTACCATGTGCTTTACAATATTTATCTATGCTTTACCATCCTTTCACTGTACTTTATTGCACGTTGCTATGCTTTTACTATGGAAATCTTGTATAGGTGTTTGTAGAAAGAAGTGGGCTGTGTCTTGCTAGGGTAGCAGTGCCCTTTGGATGTCAAGTAAATCGTCCTGGCAGCTTGGCACAGCACTATGAATTATGGATCGCTAAGATCTGTTGTCATTATAAGTGCTCTCTTTCCCTTCATTAACCCATTGCTTTCCAGTTCACTCTCTGTGTCTTTGCCCTGCCAGCCCCCTTCACCTTCCCCAGAGCACAAAACAGATGTTTGGGTTGGGAACGCCTCAAATGACATCCTTGTCATTCTGTAAAAAAACTGCAATTATTACGACTGCAAGAAATATTTTCTTTGGAGCTTGCATGCCATAGGTAATTCTTTGAAGGGAATCTGACAGCCATCTAAGAGAGAGGAATATTGAATTAGTTAGGTTTGGTTATGTTATTTGCTGTATCCTCCCTTTCTAAAAGTTTTCTATTGTAAAAGCATTATAGTGTTATATAGCATAGTGAAAGCATGGTAAAGCATAATTAAGGCATATAAAAAACAAAACAATAAAACATGGCAATCGGTGATAATCTGTGTTAAATTGCCATGCAGATTTACCATGGTAAACTTTTGAAAAGACTGGAAGGTTAAAACAATGTTAATTCCCAACAAGAAAGGGCTGTTCACAGTGCACGTGAGCTAAATACAACTATGAAACCTGTCTAGTCAGTCCATACAGTCTAGAACAGTATCATCCATATCAAACTATTTCATTATTGAAATCAGCTGTTAAATAACTCTTGAGATAAAGCTTTCTGAATTGACGCAACACAGAAGGGAACCACCATTTTGAAGGCCACAAAGAAATAAAAAAATAAGCCTCCTAGTAGCAGGTAGTAACTGCTGAGAGGCAGTGTACATGGCAAAGGAGATTGTGTTAGATACTGTATCAGCTGGGTATCTAATTAAAAAACAGTAAATGTTTGGTCCAGTTTTCAGTTCTTGCTGGTAATCAGCTCACACCAGCAGTTGTTAACATATCCAGAAGGGTAGAGGAGTCCAAAACCCAACTTTTGTAGGAGTAATGCACTGACTAGGATGTACTTGAACAACATTTTTGACAAAGCCATCCTCTTCTTACCTCTCTGCACCAATTGTGTGAAACATTAATAACTGAATAGGTAAACACCTTCTAACACCTTTTGGATTCTATGTCACTTTGAACAAGGATGCGATCAGGGCAAACAATGGTCTAACCTGATATTAGCAGGTTCATACGCAGTTTTAAAAGTCTGGAAAAAGTATGGAATTTTGAGAACCCCTTTTCCAGGTCTTGAAAAAGTATGGAAAATATACATTTTTTGCTAAAGGGTCGGAAAAAAAAAACATTGAAATTGATATTTGAAAAAAGTAGCAAAGTAAGACAAATATCTGTCTTTATTGTGATGTCAATACGGCGTAAAAGCAGTAACTGCATTTTAAAACATCTGTTGTGGATAGTGACAATGTAGTGTCAGGTGTATAACGGAATGTGGTTATGAAAAAACAGGTTATTTTTGACATGGTTTATTATAATGTTTTACTGAACAATAATATGTGAAATGATAAAATGTGATGTGACTTTCTCTAAGCGATTTAGTAAGTGGAAATACTTTAAATTAATACAAACTAAAGCTAGCATGCGGCAGACTGCAACCACCAGCCAAAAAGAAGCTTCTTCAGATTTCCTATAGCTCATCCTAATCTCCTAAGGAAGTATGAATAAGATATATACAAAACCATTTGTCTACAGTATATAAATGTAATTTGTAGACCCAGTGATTTTCCGTTTCAAAATGTATTGTTTTCCGTGTTTTTCCGTTTCATATTCATATTACTTTTAGTGTACTTTTACTTTCAAGCTACATTGTTCAAGTAAATACATTATGTATTGTTGTTTATATTTACCGGATTCTGCCGAGTCAACATCCTGGTTTGAACGATCGCCCCACCCCAGCGTTTTTCACTTACAAATGTGTTTTTTCATAATGTGGGTTTGCACTGGACAGCTTTAAAGTTTAATGTTTGTTTTGTGAAAAGATTTGAAATGATAAAACAGTGGACATACAGCAGCAGTTTTGAGTTGTATTTCACCAGTCAATAAATATGTTAACTGCACTTCTTGATTCTTTAGCGTGACTGTGTGCTGTGCTCTACCTTTGAATTTTAAGCATGCCTAATTGTAAACGTAATCAATCTATTGTGGCAAGGTCACTTCTTGACCACCAATAAAGAGACTGCACCACTGTAATGGAATAAGCCACCTGGCGTGTTTATTAATTACAAGTGCGATGACCCACCACCAAAACACTATGTATACAGAAGTTTGTCCTTACTTCCTTGTTTAAGCAAATCCCAGACTTTAGAAATATGGCCAAGGTAACTATCTTCCAGTTCCGTGTCTCACGACCGCCCCTTGCGGCGAGACACAGCTTTGCAGAAGGTAAGTATTGTATTCCAATTTTGTGTGTCACGACTGCCTCTTGTGGTGAGACACAGCTTTGCACAGTGTTATTTCCAGGACCACACAATGAACAAGTCCCAGACTTTGAAGGTATAGCAAAGGTAATTATTGTTTTCCAGTATCGTGTCTCACAACTGCCCCTGGAGGTGAGACACAGTTTTGTAGAGTGTAGTAGTTTTCAGGACCATCCGATAAGTAAGACCACGACTCCAAGGACTGGCAAAGGTAAGTATTGTATTTCAGTTTTATGTCTCACGACTGCCCCTTGTGGTGAGATGTAGTGTTGCAGAGAATATTGTTTTTCAGGCCCACACCGCATGCTTCCCCAGAGCAACTTCCAACACAATATAAACCTTCTTGGCCAAGCAAGTAAATAACAACACAATTGTATTATTGTTTTATTGAGTCATTGTATTTTCCTTTGATTAATTATGTATTTCAGGGTCCCGAATAATAAAACACTTTTCCAAACAACAATATGCTTTGTATATCATTTGTTTTGTCTTCTGCACAAACACTAATAACCACACATGTTTATCAATTCAAACAATATAAGGGTGAGGTTCAAAGTGGTACTCACATTATTTGCTTTGATAAATTGCTCGGTCCCGTGTTTCTTCCAGTGTGTCCTGATTCAGCGTTTCTCAATCCAGTCCAGGTTTTGCAAGCTTCGTGTTAAACACACCAACACTTACTTCATTAGTACTTCCTGGTTCGCCCCCTACTGAGTCCTGCCAGTTTCCTTATATTCTTAAAGGAGGTGGGACTTCTTGTCTCCCACCCAATCTCTGTCTGACTCAATCTTATCAATCCACCACAGCCTTCACACAGCCGCGGCCATTAGTGGTGGATAGCCAAAGTACAATTGGCCAAAACAAAAGAAACAATAAGCAAAGTATAAATTAATCACAGTCCGAGGTTTTTAGACCCAACCTCCTATAATTTATATAGCGTCCCGCTACCACTTTACCACACCATCAAATGTTAAAATTACTCCCACTGCAATAATGCCTGTAATTTCGCCCCTGCCTGAGTCATCATTTTTAACTGTAATATGAAACAAAATGTACCGGTTTAAAATTAATGTTTTGGCAAAAGTATTCACATTCTTTTGATATTGCAAATTAGCTTTTTCTTGCTTAACATTGGACTGTATATTTCCTAATCAAATGACTAAAATAACTGTCCTAAAGACAACTCAGGGCTGCATTTTGCTGACCATGATGATGTGCAACTCAAGAATGCCTGCTAATGAGTATATAAAATGACTCTTATTGTCTACTTCTCTAGTGTAAGCCACAGCTACAGCAATATTTTTGAGCATTTTACAGAATTTGTGAATCACCCATGATTGTATCAGCTATTTGTGCTTGGTTATTTTGGGATTATCCCCTAAAAAGTGCCTGGTGCAATCCAGGGGTTGCTGTTTATCATGGTGGGGTATAGGATGATCAAATGAACCCCTTAGCTATTCTAAACAGCCGAGGGAATTGTGTATTCTACAAAACACATCTACAAAGAGATAAAAATGGTCTTGAATTGTTAATTAAATTTAGGATTTTGAAGCTTCCATTTAATATAATCAATAGTAAGAAAGTAAATATAGGTAGTTTAAAAGCAATTTCCACTGATTTAATATAAGTAAAAAAAACGGTCATTAAGTAAATATTTGTTCTTATTGCATGATTTCTAAGCTGTACGCCTCCCTTATCTGATATTGTTGCTTTGCTGCTATAAACTAAACTGGATTTTCTTTAAACCAGTAACCATCAGTCATACTGAAAACTGAATAGTGCTGTATGAGACAAACAAATCATATATGTTCATTTAATCAAAACAGTTTATTACTTTCTGAAACTGAAAATAACAGATTTACTGCACAGTTAATATGTTCTTCTGGGTCGTGTACAAAGAAACATTATTAAATCATGATTGAGAAATGTCATAACAATAATATGTAACAGAGTAAAGCAGTGTGGAGTAGTGGTTAGGGCTCTGGACTCCTGACCAGAGGGTCGTGGGTTCAATCCCAGCTGGGGGACACTGCTGCTGTACCCTTGAGCAAGGTACTTTACCTAGATTGCTCCAGTAAAAACCCAAATGTATAAATGGGTAATTGTGTGTAAAAATAATGTAATTCTATGTAAAAATAATGTGATATCTTGTAACAATTGTAAGTCGCCCTGGATAAGGGCGTCTGCAAATAAATAAATAATAATAATAATAATAATAATAAAGGAACCTGAACTAGTAACATCTGCTGAATCTCTGAACAAATACTTCCAATTTACAACTGCTTCACATAAAGCGGTTATTGGTAATTAACTAATTCCACAAATCCTACCTGCAGGCACTTTCATTCACAATAGAAATGTAAAGTTTTGAAAAAAGCTATTTTATAGCAAATCATAAAAAAAAAAAAAATGTCTGGTGTGTCAGTTAATATGAAAGCAATTGTTTCTTTAATGACAGGAAAAAAGTGTCAGGACAAATTACATTTTCATATGAAATGACCAAGGAAGTGCAAGTCTACTTGAAAGAGATGTAACCAGGGCTTCCTTCAACCTAGTATGCTACCAGATATAATTTGTGTTATGTGTCTTCAAATACTGCACAAGTAAGATTTTTTTTTTTCAATTAGCTATAATCGTTCTGAATAAAAAACGGGTGTTGTTTTCATCTGATGTTGACTTTATATTGACTCCATATTATATTCTCTACCACACATCAACCCATGGTCGATGTCCATAACTTGTACTGTTAATTTCTGGACCCAGGTTGCCCTGCTTTATTCATGATTATTGGTTTTGGTGCCCATTTGTTACAGGCAGTTAGTCCTGTCATTATTCTATATGGTGCAGCTTCTTATTATCCGGTCCAACATCAGACTGTACTAAATTAAGCTGCATACATTCTGTTCCTGACACCTGTACACAACATTATCTAGCATAAGAATATACCAGATTGCAGACCATGCATTGGTATGCAATCACATTGTACTAACTGGGTAACTACCAATGGTTCCTGTTCTTACCTGGTAGGTACGGTACTGTGTAATTACAGGAAAATGGCTCTATGAACAATGTTGTTTCCTGATGTAATTATACACTAACACCATGTAATTGTACACTGAATCCACCAGTAGTTATCTTATAAGTAGTTAGTAGTTATGCAATTATTACAGTGGCATTACCATGTTATTACAGTGTTACAAAATCTATCTGAATAGTCTGTTAATTACTTAAATTACATAAGGCTGGAATCCTTTTGACCTAAGAGTAGAACGGTATAATCTGATGTGTCTCTGCTCTCTCCAGATAGCATCGAAGACTACATCCAGACAACTTCCTCCAACGTGGAATCTGCCAATCAAGAACTTGCAAAAGCCAGTCACCACCAGGTAACTAGTTTGGCAGTTGGCAAAGCTTCTCTTTTATATTTTTGTGATAAACTGTTTTTTATTTAAAAAAAAAATGCACAAAACTATATAGAGAAAAAAATATATCAAATTATAAATAAAATAAAATAGGAAACTAAATAAACCTGACATGCCACAAATGGTCAGCCAAGGCAGATGAAATGAAACGCCATGCCTCTACTGCTTAGCTTATTACAGAAAATGTAGTATCTCAAACTCATAGCTAGGCTTGATCCTTTTTAATGTTCATTTTTCAGAGGCTTACAAAATTCTGTAATGTTTATTATGTTTACAAACTTTGAATTTATGAGATCTTTGTGAGCTGGCGACTCGTCGTGATTCAGTGGGGCGGAGATACTGGTATCCAACACAAAACAAATGTGTAAAGTGGTACTGTATGATTGGCATCTGTTTCATGCGCGGTGAATTTTCCCCATCTTGGATATCTCTGCCCTATTTAGACAGCTGCTGGTCAGAAACAAACTTTGCAAACACTAATTATTGCATGAAGTAGTAAAGCCTGCAACCAGTTGCACAAATAACAGGTGTCATGAGGTTTCCTGAGTCAACTCATGAATAAATATGATGCTCTAAAAGGTTAGTGATTCATTGCAGTATTTTGTGAGCCTCTGAAAAATAAACGTTGAAAAGGAGCAAGCCTAGCCTAGCTTGAGATTCATGTTTTGTAAGAAAAAAGAATCTTGATAGTACAGAAGAACTGTCACTGTCCTTCAACAAGTATTGGCACAGATGAATAAATGCAGACTGACTGTGGGATCTGTAACCAGTTTCACCTTACTCAGGCCCTTTTGCTTTGCTTTTAAAACCAAAACCAATGCAGAACAACTGGATGGGACATTGTTTTCTACCTATTGGTAATAAATGAATGAATAATGTTCTGGATACTACTGTACTTTTAAGACATCTTCCTCATTAGTTTGCATATATTTAAAGGAGGCAATTACTATTCAGGTATACAAAGATATTGTATAAATATATATTGCATTTATTCATGCACCCAAATACTTGCTTGTGTCCATTCATTCCATTCATCCCATTCAGACAATGCTCAGGAGCTTCTTTTATCGATGCTTTTATGTAAACAATTATTTTTCTGATGATTCAAATCAGCAACTTAGTGGAACAGAGTATTGTTAGTCCCAAGACTGAATTACAGTTCCCTTTTAAATCATAACCTTGGCCAGCTTGGTACAATTACAACAAACATCATCTGAACAGGTTCTGAGAAAAATGGGAGCAAACAGTTTACTTTAGTTTTTTTACTGATGACTTTTGTGTTTGATTTCCATTTTGCTGTATTGGTCTGGATACACAATCCATTACCCAGGCAATAGCAAGAGGAACGATTATCATGATAATGACCTATAATTTTCTCAGCTGCCTGGTAATAAATATGAATTAGGCTAAGGTTGGGCTAATGATGATTTGTTAACACTAATTGCTGTTGATTGTTGCCTGGTTCCAGTAAACCTTAAACTGTCTGTAATGCTTCGGTATTAGCTGTGTTTACTCATGTAGCTGCAGTGGTGCAGTGGTGATGTCCTGGTCTAGGACACTGGGGAATGGGTTTTGAAGGGTTGCAAGCGTATAACACCTGTCCCAAGAGTGGCATGCAAGGCTATCACTCTGGCACACAGTAGGTCCATTTTCAGTTGGAAAAATAACTTTTAATACAAGCCTAAGACAAGCTCAGCATACTGCAGGTGTGTTACCAATGGCAACGATTTCAATTGTAAAGTGTTGGGTGGGGGAAAATATGATTACCATAAGTAATAACATTATACAGAATCACTTCAAAATTATAATGTATTTACAACTTATAACATTTAGTTACCAAAAACAAACATTCATGTCTATTTACATTTGATATTACACGTGGATGTAGTAATTTAAAAATCCATCACCCTGAAAATTCCCAAAAAGATTTTTCCTTATGTCTCATCTGGAACTGAAGCTCTTTTCCAATTCAATTGGATTGATCTGGTCAAGAATGGCTTTGTGCTTGCCACTGCCATAGAGTTCAGTCTGCTTTGAGTCATAGTGCTACACAGCTAGGTCTTCAACCAATGCAGGCTGTTGATACTTTGCTCCGCGTGGCCTGAAGATGCTGGGGAAATTAGCAGTACATGTAAAAGATGCTCAACCTGTGGGAATAGTCTCCTGACTTCTGTTGTGTGTTGTCACACATTATTTTTGCAGCTTCAGCAACTGATATGTACTGGTTCTGCTGTTTAAACATTCTAAGTTGAATCATTGAGCTCAGAAAAGTTGTCTAAAATGTAATTGTTCTCTGCATGGATAACTACGTTTTCTAAAGCCTGGTACTGCTTAAGGTCATTGCTGTCAAATCATTGTAATGTTCTAGCTTTTGCAGAATCAACATACTCAATGTACTGTGGTCGACAGTGATCAATGTTGCTGTGGCGTGATGTGCTCAGAAATGTGTAATTTATGTTGAGGTATGTAGTGATGAGTATTAGAACTTGCTGTAGCGGTTCCAGTAAATCTTGCTGGAGGTTTACAACATCTTGAAATTGTTAGCTGTATCAAGTCATACTCTTTGATTAGTTTGTTCACTGTCTCAAACAGTTCAGTAAAGAAGTCATTATTGCGTACTGCATCCAGTTCACATTGTATGGCATCTACTGCTTCCAACATCCCATCAGTACAAGTAGAAGAAACCTGTAAAGATCAATTTAGATATTCCAGCTGTGTTAAAGCAGGCATAGCCATGTGCAATCCCAGTAGTTCTGATCCCATTTGAAATCTCACAAGGAAGCCATTGGCATGAGAAGCTGTGTCAGATTTAATCTGCTCCGCTGCTTCTTCCGAGGTTGATAATACTTCAGAGTAGTGTGTTAAAACAATTTTCATTGCTGGCAACAGCTGAAAATATTTTCTTATATTTACTGATGCACTTTTATAAGTTGCCGAGCTCTTGAACCCATTGAAGAGCATCTCTGATAACTGCAACTGCAGAGGCCCAGTTGGATGAGACAAGATTGCAAGAATGTGCACCACAGTGAATGTAAAGAGCTAAAGCACATGACATCCATGATAGGCTCCAGACATTTCTGAAGCTCCATCATATGTTTGACCGCACAGGCAAGATAGGGGCAGCTGAGAATCTTGTAAAACATCTGCAATAACTTTTCCTGTAGAATTGCGATGATTCATATAGACGAGAAAGTTATTTGTTTATGTATCTCATACATAGTGATTCATGCTCCACTAATATCCTGTGTGCCATCAACAGTAACTGCAAATATTTTAATAATCTGTCAAATGGTATGTATTAATGAATGAGCTTGCACCTGTAATTTTTCATTCTGAATTTCACTTGATGTCAGATTTGTTTTTCTTGTTAAACATTTTTGTGCAACCTCTTGCTCACACAGTACCTGGTTACTATTCTGTGCTGGTTTGGATCGTCTTGGTGTTTTAGCTGGTCTGTTGCTATTCTATGCATGGACCATTTTCATACAGAAATTATCCCTCTGCAAATGTTGGATACATCTAAGAGTTTCATTTACCATGCTTGCACATTCAAAAAAAACTACTCCACACTGCTGCCTAAATTATCCTCCAAATGTTTAACTGATTCACTGTAATATGAGCCTGTAATATAGCCAGGGATAGTGGGAGAACTAGTCAGCTTGAAAACTAAGAGTTCAAGGGGTGTTCACACCAAATGCAGACAATGCAGAAGCTATTGTTTTCAATCAAGGCATTCACACTGAAGGCGGCACTCGGAGTGGCGTGCAAAAGATAACAAAATGTCAACTTTCGCCGCGTCGCTTCGTGAGACAGCCCACATCGAACAAACAAGATGGAGGAAGAAAAACTGATATGTGTCCGAGCATCCAGAGCTGTTCAAATTCAACTTTTTATTTTATTTCAAACAAACAGGCACACAAACATGAACATGTTTCGGTCCTCATAGACCTTCATCAGAGTATGGCTAGAGAGTTCTGTTCTGTCCCCAGCGGGGTTGCCAGCTTCAGCTGTGGGTACACGCTTGGCAGTTTCTCTCTGTTCCAAATGCTTATTGCGAATTTCCTGTGCTAACTGTAAAATATATTCTCGCCTTGGTAAATTCTGCTCCATGCATTCTTTGTAAAGTACCCAATACATTGTAAAACACGCGTGTTTCAAGCTTTGTGAGAATATTTAATACATACGGACAGAAAGGTACACGAACGCACAAAATGACCGCCGCAGGGCTTCTAGTGTTAATTTTGGAAAAGGTTAGTGATTTATGTTTTTAAGAGCTGAAGTAGCAACAGTTGCTACACACCTCTTGTAAAATGTTAATGGCCAACAGAAAAAACTTCGAATACCCCAACAAATCAACTAATTAACCCAGTAAAAAAAAACCTTACTTTTTTTTATTTTTGTACAATATTAAAATATATTTAAAAAAATCCCCCGATTCTGACATCTATGCAGCTCATGCAGTCTGCACTCAAATCATCCAGGTGTGATGTCATAATAAACCACTCACCTACTTTTCTCTTTGCCACCTTTAGTGTGAACAGGGGTCAGCAAGGCGGCAGCATGCACGTCACATCCGGTGTGAGCGGCGCTCTCATTGCTGAGAATATGTTTTACGACTGCAGATGCAGGCTGATTTGGATTTGCTGCAATGCAGTCCAAATTAATTTTGCTACCAACTTCATCTTGCCTATCTGAGGTTGTAGCAGATTCATCACAGGTAATAGGCTGTAATCAAAACTGATATTTTTTTCAAATGCTGTCTTTTGTCTTATTTATTATTCATAATCACCAATATTTCTACGCAGAATATTTCTAGTTGTAAATAGCAAAAACTATTTTGTGTAAGGCTATTTACCTAAAATTGTAGGCTATTTTTACAAATATTAAATATATTACATAGGTCTATATTTTTATTGGGATACCAGTATATTTTCTTTGTCACTTCAGACAAATCTCTGGCTCTTCGATTCTCCTTTTTTTTTTTTTTGCAGGTGGAATCACAAATACATTTCGAATATCCATCATTAGACTAGTGATCTCTATAAATGTTATTTAAAAACTGATAACGTTTCACAGAGTTAAGCAGACATGCTACTGGTCAAATTACCTGTTATATTCATGCAAGTCAAATTCAGATGAGTCCATTAAGAAGAAGACATGGAAAGTAGAAATATTTTTTTATGCAGTTTACAGTTTACAAAACATATGATCGTAAAAGTGTGCCTAACCCTCTCTAAAACAGTTTTCATGAACTTCAAACCTGATTTAATTTATCAAAATAATTCCCTAAAACAGTAATTAAAAAGTTATGAATAGTCCAGTGGTTAAAGAACAGGGCTTGCTACTAGGTTCAAATCCCGGCTCAGCCATTGACTCACTGTGTGTGACTGAGCAGGTCACATAACCTCCTTGGGCTCTGTCCTTTGGATGAGATGTAAAACCGATGTCCTATTGTAAGTGACTCTGCAGCAGCATGCATAGTTCACCCACTACTCTGTAAGTCACTTTGGATAAAAGCGTCTCTTAAATGACTAATAATAATAATTTTAAGCTGTACCTAGCATGTTTAAAAGTGCAGTGTGTATAGAGTGCATTTTTTTAAAGCTGCAATACAGCAGAAGCTGTCACAGAATTATAAATGTGATGCCTATACACAGTTTTTGCATTATTTTCACAGCATTTAGCACAGCAATTATGTCAGCAGTCTTGAAGGCTGTTTGAAGGCTGCTGTAATGCCTTCTCCATGCTGTGATAATGGTTGTGCTAAAGGCTGCAGCAATAATCTGTACTTCAGCATCTAATTTACTTAACTCAGCTCTGTGACAACTTCAAATTAGCTCTTTCGAAGCCTTTTTGCCAAATCTGGTATAGTTTAGGAGCTGGACAACACATACACAGTATACAGTGAATGCATCCATATTACAGCACTTTGAAACATGCTACATTCAGATTAAAATAAGCCTTCAGAGTTTCATATTGGTAGCCAGTAGGCATAGCATATTACCTATAAAATATGAGTCCATAGATTCACAATTGGAACTATCTGATGCTAGTATTGTTTTCAATTTACAGAAATCAAGCAAAAGTTAATGTACTGTAAGTACTTTATTCTATCAGTCTCTAAAGTAGCATAGATATGATAGTTTAGATGTGAGTGTTTCTGAAAACAGCATCATCACATAATGAACACAATATAGTATGACTAACTTGGCAGTTTTAGCTTTATCAATACTGTAAAGGGGTGAAGAGACAGCTTAAAGGGATACTTTGTACCCTCTGAATTTACATATCTGTTTATTATCCTATGATATGTGTTCTTAATCTTCATGTATTACTGTTTCTGCACTCCTGGATATTTGGATATTTTTATTATTAGTATTATTATTATTAATTTTTTAGCAGACGCCCTTATCCAGGGCGACTTACAATTGTTACAAGATATCACATTATTTTTACATACAATTACATTATTTTTTACACATTATTTTTAATGATATAGGACTAATAGTCACCAGCATATTTTACCTTGGGACTGTCATTTAGGAAGTATGAAAATGACCAAAGGGGAGTGCAGTGGAAAAGTCTTACCCCCTGAAACAGCGAATTTGTTGAATATTTGCAAAAGATAATATTGGACAACTGTTTTGGGGAGAATTAGAGATGCACACCTCGAGTCCACAGAGGTTATTTTTATACTGTCCTCATCATCAGGCTTCCTAAGATAAATACTGTAAGCTGGTGACAATACAGTATTACACATGCCAAAATATCCATGAGAGCAGAAACAGTATTATGTTATGCTTAACACATATCATGGGATAATACACAGATACAAAACAAAGGAACAGATTGCGATTCTCCGTCCCCTTTTATGCTGACACACATGACCCCTTGGTAAATGAGTGCAACTGCCTCTCCAATCTGCTGCTGCCACGTCGTTTTCCCTTCCGGGTCAATGCGTTATTGCAACAGAGTCTTGCCCCCCTCCTGGCTGGCCGACTTCCCTTGAACCCTGGGAAAGAACTGTCAGACCAGCCCGTCCAGGGAACTCTGCTCTCGCTACTTAGCGCCCTCATAGGTCGGGAGGGAGATTTACAACCAAGAATCATTGTATTTCTCTCACACACTGATATACAACTGCTTATGATTTGGTAAATCCAAACTATACTACAGTAGTATATTTTTTATGGTTTATAAGTTTTACAAAGTAGGTAGAAAGTTTTATTTTTCTTCTGTGCATGGGTTATATGATTCATACAAGTCAACAGGCAGTCATTTCCCTTGGTTAGAATCATGCTGCTTTTAATTAAAATGTACACCGTTAGCTGCCCATTTAGTGCTGCTGATTAGTTTGGAGAATGATTAGTTTGGAGAATGTAATTGATTTTGTGTACAACAGTCATAGAAGCCATCATTCTCTGAGCTAAGGCTTTAAAAAATGTATTTCAATGTGCTCTTTGCCATAGAGGCTGATGGGTCTCCTATTTCTGCTGCTTGTTGCCATGTCTGAAAGCACCTGGGGCTAACATTAGAACAGAATGCAGCTTTCCTCAAGGTCAGGGGCAGTGGCAGTGCTGGGGAGCTCAGGATTGAGTGTCTTTATTGGTGTGCTTTTGATCATTAAGGAGCACAGAGCTGATAATTAAATGTGTTTCTGCTCATTATTAAGGTGCAGGGTTATGACTGTGCTGGAAAGCTGAGAAATGAATGCATTACGCTTACGCGTACTTTATAGATCAGGTGCAGGACGACCACATCCATCTGTTTTATTTCCCACAAGCAGTCTTGTTATGAGGTTAAGAAAACAAAAATATACTTGTGTCAATCCTGCGTGATGGTGGAGATACAGCTGTATCAATCCACTCACTGAACAATTGAAATGCTTTATTTAGGGATGTTCGATATTTGTTACAATTTGGCATGGTTAGACATCACCTATAATTGTCTCATTCTTCAAGATGAAATCTTGTACTGGCAGATATCATATTGAAAATCTTCAGTATCTTTGGGGTTTTGAAGAGTTTTGCAACATGACGGCTCCTGCAGTGATGTACAGGATTACCTGCTGTCTTTAAATGGTAATATCATTGATAGCGTCAGTCCCCTAATAATAGGTGTCAGTGAGGGTTTGTAAAATGCATAAATGTGAAGGAGAAGCAGATGGAAGTGGTACCCTCTAAAGGCTTGTCCCAAGTGGCTCTGCAGTGGTGAATCGTCCTCATGAAGGTGGAGTAACCTACACTACCATCAATCAACCAGTCTGGCTCCCCATAGAATCCTAGCTGAGATTTCACTTGACAAGTTGTAATGAGCTCTCCGTGGGCGGCAGCTGACTAAGTTAATATAATAAAGTTGTGTCTCAACTG
Organism: Huso huso; assembly: GCA_036884735.1. NCBI lineage: Eukaryota > Metazoa > Chordata > Actinopteri > Acipenseriformes > Acipenseridae > Huso > Huso huso. The sequence continues at coordinate 36,748,801 of CM072665.1, read as the reverse complement.
TAGGTGTTCTAGCACTACAGACAGAGTATTGGTCTCTGAAGAGACCAATAGTCTTGGTCTCTCTGGGAGCTTGTGGTTGACCATCAGTATTAGTATGTTAATACTGTTTACCAAGCTTCTTAGTTTACTGCTCCCTTATATTTGTATGACATTTACAATCATTCTCAGTGGTTCTAATCATATATATATATATATATATATATATATATATATATATATATATATATATATATATATATATATATAATGTAGCCTAGATCAGTCAAAGTGCCTTTATATTTGTAACCACCAGCACCATCTAGTGCACATGTATGTATTGCGAGAAGCAAATGGAAACTTGGTCCAAGGTATCAGATCACTAGCCTTCACATGTCTGTGGCAGAAAACTAGAACTGGAGAGCAGCTACTGCAGCTGCAATTAAAAATATGTACTTTGGGTAATTAAAAACTCTTTAATATTCAATATATTACCTATTTAAAATCACACTTGTATATTCACATATATTTAAATGGAAATATTTAATGTTAAAAGGAGAAATGAGAGCTGCCTGGACGGAGCCTGAGCCTATGCGTGCATTCCAGTCAAAAGGTCACATGGTGAAAGCGAGATTGACATGTTATACTGTGCTGTCCCTTATAAGTCCCTGTGACAGGATGGCTAAGTGGTGATGTCAGACCAGGCGCAGAAAGAAAACACACAGGCAGTTCTGCAGGGCAAAAGATGCGGCATGCGCCGTTTATTTAAATAACAAAAATAAAATAAATATTTAAACAAAAACACTGCTCACAGAGCAAAATAAAGGTTTTAATAAAAACAAAAATCACGAACACAAAACACCAAACAAATGATCCAGGTCAAGCCTTCACTGTTCCTAGATTATTTTTTACTTTCTGTTTCGTTTCATTTCTTTCTCCTCTCTTTCTCTCGCGCCATTCTCTCCTCTGAATAACAATTGTGGATGGGGCTGCCAAACAAAACCTACGGCTCTTGGCTGTCACATTTAATAAAACAATAACAAATAATACAACAACAAAACACATACAAAATAATAAACTGCACAGGGATGGAGGGGTACCCCGTTCTAAAAATAAACAATACATTTATGTGCAGGGCTCCTCGCCCTGCCACATACCCCCCTTTGTGCAACGCACACTTGGCCCCCCTCAGTCTCAAAGTCCTGGAAGAGGGGGAAGCAAGGTGTTCATGGGGGCGGCCATGGTGGGAGGTCCTTTACCCCCCACTTCTTCGTGGCTGGCAGCTCCCTCTTCCAGGGCTCCAGCCACACTCCATCTGGCAGCGAAAATGCTGCGTGGGGAGCGGGTCTCCTGACCTCCCCCCCTTTCCTCCTGACCAGCAGCTCCCCTTTATGGGGCTCCGGCCACACCATTTCCTGCTGCCACGCAGGACTGGCAGCGATCCCAGGTGAAGCAGAGCTGGCAGCGACCCCAGGCGAAGCAGAGCCGGCAGCAACCCCAGGCGAGGCGGGACCATCAGCAACCCCAGGCAAGGCGGGACCGTCAGCGACTCCAGGCGAGGGGGGACCGTCAGCAACCCCAGGCGAGGCGGGACCGTCAGCAACCCCAGGCGAGGCGGGACCGTCAGCAACCCCAGGCGAGGCAGGACCGTCAGCAACCCCAGGCGAGGCGGGACCGTCAGCAACCCCAGGCGAGGCGGGACCGTCAGCAACCCCAGGCGAGGCGGGGCCGTCAGCAACCCCAGGCGAGGCGGGACCGTCGGCAACCCCAGGCGAGGCAGGGCCGTCAGCAACCTCAGGCGAAGAGGGACCGTCAGCAACCCCAGGCGAGGCGGGACCGTCAGCAACCCCAGGCGAGGCGGGACCGTCAGCAACCCCAGGCAGGCAGGGCGGCAACCAGGCGAAGCGGGACCGTCAGCAACCCCAGGTGAGGTAAAAAGAAATAGCAACCCCAGGTGAGGTAAAAAAGAAATAGCTCTCCCAGGTGATGCGGAGCAGCAGGCAACCCCAGGTGATGCGGAGCAGCAGGCAACATCAGGCGATGCGCGAGTGGCATCCCTGAGTGGAGCAAAGCAGGCATACCTGAGCTGGCGACCCCAGGCGATGGCGGCAGCGGACCCTCGGGAGGCGACGACGGCAGCGGACCCTTGGGAGGCAACAACAGCAGCGGACCCTCGGGAGGCGATGGCGACAGCGAACCCTCGGGAGGCAATGGCAGCAGCGGACCTTCGGGAGGCGACGGCGGGAGGGGAGCTCCTGGCCATGAAGGTGGCAGCGGGAGCTCCACTTCTCCCCCTGGTGAAGGTGGAGGCAGAGGTAGCTCCTGAGTTGAGTTGGAAACCGGGACCACCACCTCTTATGCTGCTGTGGCTGCTGGAGAAAAAAAAACACCTGAAGTACCTCTTCTGGCCTGAGTCCAGGAGGCGCTGGTGATCCCACACTGGACACCACATGTGACAAGATGGCTGTAGTGGTGACGTCAGGCCAGAATGCAGGAAGAAAACAAACAAAAATACTGCGGTGCAAAAGGCGCGCCGTTTATTTAAATAACAAAAATAAAATAAATATTTAAACAAAAACACTGCTCACAGAGCAAAATGAAGGTTTTAACAAAAACAAAAATCATGAACACAAAACACCAAACAAATGATCCAGGTCAGGCTGGGCAAATCGCTTTCACTGTTCCTAGATTATTTTTACTTTACTTTCTGTTTCGTTTCGTTTCTTTCTCTTTTCTTTCTCCTCTCTTTCTCGCGCTCCGTTCTCTCCTCTGAACAACCCACCCAGAGAACTGCAGGCTTATATGCAGGTGACCATCTCCCGATTAGCAACAAATGAATCACTTAAGGGCAGCAGTGTGGAGTAGTGGTTAGGGCTCTGGACTCTTGACCAGAGGGTCATGGGTTCAATCCCAGGTGGGGGACAATGCTGCTGTATCCTTGAGCAAGGTACTTTACCTAGATTGCTCCAGTAAAAACCCAACTGTATAAATGGGTAATTGTATTTAAAAAAAGTAATGTGTAAAAAATAATGTAATTGTATGTAAAAATAATGTGATATCTTGTAACAATTGTGAGTCGCCCTGGATAAGGGCGTCTGCTAAGAAATAAATAATAATAATAATTTGGGAGATGGCCACACAAGGTTTTTAAATTGTGGATGGGGCTTCCCATCCACGCTGCCAAACAAAACCTACAGCTTTTTGCCGTCACATTTAATAAAACAATAACAAAACAACACGGCTACGTTGTCATATTTATAAATAATAATAATAATAATAATAATAATAATAATAATAATAATAATAATGCAACAAAAAAATACAAAATAATAAATTGCACAGGGTCAGAGGGGTACCCCATTCTAAAAATAAACAATACATTTATGGCAGGGCTTTGTCCTGCCCCCTTTTCATTTGCAGGGCTCCTCGCCCTGCCACAGTCCCCCATAGTATAAGTATAGCAAAGTGTAATAAAGCACAGTGAAAGCATGGTAAAGTTTAGGTACGCATTGCAAAGAGCAGCGAGGTATGGTAAAACATATTAAAAAAAAAAAAACAAGAAAACCAGGGTAAATTATGGTAAATGCTTAATATAAGCATGGGAAAAGCATGGAAAAACTGCAAAAATACAGAGGTTAAAAGAGCCTTCCAAGCCATGGAAGACAATCTATGATAAGCAGAAACGAGATGAAACACATTGAAATCATTGCCTGCTGACACCAGGTCTGAGTATCCCAATGTTGTTTGGCCATTGCAGTAGCCATCCTTTATTTTTAAGTGTCCACAAATATAGCAGTGGAGTTCTTCAAATTGCAACACTTGTGTTTCCTATTGGGGGGGGTGTCAAATTGATCTCAAGTTTAAAGCAGTAGACCATGCCTTGTGGTCCAGACAGTCTAGCACAGAATTGCTCATCATCAGCTCCCCGCTCCCTCAGGACTGCACTCGTAAAAGCATGGAAGTGGGGCACTCCATCACTCGCCCTGCTCTGCTCGTTTGCCAGGCCCTAGATAAGTTCATCTGGAGGTGCGATCCAAGAAACCTAGTAAGAAAAGCCTTTTGTAACTTTAGTCCTTGGTTGTGGAAAAACAATATACAGAAGATTCTCAAACATAGTACTGTATTTTGATATCACCAAAATATGCTGTGGGCTACAAAAAGATTTTGGTGTGAACTGGGTTTATTCAGCAGTCTCTCATGTCTGTCACCTGGGTTTTTAGTACTATCAATTGAGCCCTCAGTGGAGCTTATCACAATTGTGGTGCAGAGGCCCAGGACTGCATCGCAGGGGTTATCAAATCTCAGAATTGCACTTTCCCTTATTGTCTATGAAACAAATGTGTAGCTGTACAAAGGAGCCAATCCCTTCACATGCTTTACTTATTTTACACCACATTAGCTCCACATAGAGTATCTATACCGAGCATCAAAAGAAACTTATCAATATTATAACACATTCATTAAAAAAAAAAGAATAAGGTATATAAATGATGGACAATGACAAAATGTTTTTGGTTTCTTTTTAATCACTCAATCATTCATCCTTGACCATGACACACTTGAGTGACTATGACTGAAGCACATGCACTTAATCACCTAATTAGTGAGACAGTTGATTGGACACTGGATATGGAGTGATTTCAGCTGTTGAATAAAAGCTTGAATAAAAACAATAAAAATCATAGAGAAAAACAATATGCCACGTCTGTCAAGAGAAGCGCCTTCGTGCAATCGTCATGTTGGAGGCTGGACTAGGGCAGCGTACTGTGGATCACCGTCTTGGGTGCTCACAGCCAGCGATTTCAAACCTGGCGAGACGGTATAACCAGACACACTCTGTCAATGACAGGCCATGAACTGGGAGACCAAGTCACAACACCTGCCCTTTCTTTAACCACTGGACCACGCAGCCTCCTCACAAGCACTTGATGGAATAGCTCAGGTTAATCACTGGAGAAGACCATTAGTCTGCCTTTTTTTATATACAATTTGTTGGTCTGCTACAATGTAGTGATTTGTAAAGGATGTTCCATTAAGCTACTGACAAAGTCCCATCCTCTGAGATGATTTTCTAGAATTTCTTAAGAGTGATCATATTGGGAGACATAAGCTGGGCCCAACTTGATTCACTTTTAAAGAAGCAGGTGTTTTAAATTCTGACACAAATAAAAAAGGGTTGCTGTTGTATATGCTGATAGTGTCTGTCTGTCGCACTGTGCATGGTGAACACTATAACTCCCTTAACCCTTTGCGGTCCATTGTCAGACCTGGTCCGACATTGCAATTATTCCTATCCGGTCCAATGTCGCAAAAAAACAGGTTTCTAGTCATTTTTCCTCTGGAAAAAGGCGAGAAAACCATTCAATGTCCGAGTGGGAGCGACAGGAGCCGAGACAAGCCGGAAAAAAAAGGGCGTATCTCATGAATAGTCATACTTGCTCCTGGCATCAGATAACAGCGGCCATAAGGAAACAAGCTGGCTGTTACTGAATCAGCGCACAGAGAATATCACAGACATTTGCAGAGCTTTTTTGAGATGTTATAGTAATAAAATAATGACTTGGATCGCATTATTGAGGAGTTTGGTGATAAAACGAGTGATCAGGAGATGATTGATTATATTGATATTATTATTTATTTCTTAGCATATGTGAAAGCTGTAGCGAACGAAAGGGTGGGGCGGGGCTGGAGATGCCTAGTGAGTGCTTTGTTGATATGCAGGACCTTTTAAACCCGCTTGATTATGGAAAAAAAATACTTTTAAACAGCGAGTCTAAAATTAACTGCGCGTGTGAAAATAAATTGGACCTGACGCGCCTGACACACACTTAATAAATGGACTGCAAAGGGTTAATTCTGCACCAATCTTCAGCAAACTTGCATTATACACTCCTCTTTTTCATTACTTTGTAATTACACGTTTCCAGTTGTATGCATTATGTCATTATGACAATATTGATTTATTTTTTGCTGCCTTTGAGCCTTTTTGGCCTGGTCACCATTGTATATGATAACTTTTTTTTCCATTTGACCTGGTTAAATAAATATATTGATTGACTGACTGATTGAATGAGAGGGGCTTGCTTTTCTTATTATTATCAGGGAACCACTGTTATTTTTCCTGTAACACAGCATCCAATGCTTTATACAGTAGAGAACAGGTATAAGGCACAGCACAGTTAGCCAGGATGAGTTTCAGTGTTTGCTTCCAGCTCAGAGTCCAGCAATTGTCATCCTGTTTCCATGCTGGCCCACACTGCACTCTGGCTTTGCTTAGACACCATTGAAACTCCATGATGGGGGCGAGAGAGATAGAGAGTGAGAGAGTGGGCGGTGAGGAAGCAGCAGAGAGACAAAAGAGATAAAAAAATGAGAAGTGGTGAGAGGGTGGGAGGAGGAGGAGGACAGAGAGAGAGAAAGAGAAAGTGAAAAAAGATAACTGGTCAAGTGTGAAAGACAGACAGCAGAGGAGTAGATTAATAAACTGTGAGAGAAAGAGACTACTGACACGGAAGTGTGAACAAACAAGCAAAAGAAAGGAATCAGAAAGAGACAGAGCAAGGCCACATTATGGCAAAGAAAAAGAAAAACAAGAACAGGTGCAAGGGAGTGCAAAAACTAGGGAGGAATGAATGGGAGAGAGATGGAGACAGGAAGAAGAGAAGGAGGACAACAGAGAGGGAGTCTGTGAGATGAGTGTCCTCACATGTTGTTGACTTTTCTTCTGCCGGAAATGTTTTTTTTAAATGTTCAAGCACAACAAAAACACACACTACACAATAATTAGGAGAGAAGTGAAATTGTACTAGATCTAATTTATAATAGCGAGCTCCCACATATGTTGTTTCTTATTAGTACTGTAACTTTTGTGTAGTTTTTTTTTTAATTAATATGCAAGTTTTCCATTGGAGTAAAACCCTGTCAAAGCAAGGAATGAGGCAGCATCTGTTTCTGCTTGTTTATAAGAACAGCCTGAACTCTCCATGGAGCCCTAATGTTTTGCCCTTGCAAATGTCTGTTTTATCCTGTTATCCCTGGGATTCCTCTTCACAGCTATAAGAACATAAGAATATAAGAAAGTTTACAAATGAGAGGAGGCCATTCAGCCCATCTTGCTCGTTTGGTTGTTAGTAGCTTATTGATCCCAGAATCTCATCAAGCAGTTTCTTGAAGGATCCCAGGGTGTCAGCTTCAACAACATTACTGGGGAGTTGGTTCCAGACCCTCACAATTTTCTGTGTAAAAAAGTGCCTCCTATTTTCTGTTCTGAATGCCCCTTTATCTAATCTCCATTTGTGACCCCTGGTCCTTGTTTCTTTTTTCAGGTCAAAAAAGTCCCCTGCATCGACATTGTCTATACCTTTTAGGATTTTGAATGCTTGAATCAGATCACCACGTAGTCTTCTTTGTTCTAGACTGAATAGATTCAATTCTTTTAGCCTGTCTGCATACAACATGCCTTTTAAACCTGGGGTAATTCTGGTTGCTCTTCTTTGCACTCTTTCTAGAGCAGCAATATCATTTTTGTAACAAGGTGACCTATGTGTTAATTTTGAATATACCCCAAAGCGAGAGGGACCCTTGTATTGAAGCAGCCTGTTGGAAGGCTAGGTAGGGCAGTGGTAATTTACTATCCTTTCACCTGGAGTCTGGGTTTTGAGTAACTTCTCAGGAGATGGTAATTATAAGTATTATTATCTGAACCTTGTTTAACAACAAGCATTTCTAAACTCATCAAATAAAAACCAAATATGTGTACTTAGAGAGTCAATTTCTGTAGCTACAGATCTCATAGATACATTACTCACTTGCACTGTCAAATACAAAAGCAACAAGAAAATATAGATTTAATGTGCAGTTTCTCCTTTGTCATTAGGCCTGCAACTCCAGTGGTTTGTCACTTTGAGCACTACTTTGGTTCTTGATTAGAGAACCCAGTGGAGGCTAACATGGAGCTATATAGATGGTTCTAACCCTAAAGTGCATAGTTCATGTACTGGCTTACAGTGTGATGCCTTAGACCACCTTTAATCAAGAAAAATCACACAGACCCATTCAATTTGAAGTTTCAGCAATTCAGAGCATTATTAGTACTCCTTTGGTTTATTAAATGCTTAAAAATGGATTGAGTGGTTACAGACCACATCGCATCCCAGTTAATGGGCAATCTAGGAGGTCCAGTACCTGTACATATTTAACAGCATTAATACTTCAAACAATTATGGTTATAACATATTTTGCCCTTGGGCTAGACATGCAAAACGCTAATAAACGTCCACCACTAAAAATCCTAAAGCATCTAATGTGTCGCTCTCTAAAGCTAAAATATAGTTCCTATCCCCATAACAATGCTTCAATATAAGTGACATATAAATTCAAGCTTATGCTTACCTCCCAATATATGGAAGTGTTTTTGTAGAATATAAGTAAAGACAAGAGCTGTCTTCGAAGGCAGAGGCTTCTGAATACGACCAAACAGCAACCAGCTTTTCAGATATCTTCAGAGAATAGACCAAACAGCTTGTTACCAAGCTGAATGATACTTGATTGGAGTCTTGCCTCGACTTTTATAGAACTTTTACTCTGCTTCGTTTGTAAGAAGATTTAATTAAATCTAAATATTTGGTCTGTTTTGACAGCTGTTATCTTTAAGTGAATATATTCAAAAAGTCCTGGTAACTCCTTTAAAATTAATTGTATATGATCTCATGTCCGCTACCTTTTTAATCTCTAAAATATGTGAGGTAATCCTCGAACTGATAACATATTTTATGGTACCACAAAGTTCTTATTGCATATTAAGATACAAGTATATATAGAGAGATTATTCCAGCCTTGGTCTAAAATATTTTTCCTTCTTAACAGTAAAAACATACTTTTCAGTGTGTTCTCAATAAGCTTGTTTCTTTTCACAAACTTAGCTTCTCGCTAGCTAAAATATCCCCTGCTTCAGCAGTCCTTGACAACTTATAGATAAGGATTCGAGGGGCCCACTTTCTAACCGGAGTTTTAATTAATAAGAAACTCGACTGTAAGCACTTTCCCAAATTCATTGCATGGTCATATTTTTTCTAGATTCAAGAGACTGCTCATAATGATATCTCTACTGATAAGAAGAGGCCTACATCCTAATTTTCACTACCTGGCTCTCATTCATTTTATAGATAACATAATGAGGTAATGGACATTAGACTATTAACTCTGTTTTCTTGTACAATGCAGTACTTCACGTTAGTGAATATACAAGATTATAAAGAGTAAGAAAACCTTAAATTTGAACAGCTGTGAGAAGTAAATCCAGTTTTGGATGCCAAGACTAATGTCCCTTATCTCCTAATGTCTAATGCTGCTTTGCTTAGGCAGGCAAAAGCGAGGGGCGCCTCTCTACTGATAAGGACTTGTAGCTTTATTCATTTACCAAGGTCTTTAATTAGGTCATAGCTTGCACTGATTCTCTCGTTTTTAAACTTAACAGTTTTTCTGTAATAATACTTCTGTTTTCTTATTATAGCAAAAACCTTAAACAAGTAAGACACTAATGTTAGTTCAGATATTCTACTTGAATTTACCCAAACATATTAATTCTCTCCAAAGATTGTTATTCTTTTTTACTAAATCAGAATGCTTATGGAGGTTGTGGAATATTTAAAAAGGAATATAGAACCCTACAATATTCTCATAGGCTAATACAGAGTATATTATAACATTATCCAAAACAATGTGTTTTCTCAATTTGTTTACAACAACCAGTTCATGTCAAGCAGATCAGCACAGTTCCAGCAAGAGTCAAATCCCCTCTCTAGTTCCGCTGTAAGTGGCTCTGTGTTCAATTTACAAGATGCTCCCAAACTAAAGTTATTTCTTTTCTGATAAGAAATTTCAACTATGAACACATTTTAGTTAATTAAAATGATGATTAATTAAATGTTAATTAAAGGAGGCTGTGTAGTCCAGTGGTTAGGAGGCTGTGTGGTCCAGTGGTTAAAGAAGAGGGCTTGTAACCAGAAGGTCCGCGGTTCAAATCCCACCTCAGCCACTGACTCATTGTGTGACCCTGAGCAAGTCACTTAACCTCCTTGTGCTCCGTCTTTCGGGTGAGACGTAGTTGTAAGTGACTCTGCAGCTGATGCATAGTTCACACACCTTAGTCTCTGTAAGTCGCCTTGGATAAAGGTGTCTGCTAAATAAACAAATAATAATAAAATGAAATCCTAGTTTTGCTGTATTCTCTCCTCCCAAGGTTAACACAGGCTTCTGCAAGTTGTATCCCAAAGATCAGCCTGCTTCTAGCAGGAGCAACAGTCTTGGTCAGGCTCTGCTCTTAGTGGGTCTGTAAAAGCCACTGCAGGATCCTTTATCCATTTCTGTGCATCACAGGTGTGGGTGACATTCTTTAGGCCCTGTGGCGGAGTGTCCCACCCCTATATATATGTGCGCATTTTTATTATTATTTGTATTATTATTGTTTGCGGCACGGACAAAATCCGCCGCCATTATTTGTTATTGTTTTGTGTTTTAATTATTAACCCTTAGCGGCCCATTTATTCAGCGTGTGTCAGGCGCGTCAGGTCCAATTTATTTTCACACACGCAGTTTATTTTAGATGCGCTGTTTTAAAGTATTTTTTCACAGTAAAACAGGTTTAAAAGGCACTGCATATCAACAGGACACTCAGTACTGCATCTCCAGCCCCGCCCCACCCCTTGTTCGCTATATTTTTCAAATGCCTCTTAATAATAGTACATACCGATAAATCATCTCTTGATCACTCGTTTTATCACCAAACTCCTCAATAATGAAATGTCTGTGATGTTCTTTGAGCGCTGGATGCGGAAGCAGCTATCTTGTTTGTTTATGTCCATGTTATCTATGTGGTGTCGGGTCTATCAGTATTCATGAGATATGCCCTTTTTTTTCGGCTTCTCTTGGCTCCTATCGGTTTCACTCGGCCATTGAATGATTTTCTCGGCTTTTTCCGGAGAAAAAACGACTACAGACCTGTTTTTGCGTCTTTTTGATGATGTCGGACAGGGTCCGACATTGGACCGGAAAGGGAAAATTGCGATGTCGGACCAGGTCCGACATAGGACCGCAAAGGGTTAAACCTTGTGAGGATGCGTGACTGATCAGCTACTGATTATTTAACTAGCTGACAGTCACGCATCCTTATGAAACTTGCAGACTATGGCCGAGGGGTAATAAGATAATTAATTAATTACTAGCTAGTTAACCCCTCGGCCAGAATATAAAAGCCTGCAGCTCTCTGCGCTCAAGGAGAGTGTCAGAGGCGAGACGTGTTTTGTGGAGAGTGAGAGAAAGAGAGAAAAACAATTGCTATATATGAATATACTTGTTTCCGTTATTGTTTGTTTATTTGTTTGGCCAACATTCCCTTTTGTTTAGTGTTTTGGTGTTTGTTTTGTTTATTTAATAAAACAGCTGAGCGCCGTAGCGCTCAGTTTCACCACTGCCATTCCTTGCCTTTGTTTACTTCCTGTGGTGGTGGGGACCATTTCTCTTCCAAAAATTTGAATTAAGCAGTTCTTAAACACTTCCCAATAAAAAGAACTGATGCCTGTCTGGACTAATATTGGTAACATATTATAATGGTATCATATTGTAATGCCAAATTATACATTTTTATTATTATTTGATACTTTTTAAAGGGGCAATTGTGTAATCCTAGGTCTAGTATGTACCAGGAATCATTTTAATATAAAATGGAAATACATGTTTGCTATAAATTATTCCATAAGCTTAAACTCCTATTAATCACTGAAGTTATCTATCTCAATGTTTCTCTTGAAGGGAGTAGTCAAATCCGAGTTTTCTGCCCATATTTCTTAGGAGACTTGATTCATGGAACAGGAGGACACGCAGACACCACCACCACCCCCAACCACTAACAGAGGGAATACCTCCTCATTTGTCATTAACTGTAGCACGTATCTGATCCACATTGAGCCTGGGTGGGTGTCAGCTGTCCTGTAGGAAGGCGGTGGTGCTGCTCTGTACTGAGCCTAGATGGGGGATCTGAGATCGGCAGGCAGTGAGAGTGTGTGTTTGTGTGTGTGAGAGGCTCCTACATTCAGTGAATCACTGTGTGTGGGGGGGACTCCTAAGATTTGCAGTTAATCATTCCACCTATAAATATATCTCACAACGAAACAGGGGGTTTCATACAAATGTAGCAATGTACAGTAGATTAGCCATTGTAGAGCTTTGCAGTGTGGGGGAAGAGTTTCCCAAGCAGGTAATCATGACATGAACCAGTCTCCACACCAGTGGGAGTGTGAGTGGTTTTGTATTGGTGGGGATTACTGTGTGGAAAAGTGTGATGAGGACTAACCACAGACAAATGCAGCAGATAGACAAGAAATAAACACATAAGAATGCAGATATTTTTGCAAAATTCATTATGATTCCTCACTGTGCCCTAGGTTGGCATGGCAGTATTTAATATGGCTAATATGGCTATATAACTGCACTGTACTAATTCTTAGCCTGTTCTGGTTTAGCTGCTGTTGCTTTACAGACTGAAGACAATATGCAGAGGTGTTATTTGGAGAATGATATAATGAAAAAAAGACTGTAAAAAAGACAATGTACCAGCCAGAGGTATTGATCTAGTTAGATCACACTTTACATTAATCAGTACAACTTTTCATATCCCCGAAGTACACCACATTCCTTGTTCACAACAGCAGTCTTATACCAGGCTATATTTGTGATTTTGTTCTGATGTCCACTAAGGCATTTATTTTCAAAAACTGGCAAGTGGTCTTACGTTATTGTATGTCAGCTTTAACACATATTCTTAAAAGCTGGTATTTGCTTGGTTTAAGTGGCTGATCAGAACATATTTTTCCATTCCTTTGGCATAATTCAATCATATACTGTAGATTTATCTAACAAGACACATATCATTATTTTCAAAACTTGGTAAGGGCACCTTTGATGTAATAAAGTCAGGTAAATGTAGACAGTCTCAATTTATGGTACAGTGCTACCCCATTATAACGCGGTTGTCAGGGTTCATAATTGGAGACCACATTATTTGTGTTTCGCCTTATAATGAATATTGGCATTTTTGTTCCCAAAATGATTTACAATGGCCAAATTAATATTGCAGCGTAATGTGGAAAATGAAGGAAGGAGACATGCACAATTTTCAGGTACTCTAATCCATGGTTTATTGGGACAATTTATTCCTGGCCCCCGTTAGCCTGGGCCACACCAAAAACAACAAACACAGCAGCTTGTCTGACTCAGCTGTCAGCTCTGTCCGTGTTGATGTGGGCTTTCATGTCCCCGCCTACCCGAACATCAATCAGTCCCGGCTGTTGCAAGCTTACATACACACACACATACACAGGGTCCGTAGACATGTAACAGTAGAAATCCCAGGTTGTTATAATATATACAGTATAACAAAAAATGCTATTCCACCAGTTTAGCGTTTACACCACTCTTATTTAAATTGTATATTTTTTATAATAAATTTTGTAAACTGTGAATAAATAACACAGAATCCAAGGACATTTATACACACTTGTATTGTTTTGTACTTGTTTTGTAACATTAACGGACAGTTTGTTTTTACTTTTAGAAAAAAAAAATACAGTGAAAGCACGGGAGCTTTATAAGTACTATATGTCCCAGTTTCAAATTAAATGGGTTTAAATACAGAATCACCGTGGAGCCTTCTTGAGGTGTCGTGGGCTAGTCGACGAAACACTGAGGATGGAAGGTGCCCACTTGAAGACACCAGAGATGTACCCTACTTAGCTCAATCCAGACGGTTGTCATGCTGATGCGCTGGGGAGACCGCACTGTGGTTGATCCCCGGAGCCAGCATCGCAGCCGTTGTGTGTGCTGATGCGCTAGGGAGGCAATAAGCTGATCCCTGGAGCCAGCATTACACTTCAGCCAACAACACCAGACAGAAGGATATCTACATCATCATACTGAAGGAAGTGCAAATGGATGGAGACACAAATGGATCACATTAGTTTACTGTAAAGCTACGTCTTAGTTGGTGCTTATCTTGGCGATGCTTATCTCGTGTAATGGAAATCAGTAATGTAACAACAATAAAACCCAATGTTTGAGAGTCAAATTGCATTATGGGGGAAATGGGAGCCACAACCTTACCGTGTTATAACCGATTCTGCTCTATAACGGATCGTGTTATAACGGGGTAGCACTGTATATTGAGCAGGATTTTCAAAAGTTCGTAAATAATAACTCCTGTGTTAATCAAGAAATCGGTATGTAGCATTGATTTTGGCATTTTAAAGTGGTTGTTATGCCTATTTCATTATTAAATAATAGTGCTAATGTGATTTCAGGAATTCTATGAAATAATGTTAATATTTTAACAAGCAGTGCTTCTTGCGACTATTTCTTTTGTTTGTGTGGGATCCGTGTTAATTGTCATAATTTATCAGGAGTTAATTTGCACATGGAAAAAGAGGGTTTTAATTAACAAAAGAGTATAACTCACCTTGAAACAGACATTTAACTCACTGACGCTATAGAGAGAGAGTGTGTACAGGACCAGCTTTTATTTCTTACAGACTACCTCGATAATTCAATATTTGTAATTATTTAAATATTTTAGCCTTTTCTATACTTGTGGTTATGAATGAGATTTATTCACTTATTTTAAACATTTGTAACTTTATAGAATGTTTATTGTATTGTTAAAATGATATACCATTATTTGCACCCAGTGTAATGTTATAACTAAGAAATTATCAATGCAACTGCAGCCTATTTGAATTCTGTATATGTACATTATATGACAGCTGACATCTGCTGTAGATGTTATTTGAATTATACAACTGAAATCTTGGTCTAGAAAATGGCATATTAGCTGTTACAATAAAGTTTCCTTAGGTGATTATGGATTTGTTTTATCCACACAAGAACAAAGAACAGGCATCAAGGACACACAGCGATGCACTAGGAATGTGATCAAGGTCATTTACATGAATTTTGCCTAAACACATTTGTAATGTTGTCAGACTCCCCTCACACTTTATGTACAATGTACACTTTCACCTTCACACGTTTGTATGCACAGAAAATGTTCTTATAATACTGCAAATGTTCGGTGGCTACGTCTAATGCTAAGTTTATTTATCGTGGAGACGAGCAAAGAGTATCAGAGAAAATGCATGATTAGAGGTATTTACTGAACAATTAATTATAAATTGCGTATTGGGAGTTCTATCATAATTTTAAAAGCTTAATATATATATATATAAATATATAAGTGTTACATACATGATATACATGTATAACAACTAAAAACTAAAACACCAATGGCACTTGAAATGTATGTATTTATAGCCTACAATCGTACATACTAAAATACATACAAAAGTAGATGTCAACATTAGAAAATAAATTCCAACCAAGCCTAGATAGATAGCTTACAGTATTTTTTTTTAACCTAAAAAAAATTGCAAAATGCACCTTAAAAGAGTTGTATATATTAAGCTGTGGCAAAATATCCCCCCAAATGAGGGTAAATGACAAATGGGGTTTAATTTTTTTTCATCCGTGCCGTCCAATTTTTACCCACACGTCAGATAATCGTAAATCAGCATTTTATATGTGAAGTGTTCTACATAAATATACATTCTGCATGACAAAATGCACAATTTTAAATGAAGTTTACAGATTATACACAAAATAGATATTCCCATTATTTGTTATTTCCATTTGGCTGCTGCTCAGCTAGTGCGAGAGTCTCCTGTACGCTAGTAGTTTCCATAACAGCGAATTATGCTTCCATTCATTTTTCTTGATCTCGTTAACATGCATTTTGATTAACGAGTTCCCCTTATCAAGTCATTGAGACAGGAAGTGATGTGTGTGGCCTGCAACAATTAAGATTTTTTACGAGAAATGCGTTCATTAACGACCTCATCGACTCAATTTCAAAGCATTAATGGATTGATTTAATGAACACATTTTGTTTGAAAATGACTTGCTACTAAAGCTCTTGTTACTATACCATGAGTTCGATACAATAATACTGTTTTTTGAAAATCCTGCCCATTGTTACATAGCTGGTATAAATCCATTTGCAAACATGGGGAATACCTTGCATTTTTTACATGTATTTTAAGAATAGCCTGCCCAGGACACTTACCTTTTTATAAAGGTATTCCACTAATAAGATAATCCCCAAACCCATTCCACTAGTGACTGATGTGAAAGGTATAAACAGCTACCGAATTAGCCACACTTATAGCTCCATTAGCCATGTTATTTACCTTTTTATTTTAACAGGCAATGAATAATAAATGTTTGACTGGCCATAGTGTGATTTAAAATGACATTGTTCTGTTGGAATGAACATCTGTCGCTTTGGCTGAGTATTTATATTTATATCTGCACCAAACCAGAGGACAGTCTATTAGCCATCATGCCTTTAAACTTCCTAATCAGCAGAGAATGGCATTTATTACTGTATGCAAGCTGATTCTAGCAGAAGTAACAACAGCTCCAGCTATTTTATAGGCTACAAAATATGCCACTTCATAAATACATAAGAATAAGGTTAAGAATGAAACCTGCTTGCCGTGCTATTTGAATGCCAGTTAAGTTTTAAGTATGAAGTTTTAACATCTACTCTCGTGTAATGGAAATCTGTTTGCTAAAATGTTACTCAGATGTGCAGTAGAAAAGGTCCTGGTGTTTTTTTTTTTATTATTTTTTAAAAAATACATTTAGCGTGTCTAATCATTATTTTCTCCCAATTTGGAATGCCCAATTGCTTTTCCCCACACGGCTTAGGGTAGCCCGAAGGTTCAGTGGGTGTCCTCCGATCCCACAACCAAGGCAGCTTCCTTTTTCACCCAGGAACTCGAGAGCAGATGTAAACGAGCTACCGACTTCTGGAGTACAAAGGCTAGCCCTACAGGTGCTTTGAGCTCACTGGGCGCCTGGCCAGCAGGGTTCGCTTTAGCGTGATGAGTAGAAACAATCTCTGCCACTTTTACCTCCCTAACCCACGGGAGCGTCAGAGCCAAACGCCCTTCAGAGCCCCCTTCAGAGCCCCACAGCCAGGAAGAACCTGCACTGTATGACTCACCCTGTGCACACAGCCAGGTGAGCCACTCTGGGACCCTTAATACCAATCACACAGCCTGACACTCCAGGTAGAAAAGTGTACACATTGCAGGCGCTGCAGCAGGGAGCCACAAGCTGAGTCTAGCACCTGCTATGGTTGGTGCACAGTTAGGAACAGAATGGAATGGTGTGGAAAAGGGTGATACTGCTCATGTTCACTTGAAGATGTGTTTACAAGATAGAGTGAAGAGAGTGCTGGAGACAGGTGTAATGTACAGCGATGCATATTCTTGTATTTCTTGTCCAGCAACACTGTCTGTGTCATGTCAATTAGTTATAATTAGTTGTTTGTTCTTGAACACACTATAATCTGAATCTTGTATTCTGTTATATTAAACCATTGCCTTACACAGACAAGATTATCAAAGCATCTGCACTTAGTCTTGCAAAAGAAGGCAGGCATGACATACTTAACATTTTTGACTGCAAATAGAGCCAAGTGTGTACCAAAAAGGTGTATTGGTACAAATCACGTATCCAAATCAGGTTAACTGTTACTGATAAAGGCCAAATTAGAAGACCGGCCTGTTTTTGATGGATACCATGACCTATTTCTGCTTCACAGATTTATTTCAAACACAATAGAAAACCAAACTGGTAACTAACGGTGTAACTCAAAAGTTGATGTGTAATGAATCCTTGATTCTAATCTTCTTGTGAGGAAAACAAACAAAAAAAACAAAACCTTCTGTCTGGTATTCTGTGACCTCGACCTGGATTTTAAAGGTTTCTCACAACCCATGTACAGTACGTCACTTAATTTACCTGTGGGTCAGTGACCTCCGTGACTTTCTTGTTTTGTGAGATACTGTATGGAGCGTGAAGGACAGAAAGCATTTTTGTACATTTAGTACATACTAAACTACCGATGCTTCTCATGCCTAGTGGACGGACGGACAGAGGGATAGCTTCGATCTCCAGCCCCTCTCTCACCTTTCACAGACATTAACTGTGGACCAATAAACAGGGCTTTGGAGCTGTTAGTTCACACTAAATAAGTAAAATTTAAGTCTTCTGCAAGAATTAAGCCAAACAGATGTAACAGGCTCTTTGTAATCCACGTCCTTTGCTCTTCACTTAATACTCATAGCCTGAGAAATGTGGAAGAGAAGCCAGCTTCATTCCCTGACAGAAAGAGAGAGAACATTTATTAGGCACATACTTTAACAAAAAGAGAGAGAGAGAAATCTGAGGCGTACAGCTGCAAGCGTAAAGATAGTGCAGAGAAGCTTTTAATTCCCAATCCCTGCTGAGCCTTTGAAATTACCAGTCTTCTTATCATGGACCCAAGACTTCTTATGCAAATTGTTGTGGAGTGGAACGTTTAAACAGGAAATTACTCGACAGCAGTTTCTCTCTCTCTCTCTCTCTCTTCACACAAAAAGCCTGTTTTGCTTCTCTGATAAGACAAATTGCTCGCCTCGCTTTGTAGCACACCAGGATTTAAAGGCAGCAGCCTGCCTTGGCGTAATGCGACAGCTTTTTATTTCAGAACTCCTTTGTAGCTGATTTCTCCTTGATCATATTGAACCAAAATAAATAAATAAACATTGTCTCAGGGATCTGAAATAATGCTAATAATTCTAATAGTCAAACAGCTACAAGAAGCAATAGAAAATAAAGAAAAAACATTAAGCATCTTAAAATGTGTACACAAAGAATCAGTAAACACAGCTACCATCTTGTTTTGCAGTTAGACTGCAGTTTAACGTTTTGTGCCAGATAAGAAAAAAAAAAAAAAGTATTTGCTTAACCAATAACAGTTTAAAATCCCCTATATTAATCCCTACCATAAACACACTGTGGTCCTCAGTCATGCACTTGGTTCCTGCTCCCTGGCTATCCACACAGTCATGAATCCTCATGCAAGTACACTTAGACCAGACCAGACCAGACCAGACCAGACCAGACCACAGAACAGTTTTAATTGCCACCTGGCCACCTGCTGCACATTCCATTTCAATTAGGCAGGGAGGGAAGTCTAACCTCCCAGCCCTGCCATATCTAGTCACACTTTGTTTCCCAAAATTAAACACTTTCATTTATAAATCAAACAAAACTATATTTTATTTATAAACCACCACCACAAATACACTATTTACAGAGGCAGGCAGCCCTGCCACAATACTGTTGATAGATAAATCTGTGTGAATACCCAAAACAAGGTGACGTGACCAGCACAGAGCAGGATTAGGAAGCAGCACAGAGCAGGATTAGGAAGCACAAAAGGGCCTGTGGAGAAAATGTGTGCAGGGTTCTGTACAAGGATCCCTATCAACAATGCTTTATACTAGTGCTGTGCAAGATCACTTCATTCAGTGGCCTCAATTTAAACCCATTCACAAATCCTAATATCTGGGACAAAACAGGACACGTGTAATAAAATAGGGATAATGAATCATTAAGTTCCTGTTTTTTCATAGAAATTATTATGGTAAATATTGTATGAAAAGCCATTTCTTCGCCTTGCTCTCCCCTCTCACAGACCCCTCTCCTGGGCTCCTCTTGGATCTTTGGAAAGCTTTTACCATAAGTGAAAATATGTTTAGATCAGGCAGCAGACATGAGAAGATGGTTCAATGTCATCAGACTTGTTTCTGAAAAGGCTGCTTTAATGTGATAGGTCCTGGGAGGTTTTCAGTCATAACAAAAATCCAATACATTTAAGAAAGAAGAAGCACTCACCTGGAAGGACCAACTCACTAAGTTGGAGTAAGTTGTTGTCCTGTGGTTAAGATTGAGAATGCAGATCACAGATTAGGGTGGGGAAACTGATGGACTGGGGGGTAGACAGAACTAACTAGAGCTTTAGAAATACTAACAGAAATGTAATAAGTGCAATCACAAACTATGTCTTTCCCATTGTCTTCATTGGTGAAACTAGTAGCCATCATTTCAGCACAACATAGACATAACTGCCAGCACTGGGTGTCTAGACCTACACTTTAATCAACACAACCACAATTTCAAATAGCATTATTATTATTTGTTTATTTAGCAGACGCCTTTATCCAAGGCGACTTACAGAGACTAGGGTGTGTGAACTGTGCATCAGCTGCAGAGTCACTTACAATTACATCTCACCCGAAAGACGGAGCACAAGGAGGTTAAGTGACTTGCACAGGGTCACACAATGAAGGTGGGATTTGAACCGGGGACCTCCTGGTTACAAGCCCTTTTCTTTAACCACTGGACCACACAGCCTCCTATGTTCAATATGTCAGTATTACATGCTACCAAAATACTGCAAGGAAGAAAGACAAGGGAGTACCAATCACCAGCACAACTAATAACAGACAGCCAATTCGCAATTAACAAAATATCACCACTTTGGAGTCTGCATTCTCAACTATTAAAACTCAACCTAAAGTGAACAGAGACACAAGTGTCACTTCAGTAATAGTATGTAAATGTACTAATACATACTTATTTTTATTTTCATGCCCACATCTAAAGTGCAGCATATGCAGAATTCAACAACAAAAAGGTAGTGCATGCCTCAGCCAAAACTGCAAATTATGACCATAAGGTCACTGTCTGGTCACTATGTCTGAGTATACACTTAAAAGTCCATCAGAAAATGTTACTTGTTCATTTATAAACCTTTACTTAAATGTGACCATTTCTAATCACACAATTTTTAAGATTTAACACCAACATTTTTTTTATATAATTAAGGCATGCCAATCAACATTTTTGGATTATTATACAATTTGCTTGATTGATCTGCATTATTAAAAAATGTATTTAATCTTGCACATGATTTTTTTTTATTTTTTTTAATTGCACGTCAATTAATTTTACGGGATCTTTCTTACTCAAATCAACTCAACTTTTACTTGAACGCTGCATTTGTAATGAACTGTCAGTTACATAGTACTCCCCCACCAAAAATAAAATAAAATAAATCACAGTACAAACATTCCTTGTGTAATGGAAATCATCATTATTATTATTATTATTATTATTATTATTATTATTATTATTATTAGTTAATTAATGTATTTATTTCTTAGCAGACACCCTTACAGTGACTTACAGTTATCACATTACAGTTAAGAGCAGATCAAATCAGTAAAAAATAAGATCAAATTCAAATGAGCAAAATAAAGAATACAGTAAATAATTACATTTAAGAGCGAGTTCGACTAACAGCAGTTAACTTATAGTAAAAAATATTTGATTATACAAGTAAAGTCCATTAAGAGCACATAGTATGTACGATAAATGGATAAGAACAATTTCAAATAAGAGCAGTTACCTAAAATGTGAATATGGATATCTAAGAGTAAAATCAAGTACAAGATTCAGCAAATAGTTATAATTGAAAGCAGTAGTAGAATATGGCAAGGTATGGAGCAGTTCAGTACGAGTACAAGCTGATGTAAGTACTGGTACAATTGGGTGCCATATAGTCCAATACAGTTGAGAGTTGTTAGGTTTACAGATGCTGTCTGAACAGGTGTCTTGAGGAGGCGCCGGGAGGTGGTCAGGGACTGAGCAGTCCTGATATCTGTGGGGAGGTTGTTCCACCCCTGAGGGGTAAGGGAGGAGAAGGAGCAGGCTCTGGGAGACCAGGGGGGGGGGGATACAGCTAATCTGCCGGGGGTGGAAGAGCGGGGGGGGCAAGAGGGGTGTAGGGAGAAATAATAGTCTGGGGATAGGAGGGAGCAGAAAGGTTGAGACAGCGATGGGCTAGTACAAGAGTTTTGGTCGAGACAGCGATGGGCGAGTACAACAGTTTTGAATTGATAGAGAGCCAGTGGATAGAGCGGAGCAGCAGTGTAGCATGGGAGAAACGAGGAAGGGAAAAGACAAGGCGGACAGCAGAGTTTTGGATGAGCTGGAGTGGACGGATATTAGAGGCAGGCAGGCTGGCCAGGAGGGAGTTGCAGTATTCAAGGTGGGACAGTACCAGGGCCTGAATGAGCTGTGTGTAGTCTGTAAGGAAGGGGCAAATTCTGCATATGTTGCTGAAGAAGAAGCGACAGGAGCACGCCAGAGTAGAGATGTGCTGAGAGTAGGAGAGGGAGGGGTCGAGGGTGATACCAAGGTTCTTGGTGGATGAGGAGGGAGATAGGGTGGTGGATTCAAGAGGAATAGAAATAGAGAGATCAACGGTGGGGGAGGAAGAGGGGAGTAGAAAAGGAGATCTGATTTGGAGAGTTTCAGTTTAAGATAATGCAAGTGCATCCAGGATAGGAAGATCTGGGCATCAAAAATAAAGAAATGATATGAGAAGCCATGGGAGGAGATTTTGGGTCCCAGGGAACAGGTGTAGAGAGAAAACAGGAGGGGTCCCAGGACTGAGCCTTGGGCGGGCACTTGTCGAAAAAGAGCAAGAGGCAGAGGGTAAGCCATGCCAGGACACCATGTACGTGTGATCAGAGAGATAGGAGGAGAACCAGGCAAGAGCAGTGCCAGAGAGTCCCAGGTCAGTGAGGGAAGAAAGGAGAATAGAGTGGTTGACTGTGTCAAAGGCAGCACAGAGGTTGAGGAGAATTAAGATATAGGAGAGGGAGGTGGCAATGGCAAATAGTAGAGAGTTAGTGACGGAGAGAAGAGCAGTTTCAGTGGAGTGTGCTGGGTGAAAACCAGATTGGAGGGGGTCGAGCAGAAAGTGTGTTGACAGGAAAGCAGAGAGCTGGCGATGTACCGCTCGCTCAAGGGTTTTAGAGAGGAAAGGGAGAAGGGAGACAGGACGGCAGCTCTGGATGGATGAGGGATCAAGGGAGGGTTTTTTTAAGATGGGGGTGATTCAGGCCTGTTTGAAGGCAGAGGGGAAACAGAGAGCTGTTGAGAAGAGAGGAAATGAAAGGGAGTAGAGTAGGGACAGCAGCCTAGAAGAGGTGAGTTGGGAGGGGGACCAGAGCACACTTGGGTTTATGGCTCTGGAGCAGGGAGCAAAGATCAGAGTCCAAGAGGGGTGAGAAGGAGGGTAGATTAGTAGGAGTTGCAGAAGGTGATGGGGAGTGAGTGTGCTGAGGATAGGGGGTGGGTGGGGATGGAGGCAAGGTATTGAAGAGTTTGCGGATGTTGGTGATTTTAGAGGAGAAGGAGGAGCCAAAGTCATCAGCCAAGATAGAGGAGGGTGGAAGATGGGGTGGGGCTAAGGAGGGAGGAGAGAGAGGAGGGAGAGAGAGAGAGAGAGAAAGAGGAGAGAGCCGAGGCAGTGAGTGAAGAAGGGGAAGAAATCCAGCAGAGTGGTTAAGGTTGGAGAGGTGGATGTTGAAGTTACCTAATAGAACAACAGGGGTGGAGGGAGAGGGGAGAGAGGAGAGGAGAGGAGGAAGAGAACAATCAGGAATAGACGACAAGGGGAGGTGAGTTCAACAGCATGTTATAGCTAGAAAACAGTTTGTAATAGCCATCTTCCCAGTAAAAATTGCTAGAAACAGTGATATGAGTAAACTGACAGTGTTTCGGCCATCTTCCCTAATAAAAACTTTTGTATGAGCCATCTTCCCACAAAAAATAGCAAGAAAACAGTGATTTGTGTAACTACACAGTGTTTGCCATATTACTCAAATATATTTTAATACCCATCATTTCAGTAAGAATTGGCAGAAAATAGTCTTCTGTGTTTCTCCTGAAAATGTATATTCAACTGCGTATTTCACAATTACAAATCGATTAAAAGAGGTGTCTACCACAGTAACATAGTAAATAAAGGTAGACATTATTGTAGTGGCTTCTAGTGTCTGTCAGAGTGATTGCAGGCAATCATCCCAGTCATCCAATCATCCCGATCTTCCTTTTAGTACAACCCCTCAACGCTCACTCACTGTCAGCAGCCAGCTGGGTATTCATAGAGTTAACCTCTCCCAACAGAAAGGAAACATACACCAGTTTGAAAACCACTGGTCTAGTGGTTACAGCTGACGTGCAGTGAGGAAAGGTTAGATGATAAAATTAAGGGACTGGGAAGATAGTTCGTCTAGAGGTTATTGGATAAAAAAAAAACTCTGTCTGGAATCATGTTACCTGTCTGATATCTCCTGCAGAAGAGGTAATGTCCTACTCAGCTGCTAACTACCAGAACTACAAATGCCCTCTGCAATGGGTATTATTGTTTATTCTGCCCTGCCGTAAAACAATTGCCACATTGTTTGGTTCACATTCCCCAATGTTTTCTTTTTTTTTTTTTTCAGAAACAAGCTCGGAAAAAGAAGTGCTATCTCACCCTGGCGGGTGTGATCGTGTTGGTTTTTCTTGTCATTATTATTGCAGTGTCAGTTAGAAAATGAACTGTCCATCAATGCAATTCCAGGTAGGTGCTTTTATACCTCTGTTCCAATGAGTGTTTTCTTTTTTCACATGTCTATACTTGCACCACAATTTACATGGTGGGATATATTTCACTGTGTGTTAAACCTGATACTGCATTAAATAGAGACCGTGCAGCTCATTGTGAGGGTAGTGACAGTGCTGGAAAGCTGAGAATGGAGTGTTTAGACTAGTGCTCATTGTTAAGGTGCATGGGTAATGACAGAGCTTGAGAGCTGAGACTGGAGTGTTTAGACTAGTGCTCATTACTAAGGTGCAGGGCTCTAGAGATACATTTATGTTCTGTACAGTTTCTATCACATTTTATTTTTTACTGTAGGTAGCTAAAGAACCTTTTTAATCATGCAAAGCTACAGTATATATTCGATATAGAATAACTCATTATTGCAGTGCAAAATCCAGCTGCCAATGTGTTTAATATCTATCTGAAATCTAGTTCTATAATCCCACTGTAAAGCAGATGATATTTTGATCTGAAAATGAAATCGAGAGGAATGGTAGTTCCTCATGCCAAAGTTACAGCGAAGCGCGAGAACTGCCAGTGACTATCTATACAGCACGGATACTTTACGTGTTTTGGGGGTATTGGGGAGACAAAACTAAATCAGCCAAAACCACCATTCCACTTTTAATAAGTAGTTCCCAACACTCTTAGGTGAAATGTAAAAAAAAAAGTCAATACCTGTCATACAGTAAGAGAAATATGTCACCAAAGTAAGGTAAAAATGTCCATCTCCTTCTCTTTCTTTTTCTTGTTCTTCCACTGTATTTTTACAGACCCCAGGCACTTTTATCCATGCATATGTATATTAGAGAACATCCAAGTATAATGACAATTAACTTGTTCTGTCAACATGCAAATATGCTAGGGAACACACTTATTGTGACATCTATAACATTTATATTAAATTATTTATTTCTATTTTAAAATGGAACATTGCCTGCAAAAAAAACTTTCTTTATATAAATATAAAAAAAAGTTTTGGTATATGTGGGATTTTAACCTATAACCTTCAGTTTGCAAGCATGTTGTGTTAACTGTCAGTGCTACATGGTTAGTCAAGACAAGTAGTATTTTGAAAGATGAAGTTTTGAGCCATCATTCATCTTCATCATTCTCATTCTGAGATTTTGATCTTGAGTTCTGAAAATTTTTAGTTTCCTGTCAGTGTAACGCTCATTATGGTCCTGTTGGCGCAAGGAAGTATGGTTCCTCTAGATACTGGTTGATGAGAGTAACGCTATTTGTGGTCCCCACTGGACAAAAAGGAACATTCATTTCTGAGAATGAGCTATGCTAAAGGATAGCCGCTATATTTGGTAAAAGTAAAACATAAATAAATAAATACATTAATATAAATATTGAAATAAATGAATACATACATGAATACATGTGTGTTCAGGGCAAAGGAACGGGAGAGAGTGAGGAGAGAAAATAAGTAAAAAGTAAGCAATTGCTACATGGTGCTGGAGGACCAGCACAGTACGTGTTTGTTTAGTGTTCGTCCCTGTTTGTTAGTGTCTGTTTGTTTTGTTGGTCTGTTTATTTTGACCGCAAGTGCCGTGTCCTGTGTTTTGTACAAACCTTTTATTTTACAATAAACCGGCGCAAGCAAGCGCATTTACCATTTCATCCACCGTCTGTCTGTGTACTCCTTTCTGGTCTGACGTAACCACTAGAGCCTGCTTGTCACACTGTGATATCATATTAGTTCAGTAAAATAATAAATGTAGCATAATGCATTCTGTTAACGGTAAAGGCATATTTTATGTAAGGACTGTGAATCACCAACCCACTTACTTGTGTTAAACTATATTACAGTATACTGCAGTTTTGATAGACCAAGACTGACTGAGAAATATGTTCGGGTTTGGTCTGTGGAAAAGGTGGCAACCCTACCCTGAGTACTACTTCCTAAACATGAAAATGTTACGATATACTAAATGAACTGATCAAGCTTATTATAATAGTTTGCAAAATCAGATGAAAACTTTCAATACAATCGGGATAATACATAATCATTAATTACAAAATGTTGTTCATCTTGTTACTTGTTAAAAACTGTAACTTTACTGCTGTACTACTTGCAAATGTTGGGACTATATTACACTGCGGATAAAACTATATTACACTGCGGATACACAATAAAAGTTTCTGGTTTTGTCTTAATTTAACATGTGTTTTAATTATTTTAATTATTTTTCATCACCCAAATGATTGTTATAAGCTGTATAAACCACTTTGGGCAGTGCAGTCCTGATGATATATACCACTTCTGGGGTGGTTGAAGGCCTTTGGCTGATGCCTCGGGCCTTATCACCACCCCAGGCGTGGTACATATCATGGGAACCGAATGGCCCGTCATGGTTTGAGCCCTAACTAGTCATACTTTCACTCCAACTACGTAACCGCTATGCTACACAGATTTACATCTTAACCATTTCAACAGACTCGGCTACTATTTACATTTACCCTATCCAAATGGCAATACATTGCCTCAACATAGGTTGAACAATTTTGCTATTCCCGTAATGTGTGTGTGTGTGTTATAAAGTGAAAAAAGAAGTGATATCTGAAACAAAAACCAAAAAAAGCCAAGTTATCAAAAGTGCCCAACCATTTAAAGTAGAGATATCAAAAACACAAGCCAAGTTTCAAGAAACCATTTAGCAATCTTGCCCAGCACAAAGCAAATAGGCACTACTGTAAAACTGATGGGGCCAAGGTTGCCCCAATTGTTTCTTCTATTTCTTGCTATCAAAAAACACAAGCTAAGTTAGAAGAAACAATTGGGGCAACCTTGGCCAGCATCAACAAATAAAAAAAATAGGCACAACTGTCAAAGCGGTGGGGGCCTATTTGCTTTGTGCTGGGCAAGGTTGACCCAATGGTTTCTTGAAACTGGCTTGTGTTTTTGATATCTCTACTTTAAATGGTTACACTTTGATAACAACGGATTTTTCCACATTTCCAATGTGTTTTTGTTTCAAATACAACCCTACTCGACAATGGCAGACCTGCTTCTGATGCTACTGCAATGTAAGGTCAGAGCAAAAAAAAAAAATTACAAAAATTGCGCTCTATTTTACTCTCCACTTAACTACATTGTATTTTTCTTTTTAAGTAATCAATGATTTTTTTTGTTGCTCAAATAATAGAAGCCTGTGATGTGTCTTTTTGTTTTGTTACCATCTGCAAGGCATGCAGTGGATCTATAACAAATACGTGTTTTTGCTTAAATGAGATTATCAATGGGCAGTCATTGCAGTTTTTAAGAGCTCAGCTGGCCAGGATACCATAGTACCATAGCTCCATAGCAACAGCACTTTTACACTGACACGTCTTGCTTTTGGATTGATTTTGATTCAGTTTATTCTACTACAATCAATTCATGTGTTTTCAAGAAAGAAAGAAATATTAAGATACAGGCTTCATCCGTCAGATCCTAGGAGCTGGAGCTTGCAATGTACATACAATAGTGTTTTATTTGTTTATATGAAAGCTTGTGGCATGAATAACTTGTGAAAGACTTGTTGGATTGATTTACAAATATGTATACACCTTTATAATGATTGTTTGTTTGTTTTTGTCTTTTTTTGTATTTGTCACATTAAAAGTCGCTTTAAGAATAGATGAAGTGCAGAGGGAGGGCAGACAGACACAACTAAGGGACTAGGAAGCTGAGTGGTCTAGTGGTTATTATATATATTTTTTTTTAAATCTGTCCGTAATTGTGTTACCTGCCTGAGATTTCCTGCAGAAGGCATACAGTTCTATCTATCTTTGAAAAACCCACCCACTGACTGGTAATAGATCTATGAGCATATTCATTTGCCAGATCACATTGGTCTGATTTGCTGTGTTATGCAAGTACCTGTTGAATCAGTATTGTGAAGTGACTCCCATTGCCAGGGCCACGCTGCCCCAAAGGGGGCCCTGGAGAAGGCAATAAATATCTAATTCTGGTCAATCAATACGTGACACACAACCAATAGTGCCATAGTTTTTCACGTCTATTAATAATGTTTGTTAATATTTATTATGGGGGCAAATTTGCCATGAGACAATGGCTGTAAAATAATTCTGACCGGCACAAACGGGCTTTTCAGGCCCAGAAATTATTTGTTAAAAAAAAAAAAGCACATATACAGGATCGTCACTTCAGAAATTGCATTGATTTACTACAGCGTTACTCATCACCACAGCTACTTGTCTCAGGTAAGTTTAGCCTCTAATCTACCGTGATTTAGCTACTATTTGGCTTGCAAGTTCGATTACTAGAAATATCAAGAGCACAATACTGCATATACTGCATTATTGTTGATTTGTACCGAGATCAGATGGTATTGTGTTAAACTGTATTACAGTATACTGCAGTTTTGATAGAGCTAGGCTGACTGAGAAATATGTCCGGGTTTGGCCCGTGGAAAACACTGTATACATAATCTCTTAATACCAAAATTGCTATATAAAGAAACCTAGGACAGCAGATGTTAGTATCCCAAACATTTGACATATTAACAAAACAATAGCTTGTGAATTCAGCTACATTGAATTTTATTAATGGATTAGATTTGCATCAGCTGCAACAACTGATTTGGTTTTAACACAAATCCGTGATTAAATGCATCTAACCAAAGCATCAGCATTTTTTAATCAACAAAATGTGTTTATAAATGAAGAGGCAAGCGAACATGAAACATTATTTTACAAATTATTGTTACCTGTTAAGTCTACTGTTGCCCACATACTGATTAGAGGAGAAACCTCAAAATGGAGCGAGGTAACCAGTGGTGTACCACAGGGATCAGTATTTGGTCCTCTGCTATTCCTAATCTACATTAATGATTTAGATTCTGGTATAGTAAGCAAACTCATTAAATTTGCAGACGACACAAAAATAGGAGGAGTGGCAAA
The DNA here is from genome assembly GCA_036884735.1 of Huso huso. Classification (NCBI taxonomy): domain Eukaryota; kingdom Metazoa; phylum Chordata; class Actinopteri; order Acipenseriformes; family Acipenseridae; genus Huso; species Huso huso. The sequence goes on along the minus strand of CM072665.1, from coordinate 36,719,472 downwards.
CACTGTTGCAGCAGCAAAGGTCATTCAAAATGATCTAGACAGCATTCAGAACTGGGCAGACATGTGGCAAATGACATTTAATAGAGAAAAGTGTAAAGTATTGCATGCAGGCAATACAAATGTGCATTATAAATATCATATGGGAGATACTGAAATTGAAGAAGGGAACTATGAAAAAGACCTAGGAGTTTATGTTGACTCAGAAATGTCTTCATTTAGACAATGTGGGGAAGCTATAAAAAAGGCCAACAAGATGCTTGGATATATTGTGAGAAGTGTTGAATTTAAATCAAGGGAAGTAATGTTAAAATTTTACAATGCATTAGTAAGACCTCACCTAGAATATTGTGTTCAGTTCTGGTCACCTCGTTACAAAAAGGATATTAAATATTAAAAAGGTGAAAGGATAGTAAATTACCACTGCCCTACCTAGCCTTCCAACAGGCTGCTTCAATACAAGGGTCCCTCTCGCTTTGGGGTATATTCAAGATTAACACATAGGTCACCTCGTTACAAAAAGGATATTGCTGCTCTAGAAAGAGTGCAAAGAAGAGCAACCAGAATTATCCTGGGTTTAAAAGGCATGTCGTATGCAGACAGGCTAAAAGAATTGAATCTATTCAGTCTTGAACAAAGAAGACTACGCGGCGATCTGATTCAAACATTCAAAATCCTAAAAGGTATAGACAATGTCGACCCAGGGGACTTCTTTGACCTGAAAAAAGAAACAAGGACCAGGGGTCACAAATGGAGATTAGATAAAGGGGCATTCAGAACAGAAAATAGGAGGCACTTTTTTACACAGAGAATTGTGAGGGTCTGGAACCAACTCCCCAGTAATGTTGTTGAAGCTGAAACCCTGGGATCCTTCAAGAAACTGCTTGATGAGATTCTGGGATCAATAAGCTACTAACACCCAAACGAGCAAGATGGGCTGAATGGCCTCCTCTCGTTTGTAAACTTTCTTATGTTCTTATGTTCTTTTGACTTGTCAACATGTCTGCTACCACTTTACTCTGTCAATTTTATTGTCACATTTGAAACCAAATTAAATACCATCAATATATCTGAGAAGTGCTAATACATTTCTATGGTACTATGTTGACACAAGCTCATTGAATTTCATAATTCAAATAAGCGTATTGGTAAAGGATCGTCCTTTTCGATATTACACAGCTGTTAAAGATATTTGGGTAAAATAATTAAATAAAGCATTAAAAGAAAATAATTATTTTACTGCAAGATCATCCAATGTCTTGGATTTTACATTACAATGTAGTCATGTAATCAAAACACTATTATTTGTAATCATTTAATATTCAAGAAACCATTATATTCAAATAACGATATTACACTTTTTTTCTGAAATATTTTAACCATCTGTCATGTGACCGTTTTTATTTAGGCATGTAAAATAATGTCACAACAGTCACGTCAACACAGTCATATTAGTTCATACGAATATAATCAAACTTTAAAGAAATTAAATAAACTTAATGTGAAACATAGTTCATATATTTTATGTTAACTTTTTAAAAATATGCGTGACAATGCGTTGCACCAATTGTAATTGTAATAATACTAATAATTATTTATTTAGGCTCTCTTACATGTTGCTTTGCTGCAAAATAGAATGCATTTCATCCCTTGTTGTGTGTATGCATAAATTCCCAAGTCACACTGATATATAAAGCTCTTCAAAATCTTTGACTGTCACACAGCTAATCCCGAGACCCAAACATTGGGCTCTGTGATGAATGGGCCAATACACAGTTGAAATTGGATGTATACTGTAAATGGTTGTTTTTTGTTGCATCAACAGTGTGCAGCTCGACATACTATATGCTTAACTATTATTTTTTTTATTTACTATTGTCGAGTCTGTATAGCTCCCACTTCTCTCCTTTCATTAGTGGCAGGTAGTGTATATAGACAATTGCTCTAATTGATGTGTTTATTACTGTCTGTATTTCAGTTCAATTATATCTAAAGTTTCTGTTTTTTTTTTTTTTTGGGGGCTGACAAATGTACCTGCATTTAAATATGTTTTTTGCCAACTATTAAAGAGCAATGAGCCGATTAACTAAGACTTCTTTCTACTCCAGCGAATAACGTGCAGCATGAAGGTGGAGGAATACAATGAATTGCTCTGCATTTTATAATGCAAACACATAATTAATCATCGCAATAATTAGAAAATATTTTCTTTGAGTTTAGTCAGGGTGATGTATTTGTTTTATGGAACATCTGGTTTAGTGTTGTAGCAACAACCTCCATGCAGTGAGGGTAAAGCGATCATCACTGTGGTCTTAGAAATGTATAGGTAGAACAATATTTGACCTTGTTTTGTTATTATCATTTTTCCATGACTAAATTAAAAAGCTGAGATGGTTTAATGATGTTAATTACACCATTAAAGGCAGGTAGAACGCTCAGAAATAAAAGCTGAAAACCAAAAACCCTAGAAGCATTGACCTTTGAATTGAAGTAAGTGGGATACTTCAATGTGTGTGTGACAGTGCGTGATTGACACTGGTAGTTGAGTTGAGGGTTGTGTCAAGTTCATAGGGCTGCGGTTTACAAGGAACCTCGCAGCTGGCCAATCAATTTACTAGAAGTCAAATACATATTCATGAGTAAAAGTCAGAACACAGCCAAACAGCCTATCAAATCGACAGGCCAGCTGAAAAGCTTGAGCTGGAACCCGCTGAACTACACATTGGTATGTGCTTACAACTAAACTCAAGCAGTTAAACGCTCTGTCTTGTCAACCCGCTTAAGCTCATTTTATTGCAAGGTCTGTCTGAATACACACGATATCAACACACGTTTGGTAATTAATTCACACAAAACATTATGTATGCAAGCACTCTTGTCTTAGTATTTGGATAATGACATCACTGTTAAATTTAAGTTTAATAGATTAGGATTTAATATTTAAGTATAGCGTCTACAACAAATATTTTGGCATTGCTACATTTCTTATGTTCTTGTAATCTTTTATATTGAATTTGAATGCTGCAAAGAAAAAGCTACTTATTTGAATTTAGTATATAGGCTAGTCAGTTTGTTGTGACAAGATCGATCTCTCCAAAACAGAAGTGTTGCACAAAGGTGATGCCAGTAGTCACAGGAAGATTGGCAAACTACATTTAAAATCAGATGCAAATCATGATGTGTAAAAAAAAGCCAATCAGGGCACTGCATTTTCTGAATGAGAGGACTTATATTTCCGTATATAGTTGCTGTGTCACAGCACTGTACAAAACCACCCAGGTCCTTGTCACGGATAGCTTGGTGGTGATGTCAGACCAGGAAGTAAAGACATTTGTACAGTGGGATGAAGAGCTGATGCGTGTTTATTTATAAATAAAGGGTTTAAACATAAAACCAACACTGGCACCAAAAATGGCACGTTGGCCAAAACAAACAGACAATACAAAATACAGAATCCAAAACAAGTACTGTGCTGGTCCAAATCCAGAATGAGTAGCAATTGGTTCTATATCTTTTCACTCACGTCTCTCTCTCCCTCTCGTTCTTACCCCTGAACACCCAACCAAGACTGAGAGGTTCCTGCCTCTTATACAGTTGTGCCTGAGCTCGATTGGGCTCAGGCAGATTCTACACGTGAAGTGATTTGACAGGGAAGACAATTAATCCTTCCCTGCCAACCTAAAACAACGGTGCACAAATACATGCATTTAAATAATAATAACACAACAAATACAAAATACGCACAGGGGCGGGGTGTACCCCGCCATAGTCCTGCAAATTTAGAACCTCAGGTACTCAACATAGTATCATATTCAGAAAAAAAAATAAACTTTTGTATTTAAATAAACAACATATAATAATCTCCTCATATCTTTTCTTCTGTTATAAAAATGTGGGGGGGTTGGGGGGTGCATGGGCAAGCGCCTTGGCCATTTTTCATGGCTGTCTACGGCCCTGATATGCATGTTCAACTAAATTGTGTTGCTATTTTATTTGCACCATAATAAAAACGGGTGCAATTTCTTATCTTTAATGTACCGTATCTTGCTGTCATTATTATACTATATAGAGCCTTATTTACTCTAAACATTATGGTGCACCATAATTGCAATTAGTGTGCACATTCATGATTTCTGTATTTACTATTGCAATAGTATTCTTTATTGCGCAAAATAGTAGTTATCTCCTCCTGGATGCACTCGCATCATCTCAAACTCAATCTCTCAAAATCTCCTTTTCTCCCCCCCCCTCTTCCTCCCCCACCACTGATCTCTCTGTTTCTATTCTGCTTGAATCCACCACCTTCTCTCTCTCCTCATCCACCAAAAGTGTTGGTGTCACCCTTGACCCCTCCCTCTCCTACTCTCAGCACATATCTACTCTGGCACGGTCCTGTCTCTTCTTCCTCAGCAATATATGCAGAATTCGCCCCTTCCTCACCGATTACTCCATGCAGCTCCTAGTTCAGGCCCTGGTACTGTCCCGTCTTGACTACTGCAACTCCCTTCTGGCCAGCCTTTTTGCCTCTGCTACCCATCTACTCCAGCTCATCCAAAACTCTGCTGCTCACCTTGTCTTCTCCCTTCTCCGATTCTCCCACGCTACACCACTGCTCTGCTCTCTGCACTGGCTCCCTATCATTGCTCGCATCCAATTCAAAACTTTGTACTTGCCTATCATAATACAGTGGCCCTGAAGTGCAAAACACAAATACAAATTAGAAAACACTTCATGAGGCAGGAGCCAGGCCTGTGTAAAGGGACTACTAGACTAAAGACTAAGTGCTTCGATAAGTTGCTCTCCGAAGGGGGAGACTGGCACGGGTGCAAATGAATAGATTTAAGCAGGATAATGGAATTCGAAATGTAGTTAAAGGTTTTTTGGTTGGGTGTCCCCTCTGGCCAGCGGGAACCTTCCTCTCGGAGGGCGAGATGATGTTGTCGGCCTCTAAGGTTGGGAAGTGAGCTTCACTTGCCCCAAAAGAGGACCCCCGGGTCCCCGCAATTGCGCCACCAATGCAAAAAAGAGAGAGCATTTTTAGTTTGAAATGATAGTGATTAGTTACACATTTTTTTAAAAGGCTAATCTAACTGCTCAACGGACAGGAAAAAAAACTTTTTGGGGAGGAAACCTCTGGTGGTCCTGGCGGAGTGATGACCCCCACTCTGGGTATTCTAGTAAGACTTGAGCAGAAATAATATCAGGAAGAGCAGAGCGAATGTAAGATTCCATTGCAGAGGAAGGCCAACGCCCCATTTTTTAAAATGAATTAACTTTGGTTGCTGATTTTGCTGTGCCTATACGGAATGAATGGGGGGAATACAATTGGGGAGGAAGACCAGCTTTAGAAATGAGTGATGAAAGATGAGTAGAAAACCAGTTCATTGTTATAATAGAATTGTTAGAGTTGATAAAGAGAGGATCGGATGGGTTAGAGGGGTGTGATGGGAAAGATAGTGGGATAAAGAGGAATAAGGGCAGGTAGAATGGGCAGTAAAGTGCCTTTCTGTAAAGTGCCTTTTTTTCTCTGGATATTTTTTGTAATTGATCTATTAAACCATTTTGGCCATTTTGTTTTAGATTTTGGTTTGTCTACTTTTGGGATGTAATTGTTTTGCGCCTCTAGTACTCCATTTAAAAAAAAAACAGCCATCCTTTTTCTGTGGATGTTTTCTCTATTTTACTCCAATCTACTTCTGTTAGTCTCTGTTTCATACCTTCATAGTTTGCTTTTCTAAAATTGTAAACCTTAGATTTAGTCATTACTTCAAATGAGACCATGTTGTGGTCTGAGTTTGCCAATGGCTCTCTGACCTCTGTTTTAGTTATTTTGTCTTCGTTATTTGAAAAGACTAAATCAAGGCATGCCTCCCCTGTAGTCGGTGCCTTGACAAATTGCGTTAGGAAGCAGTCATTTGTCATTTCCTCCATCTCAATTTTGTCCGTCGTGCTCCCCACTGGGTTTCCCCATTTTATATGGGGAAGTTGAAATTCCCCATTAGTATGGCTTCTCCTTTGCTATACGCATTTCTAATGTCATTGTATAACAGATTATTTTGCGCGGTGTCTGATTTTGGCGGTCTATAGCATGCTCCTATTATGCCCTTTGAATTTTTGTTTTATCATAATCATCCTCTTGGGGATTTTTTATTCTGACCCATATTGATTTGGCGTTGTTTTCTTCGTCCAGATTTAACACCTGGGCTTCAAGACTATTTCTTATGTATAGCGCTACCCCTCCTCCTCTTCTGTCCTGCCTGTCTTTCCTATATAGTGTGTACCCACTATTATATTCGTCTCCATCACTCTCAGACAACCAAGTTTCTGTAACACCTATCACAACGTAGTTACTTGTTAGTGCAGTAGCTTCAAGTTATAACATTTTGTTTCTGAGACTTCTAGCATTTAGATAAATACATTTAATGGCTGTCTTATGTGAGTTGTTGCCCTTGTTTTGATGTGGTCTCCCTTCTGTTTTTTTGTTTTCTCCCTCCTTCCTTTCTAGTTTAAATGCTTCTGGACCTCCTCAAGGATCCTTTCTCCGAGTAGATTGGTTCCCTTTTTGTTTAAGTGCAGTCCTATATAGATAGTCCTTGTTGTAGAATGTGCTCCAATGTTCAAGAAAGATGAAACCTTCCTGTGTGCACCACGATTTCAGCCATGCATTTTGGTTTTGTATTTCCAGCTGTCCATATGGTCCTTTGCAAGGTGCCGGTAGTATCCCAGAAAATACCACAGTTTTGGTCTTGTCTGTTAATTTCCTTCCTAGCTCTCTGAATTTGTTTTGCAGGGATCTTGGCCTGTCTCTTCCAACGTTGTTTGTACCGATGTGGACGACCACTACCGGGTCGTCTCCTGTTCGTTCTAGGAGCCTGTCCACGTTATCAGTGATGTGTGTGACCTCCCTTCTTTTTGCTGCCTGGCCTGGCCAGCAGTGTTTATCATGTCCTGGATGTTATTCCTTTCATTCTCTTGATGCTGGTTTTGATCATCTAAATTTTGAAGTGGCTCAAATTTGTTTGATGTTTTGATTTGTGGTGGTTGTGTTTGACAATGTTTCTTTTTTTCCCTATCTCTGCCTACCTGAATACAGCTGTTTCAACCCTCTATCTCCCTGGTGGCTTTCTGTCCGTTAGGGGTGAAAACTTCCAAGAACTTGGTGTGTCAGCTCCTCAAGCTCCTGTTGCTCTGTCATTTCGTACAGCTCCATTTCTAGCTTACTTACTTGTTGAAGCAAGTCCTGGATTTTGCAGCACTTTACACACACTTAAGTAGACAAGTAAGTGTCTTTCTGTCCAGTGAGCCGTCAGAACGTTTTAAAAAAAAATAAATAAATAAACCCTCCCATTCATTTTTAGTGCTTTGCTCCATTACGCGGTTCAGTGACCAACTTTCTATTTAAACAGTAACTGCACTCACACTCAATTCAGTGTTGCTGCGGGCGGGAATGAAGTACGGTGTGCCGAAAGGCTCAAGACACAGAAGTGTGATTAACACGCGTTAAAATAATTAATCTCCAAAAAAATGAACACGTTAATCGCAGAAGTTAACTGACAGCCCTGAAATTTCAGTCGCATTGGATAGTGTGTGATGCTTTAAACATGTTTTATATGTTATGATATGATTCCCTCGCATCAGCTAGTTTGTTATACCCACTCGCAAGTCTCAAAGTCAGCAACCAATGAGTTCACCACGTTAGGTCATATGGCTGAAGACGTGCATGTATTCTCTCTAATTATGCATGTATTCTCTAAAATTAATCAAGAGTAACTAGTTGATATTTGTAATGGTTTTAATTAATTAGCACTCTCGATTATTTATTACTTCCAACCAAGCTCAAGATTCAGAAAATGAAACACAGTCAAGCAATAATAACACAACACTGTTATATAGTCTATACATTTGATCATAGTGAGTTACAGTACAAAAGTAAGAAACAAAATTAGTGTCAAAATAATCAGTACATTAAGTTTAGCAATAGATAATATTCATGCAATAGTTCAGCTTCAATGTGACATGTCAATTATAAGTAAAAGCATTCATCAATGATCTATATTTGTCTTTCTATAATAATAGCAATATTCTTAAATCAATAAGCAAATAGCATGAATATAACATGTAAATAGGATAACTGTTTGAATATATAGGAGTCAGGAACATTATCGAAATACAAACCCAGTAAATTCTAATTAATAGGATATTACGAAATTGTAATCAACTCTTTAGCAATCTGTTAGTTAATTATAGATCTCTTAATTAGAATCCACAGCACCTAAATTTAACAGCCATTATATTTGTTCTTATTCATTCTTTATTTATTCTAGCACCAATTACTGAACTTAAGCAGTAGCGGCTGGTGGCTCCAGAAATTGGGGTGGCATAAAATATTGGCAGCGGGTCTAACTTTTTCACTACTGTTTACATTTGAAACAATGCTATTCAATACAAATGCTGCAATTTACCTAAACACTTCTGTTTGTTTACTATACGATACACCAACAAATCAAAACGCTAATAACTGATATGCAATCATGAAACCAGACAATAATACCAACACAATAATAATAATAATAATAATAATAATAATAATAATAATAATAATAATCAGACATTGCTATGCCTATTATAAAAATCGCCAAGAATATGATTATGATAAAAAAAAAAATTAAATAAGTTAAAAAATTAAATAAGTCTAATTAAAAAATGAAATCAGTCTGAGGAGGCTGTGTGGTCCAGTGGTTAAAGAAAAGGGCTTGTAACCAGGAGGTCCCCAGTTCAAATCCCACCTCAACCACTTACTCATTGTGTGACCCTGAGCAAGTCACTTAACCTCCTTGTGCTCCGTCTTTCGGGTGAGACGTAGTTGTAAGTGACTCTGCAGCTGATGCATAGTTCACACACCCTAGTCTCTGTAAGTCGCCTTGGATAAAGGCGTCTGCTAAATAAAATAATAATAATAATTCACTGCCAACCAACAAGCTTACTCATCATAAATAATATGACGGAAACCCAAGTGTTGCACATTTGAAATAAAGCACTTTATGCATTTGTATGTTTGATTACCCCAAAATAACCGAAATATTTACATTTAGTGAGATGTAATGTAATTACATTATTTGATTATGGTTTTTGTTTTTTTAACATATTCCAAAAAAATGAGAATCAGAGTTATGGTATCATCGTTCACTGCTTCTCATTCTCTTTCTACTGCTGCCTTCCACACACAATCAACACACGTTAGCGTTTAGGGAGAAGTTACGACCAATGATTGGCAGACAGAAGGAGACCCGCCTCCTCGGCTGTGTTAATGTGTGTGATGTTGCGAGATGAAAGTAGGAGGAATATGATTGGCTAGGCACAATCTCCCTTATCCTCCACTCCTCCAGCGACTGTTTGGGAAGCAGTAGGCATAGAGAAGCCAGATTTTCCATCAACTGATATTGCTGTCAACCGCGCCCATGGAGCAGCTTGCATGCAAAATAAGTAATGTTTATGCAAATAAAAGTAAATGTATGTGATCAGTATGTGATTTTTTAAATTTATTTTTTACTTAAATTTTCTGAACTTCAGTAGATCACTTCACTCTGACTATTAAATGGTTTCCACCAGCTATTCCCCTGCCCCTGGTTTATACAGTACAGTGACTTATGGCCACATAATATAACTCTCTCTCTCTCTGCTTATACATGTATTACAAATCTCTTTTAGTTGATTGGGGAATACTCATTTTTTGCCTTGCAGAGTTGATGTAGGTTATGATTCAGTTGTCTGTGATTCCATTTGCGTCAGAGGCCAGCTTGCAGTAAGATTGCCTGGGCTCCTGGTTAGGCAACCCAGTCTTGCTCTGTATATAGGAAATCTTGCTGTAAATTTGACCAGTGCCAGCAGGCCAAATCAGCTCATCAATTTATTGGCTCAATGTTCATTGGCCTTTCCTCTTTCTTCGATGGCGATCTAGTTGGTCGAGTTCTCTTTATATCCTTTTTGTAAGATTTTTGTAAGAAGTTTCTCAGAATTTTAACCACATTCTGTAGTGTTGCGGTTGAATATTCTTGGGAGCTCTCTGCTCTTCTGACTGCTTGTTAGATGTTGACAGCACACTCCCTTTTCTCTGACTGACTGTACAACTCACTGGAACAAAGAGCAGCTTCTCCCTTAATTAAAATGATTCTTTTTGCAACATTCGACCTTGATAGCCAGGTGCAGCCAGGCTTGGCTATTTCTTATTTATTCAGAGGCCTATTCCAGGCATAGGAATTCGGGAGAGCTGTCCTCCCCAAAACTTATTGGGTGTTACCATGGTGACCAGGCCATTTCATTATTTATAACTTGTAATTTTCATGGCGACCAGGGGCTTATTTGTCGCCAGACTATAATGTTACGAACACACACATGCACACGCACACACACGCGCACACACACACACTAAAACACACACTCACACAACACACACTGACAAAGTCATACATACACATATTTCGGTCAGTCTCTGAAAAATAAATACTTCTTGCATCACAGTTATTGTGGCTTATAAAAAAAAAGGCAGAAAAGGCAGGGGATATCTGCACTGAACAGATTTCTTGAGTTTAAAAATCCCAGTAAACTCAATTATACTCAATTGTACCTTAAAAAAGAATAGAAAATCAGACCCTTTTGACTTTCAGCATAGCATTGAATTAGATGCGAGTAAGGGTCTGGACAAGAACATTTCACTCCTCACTACAGATGACAGTGATTTGTTACTGTGACTCATTTGAGTTATGAAAACTACCAAAATCAGTAGGGTGTGGCATTCAGGTTCCAACTTCATGCACATGCCTAAAATACATACAGGCTCTGGGAAGACCAGTGAAATATATAAGTGTGAATCTAAACAGACAGAACAGTGACCAATCTTTCTCATGACAGAATTATTGTAGGAAAAAAATAAATGCTGTAGATCCCAATGGAGAAAGAGGGGCCAGGAAATTGACCCTTGCAAGCTGTCTAACAAGGCGAGAACTGAAGACTGAACAGTTTTTATTAAATTTCAGTCTCTCTACTCCAAATCAAAACAGCAAAGCGAAGCAGATCCAGGGGAGTATTAGGTGAAAAGGTCTTGTCAATAGGTACTTTAACAATCCCAGAGAGAAGAGAGTGAGTTATCCACTCTGCATGGTGGATAGGGCTGAGGGAGTGGACAGAGAGAAAGAGAGGTTAGAGACGGGGGGGAGATAGGAAAATAAATTAGAAAGAGTTTTAAAATGAAGGAAGAAAGGGAGAGAGCTGCAGGAAGAGAAGTAGTGGAAGAGAAATTGAAAAAGAAAAAAAAACATGAGTATAGGACAGGTTTCTAACATCATGGATTCTAAACAAAATGGACAGTCAACACACTTTCTTAAGAAGCAGTTTGGGGTAGGAGGAAGTGGAAACAGGAATGCAGGGAGAGAGTGGAAAGCCAAAAAATAAAGACAAGAGAATGGGAAGGTGAGAGAACCCAGTGTGTACAAAATAAATTTTATGCAGCACTACTGGGGCTGCCAAAAGCTAGTTTACTGTACCTGCAAAAGAGGGAGAGAAAGTGAATATAATGTCCTGTAGGAGCTGACAGCAAGTAGAAAGCAGTACCCAGAGCTTTCTAAATACCTGCAGCAGGGAGCCAGCACCAGAGAAAAGCCTTGTGATTATCGAAGCATTCTCTACCCGCAACCAGCACTGTCATGTTGACTGTGACTGCTAATTTCCCATGTGGTTTCGCAAATCGATTATGACAAGACAAAGTATTGTTGATATTGCAAGGTGTCTGTAATGGAAGAACTGTTTTATTTATTAGATTAGCTGGCATGACACTACGAGAGGATGTTATACTAGCTTGCGTTCAGTACTTTGTTCTAAATTGCTATATTTTGTTGACTTTAGGGAAAAATGAAGTTTAAAATGTGCAAATACCTGTCATTTCAGATAAGAGTAGTTAAGCAATGGCTGTGAAGTAGAGGTCTTCACGGGTCCAAATTAATCAACCTGACCCGACCACGATCTGACAATTATTTACCCGACCTGACCTGACCCGACCCAATGTAAAATTCTTCTTGTTAGACCCAGATCCTACCTGGCCTGAAAAAACAGTGGAATGCTTTTCCTTTCCCCAGCTTAGTATATGCACTGACTAGATACAGTATTAAATCTGGCTGAACTACAGAGGACTGTAAAATGAAATATATAATATCGATTAAAAGTCGGAGTAATGGAAAAAAAAAATGTCGATAAACTAAGCTGCAATGTGTTCTTGTCATCATGAACAGTTGTTCATTAATAATAATGTTATTAGTAGTTGTAGTAGAGGTGGAATTTTTTATTGGTTAGTTTATTTTAAAAAAAAAATAAAATAACAATTTGTGCATATATCATTATTTTGTCATTTTATTTCATATGGCACAATTAACAAAGCGCTGTACAGAGTACACTATCATTTTTTCCTTTTTTTGTTCAGCTTTGTTGTGCCAGGTTTAAACTACCATTTCAATCAGTATTGAGTAATGTCCATCTCATACAAGCCATCTGGCTTTTGAAGGGTGTTCCACACTGATATCAGACTGATATCAGGGACTAGTAGGCATTATATACTGAATACACATTTTGCTATTGAATCTCAGCCATCTTTCTCATTTTATTCTCTCGAGCCAGCTGGTGATTACACTGGACACTGTACACTGGAAATATTTACTAGACCACCCACTGTATGTTTGCCAGGCTTCAAGAACAAAAAAAATCATGTGCCTTTAAGAGGACTTTACAAAGCCTTTTGGCAGCAATTTTTTACCATCTTCATCCATGTGGATGCCGCTGACTTAGCCCAGCTTGGAAGCTGTGGAACAGTCGCCCAAAGTTACTGTGTCTAACCAGGCTTAAATAGGTGTAATATGGAGGGATTACCAACTTAATTTGTATTTAAAACCAGTGTGAAACCAGGACCACTATATCAGGTGTATCATGTTTGACAACAGCACAGCTGAAAACATATTCAGAGACATGCTCTATGGATATTGGATGGGTACAATGATTAGTATGGTGTTACATTATAAATAGATGACGAGGAAATCCTTTCCTATAGCCAACACAAACTTTGGCCATCTGGTGAGAATAGTAAATGTTACTAGAATTGGAAAGCTCTTTGTCCATGAATGTCACTCACTGACAGTGGCTGATCAGCTGAAAGCAAGGTATATTTCTGCAGACTGCTGTGATAATGCTAGTTGCAGAGAGTTTCCTGCAAGGATGAAGCACTGGTACATGAGATGTCTATAGGATTGTGGAGACCATGAGCAATGAGGATTAGGACAGCCTCCTGCAGACACACATCTTGCCTCAGGGATTGCCGTTCCTGCAGAAAGATTGGTTTGTAATCTCTGGCAAAGACATGGAGAAATGGCTTGTTCCTGGACTGAGATCAGTAAAAAACAATTGGGCCAACCTGCAAAAAAACTAAAGAAACTCCCCAAAATATCTGTATGTATTCTGTAAATGGAATGCTGCATTGAAAGAAAGATATACCATATGTTGATATGTGCAAAAAGTATATTCCAGTAATAGCTTCCTACTTCATGTTGCTTACCAACATAGCCTCTATTCTAAAAGAAACCAGATACCTTGACATTCTAGGAAGTTATTGAATGTATCATAATGTGAGGGTATAAGGAGGGATCTGTATCTCTGTATATACAGCACAGTTTCCAGTTTTACATACACATGCATGCAGAGGATATTGGTCACGGTGATCTTCTTTTTCATTTTGCTGATCATTTTGTATTTTCAGCCATTCCAGGTAGCTATAGCTACATGAGGCTCCAAATAGGGCACCAGGGGATTTGATCGAATAATACATGTTTAATTGAGGCTCAGATAATAAAAGCCATAGCTCTTAATAATCAAAAAATATATCCTCCATAACTATTTCATGCACAATCATACTAAATTTAGAAATACTAAAAGAAACTTAAATTAAATGACAAACTTTTCAATTCTAAGTTTTTTTAAATGTCTTCAAGATTTTGAAAAATACTTTTTCATTGTATTTCTATAATTTGTGATAGATAGATAGATAGATAGATAGATAGATAGATAGATAGATAGATAGATAGATAGACAGATTAGTATTTCTGGCTTTATTATTATTATTATTATTATTATTATTATTATTATTATTATTATTAGGCTTCCAAGCCCATCGCTGGGAAGCCTATTGTTATTGTTAGGATTATTATTATTCTTATTCCGCCAAATTTTGAAATGTCTGTAAAATCAACACCTTTGTATGAAAACTCATGAAACTTCACATGATGGTAGAGCTCAGTGGGAAGTTGTGTCAGCATGAAAATTAAGGTCATAGGTCACATGGTTTGGTAGCCATATTGGATTTTTCAAGAATTTTGGGCAATTTAAAAAAAATCTTCTCCGAAACCGCTTATGGTAGAAATGTGAAACTTGGGGCACAGACTACCCTTATGCCCTAGATTTAGATTTGTTCAACAGAAGTTGATTGGTCACATGGTTCGGTAGCCATATTGGATTTGTCAAAAATATTCAAACGTCTTCTTCTCTGAGAGTGCAGACAGTGTCATAGTTACTATAGAACACACATATGAACCCATATATGCTCTTTAAAAAAAATGCCCTTGACCATGACCTCTGACCTCTCCTAAAGGTCAAATGAAAAACGAACTTATAACTGTTTAGAGAGTGCAGATATGGTCATGGTTACTATGGAACACTCATAGGAAACCATATATGCTCTATCAAAAAACGTCCTTGCCCGTGACTGCTGACCTCTGCTAAAGGTCAATTGCAAAACGTGCTAATAACTCATTAGAGTGCAGATAGGGTCATGGTTATTATGGAACACATATAGGAACCCATATATGATTTTTTCAACCAATCAAAATGCTTAAATTTCACAATAACTCCTTGGAAGCTGTAAAGTTGCTTGCAACTTCTAGTTATTATTATTATTATTATTATTATTATTATTATTATTATTATTATTTCAATTAGGATGCTGATGTGCTGGGGTGGCAAAATAAGCTCATCCCTGGAGCCAGCATTACCCTTCAGGCAGAAGGATATCTACATCATCAGATGGAAAGAAATGCAAATGGATGGAGATGCAGATGGATCACATTAGCTTACTGTAAAGCTACATCTTAGTTGGCGCTTATCTTGACGAAAGCTGAGTTCAGATCAACATGAAGTTTTAACATCTACTAGCTGCCAGCCTTAAGAAAGTCCCAGGTTAATCTGGACCAGTCCCCTGCTCCCCTGTGTCTTTTCCAGAGACCTGTCTATGATCAATCAGTTAATGTGTGTGAGCAATGATGGCTATCACAAGGAGAACAGCTTAGTTTTTCTGAATCAATAGCCCGAGTCCCAGGCACACTGAACAATCTAATGACTGTGGCTGACACTACACACAGAGACACCACATTTGTTTGCACAGCCTCATTCCCCCTCATATTAAATACGTTAATTTTCACACCAAGTGTCAAATCCAAATATACATTGTATACTGGCACTGTGCAAATATGGTTGTTGAGGTTTATTGACACAAAGGAACATATTGAAACCATTTAGGTGCAAACAGGATCCTTGAAATGAACAATTTGATTTGTTTATTACTTGTTTTATAACATAACAGTTTTCTGTTATCCCGTTGAGATTATTCCTTACCACAAGTTATTGGCAGAATCAAAAAATGTTGGGGTATACAGGGACGTCTTTATTTCACAGAGCAAATTAATATTACCTGTGTTGTATAACGTTTAGATGTCGAGCAACTGGAAACGGGAACAAGATAAATTTAACAAACAGAGGTGCTGTTTGTCTTGCTCATCCTGGGCAGCTCATAGACATCCTGCCTCTGATCTCTGCCCCCGATCAATTTTTTATAGTTATATAAAAAGCAGGAAGGTAAATAACTACGCACTCCCAGTGGCCAACCTCTGGCCCGATTGGAGCTGCGAGCCCCTGGCACCCGTCACCAAAGCGCAATAATGACCTCCTGCAGGACCCATTGGCGGTGAGTGATAGATAGAGATGTATGGCATGTTTTAATGTTATTAAGCCCATCGCCATGAATCCCATCCTAAACCGCAGCCTCGGGCACCAATAATTCCACTGTTCAATAATTGTAACATCCACAAAATAATATCTTGGGGGTGCTTTTGTGCTAATTTAAAAAATACATTATTTTATGTTTGCTTGGTGCAATTGGATTAAGAGGTTTTGAGTTAAATGGTTATAAAGAGGTTCTGACAGCGCCAGAGAATGAAGCCGTATTTTATCTTTATTGCAGAATAGAGAGTTCTGTTTAGTGTCTTGTGTGAGGGCAGCTGGTGGCCCTCACAGCGCATGCAGAAGACAGGAAATGTAGTTTAGTGCTGGGGAGCACACTTTTATTTTTATAATCAAATACAGTAAATAAAAATTTGAAACAAAGAAACAAAACCATGGCCACCCAAGCAATGCTTGCATGGTGATGGGCCAAAGAGCACAGCAGCTGCTGCTCTTCGTCATAAACTAATTCTGAGGAGTTGTCTCCCAGCTCCTCCTTTGTATATATGTGGTCACAGTAAATTGGAAATGTATTATCCAATTTAGCTTCACCACATTCTCACTTGTTGTCAGGCAGGGACTGTTTTATTAACCCCTTCCTGCCAACTCTTACAAAATATAAATATTTACAAGTACAGGGCAGCTGCCATTCTCCATGCTTGTGATGTAAGGAACTGAGAGCATTCTGTCTGTCTGTCTGTTCATGGGGTAGCTACAGCAAAGAGATGGGAATAAAAAAGGTAAACTGAGAGTTGCTGTTTTTAACGGTTAGATTCTGTCCATTTACCAGGTAAACACAGCACAGACAGACACTTAGTAAAGTCTTTTAATCAGGATTCTAATCAGTAAAGGGATTGGAACTGTCTCTTAAGAAGCTTATTCATTTGGTATGAGCAGTGTGAAGTGTGCTATACTGTTATTAAGCCCAATAAAGTCCCTCGGCCATTTCTCTGGAAGTCAAAAATCATTAACAAGGCAGAGCCTTGCTTGTGCATGGTGGCTTTTTTTTACTTAAATTTATTTTTCACTTTGTTTTCTGATGGGTTCATTTGATTTGTGTTAATGTCCTTTAAAGTCTGATTCTCACTGGTTGCTCACATTGAAGATTCTGACAGCTCCGCTAACACACTCTGGATGTAATAGGAGCTCATTAATTCCACTGAAGGGAGTGTGGACTGTGTTCTCAGCGAGCTTGTCAGAGGCTCATTTTATTGGGGACTGTTCTTCATGCGCTCACTGTAATGCGCTTGGTGATGTATATGCACAGGAAAGTGTACATGTGGGAAATGCTGTGATCTACTATTTCGACTATACGCGACAAAGGGGTATCATTAGCAAACTGGCAGGGGCAAGGTTTAGAGAAAGGTGAGATTCCCGATCAAATATGTTTACCTCCTAAAGACCCCAAACCTGAATAGATTATACTAAAGCTGCGTATCAGCGCCCGAGACGCAGTCATGCCCACCCCCCCAAGGGCATAAGAAGACTGCACACACAGATACCAGAATCAATTTTCCTTTCACAGGACTGAACCTGACAGGACAGCCATAGACAGATGAGTACTTTTTAATTTTATTCTGCATATATTTATTCGCTAATTGTGCTCTGCTTACAGGTGGCTTAGCTCTGGTTGGAGTTAAAATAAAAGTTAGCTTTTTAAAAAAAAAAAAACAATTTTATTATTATTTGAACTGTAATATTATTATTACTTTTTCTGTGAGTTTTTTCTCTTGTGTGTGTCTTTTCTTTTTTTTTTTTTTTTTTTGCAGAAACACAAATACAGCTACCGAGATACACGCTTCGGCTGAGATTGCTTGCAGTCTCTGCCACAGTATCTTGCTGCTGTCTTGGTGACTGCTTGCAGCATCATGCGAAGGCTGTTAGGGCTCTAACAGCAGGCTTCCCTTAGTCTTGTATACATTTGGACTGTTTGGGTTTGCCATAAGCTCTCAACCTGTCTCTGGACTTGCCCAAGTTATGCTGGTACTCAAAAAACCCTCCCTTGATCCGGCTGACTTGAATGTCTACAGTCTGGTTTCCAGTCGCATCACAGTACTGAAACTGCTCTGCTCCGGATTGTGAATGATCTCCTGCTCAATGCTGATGCTGATGCTCCCTCTGTGCTTGTCCTCCTTGACCTAACAGCTGCTTCTAACACCATAGATGATGGCATTCTTCTTGACTGCCTTCAGAAGTATGCTGTGATCTCTGGAACCTGTCTCTCCTGGATGTCCTCTTACCCATCCGGACGTATGCAGTCTGTTTTCTATGCTGGACACAGTGGTGTTGCAAACCCAGTCACTTGTGGTGTCCCCCAAGGATCTGTTCTTGGGCCCCTTCTCTTCAATATCTACATGCTTCCCTTGGGTCACCTCATCCGGCAACACAGCCTCATGTTTCACTCCTATGCTGACGACACCCAGCTCTACTTAACTCGACCCTGTTAGCCCCTTTGCCATGGTCCGGCTCTCGGCTTGCATTCAAGACATCGAGGCCTGGATGTCTACCAGTTTTCTTCAGCTGAACACTAGCAAATCTGAACTCCTTCTAGTAGGATCTAAAACTCAAGAATCTAAATATAGCTGCCCTGAACCTTGGAAACTGTCTGCTGCCTTCCCCCACAGTATGAAGCCTTGGTGTACTTCTTGACAGCAACCTCTGCTTTGATGCCCACATCTCCTCCGTGGTCAAATCTTCCTTCTACCATCTTCGAAACATCTCCAAAGTCCATCCCTACATCTCCATCCCAGATGCAGAGATACTTTGTCATGCATTTGTCTGCTCTCGACTCGACTACTGCAACTCTCTGTATGGTGGTCTTCCGGCACGCACCATAAACCGACTGCAGCTAGTTCAGAATGTCGCTGCCAGGATCCTAAACCAGATGTAAAAAATGTGATCACATCATCCCCCCGTCTTGCCCAGCTGCACTGGCTACCTGTAAAGTTCAGGATTATTTTCAAAACTCTCCTGCTCACCTACAATGCCCTTCATCACACAGGTTCTGAGTTCCTCCTCAACCTGCTGACCCGATAGGTCCCTGCCCGCAAGCTGAGGTCCTCTGACTCTGGCCTGCTTGTTATCCCCAAGCAAAAGTGCACCACACCACGCTCGTTTAGCTTCATGGCTCCAACTCTTTGGAACTCTCTCCCAGCTTTGGTGCATGATGCTCCCACCGTCGCTCGCTTTAAATCAACTCTCCGACGACGGTACCATCTCTGGTCCAGTACCAGAGGACTTGATTTGGGTCTTGATACGCCTTGTTAAAGTTTTTTACAATACTGTACACTGCACCCGCCCTGTTACATTACTGTACAGTGGCATTGCTTCTTTTACTGTAAAGCGGCGTTGCTGTTTGAGCAGACTGAGGCAGCAGTTTGTACAGTACTGTACACTGCACCCGCCCTCTTACATTACTGTATAGTGGCATTGCTGCTTTTACTGTACAGTGGCGTTGCTGCTTGAACAGACGAGTCCAGCCTAGGTTGGGGCGCTCTGTAGAATGGCAGGGGATGTATAACCCCCATTGCGCACTACTGTTCGGAACATTTTCAGCGAGTTTTGAGCACATTTCTCCAAGCGTACACTGGAGAAACATCTCTCCTGCAGCTCTACAGAACACTCTGCATCCCTCACTCCTGCACAGCTATCTCCCTCATAACCCTCTCATAGAGAGGTGGCTGCGTCCTCACCCCATGGCTTTGTGCCAAGGGAGAGCAATGCCCCAGGGAATGGAGAAGCTCTAGGCAGCAGTTTCCCCACCAATGATGCTTTGTGAATGTTTTCAGCATTGCCTGCCCCACCTGTCCCCTTGGGGTCACAGGGGACTGCGAGAGCAGATTGGCAGCAGGAGGCCTCTGTGGAGGTGGGCGAATAGGAGTTGGTGTTCCCGTCTGAGGACGTGGAGTCAGATAGCGCATCTATTGCTGTCGCTGTTGGATGCCCCTATTACAAAACTGGAGCATATCTTTGGTTCTGCGGTGGTCGACATGCTGCAGCGCTCTCACCGCCCATGGGAATCCACGAAGGAGCTGGTGCACTTGCTCCGTTACGTCCAGTTCCGGCCCGCTACCGACTGGTGTTTACATCCCCAGTCTGGTACCAAGCAGGCCTTGTTGACAGTCCTGTTGACAGGCAGCAACTGTACATTCTTACTTTACATTGCTTGCAATTTGCTGGGTTTTATCCCTGTGCCAGCAGCCTCAGGGACCAGCACAGCCAGCTGTGCCTGCGGCCAGCGGTGTTATTCAGAACCGGCCTGTGACCTTTCGCTGCAGAGGCTATAATAAATTCTGCCACTCGGCGCAGAGGCAAGAGCTGGTTTAACTAGCCGTGCAGCATTTGTTGCAGAAAGTTCGAGGGTGGCATGTGCCTGTCCTTGTAGACAATATAACAGTGGTGGTTTACATCAACCATAAAGCTGGCCTCAAGTTACCCAGTCTATAATGTAACGTAAGCTTTGCTCTAGGCACACATGAACCTCTTCTCACTGCGGGCAGTCCATCTGCCCAGCACCTCCATGTGGAGGCGAACCCCAAGGTGGTAGTTTCATTTGGAAGGAGACAAGGACCCGATGGTGGTAGATGCCTTGGCACACCAGTGTCGAAGGGAACTGTTATATGCCTTCCCACCACTTGCCTTACTCCTGCTGTGTGTGGAGAAAATCAGCGTCCAGCCGTGGAGACTGCCCAACCGTCACCTGCTCAGTTAGGCACGAGGGACCTTATGGCATTCCGACCCATCAAGCCTGTAGCTCTGGGTCTGGCCCCTGAACGGCTGCATGGAGCCATCTGGGTATGTCCAACAGAGTTATTGACACCTTGCAAAATGCCACAGCATTACTACAGGTACAAGTGGAGCGTCTTACAGAAGTCATGTCTGTCTCGTGGGTTCGACCCCATGACTTGTCCCATGGTAGTAATACTGCAGTTTTGCAGGACTTGTTTGATGAGAGGAATTCCGCTCTACAATAAAGATCTATCTGGAAGCCATTCAGCTTGCCATGTAAAATTCCTGGTAGGGCACATTTTTTCTAAAATTGGTTCGGAGGCTTCGGCCTCCTATGAAGGACATTTGTCCTCGCTGGAGGTTAAACGTGGTGCTCAATGCACTCTTGAAGCCTCCATTTGAGCCCACGCATTCAGCTGAGGTGAAATGTTATCGCTTAAGCGATTGTTTGCTTGCTATCACCTTTGCAAAGCAGGTGAGCGAGATGCACTCTTGAGAGCTTCCGTCTTTAAGTGTCAATTGCTTCAAATGTTACAATAATGAAGATCACGGGATATCCTTACATGTGATTACACTTTAATGGATTACTTTTATATTGATACTAAGAGTGTCCGGAAACTGGAGCAATCCTTCTTCAAAGTGCAAATGGTAATATTTTGGGGTGCATTTGTACTCCATTCTGCCTTCTGAGGGTGGTGAAAATGTCTTTCATATCAATAACACAGTACCAAGGCAGACTCATACTTACAGACAAAACCAATATTACTGAGAAGCAGGGGGGAAAATGGTTAAAGATGTATATTTTATAAAATCTTTTTTTTTTTTTTTTTTCAAATTGCAAATTGTATTTAAGTTTCAAGCACTGCAGGCAATAGGAGATAGAGACAGAAACTAAGGGCGGGGGGGCTGGTGTGGCGACTAAAATTCTGGTGGGGACCTGGTAACATAGGAGGGCTATTTTTTATTTTTTGCATGTACAAATTAGGGGGATAGTGACCCCCTTTCTAGATAGCCGACTTCCACCTAACCCTTGGAATGAATTGTCTGACCACCCAGTCCGAGGTACTCTGTTCCCTTTAAACCATGCCCTCACAGGCCGGGAGGGAGATTTATAACCAAGATTCTTTCTTTCTCTGTCAAAGACCTGCAACTACTTTTTTTCACTGAATACATTGAAACTAAGAGAAATGTAAAAACATAATTAAGTATTGGGTGATGAGTTCATTTGATTGTAAATAGAAAGGACTGAGGATAGATAACTGATTGGCAGGCACAATTCCATCTCCCTGATCATCAGGGATCCTAGTATAAAAAAATAGAATTCTCTGATAAAAAAAGAAAAATTTGTGTTATTCCATGAGTAAAATACAGGGGCTAAAAATGTGTTTTCTATGCCATGTTATAGACACACACACAGTACTATTGGGTAACAGTTAACACAGGAAGTATTTATTGTTGTTCTTGGTACACTTGTTATGTCTCTTTATGTTGCATTTTAGTTTATAACTTTAATTATTCTTGAACTGTAACCTTGTATTACAGTGTAAATGCGTCTGCTATATAAATAAATAAAATTAAAGTGGTTACACTTTCAAATTCTAAGCAAGTTGCAAGCTTACCAGCGCCATTAATCAATAAAACAAACAAACATATTATTTTTTTTTACTTCAAATATTACAAATAGTTCCCTATTGTAAAAAAAATCATGTTAGTTCAACTCCGAGTCTTCATCATCCGGATGGCTATTGTTAAAATAGAGCTGCAGCATTTCAGCTACAATTGGTCTGACTTTGTAATAGCACCACCTCCCTAATGTGCTTGCTGAAAAGATCTCGAACTGCCGGTTGATCCACTTTGTACACATTTTGACAAAATCTGAAACAACAGTTTCACGACGTTCTTTGGCAGTTGTAAGACGTTGAAATTATCCAAACACAGTGGTCCGTTGCAGTGTTTTCGATGGCCCTGCTGTTTCTGCCTCATCTTGTTTACGTTTCCTTGCATTCAATTTATGTTTAGCGCTTCCCATGTGTTCTATAATGGTCTGCCTACGAGTGTAATCTACAGCCTTGCTGCATGAAGTACAAAACAGCACATTACCATCGATGTGAAATTCGTCAATGCCAAACTCGTTGACCGGATCTCTAGGGGTGAGTTTTAAAGTTTTTGGCATCTTTGAACAGCTCTGAATACTGAAGTAAACTGAACATGAATATCGGAAACAGTTTTATTAGATAGGTATGTTTACATAGATCTGTGTTATTGTTTATTTAGTATACAAGAATTGATTTGATTATTATCAAAGAAACAAAAAAAGCCTTGCATGTTTTTTTTAGTAAAACTAAAAAATCTCAGAAAACATAGAAAATCCGCATTTTTCTGTGTTATCATAGAAAATCCACGTTTTTCCATGTTATCATAGAAAATCCACGTTTTTCCGTGTTATTCCGCAGCAAACAGATTCCTAGGATCCCTGCTGATCTTAAAGGAACAGTGGCTGATTGCATCTAATTGATTTAGGTGCAATTATTATAGGGACATTTCTAATTATTATTCCAATCTACATTCAGAAATCTATGTTCTCACTCGGTTAGCCTTTTCTTGCTACCCACCATCTAAGCATCTCCGAATCAGTATCAGCAACAAAGTGTCTGTATGGCAGCTGAAAGTACAGCGGTTCCCATAGGGAAGGGCCCAGGTACTCTGGTAAGCATGGTTACTGCTACCAAAGGGCAGTAATCTGTTTCTATGTAAATGCGTGAAAAAAAAAAACCTTGAAGATCCACCAGGTGGCACATTTCCCTTTAGAACCTTTCAAATCATAGTTAGAGATGAGTGGCTTTGCTCACTGATCTAAAATCTCCCTGAGCTGTTGCGTGTAGTTGCTGTAGTGTGGGTACATAATTGGACATTCTTAAAAGTGATAATGAAATAACAGTTAATTCAAAAACTGTTCAGAATAGTTTCCTAGCTTTTAACTCAATCACCCCCTTTCTTGTCAGCCTGTCTGTCTTACTTGTTGTGCAGGTATAGAGCCCACAAAGAGATTAGCAGAAGGAGACTGGACTAATGTGTAAAATGCTCCAAATCTTGCATATGACAGCTTAATCTGTCATTACACCATCCCAATCCTCTGCCATCTCCTGACATGAAGAAAAAGCCTCCTTCGGTGCCAAGACTGCTGGGCCCACACACAGCCCCAAAGGAGGGGGTGAAGGGCAGACATAGATCCTCCAAGGACTATGGATACGTGACCCTGGGAACAGGCCAGGGTCCTGCAGTTCCACAGGGATATTCCCTGGGAATTGCAGCGGGACCTAATGCATGAAACGGAAAGCCCTTTGTCCGATCTGTGAGAGCTACTCTAATTCCTCTATGAGCTGCTGTGTGATGAAGTGGACATGGCCAGGCAAGAGCAGGCAGGGGGAGGCAAGGACCTTTAACTTGTTCTTGATTTATTTTTATTTTTTCTTGTCGATGCTTCAGACAGTAACACAGGGCTTTCTCTGTGAACTGCAAAGAATATACATCAGTTGGGACACAGCTGGACAGCCTCTCACAGCCTGCTGTAGTTTACTGATAAGCAGATTAACCTGTGTGCCAAAAGGAAGTCCATTGTGAGCCTGGAATCTGAAAACCAGCTATGAAAAATAGCAGTAAAGCATATTTATCGAAGGCAGAAAACTCGATGGAATCTTCTAGAAAGGGTGGTACCAGTGTTTATAACAAGATGCAGAAAGGTAAAGGTCTTATACTGAATACCATTCACGCCACCTCTGAAAACATTCTGTCTGTGCCATCGCAAACCATTTATTTCAACTTCAGTTGAATTATTTGTCACATCAGGGTATAGCTAGATGCAGTTTAGTTATTCTTGAAATACAAAAAAAGAAACAAGCAACATTCTTTGACAGCTGTTTCAACTAGAAGTCTTTATTGCCATACTATGCTTATAGTGTGAACTGTTTACAACACTTTTACTGCAGTTCTATTGTCATATAAAGTTTGAGATGTATGATTTAGGTTTAGTTGTTAATTTGGGCACAGTGGATGAAGGATTAAAGAGAAACTTTAGGTAACACTGAACAGTGCTGGTAGATATTGTATAAACAGATTAATTTCCAGACTGTGCACCTGTCCTGTCAAGTGCATACCTCTCTGGTTCATAAGGCAGCAAGGGTTCCGGGCCTTCCATTGCAGCAGTGGTAGAGTGCTCCACAGCTCCCCCGGTGTCCACTGTGTCTTTCAAACGCATGAAACACTTTGATCTCTAACAGAGCCTGTCTTTGGTACAGTCTGTTCGGTTCCTCCTTTCCCCGAATAGAACATTTCTTCGATCGTGCTGCTAAAACTCACTTTGATGCGTGCTTAGCTGTTTGAGCTCCCATCTCTGGCTCTGGTGCAGGGGGTGGTTTCAAAGTGGCTGCTCTCTTTCTCTTCCCTTTCACTGACACTAGGCCTGTGTGCACACGACTGATCCAACAGTGCTTTATTCCTTCACAACTATCCCTGTGATCTGGCTGCTGTCAAGATACTGTACTCTTCCTGATAGAAATATTCTTCCTAGCCTCTCAAACCCTCATCTTTTTTTCTACATAATCTCCTGTCACATTTGCTAGATCCATAAGTTTCAAAATTGAGTTTTACTTTAGAATGCATAAGGAAGTGAAATCCAACATTTCTATTAACCCAGTGCCCCTCAGACCCACGGAAACTACCACATCATGAAGGATTAATTTAGGATGTGCAGTCCTGAGATGTAGGAGAACTAGATTGCTGCCTCCACTAACCTGACCTGGGCTGGATAGAAATTGAGGCCTCCTGAGATTTGCTGTGCCACAGAATCTTTCAGAATGTATGAAATTATTTTAGGAAAGGGTTGTGTTTAGACCAACATACACCAATCTGCCCTCTATCCTATGTCTGTCTTAACTCAGTTTCCTACTGTGTAATCCGCCCTGGTCTCTGTCTTCACATAGAGATAGTGGTCAGGATTAACATTGTTCTTGGCTAAATTTGTTCCCTCAACCTATCTTCTTAACTCATACATTTTAGCCCTGTCTATTTGATCTTCATTGGACTGTCTCCAAAGATGCTTTTTGTAATACACCGACCAATATCGAACGTGGTGTTCTAAATTCATTTTCACCAGACACCTCATCATAAAGGTGCCTTGAAAACGTCTCATGCTACTCTGCTAACAAAATGGAAGTCCCGCTTCCACACCTGTCTGCTATACTGCAGTGCTCTGACCCCTGTGGCTTACAGCAGCCCCTATCTGTGTAATCAGGACCCTTTTATTCCTGGCACTCTTCTGCACCACACCTACCTGTTGATTAGGAGCTCGCAGCTGATAAACACACACATGCTGCTCGTTCCCACAACTAAACACAGAAGGCAGGCTGCTACACAGAGCATCAGGTTCACCATTAAAAACCAATCCCATAATTATTTATTTCTACAATCACAAGACTCGTATTTACCATAAACAATCACAAAAGTCCCCTCCTTATGTGCATGTCCCCAGCCTTGCTAAAGTACTCTATAGACCTAAGTATACTGTTAGCCTTCAATCTTATCACTGACTGGATACTTACCATACTTATGCAATTTGCATTTTTTGTGTTCTTCTTTATACTGTAACATGTCAATGGGATTGTGAAAGCCATGATTGACCATAGTCTACTCATTGACATACATTTCTAATCTACTAGTAGTGCTGCCTTTCTTCAAATCATCTGCTCTCTATCTCTCTCTCTCTCTCTCTCTTCCATTTCACTTCACATTAATGAATGAATTAATGATGAAGTCAGATACCTGGATGCATCCAAACACACCCATAGACAGGTATTAAAAAGGCCCATATCACTGGTGTTTTCACATAAGTAATAGGGTTGATGTGCCATGGTAATGAGCCACACAGCTATCCTGGTGAACGCATTTCTCATTTTGATGAAAGTAAAATGGGGTGAACCCCTGACCATCTGAAACTGAGCAAGTGAGAGAGATAGATGGGAGAGAGAGAGAGAGAGAGAGAGAGAGAGAGAGAGAGAGAGAGAGCAGGTGGGTGCCAGGCAAGCCTAGAATGTAATTTATTAATTGGCAGAATAAGATAAGTACATGCTAATTAGAATAATTCTAAATTAGCACATGTTATCTCTCTATATTAATACCTCGCTGTACAATAGAACAAACACATTACCATATGCAATTAGGATACTAATCCTCCTCTTTCAGTGATGTGTTAGCACACAGGAACACAGGCCCCCCGGAGTGGGACTGGGGCCCCTTCTCTAGGGGGAGAAAGCCGTGAAGCAACGCCCACTCTGTCTGAGAAATAAAAGCTAAATGTACGATTAGATTGAATCCCCAACTGGGAGCATCGTACATGGATCTCCGCACCTTCTGGCTTGCTCAGGCTTTGTTGGTAGAAAGCGATTTGAATCCCCATGCACTCCATTTCAGTTTGAATGCTCAGCATGCCGATGCCAGCCTCCAAGTCACGCCAATGTCAATTTCAGTTGGCAAAGTGAAATAAAATGTTTGCAAAACAATTGTGTAACTGCAATTATAAAGTGTTATCCGCAGCTGAAGGGTTATCATCTACAATCTGTTTTCCTTTTGTAATTTGCATGCCTTTGTATTAGTGTATAAATGCACCACATCCACATGGAATATTAACATCCAAAAAGAATATTTCTTTATAATTGTTTTTTTGCATATTTCAACAAATATTCCACTATCACAATTATATCCTTACTCTGTTGCCTGTTGCATAAAATATATAATGTTCATGATTATTATGACATGATAAGTAGGTTCTGTAAGAAGGTGTTCATTGTTAAGGACCAAACCTACCCAGGACGGAATGGTTGTATACAGTTAACAAGATTCTGTAAAATGTAAAAATGCCTTGCTGTGTCTAGATCCACATCTGACATACCGGTACATTTAAATTTAATATATGCTTGTCTAATAACAGTGTTGCATAACATTCCAATAGCTTATCACTTCATTTGTTTGATGGCGTCTGTAGGTTATAAACCCTCTAACATTATTATATAATTCAAGCTTTCATTATAAAAGGCTATTCAAGGCTACCTCTGACTTTATAAGATCATAGAAAATATGTTATGTAATTCAGAAATCTGACCAATCAAGAAATCTAATTGTATCACTGATGTATAGATGATTCCACCTCTAATCTGCCTTTAAAAGATCTTCAAACACTGACAGCTTTTAATGCAACTGAAGTTAGTAGAAGAAAAAAAGTTTGATTGATGATGTTAAGGTATCCGACATCCGACTAGTTTTACAATCCCTGCATATTAATAGCCAACCGTTCATATTCAATGTCACTTTTTAAAAAACTGGAGATCAGTCTTATATAATGGGCAGTGTTGTGTGATGCACTGCCGTAACAGAGTCTAACCCCTGTGAGCGAGATGAGGTTAAAAGCACTATATCTAAAGCAGCAGTGACCCTGGCTGTTTTTTAATCAAACTTAAAGACACTTTGACCGTGGTCACTGGGTCAATCCTTGCTGTTATTAAGTCTATTAATACTGCTCTCATTATTATTATTATTATTATTATTATTATTATTATTATTATTATTATTATTGTTACTACTAATCTTGTTGTGTTTCTGTGTTGCAGTCACTCCCTCCTGACCACAATGATGTTGTGGGGAAGATATTGTCGTTCCTCTCCCTCACTTCCTCCTTCTCTCCATCCCTGACTCGTCCTTTCAACACTCCCTGGGCTCCACTGTACTCTACACAGCAGCATTCTGCTTCTGGCTGTCGTCATCTGGAAGAGGGGGAGAGGGGGGGCAACAACCCTCCCTTCAGCCTGCATTCCCTCCTTGACTTCACCACAGCTCAGTGTAGCATTGCAATCTTTGTGAGGGACTGGAATTCACCACACCGAAATGCACAGGGTCCACATGCAAAGCGATTTCTCTGCAGTGCGTTTATTTACTAGGCAGAGTTAGACTGCAGTTTAACAAATGCCTTGGGCCTGTGATTTACAGCTATAGTAACAACATAAATGCATTATGAAAGAAACAGGTCCAGAGTAAAGGAGATTATTTATTTATCCACAGTCAAGCCATGTTGTTTTTGCTTTTTTCACATGATAAATGCAAATCATCCTTCTGCTATAATTGTAATTGCATGCAGTTGAAAGGCTAAAACAGAGACCATGCCAAAGTTACTGCCAACTCTTATCGCTAAAAAATGTAATACTGTGTTTTATAGAACCATTGAAAATAATTGTGTCTGTTCTGTGTCATGTACAACCCCAATGAGTTTAGCCACGACAAACCTATTACATGAATGGTCTGTCTGACTGGGACCTCACTCTGATGTTCTTGCCAGTGTCATACAAAGTTTGGATTGGGCAATTACTTGAGATACATGGTTTTAACTATACCTTTGCAGGAGTTCTAGCTGACATGGGAAAACAAGGTCATTATGAATAAAACCCTATTGAAGCAATTGAGATATAAATATGTTAAACTAAGGGCCGGACCAAATCAAACCCTGATCACTCTTTTATGCGATAATATCACTAGTTTCCATATCGCATTTTCTTTATCCCAAAACTAAAACTATCCATTTCCAATTCGCGAAAGGGGCGGAGAGAAGTTTCGCAGGAGTAGGAGGGACCGCTGAAAACAACATGAAAACAGCTGTTGACCAATCCCCAGCCGGTATTTGTGACCTTTTAAAGGGGCGGAAACAAGGCGGTAACATGCGAAAAGGCAGGCGAAGACAGCTGTGTTGTACGACTGTTTCGTTTGAGTATCAGTGAATGAATACTATTACATACAACTACGACTACTAGTAATAATAATAAAAATATGTTTATTATTATTGGACTGGATATTTTATGCCGACTTCCAACATTAAAGGTTGGAAAACAAATTCCGTACAACAACTGATAAAATAAAGGTGATTTTATGTATCAGTTATGTCAGTCATTATTTATTTAGAATTGATGTATTGTCTAGTGTAGTATTCTTTTCTAATTCATAGTACAGTAGTTAAACCAAAAACTATAATATGATAAAATAATATAGTACTAAAAAATTATTATAACAATTTCTTTGTGAAATAAGAAGTTTACTTGCTAATATTTATTTTTCACAGTTGCAGTACTTCAGCTTTTATTATTATTATTATTATTATTATTATTATTATTATTATTATGTTAATATATTTGCTATTTATACAATTATTTATGGATTTTAAAATGTTTAACAAGGTGCCCTGCAATTCAAAATATTTTACAGTTACCTTTCATTCCATTTTATTTGGTGTCAGTTGAGCTGCTGTGTTTGTTTTACTTCACCGGGTGCACTTCTTGTATATTTTAATGTGCTAGTTTTGCATCGTATGCAGAAGTGATGTTATTACTGTCATCATTATTATAACTCTTGTTGAAATAAATATTTACATCGAAATTAACGTTGACAGATGAATTTTATTGCTTCAAACATGTTTCCTTCTGCTAGTTGGAAAGTCAACAGACTTAAATACTGTACTTTCATTGAAAATGTGGATCTAAAACAAGATTCCCAACATATAATAATACTGACATCAGCATAAGACCTGTACTTATCTCTTGACTCGATATTTTGCTCCATGGGCTGAGAGGCAAAGTCATTACAGTGGTGCCTATGGGAAAGAATTCTGACCCCAGTAATTCTAGTCATTGTAAACTACAGCATGTACGCTGACTTGCAAGACATACAATTCTCTCTAAATTATCTCTGGATCCTGGGGGATGGCAAGTGGTCATGGTGATGAGCCTAATGTTGAAACTCCCAGAGCCTGGGTTAGTGGATGCACACTTGTGTTTACACTCGAGGACAAGCTTTGATTAAGAAGGAGAAGAATTTAATAAATCTTCTCCAGTGGCTGATGATTTAATAATACTGACATCAGCTTAGGACACTACTTACCTCTTGATTTGAGGATTTGCTCTTTAGAATGGTAACATACGTCTTTTAACAGTAAGGTTACTGGGTTGTGTCCAGCACTTGTCTCTCCATTCAATTCAATGGTCTGACATGCCAGGCCATTAAGATGCAATGCATCATAGTGCTGTCTTGGCAATTCCGAGCAGGTGGTCTGAGACCATCATCCAATTCCCCTTCTTTTCAATATTGGCAGGTCTGACTGGATTATCGTTTCTCCACTGTTTATACATATTATGTACATCTTAAGTGACAGGGGCTGTTCATAGGCGGCGCGTGAGTCTTTCGTTTTTCCCTTTGCTCCCACAATTTCATGATTTGACAATGTTGAGGCTGTTTGTAGAGTGTGGCCAAGAGGTCAATATAATATATATGGTGAGTGAATACAGGTGAGTGCAGTGCAGAGCGGATACAAAACAGACAGACAATGATTTCCAGGTGTAAGGGTGTTTATTGATTTAATTAACAATGTCCAGAGCCTTATGGCAAACACCTGTAAATAATAATGATGGAGTGATACAGCGGTGTGTATCACTCGGTATTTGTAATTCCCCGGGTTTGACCCGTAACCAAAAGTCCAGTTTTACACACCAACACTAAACACAAAACACAAACACAGTTCTTAGTGATAGTGAATACGTGCAAGTGGTGTAATACAGTTCTCCGTGAAATGTAGGGGTGAAAGTGATGTCCGGGTTTATGCTGGCTTTCGCTATAGCTCCGGATCGTGCAACTGGTAGTCTATTAAAAAACAGACGACAGTTAACAAAACACTAACAAACGTTACAAATACAAAATACACGGTTCACATTAAACAGCACACAGACTACCCATTTTGTGGGTTTTTCAACACTAACCATTTACCAAGGAACAGATCACTTAGTGCTAAATACTCCCACTGCTCCCCTATTTATATCCTTGCAAAACAAAACTCATCAAACCTAAACAGCACCCTAGGTTAACAGATCTTATGCTAAATCCTATTTATATCCTTGCCTGACCCCAATCTAATCCTCCAATCCTCGGATGCCACACCATTTACCGTCTGGGTCACTGAGTTTGATACCAGAAGGCGCCTTTCCTAAATGACCAACTTCCACCTACCCTACGGAATAAATTGTCATGCCATTTAGTTAAGGGTACTCTGTTCCCGTTACACAGTACCCTCATAGGTCGAGAGGGAGATCTAACACCAAGCACCATTCGATCTCTGTCACAAAGGGGTACTGCCTTCTTTGTGAGTTAAAGTATGGCAGTCGAGGAAAACAAGCTATAGACAATCACTTCAAAATACTGAATGAAAGTGACTGAAAAGCTGAGCACTATGTAACACAATTTTTGTTCCTGGGTAGTAAGTGTTATTTCCTAATTGCTTATGCCTCAAAAGTATAGAAAATGGATATTATTCCCCACAAACTTTGCTTTTGTGACCAGGACAGTGATATTTTGAAATTTACCTATTTCAATGAGAAAACGGGCGAATTTGTGTCTTTTCGTTCACATAAAGTCAGAAAAAAAACAACATATGAATCCAAATTAACATGTATTTATACTAAAGTAATACAAAAATGACTACAAAAGATTTAGAAGTGAGTAGTTTTTCGAGATTTACGATTATACTGTAAATCACTTTCACGAATCAGCCCCCCAAATGTAGTCTCCCATCATGTTCTCGTTATACTGTCCTTGGTAGCGGCGTTCAAAGTCCAGTATATCCTGGTGGAAGCGCCGCCTTGCTCCTCCGAGCACGCTCCCATGTTCTCCTTGAATTTATCAAGATGAGCATCAAGGATATGGACTTTGAGGGACATCCTACAGCCCATTGTGCCATAGTTCTTCACCAGAGTCTCAACCAGCTCCACATAGTTTTCGGCTTGTGATTGCCCAGGAAGCCCCGAACCACTGCGACAAAGCTGTTCCAAGCCACTTTCTCCTTACTAGTGAGCTTCTTGGGGAATTCATTGCACTCCAGGATCTTCTTTATCTGTGGTCCGACGAAGACACCGGCTTTGACCTTTGCCTCAGACAGCTTAGGGAAGAAGTCTTGAAGGTACTTGAAGGCTGCCGACTTCTTATCTAGAGCTCTGACAAATTGTTTCATAAGGCCCAATTTGATGTGCAGTGGTGGCATCAGCACCTTCCGGGGGTCCACCAGTGGCTCCCACTTGACGTTGTTCCTCCCCACAGAGAACTCGGTCCGCTGTGGCCAGTCCCGCCTGTGGTAGTGCGCCTTGGTGTCCCTGCTGTCCCAAAGGCAAAGATAGCAGGGAAACTTGGTAAAACCGCCTTGGAGACCCATCAGGAATGCCACCATTTTGAAGTCTCCTATGACCTCCCAGCCATACTCATCATACTTCAAGGCGTCCAGCAAGGTCTTGATGCTGCTGTAATCCTCTTTGAGGTGCACCGAGTGAGCCAGGGGAAGAGACGGGTACTTGTTACCATGATGGAGCAGCACAGCTTTGAGGCTCCTGGATGAGCTGTCAATGAAGAGGCGCCACTCATTCTGGTTACAGGCGATTCCGATTGCCTCGAACAGACTGGTCACATTGTGGCAGAAGCAGAGCCCATCTTGACGGGTGAAGAAGCTGGAAAAAGGTTGGTGACGCTTCCTCTGATCTGCGACTTGCACACTTTCATCCAACAAGTTCCACTGCTTGAGCCTAGACGTCAAAAGCTCGGCATTGGACTTGGTGAGACCAAGATCTCTAATCAAGTCGTTGAGGTCTTTTGGTTGGGGTAGTATGGGTTTCTATCCTCCGCTCCACCTCTGAAATTGTCATCTGGATCTACAACGTCTTCCTCGCTCTCTGACTTGCTGTTCTCTTCTAAAGACGGCTGCTCTCTCTCCGGAGGAGGAGTGGGTACGGGGAGCTCATGGCAGTGTGGCACCGGGCGATGGATGAAGGAAGGTCTGGATACGTGATAGCAGGTGCATTCTTGCCAGTCCGACGTTTGGAAGGGTCCACCATGCAGAAGTAGCAGTTGCTTGAGTGGTCAGTGGGTTCCCGCCAAATTCTTGGGATAGCGAACTTCATGGCTCTCTTTTCCCCTCTGTACCATCCTACAAAAATACATTTATTTCACCCATGACTAATGTGTAAGAGATTCTCGCAACATTTTTCATATATGATATATTTTTTTCAATAACATTGAAAATTGTAAAACATTTTAAAATTAAAAAACTTTTACAATTTTTAAAATGTTAACAAATTTTATAACATAAAATTCCGAGCAACAATTGTCCATCTTACCTTCCAGTTTTTTTTTGCAGTGCTCGCAGGTGAAATGAGGTGCCCAGGGTTTGTCTTGATCCCCGACAGGCATGCGAAATATGCCTTGTAGGCCTCACACATCTTAGCAGATGCTTCCACAGAGTACTTTTTCGCTCTTGTCTTGATAAATTGGCCTTGAGACATAGCAAAATGCGTCTGCCGGATGCTCGCAGCCTCTTGATGCCATCTCAGAAAAATGCAGATATGTATCCACTTAGGCAGCTGGAACTAAACTGAACTGGTGGGCTTAAGGCCCTGTATTTATACTACTATTTATATTACTGGAAAGTTCTAGAAAGTTCTAGAAGTTACTCCAAGTTTACTCAGCACTGAATCTATCTGGAATGTTCTGGAAAATAGGTAAATTTCAAAATATCACTGTCCTGGTCACAAAAGCAAAGTTTGTGGGGAATAATAGCCATTTTCTATACTTTTGAGGCATAAGCAATTAGGAAATAACACTTACTACCCAGGAAAAAAAAAAAAAAAAAATTGTTACACGGTGAAATCAATGCAACCAATTACAAACTCCCAGTTAAGTTATACTTTTATTTAATTTTATCTGCTTAATTATTAATGTTAAATTATTTGTACCAGTAACCTATTTTTTTGTATAGCTGACAAGACATCTTTACAAAGATGTTAGAAATTACAATAGTTAGCAATGAAACTAGTTAAACCAAGACACTTCTCCTTAGCATAGTCAACAGTTGCTTGTGCTGGAAACAACTGTAATACTTTTATGGAAGTACAGAAATGCAAAATAAATTGCAAGGTAAGTTCTTGTATAATAAACAGCTACAGTAGATATTTAGCCATTCTTTATGCAATTATGCTCCATTTTTTCTATTATTAACCACTCAGAAGTGGCTCAGAATGCAAATTTTAACTTTAAAAACACAAACATTTTCTAGCGTGAAATGGGAGAACCCCCATCTCATACTCTCCCCCTACACCATTTTCCACTTTTTTAAAGTTGCCCACTCTCATGCCTATCACCTACTGTAATTGTGTGGATGTTTAAATGAAAGTCATCCATCATGAGGCAATGTTATCCAAGGGCACTAAACCATGTAACACATTATTGTTCAGTATATTAGAGGATGTTCTATTGGTCATAAACACAACTTCTGGTTTTCGGCACCACCCTACTCAACCTCAAGAAATTAATGTTACCAATATGGCGTGCTGGAGGTTAGGGCCAAAATATTTAGGGTCTGGACTCTGGGTGATTGACCAGTCATGTTTACTGAAGTCTGATGAGGCAAACTAGCCAAAGTCAATATTCCTCTTAACCCACCGCAGCACAAAGACCAATGCAGGTCTCCCTGTGGGTTCCCGGTCAAGATCGGCAATTTGGAGTGAAATAAAAAACATGCTATACAGTTGTGGCAAAGTGGCTGCTGATTAAGACCGGCTGCAGAGGTGATGCAGTGCAGAAACAATCACATGTGAAAACTGTAATCCAATTTGGAAATGTTATTTTTATTTTTACACAAATCCTGGTCTGACGACCAAACAATAATCCTCCGTTAATACACCCCTGGTGTAAAGCTCGGCAGGAAAATAATAACGATTTGTAAACAAAACAAATAATAACACGTTATCCGCTCCCACAATACTACTAACACAAATCACCAGTCCGGGTGCGTGCAGTAGTACTCAAGGTGGGTGATAACAAATAACAGTGACTGTGGTGTTGTTGTTCCGGGTAGTGCTGGCCCAAGGTGACGTGTTAGCCGTCTAGTGAATTTACAAACAAAAGACAATTACTAACAGTGCTACAAACAAACAAAACACTCACAAATATGTATCGTTTATTTTTGGGAACTCTCCCGGTCCTTCCAGTTCAGTGCGTCTCTGAACCCAAGTGAAGGAACCAATTACGAGTCTCCGTCCCCTTTTTATGCTGTCACGCATGACCCCTTGGTAAACTAATGCAGCTGCCTTACAATCAGCGGCTGCTACATTGTTTACCTTCCGGGTCAATACGTTCTTGCAACAGAGACTCGCCTTCTTCCAGACTCGCCAACTCCCCGACCCGGGAAAGAACTGTCAGTCCAGCCCGTCAAAAGAACTCTGTCCTCACTGCTTAGTGCCCTCACAGGTCGGGAGGGAGATTTACAACCAGAACTCATTATATTTCTGTCACAACTGTATATTCGTGTGTCTTATATATCCAGTCCATGCAGATGAGTACCATGTAAAACTTGACTCTGAATTACCCATTTTTTATCCAGTCAGTCTAAACTACAGTCATTCAGATCAGCTAGGTGCTGAGAAATGGAACTGGGGCTGAGAATTGGCTTTGACAGTCAGACATAGTTCACCAGATTAACTAGAGAATTCCAGATCTAAAGAAAACATCAGCGGCATGGGAACATGAAACATCAGTAATTTATTTTATCTAAATTTATTTTAAAAGCCTGCTGTCAACCTTGTTTAGGCCTATATTTAAAAAATATAAATAACTACTTCCCAAAAGACAGGAGCAGTATCATTCACTACATATTAACATGTCATATCTGATTACTCTGCTAGTTGTGGGAATAGGGTTCATGTTCCTCACATAATGATGTTTTAAGCTTTAGAGAATACAGTCTCCTTTTTTAAAATACACTCTTTACTTACCATTGCTGGCTCCAAAAGTTAATTTATTACCATAGTTTTTTCTCTGTTGTACAGTAAATGAAGGTGCAGCATTGAATGTATCTAGTTGTGTAACTTTAGAGAGTGTTTTCTGCCTATCCATTAATGTTAAGCATCTGATTTTCAGTTCATTGTACAGCTATTCATTGTAACCATAAGTAAGAAGGTTGCATGGAGGATGGGGAAATAACGCTGCAACATAAATATATAGGTTACAAGTACCGGAGGTCCGCTCCCGGCCTGATAACACTTTTTAAATCAATACACTAATAACGATAACAAAGAAAACATTTGGATGATAAGGGGTGTGCACAAATCTGAACCGTGCAATATCTGGTAGGAATCAGGAGGCAGCCTGAAGAGGAACAAGTGGGAATGTTTGATATTTATGTGAGTATGTAGACATGAAAAAGTAATTTTTTGTCCGTTTGGCATCATGCAAGGTGGTTGGAGAGAAAAATACAGAAGGAGGCTCTGTTTTGTGGGGTGGAGGGTCCAGGTGACTGAATATACCTGCCGTTGATTGTCTAGAGGAGGAGGCTGCTAATGGACATAAGGGTGCAGAACGGTTAACTGAACTACAGCACAAGAGTTGACCTGAAGAGCTGAAAGTTCTGGATTAAACAGGTCATGGTCAATTAGATCCCAGTTAATAGGTTTTTTTTTTTTTTTTGCAGAAAAAGCCCTATGATATTCAAAAAAGTATGTGCTACCGTATCGAACATGGAGGTCAACGATATTGGTTAAGTAGCAGTCCAATTCTTCACGCTGATTAGGATAAACATCACAGAGAATATCACAGAAGGATGAAAAGGCTAATACAAACTCACTAATTGTTCGTGTTTTTTAATCCTTTGCAGTCCATTTATTAAGTGCGTGTCAGGCGCGTCAGGTCCAATTTATTTTCACACGCGCAGTTAATTTTAGACGCACTGTTTAAAAGTATTTTTTTTTCACAGTCAAACGGGTTTATAACCCTGCATATCAACAAAGCACTCGCTAGGCATCTCCAGCCCCGCCCCACCCTTTCGTTCACTACAGCTTTCACATATGCTAAGAAATAAATAATAATAATAATAATAGTCGTACATACCGATCAATCATCTCCTGATCACGCGTTTTATCACCAAACGTCTCAATAATGCGATCCAAGTCATTATTGTATTACTATAACATCTGAAAAAAGCTCTGCAAATGTCTGTGATATTCTCTGAGCGCTGATGCAGTCACAGCCAGCTTGTTTCCTTATGGCCGTCGTTATCTGATGCCAGGGGCAAGTATGACTATTCATGAGATACGCCCTTTTTTTTCGGCTTGTCTCGGCTCCTGTCGCTCCCACTCGGCCATTGAATGGTTTTCTCGGCTTTTTCCAGAGAAAAAACAACTAGAAACCCGTTCTTTGCGTCTTTTTGATCATGTCGGACAGGGTCCGACATTGGACAGGATAGGAATAATTGCAATGTCGGACCAGGTCCGACATAGGACCGCTAAGGGTTAATAGATGGGGATCTCTTGATTTTAATGTGACAGATACTTCTCCACAATCTATTGTGTGATGGTCAATAGCATCAATGGAGGAGATGAGGAGAGAACATCCTTAACTTCCACTATTTGTTTCTTCAGATGAGGTGGAAGGGAGTTTATCCTTGTGGGAGTAAAACCAGAAGAGGAATTACTTTTAGCAGTAGCTAGAGTGAATTCGGGAGTGTCAATGGATGGCTCACTTTGATGATGGGAGGAAGAGACAAGGGTATGAGAGGGTGATGCCTTTATATGGATGCTGAATTCCCTCCTGGGAGATCTGGAGCGTCTGGAAGAGTGGTAGGCAGCAGTGTGGAGTAGTGGTTAGGGCTCTGGACTCTTGACCAGAGGGTCATGGGTTCAATCCCAGGTGGGGGACACTGCTGCTGTACCCTTGAGAAAGGTACTTTACCTAGATTGCTCCAGTAAAAACCCAACTGTATAAATGGGTAATTGTATGTAAAAAATAATGTGATATCTTGTAACAATTGTAAGTCACCCTGAATAAGGGCATCTGCTAATAAATAAATAAATAATAATAATAATAATAATAATAATAATAATAGTGGTAAGAATGAGAGCGATTATCAGATTTATGTTGTTCCAGGTTGGTTATCTTGTTTTCTAGTTAAAAAAATGCGGTTATCCATGGCAGCATTAGAATGATGGAGTGGAAGGAGGAGATCTGAAATGTGTTTCAGCAGTGCAGTGTGAACAGGATCTCTGGCGCTGCATGGGGTAGTTGGTTGGATCTGGGATCTGTCTTGAGTGACAGAAAAGTGTTTTTTGACCTTTGACCAATAGCCAAGATGGCGGCTTGGGAAAACAGGAATTGCACCAGTAGATTTGCACATTAATTTGAAGAGAGAATCTCTGTCTAGATCAGCCGGGATTGATACTTTAACCCTTTGCAGTCCTATGGCGGGCCAGGTCTGACGTTAACATTTTTCTTTTCTGGTCCGATGTTGGATGTAGACGATTTAAAAGTTTTGAGATGGCCCAATCTTTGAAATGCATCTCCTTTGGAATGTTCTTTGATCTGTTTCGAGAGCTTCACCTTGCAGGAGCTGTTGTTAAAGGGTGGCTGCGAGATCCTAAACCTGCCGGTAAGCAAGCTCCTGCGCTGCATTGAACAGAAGTGGAAGGTGAAACACAGCAATGTGATCCGGTGGATGGGATTCTGGAGGTTCCATGGAGCTTTGAGCTATGAGAGTAGCGTGGAGGAGATGGAGACTGGCCAGCTTCAAAATCAGAAAAAGGGTCGATCGAAATAGACTGCTCAAGATGAGAAGCAGGAGCGATCAGACAAGCAGAAGCGGTTGGAGACGTAGAAGTGATCTGCACCATTTCGGAGACCGAGTTTGGTTGTAGACATAAGAATCATCACGTAGATTATCCATGTTTTATGGCTCAGTAGCTACTTTTGACCTACTCAGAAGAAAGACTTGCAGAACAAGTATTGGAAGGTGAGCCTGGACTATATAGGTTAAGGAACCAATAGGACTAGCATAGCAAGCTGAGCTGAGCCCCTGAACTAGGCAAGCCTCTATTCAAACCACCGCCACACAATTTCTTACCTGTGCAATTAAGTGTTGCACTATTTAGGCTGGGTCAGTGCAAATTATTTTTAAAAGTCACAACTTTATTATAACCTGAGTCAGCTGAATTTATAATTCTGCACTTGGTGTCATCTCACATTCAGACTGTCAATATTTTAAAATGTAAAAATGTTTCTTTGCACAGCCAAACATTCCGCTCTTCCCTACTTGTCACTGTTATATTTATGGGATTACAGGTTGCAAAAAGCCTGTATGTTACAAAGACTTAAATATGAAATGTCTTATGGAATCTTAAATAAGGGTCTTGTCCTATAAAAATACAAGTTGCCGAAGTGTGTTCTTTGTGGCTTTTTAAAGTAAAATATGGATAATGTAAACATGTTGTAAGGAATGTTTACTATATTACATTGACCACACGTATAATCGAACTGATCAAATATAAGATACATTTCTGTTCTATAGGTTAAAAGTGTGAAACACTTTTTGAGTTGGATTCATCAATTTAATGTCATGTCATGTCAAGGCTGTAATCAGGGCAAACAGTGGCCTAAATGCAGTAGAAAGCATGTACTAATAAAGTGGGCCAGGCGATGTACAGTGCCTATAGAAAGTCTACACCCCCTTTCAAAATTTTCACCTTTTGTTGCCTTATAAACTGGAATTAAAATGCATTAAAATTGTTTTTTTTTTTCATTTCTCTACACATCCTATCCCACAACTTCCAAGTGAAAAAAATATTCTAGAAATTTGTAGAAAATTAATTAAAAATAAAAATGGAAATAGCTTGGTTGGATAAGTGTCCACCCCCTTCTAATAGCAATCCTAAATCAGCTCAGGTGTAACCAATCGCCTTCAAAATCACACACCAAGTTAAGTGGCCTCCACCTGTGTTAAATTGTAGTGATTCACATAATTTCAGGATAAATTCAGCAGTTCCTGTAGGTTCCCTCTGCTGGGTAGTGCATGTCAAAGCAAAGACTCAACCATGAGCACCAAGGCGCTTTCAAAAGAACTCCGGGACAAAGTTGTTGAAAGGCACAGATCAGGGGATGTGTATAAAAAAATATCAAAGGCCTTGCATATCCCTTGGAGCATGGTCAAGATGATTATTAAGAAGTGGAAGGTGTATGGCACCACCAAGACCCTGCCTAGATCAGGCCGTCCCTCCAAACTGGATGACCAAGCAACAAGGAGACTGATTAGAGAGGCTACCAAGAGGCCAATGGCAACTTTGCAAGAGCTACAGGCTTTTATGGCCAAGACTGGTCAAAGTGTGCATGTGACAACAATATCCCAAGCACTCCACAAATCTGGCCTGTATTTTACTCAAGAAAGACCACCTTGAATCCCATTTGCAAAAAAACCTAAATGCAAAGCGTTATGTTTGGCACAAACCCAACACAACGCATCACCCAAAGAACACCACCCCTACTGTGAAGCATGGTGGTGGCAGCATCATGTTATGGCGATGTTTTTCATCGGCAGGGACTGGGGCACTTGTCAGGATAGAAGGGAAAATGAATGTAGAAAAGTACAGAAAAGTCCTTGAGGAAAACCTGCTGCCCTCTGCAAGAAAGCTGAAACTGGGACGGAAGTTCACCTTTCAGCATGACAACGACCCAAAGCACACAGCCAAAGCTACACTGGAGTGGCTAAGGAACAAAAAGGTAAATGTCATTGAGTGGCCCAGTCAGAGCCCCGATCTAAATCCAATCTAAAATTTGTGGCATGACTTGAAGATTGCTGTCCATCAAATATCCCCAAGGGATTTGACAGAGCTTGAACAGTTTTGTAAAGAAGAATGGTCAAATATTGCCAAATCTAGGTGTGCAAAGTTGGTAGAGATCTATCCCAACAGACTCACAGGTGTAATTGCTGCCAAAGGTGCTTCCACCAAGTATTAACTCAGGGGGGTGGAGACTTATCCAATTATGATCTTTCAGTTTTGTATTTTTAATATATAATTTTTTTCTCAATAAAAACTTTTTTCCCCTAAACAGTGTCGAGTATGGTGTGTAGATAAGTGGAAAAAAATCCTCATTTAAATGCATGAAACTCTGAGGAACTGGCACAAAAAAAGTTCAAGGGGGTGTAGACTTTCTATAGGCACTGTACATCTCACTGTATAATGCACATAGCCCAACACAGTGACTGTGCTGTGAGGATTAGGGAAGCTGACACCTCATTCCTGTATTTGCACAGAAGACCTGAGTCACATCCACTCCTTGCACTGTGGCAGGGAAAGGCTTTGACTTCTGACCCTTCTCCCTGTTTTCTCTCCAGGTAATGGACTCAGGGGAGTTCAAGGCACTTCATCTCCTTAAGGAAAACATAACTGCAACATCAATACTCCAACAGCACTTCCTGTGGTGCTCGCAACCTCACCAGCGAAAAAGTGCTCAATCAATGAACCTCTGGATTCTGCCCTGGGTGTGTCAGCTGTCAGGCTGCATAGCCTTGGTACTGTTAGCAGCCATTCAAGAAGAAAAAAAAAAACACAGGATTGACTTGCTTTCTATTCATTTATGACTGTACATTGAAGAGTATACAGTATGCCGATTATCTTCTTTCAGCATTTCACAGTAATAGAAAGCTTGCAAGGTTTCAGGTTGGAAATCTATAGCACAAGTGCCTAGTACATTCATTGGTCAATCTACAATCCTATTACCAGCACGTTCCAGTTAACCTATAAAGGTGTGTGTGTGTGTGTGTGTGTGTGTGTGTGTGTGTGTATATATATATATATATATATATATATACCTATTTCGCCAACTCAGTCTTGCCGTGCTTTCAAATTATCACCTCCTCCCCAACCACCACCACCTCACTCCCAGCCTCGTCCTGAGGGGGGAGTATACAATGCTCCTCTGCCCAATCATTTTGTTCACCGGGATGAACACGTTGCATAGATTTATTATTTTATTGTTTGTTTTTTTTTTAGCACGCGGCACCGGGGTGCTTCAAGGGATGAGACTGTGCTCCAACTATTATTATTTTTATTCTCCCATTGTCTGGGTTCAGTGTTTTTGGAAGTCTGTAAGTTTTTGTATTCTAATAAAGGTGGTTATTTAACGCAAGATTGTCCTGACTGGATTCAAACTTGTATCAAAGCAAGCCCTGCACCTTCATCACCTTCATCTGTGTGTCATTCCAATCACTTATCCCCACTCCAAAAGTAAACAACAATGCTTCCCTGTCTGTTTATAAGATTGTTCCTCACAGTCGAGGTCCCACAGACTCCTTGTTGGCAGTTTGTATCCCATTCACACCTCTGCTATCCACTCTGCTTGGTTCTGCGGGTTGCCGTGGAAGTGACAGGGTGAGTAATGCCTCTCTGTACATAAAGTGAGTCCGGAGGCAGACTGCCCTCCATCAACAGGCTTCAATTAGAGGTGCTTTCCTCATTTTATTTTTAAATCTGAGCAAGCTCAAGGAGTCTTGAGTTTCTCATATTAATCTAGCATGGGCTACTGATGTTGCTGACACTAAGAAACAATCCCTTTCAAGTAATTCAACTCATACATTCAGGCTTTATTGTGCTTTTACCTTTTCTGCTGCTGTGGGTTATAATTGTTTCATTTCTGGGATTGTCCCTGGAGTGTTGATGGTTTTAAGTGTTTAATCTTCATGGATTTGAAATGTTGTATGGTTTAATACATTCTTAGTGGTGACTTGTCTTTTTTGGATTTCTAACAATTTTATAACAGTCCTTTTGTATAAATAACATGGAGAACACACACACACACACACACACACACACACACACACACACACACACACACATAGATAAGCAAGTGTATTTGCCTTGTGTGATAAGAAAGAAGTTTAAAATAACTTTGAATTCCACACAATTGCCCTTTGTGTGGAGTAGTGGTTAGGGCTCTGGACTCATGACCGGAAGGTCGTGGGTTCAATCCCAGGTGGGGGACACTGCTGCTGTACCCTTGAGCAAGGTACTTTAATCTAGATTGCTCCAGTAAAAACCCAACTGTATAAATGGGTAATTGTATGTAAAGAATAATGTATGTAATGAATAATGTGATATCTTGTAACAATTGTAAGTCTCCCTGGATAAGGGCGTCTGCTAAGAAATAAATAATAATAATAATAAAATCACTTTACTAATTACACTAGACCTAATTTGCATACCATAGTATTTACGTCTGTGTTTCTTGGAATAGCTCATCGCAGTGCAATGATCATGGACTGTGGTTCTCAGAGTAATTTTGATGAATCAATGATCCCTCTGGGTCTTGTTTCCCTGGCTCTCTGATTATCCCTGTGCAGCCCACAGGTATTAAAAACTAGGGTCT
This sequence comes from Huso huso, assembly GCA_036884735.1. Taxonomy (NCBI): domain Eukaryota; kingdom Metazoa; phylum Chordata; class Actinopteri; order Acipenseriformes; family Acipenseridae; genus Huso; species Huso huso. The sequence goes on along the minus strand of CM072665.1, from coordinate 36,675,363 downwards.
TTTGAGTGGCTGATCATCAAGTAAGTAGCAAACGAGATGGGATGAATGACTATCTGCTTCCCTAAAATAAACACCAACGTACTAGCAGCCAAGTCACTTTGAAAGAAAGTTCCTGTGTTGAAAATATTTTCAGTTCTGTACATCACTGTACTGGAAATTTCCCTCAGGTCAACTTCTATTAACATTTTTTAACTGGTACTTGTTTAATCATCGGTACTTAAGTAGGGGCTAATTGTAGCACCTTGCAGATTGTAGGTTTTGAAGTGCTGCGTACTGTATTTTACAAACTGCCCATAATATAATTATTATTCTGTATAGATAAATGTGACTACGAATATCTGACCAGGATATCAATTTTACTCTGGTTTTTCTACCAAATGTACCCAATTTGAATGTTGGTTTAATTCAAATTTTACTATAAGCCAATGATCTCCTTTCATCTGTCAAACCTAAGCAACAGTTATTGTAAAGCCACTGAACACTGGAGGATTTGGCCAGCATGGGACACCTGGCCAGAAGGGGGCGTAGAAGTGCAATAATGAGGTGAACTAACTCTCATCGATTTGTCCATGCATCGCTAAACATGCTCTAAACAGTTCTCTTTATTTGCTGAGAGCTGGTAGCATTCACTTCAAACTCAAAGCTGGCACAAGCCATTCATCCATTACCAAATTATCTAAAAAAACAGCTCTGATAAACTGAGTGCTATTGCTCCTAAAAAAGAGATATAAAACATGACTTCCCAAGAAAAACAATAAAATGAGGATCTGTCATTAAACTGCTGACACATAATTGCCAAGCACATGTAATACAACTCCACCAGTCAAGTAGAATCCAGTTAGTAAATTAGCTATTATTAAGTTATTATTTGCAAAAGTACTAGAACTTCAATTTAAAAACACTAAAGTTGACACGTTTAAAATACAGCTATGGTCAACAGTTGTGTATCACTCTATATAACTAACTCATTTTGCTTCATAAAGTCAAATGAAAGCTGCTGAATAATGTTCTGTTAACATATTGAATTGCATGCTGCTTTGTCATTTTCCATAGGAGATACAAAAAACTGACAAAAATTGAAAAATGCGACATTGTGAAATCTAACATGAAATGCTGTACTACTAGTATGGCTTCTGGTAGACTTTTGCAATATCATGTTGTCATTTCTAAATTGTGTCTCAGTCCTAAAATTCTGGGTGATGCAAAACTTTTGGCGATAGCTGTAGCTCACTGACAGCAAAACATGAGCAATTCAATTTACCCCCAAAAGATGGTGCTGTTGAGAGAAAGCTGTATATCTGCTTGTTTATAAGCTTTTATACATTTTTTATTTTATTTTACTGTACACAGCAGTACTCCATTACTGCTATTGACTGCCATGCCAGTTAGCAGTATTTCACATTTGCATTATGACACAAAAAGTTTATTTCACTCTTGCACTACAGCTTTGCCCTGCTATTAAAATCAGGCCCCAATATGTATACTTACCAAAAATATAATGTTAACTCATGTAAAGTGTTACACGCCAGTCACAAAAATGTAGGACCAAATACCAAATGGGTGGTATAGAACTAGAAGAGGCCTAACAAGAGGAAGATCTCAGTGTTGTAATAGACTCATCGCTGTTTTCCATTTGTTCAGCGTAATCAAAGTACCAACATACACACTTGTGTTTAACTTTGAACGTCGCTGTCTCTGTGCTTTTCTAATGCAAGACAGTTCTCATGAGACTATAATGCAGGTTGGCTCTCACTACCCGCTAAATGTACCAACATATAAACGATTACAGTGTCTGTATTTGGTGGCTCCAAACCCCCCTATTGACAGTGTTAAGGCAGGTGTTTAATCTGGCTAGGCTGGCATAGCTTGTGTCATGTATTTTCCTTCACTCCACTGAAACTTTTCCAGGACTTTCTGTATACCTGTAGATATTAACAATGTTTCTTTCTTGTTTATATAATGCACTTTACAAGACACACAAGAAATGTTGAAATGGAAAGAAGCCTGCTCCGTCCGTCAAGGTTGGTCCTTTTATTATCTTGCTCTTTGCACTGCTTCCTCAGCCAGCTGAAAAAAAAAAATCATTAACTTCCAGCGACTGGAAATCCAGGCAGACAATCAATTGTATTGAACATGTTTAATGGCAGCACACAGAGAATGTTGAAGTGATTATGGTATTTTGTTTTTACTTATTGTGTTGAATTTAGAAATAGAGAAGTACAGCAATCAACCCAGATTGTTTTTCAATCGATGTCGATAAGTGTAGGGTTTCAGATGCGGGTCTAACCATGTAGCAATACTATTGTAATATTGCAGCTGTTTCCCCCCCACACACTACCCTCTATGCAGCCACAATCCTGTATGTTCGATTTTGTGCATTATCTCCCTTATAAGCTGCTTAATTATCTGTGCATGGAGACAGTGGAATGTACTGGGATGAAGAGGGACTTGCTGTGTTCATTTTCTTGCTTTGGTTTATGTGTGATTCTCAGGACACCCTAAGAAATTAGATGTTCATCTCAATGGGTTTTTCCTGGTTAAACATTTTTTTAATTAGTAAGTACTTTTAAGATAAGCTCTGGGTGCAGTTGTGAGTCTGAGACATTTCTATAAAGTTGAACATTTGCCATGCCCCTGTGTGAGTAATTGCTCCCCCTTGATCGCTGCAATATATACTAAAAGCATAGATAACACTCCCCACTGAGCAACACCAATAGCAATTCTTCAACCAACAGAAAATATATCTGGGGGCTGAACTATGACATTAGATACTGAACCATCTGATATAATCTATTGATATCAATGGGAACACCATCACACTGGCAAGTAAGTGAATATGGAAATCAATTGGGGTTTGGAACTGACTAGTGCCTATCTTTCATGTAGAAACAGCAATGGACAAGCAGTTCGTTATTGTTGCGTGTGGTGTGACTTCTTCAGTAAAGGGAATTAATTCACCATGCATCCGGTGAGGAGGGCTTTATTTAGCAAACAGAATATTAAAGGACAAACATGAACAAAAAAATAAATTAAAAAAATAATATATAAACACACTCAGCAGAAATATACAGTCACAATCTTACAAAATCAACTCTGACAGGAGTAATAAGGAAGCAGTTAATTAAAAGTTTGCAAGCCAATTAATGGGTCTCTTAATGCTAGAGAGCTATGTCGTCTATTTAGACGAAATCATATTAAACAATATTACTGAGTGCTTGGATTGTATAAATGGACTAAAATGCCCTTGACCGAACAGTTATTTCTAGTTTTTTTTTTTTTTTTTTTAATAATGCAGATGTCTTCTTTGTTTCCTTTAAAAAAACAACCAAAAAACACACGTCAAACCATGTCACATATACAAAGCTTCGTAAATTCTTTCATGATCACACATAAGCCATTCTATTATTAGTGTGCATGTTCCTCTGAAGACTGCATGTCACCTCATCCCCTAGGCTGGCTGTTAAGAGGTGGAAACAAACTAAAATTGAAACTCAAGGAAAGGGATTTGGGGGATAATGTGTCCAGTAACACAAGTCAGCCGAGTTCAAGGAGTCCTGCAGGGGCTAGAAAATCAGATCCTGGTTTTATTGCCGATTACATGCTGGGACTTCACAGACTGAGTGCAAATTTTCAAGCTGCTTTTGTTAAAACCAAAAAAACAAACAATTATGGCAGGATAAATGGCAAGAGAACATGACTCATTTTTACTTGGAACAAAATAAACCAAACAAGAAGCAGCACAGTCCAATAAGCACAAGGTGGAATAACTGTTTCCCAATTTCCATCATAGACAGAAACATAGACAGGAGCAGTAAATCAAGCAAGGTTAGGGCTGGAAATACGAAAGTGACAGTATCATTCAATAACTGTGGCAGCCTATCTGAGCAATTCCAGTACATCAATTCCTGGCTGGGAGTTCGATCAAACCAATTTACCGCCCTCCACATTTCCCTCTTCTTTGGCACTATGTAATGAACCCAGTGGCATGCCGTCTATGTATGCAACACATGCATTGCATGTCTTGGAATGTATTTTATTCCACAACATTTTTAAGAATATGATAGAAAAATATGTTTACTCTACAACATTTATAAGTATATGATAGCCCTGTATGCAAGTAGGCAGTATTCTTGTTTTGTTGGTCAAGGTATGCAATGCTCCAAGTTGTAATGGGTTGCTTAGGCAATGCGACGCAGCATGCACCTCACTTCCTGATGGCTGTGCACTGGAAAACATAGGCAAGGAATGTAACTGTAGAATTGAATCCTCATTGACTTAACACTGAGTGGCGTGCAAACTCTTGTCGTCAAAATCAAAATGGAATTTCAGTGAAGCGGTGTACAATTGTGACTGGGTCTGTGCTGTTTGGTTTATTGAATCACGATTAGTAGATTACATTATAACATGTTTTTATCTGTCATCTAAAAGTTGTTGCATGCCTTGCTAAAAAATCAGCGCATGCCACTGAATGAATCTCTATATTAATCTGTACTGTGCCTTTAACGTGTTATATTTGTAACCACTCCCCTGTGAGCGTATCTGCCCATGCTCTATGCAGGGGACAGTTAGTTAGTTGAGTTGGAGCAGCTGACAGAGCAAGAGAGGGAGCAGGTTATGTGGAAGTAACTGTGCTTGGAAGTCAGTAAAGGAAAGGGTATGTGTGCCTGAAAAGTAACCTGCCTAGAGTTATGTATGACCAAAAGCAACCTGGAGACTTCACAATAAAACTTCTGAACGTCTGTCTGCTTTTTGGGCCTACACTGTATATGTCAGGGTCTAAACTACTAATTCCAGGTAAGTGTTATAGTTGTTTTTCTAACCCTTTGTCTACAGGTTGTATGGCTTTCAAACTGACCACCCAGACCATCCCCAATGAGTGTACAGGAACTACACAAACAAGTAAATAAAATTCAGTTTCTTTTATTACAGGGAAATACAACCAATACAGTTTTTTCTTCTCCACAAGATGATTCAGCAAAATCCCCCACTTACAACTACCTTATAGTATAATAATATATTTCTTCCTTCCCAATACAGACACCTTTCCTAAAAACACCTAAAAATGTGCACACTATAAAAAACACTAAAACATCGTTGGAAGGCTACTTGTGGTTTCAGGAGAATGTAAAACAGCCTTTCAAAATTAACACATAATTTTGCAATGCCACAGTCCCAAACAACATTTTAGCATAATTTGATGAGACGATAGTTCAAGTATTAGTCACATGGGCCTCAAAAGGCCTCAGAATCTCAGTTGGCAGTTCCTCAATAAAAAGGGGAGGATCCAGTACTTAATCCAAGTTGCCACACACTGTCCTGGTAGAACGACAATAGTAAACAATAAAGCTGGAGGTGACCAACCCAAAAGCCTAAAAATCTGCTTGTCCATCCCGGTGTAAGACTTATTGGGCTCTCTTCAGGCTCGATCCCCCCTCTCCAGTGCTGCGACGCAGATTCCTATCACGGAAGAATGAACAGCACCCTCCCTCAGTGTCCCTGGTTATCCACTAGTTACACCCGAATCTCAGCCCACACTACTCCTATTTGGTCTTCCGACCCGACCACTGGCACTTCGCTTAAGTAGGGTAGGACCTCTCGTCTCGGGTGTGTACAGGGAGATGGTAGTCCATCCCTCGGGTGGTGCCGGTTCACTCCTCTGGGGCATCGGTCATGGAGGGGAGTGCCTTGAAGGGAGGCAGAAACACTTCTTATCATTAAAAGTGATCCGGTTGTTGGTGGATATACATCTTTCTGCCAAGTATCTTTGATTCTAGGCCAGATGCCCAAACACAACACAGATCTTGGCATATAAATACTAAAACAGTGTTTCCTTATTCAAAGACTCAACAATGTCATTCAGGAATAAGTATTTAGCTTAGCTATAAGTTTCTGACTGGTCCTTCCCTATCTTTCCATATTTCTTCTCAATGTCCTATGATCCCCGTTACTGCAGTCCAGGTCTGTTTTGCAAGATGGCCAACTTCCTGTGTCCTTCGTTCCATTCCCCCTGCAACCACACATCCTCCCTGTTCTTTTAGTTCCCTTTTTATAAGGGACAATCAATGATAGTTAATTGGTGTGAATGGAAAACATCTGTGGCTAAATTGGGAATTAGGAATGGGACTATTATCTCCCTCTATTAAACCGTGCTGTTGTAGAAATAATAACACACACTTAGCAAATAAATAAAACATAGCAATCAAAATAAACAAAAAAGTGCTTCCATTTGGATAATAAACAATACAATGTGAACAATAACAGTGCTAAAAACAAAATAACTATATAATAAATACAAAAGCAAAATGAAGATAATGTGCACAACCCCCCCAACTAATGTATAGACAATAGTGACATATAAATGCTAGCTCTTATATAACACAGGTGCTTTCTCTTTTTATGGAACCTGTTTGAAGTCTTTTTTAATCTACTCTGTCCTGCAACTCTTGAAGCAGATGGGGGTTATATGTTGTTGCTCCTAACATCCTATTTTTCAACACCTCCAGAAAGCTGTTTTCAGTTTGAGAGTGAATCAGACATCAGGTAATGGTACAGCAAGAATACATTGCTACTACAAATATTCGTTTTGATTCAATTCAAGGCTTAATGACACAAAAGTCCAATGTTTTCCTCCTTTGTTAAATATTCATGCACTCCCTGATCAAATATCCTATTTTTAATATCAATCCTCTAGTCAGACATTAGAATGCAATTTGAACTGAATCATTCTACTCTGTAATAAAAATCCATCCCCAGGAGTCCCACACATGGAGCTGATCCAGCAATTGTGCTTAGCTGACATACAAAAGTCCTTTTAGTGTCACCCAGGTGGTTTAGTCATGCCAACATATTCCCCTTGAGTACAGCTTATTCATTCTGTGTACCCCCTGACAGGCATTACTGCCATGATGCTCATCACAATTCACACACTATCCCCATCATTCCTATGTCATAAATTACAAATGATTACAAATGAAACAAAGAAATATTCACTGACATGTTAGGCTTTAGAGATACTGAAGGGTGAATATTTTTATACATTAAATAAGGGCACTTTCACACCTAGTTCACTTGCAAGTGATTTGAATCGTTGTTTACTTGCAAACTAATTAAAGGAAAATAAATATATTGGTGATATGTTTTTATGAAGATATACACTTTTGGAGTGTGTGACAGGGTACACCCCGCCCCTGTGTGTATATGTATTATTTTGTATTTGTATTTGTTGTATTCTTTTTTAAAATGTATAGTTTAGTGTATAAAAACACAAAGTTTTGGTTATTATTGTTTGACAGCCTGGATGGGGTTAAAATGCCCCATCCAGATAAAATCGTGAGAATGCATGGTCAACGTGATTATTGACAAACAGGCTGTTGACCACACAGATGAGAAACCCTGTGCCGAATGTGGTTGGAGGATAAACTAGGTAATTGATAGCCAGTTAATCCCTCTGCTACAATATGAAAACAAGCAGCTTTGGCTGAATGGGGTTAGTGTGTTCAGAGGCGGAACGAGACGTGAGTCGTAAGACATGCTACCTGTGCTGGTTTACATCAGCACCATAGTTGTTTTTGTTTTGTGTATGTTTTGTATCTGTCTTTTCATTTGTTATTAAATCTGCGCACCAGCGCATTCATTACCCCAGTCTGGTGTTGATATCCATTCACTTCCTGGTCTGACGTCACCACACGAGCCAGCCTGTTCACAGAGCGCAATTCAGTTTGCGGTTCTCTCTTTTTCTATATTTAATTGCACTTTTTTTTTCAGGTTTGCTTCGGTTCATTTCACACCTGAAAAGTTCAAATGAATTTAAATGTGTCCATCATGCCCAACATGGAGAATACTTTACGTGCTGTGGATGTGGTTTTGTCTATGTTCTTTTGGTTTATTTGGTGCTTACAACAGAGCATCAAGTATTTGTCAGAAAAACACTGTTCTCTTTGGGGAAATGCGTGAGCGACATCTGTGTTCAGAAGACGTTTTAATCGAAAGCAAACATTACAGCGGTTATTGACTACGGTGTCTTTCTACCAGAGACAATCATGATTATGAAAAAGATTTCCATATTGTACATTCAACTAACTGCAATGTACCTGTTATTGTTAATAATAATAATAATAATAATAATAATAATAATAATAATAATAATAATAGCTTGTTGTGAATGCTGTACAGGTGACAGTGTGGTGAGATACAGATGCAACATAGGATTTACTAAACTGGAGCAGTGTAAATGCAGCACTAAGGTTTGTACCTCTTTGTCTTGGTACACTGTTTTCCCTGCGAGTGTATATGGCGCAATTATAATGAAGCCAGACAAATACATGTGCTTAATAATTATTCAATTGTCACTTCATATTTTTCCTATGTCTTGTCTTTGCCATGTGACAGTTTTGCTATTATGCTTAAAGAATGTGCATGCTGCAATAGTAAATCTCAAACACTGGTATTAGTGTCATTTCATTGCCCCATAGTATTGTTTTGTGATGTGCTGTTATATACATGTGACATTATGGTGTTCTTATATGGTGTGTCTTTGTCAGTGGAGTGTGTGTGTGTTTTTTGACAAGCCCTACGTTGCATATTACATCACTTCCACGATTTGCTTCGCTGTTTGGAATAGTTTGTTTCCAAGTGAACTGAAATACATTTGGGTTTCACATTGCAAAAAGTTGAAAAGGAGCCAAAAGAGTCCACTTCCAATCGAACCGAGGCCACCATTTCAAGTGATCTCAGTTCACTTGGTTTGATGCACACCCTGGTGTGATTACATGGTTCTCAGAGATTTCACATATCACTCCAAGCGAACCGAACCGCACTTCAATCCCCATCAAAGGATCAAATGAACTAAATGTGGAAGTGCCCAAAGACTTTTATATAATGCCCTTTTTAAAGGTCTCTTTTTATGTTTGTGTGATGGGCAGGTCTGGTCTGAAATTTGGCCTCCGAACTGGGAGGTGCTGAACCAGCTGAGAGTTTTCCCTTATCAGCAATTCTAAATAGCCACCATTAAAAACACTTGTCCTTCAGGGGATTGGTGTGTGGCTGATTACAGGGGCGGAGCTCTGGGTATTAAAGGGTGTGCTGTCTTACAACTCTCAGTTGGATAGAGGAGCTGGAGAGGGGTTGGGTGAGAACATCTGAAAATACCCTCTAATTCTCTTGGACGAGCTGTGAGCATGATTTAAAGTTTAGTATGTCCGGAGATCACCTACACCAGCCTTCACTGTGACATCCTCCTCTTTCCATATATTGCACAGTGTATAAAAATAAATAAATCGCCTCACGGGTTTTTGCATCCGATCACCCACAACTTGAGGGGGGAGGGGAGTCACTAATTGAAATCTTGTAGCTGTAACAGACCACTTTAGCCAATGATATTGGGTTGTGTACTCACTGGACTTCACTCTCCTGGTAGCCAAGAGTAAGTTTAAAGATTCAGACAACTTGACAGACATTAAGAATGTGTTATTGTCTGGTGGACAACTTCTCTGGTATTATCCAGGGACATCCACACTATTAAAGAGTTCTAAGTAAAATGCCTCTTAGAAGCAGAGTGCAATTGCTGCTAATTATAGCTCCAATTGCCACAGAAGAATCTGTGCATTGCTCATAAAAATACACTGCAAATTCTGCATGGATCTCTTGTGCATTACTTGAGGGTTTATTGCTTAATAGTGTGGTGTGACACATTTAGCAAAATCAGTGCAGTCAATATTTGGTTGTCAACAATTATTGGTTATACAAATTGCTTATTTATCTCTGGCATAAATAAGATATTAGTGGACAGTATTGCATTAGATGTGGTTGCAGAATCAAAAACATGTAGAGGTGACCAGGAAGACAAAGCCCAAACCATACCGAATCCTGAGCATTCTGCTAAGCCTGAAAGCAATAACAGCATAGGGGCTTCCCATTAACCTTAAGGCTGTCTTTCAGCAAGGCAGTGGCTGCACCATACGCTGATAAAGCCTGCTATACACAGTATACAAAAAGAGGATTACCAATGCTGTTGTTAAATTCATGAGACTCTTTGTGGGGAGTGCACATTGCAACAACAGACTTGATCAGCCCAGGCCACACATGAAGTGATCAGGTACTGGGAAGAATTGATTTAACCCTTGTATGAACTTTAAAAACATGTTCTGTTATTTATTTATGTTATTTATGCTGTATCAGCTATATTTAATAAAATATAAAAAATCGTATTTACTATCCAACCTTGCCTCACTTATTTTCTTGACTGATTTATATATAAAATATATACTGCAGACATAATGGAAAATTAAATGCCCCTAGGGAAGACTATTGTTACCTCCAGGCATTATAGCCCCCTGTCGGTAACAATAGTCATCCCTCGGGTCAATAATTTTCTACTATAGCCCTCCTCTCCATCCCGGTGTGCTTGTTCCATTTGCTCCCATAGCTGTATAAAATACTCAGGTTCAGTCATGGAAGACTCATCATCTGGTGGGTGGTCTGCCACCAAATCAATGGGCTCTGTGATTTCACGTCCTGGGAACATCATGTTAGGTGTCATGCCCGTAGAGTTGTGCTTGGTGGCTGATAGGCAAAAGGAATCATGATATCCCAGTCCGAGTGGCAGCGTTCAGCTGTATTATTATTATTATTATTTGTTTATTTAGCAGACGCCTTTATCCAAGGTGACTTACAGAGACTAGGGTGTGTGAACTATGCATCAGCTGCAGAGTCACTTACAATTACGTCTCACCCGAAAGACAAAGCACAAGAAGGTTAAGTGACTTGCTCAGGGTCACACAATGAGTCAGTGGCTGAGGTGGGATTTGAACCGGGGACCTCCTGGTTACTGTAGTGGCCAGGATCTTCTGCAGGGTGCTGTTAAATCTTTCTGTTTGGCCGTTGGATTGCGGTCAAAGGGTGTGATCCACGTCTTCTCAATTCCCAGTAGTTCACACATCCTTTGTAAAACATCGGACTCGAAATTGGAGCCTTGGTCACTGTGCCGTGTATAAGGTGTGCCATACCTGCTGACCCACTCATAGGCCAGAGTGTCAGCTACAGTTATAGCTTTGACATCGGGAAGGGGATATGCCTCCACCCACTTCGTAAAATAATCTTGCACCACTAATATGTAGCGGTTGTATCTATCTGTCTCATTAAGTGGGCCCATTAAGTCCATGGCAATTCTTTCCATTGGAGCTCCAACTCAAATAGCCCCCATTGGTGCTTGTGGTTTTAGGAGGCCTAGCTCTGGCTGCACAGCTGGCACAGGTCTGACACCATATGTGATGTCTTCACGCATCTTGTACCAGTAGTATCGGGTCTGTACACGAGACAGGGTCCGTTCCACACCACAATGTCCCCCAACAGGACCATCGTGCATGTGCCTCATAACACTTTCATGGAACACTCTAGACAAAATGACTTTCAGCTGAAATTGGGAGCCATCTTGGGAGTAGAAAAGGCGAACCAGACTACCATCTCTTAGTTGCAGTCTTTTCCATTGAGTGCAGTATGCCAAACTGACTGGGCTAAATAGAGATATAGTAGACCATTTAGGTTGGGGGGTCCCTTGGGCTTTTAATTTCAATATTGGTCCAATATCTGGGTCAGCTGCCTGTGATTATCTTAAATGTCAGATAGTTCATCCACTAAACAGTGTTGGATTGTTCACCACTGGGTTAGAAACGTTGGTTGTGCACATCAGTTTAATGTTTAACTCTGCATCATGGTTACAGAAATCTATTACTGGACAGCTTGAAGATTCCCTGGAACTTGACTCCTCAGTAGAAGCTTTGTCAGGTCCTTCCACCCCCACTAGACAGGGCACTGGCGACCTGGAGCTCACGCATTGTTCAACCAGGCAGTTTTCTGAGAAATCCAGGTCACACTGAACCTCTTGGTCATGTTACTGCTTGTTGTCTGGCACCATGCTTGGTAAAGTACAGGGACAGGACTTCGGACAGGGTCTATGAGCAATGCTGTCGGCATTTCCGTGATGATGTCCTGGGCGGTACTCGATTTTGAAGTCATACTCACCAAGCTTCTCGAGCCAGCAAGCAAGCTGCCCTTCTGGTTCCTTCATGCACATTAGCCAGCGCAGGCTGTTATGATCAGTTCTTACTGTGAAAGATCTTCCCAGGAGGTACTGTCTAAAGTAAGAGGTGAATGCTACAACTGCAAGAACTCCTTACGGGTTGTGCAGTAATTTTGTTCTGTGGTAGACAATCTCATACTGCCTTTTGGTATGCCAACAAATGTTCCTCTCCCTCCTGGACCTGAGAGAGAACAGCTCCTATTCTGTAGTTACTCGCATCTATGTCCAGAATGAGGCCATTTCCATCTTGGGGGTAACTTAGGATAGGGGCAGAAATCGCTGAGACAGTGGTGGTACATAGGTAAGATCCAAATAAATATATTTTGTCAACAGTACACTGAGAATGCTACAGGCAGCGTGAACGACTCTATGGAGAAGCTGGAGGCTGTTAGAGGACCTGAAATATAAAAAAAACAGTCACTGGTTGATCTGGTGGACATGAAGGTACAAGGACCACTGGTGCACGCCTGGTTCCAGGGCTTGACAGAGGTGGACAAGTCAACAAAGTTCTTCTTTGGGTTGGAGAAGAAAGCAGCAAAAAGCAGGGTGATTCACTGTTTGAAGACCCTTGTCGGCCAGGTGCTGGAGGACCCAGTGGAGATCTGTGGGTTTTCTACAGTTTAAAAAAAAAAAAAAAACGTATTCACTGTGGAAGCTGAGGGAAATGCACAAGAGATCCAGCAGTTCCTGCATGATCTCCCACAAAGGAGGAGGTAGGCGGCTTGGAGCCCCTGCTTACATTGCAAGAGCTCACTGATGAAATGCAGCAAATAAAAAATGTCAGAGTGCCGGGACTGGACAGGACCACTGTGGAATTCTATAAAGAGTTCTAGGCCCTGCTGGGCTGGGATTTGTACATGGTGCTGCTGGAGAGCATCAAGGAGGGGTTACTGCCTCTGAGCTGCTGGCGGGCGGTGATCACCCTACTCCCCAAGAAAGGAGAGCTGAGCTGCTTGAAGAACTGGAGACCAGTGTCCATCCTCTGTCTTGATTACAAGATCCTGGTCAACCGTTTGAAGAAGATCATGGGGTCAGCGGTCTAGTCGGATCAAACTTATTGTGTCCCTGGCAGGTCAATCTTTTTAATTCGAGACCTATTGGCAGCCTCCAAGCTTTTCGGCTTCAACTCCGGTCTGATTTCCTTGGACCATGGGAAAACTTTCGACCGGGTCAACCACCACTATTTGTTTAAGGTGTTAGAGGCTTTAGGGGTCGGTCCGCACTTCATAGAGCTTGTCCAGTTATTGTACTGTCACGTTTTCAGTGTACTGAAGACTAATGGTGGCCTGAGTGAACCCATTTCAGTACAGAGAGGTATCAGGCAGGGCAGCCCCCTGTCTGGTATGCTCTGCTCCCTCTCTATTGAACCCCTCTTGCATAGGATCAGGCAGCTGTTGTCTGACATCTTAAACAAAAACGCCAAGTTATCAAAAGTGCCCAGCCATTTAAAGTGGAGATATCAAAAACACAAGCCAAGTTTCAAGAAACCATTGGGGCAACCTTGGTCAGCACCAAGTAAATAGGCACAACTGTAAAAGTGGTGGGGGCCAAGGTTGCCCCAATTGTTTCTACTAATGTGTATTTCATGCAAGTTCGATCTGCTTTTATTGTGCCTGAAAAACACAAGCCAAGTTAGTAGAAACAACAGGGGGTCCGGGGAATTTAACAGGCAGGGAACCTTCAGAGGATGTTACACCCATCAGGTGTTCTGGTAAATTATTACAGAGCACAACACATATTAATCAAATTGGGGAAAATAATGTTGCAATCAAAAACTCTACAAACAAATTGTTAACTGTTCATAAACCAGGAACATGCATATTGGAGATGCATTGCTTATTTTTGCAGAAAATTGACTAAATTGACTAAAATGCTATTCCCCAACCAATCTACTGAGAATAACAGGTACCAGTGCTGAAAATAAATTAAGCAATTCATTAAATATAAACATGCTATTAGTATTCTTTTTAAAAATCATTGCAATTCTTTTTTTTCTGACCTTAAACTTTTTTAATGGGAAACTGAAAACTTTTTGATGTTTTGATTGATGTTTTAATAACAGGGTAGTGATGAAGATTAAACAGGGCTGTTCCATGTCCTTGCTGAGATATAATTACTGATGAACAGAATGAAGAGACTGCAGGCAAAAAGTTAGCTGCCACAAAATCTACATGCCAGATCACTGAGGGCACAAATTTATTTTAAAGGCAAAGTTCCTGCTTTCAGAAAATACTCTGGATATTAGATTTTTAAGGTCACATGAGAAAGGATAAATAAATAATGTTCTGCACTAATAACATGTGAATACAATACTTTATAATAAGTAACTGTCAGTACCATTTGTAAATAATGCAGTATTACCTATCTACTCTTTGACCAGCTAGCAGGTGGCTTCACTTTAGATTGATATCCGTTTCTTATTTATCAGGGTAGATTACAGAGAAATCAATGGAATGTCCAAAACTTAAAACCTTAGAATGGAAATCAGTCTGTTTTCATAGGTTTAGGATGAAGTATTAGCTTCTAGACAAAATCTAAAGAAATAAAGGCATAACAAGGTACATCATTTGAACGCAGATGGCCTCAAAATGCCATGTGCGTTTGACAGCTTTCACAATCATACACCATAGATTCATATATTGCTCAATTAAAAACCTATGGACATCAAAAAATAAGGTTTCACTGTGGCTTCTTTTTTATTGAGGAATATGGGAACATTATCTTGCTGTTGTATGGTACCTTCTTGATCCAAGTTGGCAGAGACACATAGTTGCAAACAACAATTCAGGGTTAGTTAACTTGTCAATAGTACACCTGGTCTGGAGCAGGCAAAGATGGCACTGCTCCTGGTAAATTAGGTTAGGCATGCTTGCCACAAACACTAAGCTACTGTGCTAGAATGGTAACTGCAGGAATCCAGATCCTTCTAGTACACACAGCAGTACATCACCATGGACAGTATCACTTGAATAAACTGACCATGACACACGTAAGTATCTTGGAGGGGAATAGGAAAAAGGACTGGCACTGATTCTGCTAAGGGTTTACATGGTTCTGCAGGGGATTCATGATCACGCTTCAATAGTAAGTGTTTCTATGTCCTTCACGTGTTCGATGCTGAGCAAACTATCTGTGACAGTTTGAATCGTTCATTGAGAGGTTTATCAAAGATAGTAGTGGTGTTTCCTGATCCAAAAAACTAGTTTTTTTTTTTCTTTGTGTTATTTTGGGATAGCCTTGTAGATAGTAGATAGCACATATAGCTATACAATATATGCTTTAATTCAATTAAGTAAAACAGTGTTTGATAAACTGGCTATTATGACATTTTTAATATTAAAATTACCAATGTGTGAAAATCACTAGGGGATCTATTTTAATTATCTAAATAGTGGCAGATCTAATTACTTTCACTCCTTAATGCATAAACGTATTTATTATTTACAAGGGTGTCTTAGGAACCCATATGGAAAGAAAATGTACACCCACCCCTTGTTATATCGCCCCTCGCTATACTGTGGATTTCATTGTGGTTGAAGAAGGTTCTTCGGTTTCCCAAGTCAGACAAGGACGTTCTTGGTATCAAAGAGTCATGAGATATGTTCATTTTAAACTCGCTGGAGTGCATTTAAGTGTTAAGATTCATCCCTGTTTTGATCGTTAAAATAGATCCTGAGTACTCTTATGAAATACAAATGTAAATACAGTTAATTGTAAATTTGTTTATGGGTTAGTTTACAAATATTGTACTGGTCTAGTGGTTCTGATTCAGTAGTATTGATACTGCAGTGTTAACAAAGAAAAATGAAATGGTCTTCATTCTAGAAAACAAAAGTTGGAACAATCTGTTCTCAGCTTTTCACAGTGCAGTTGTCCTTCCCTGTAGCCTTCCCACCACTGACCCCTACAGGTCTTCACTTGACTTCGTTTTCCAAGACAAACACTGTACAGAGCTATCTGAAGTCAATATTTAAGGAACTAGGGGCAGCTCTACTTGCCAGCAACACCACAAATGCTGTTGACTACCAAGCAAGAGAAAATAACTGTCCAGATGGTATGCATCCAAACATTTTGAATTGAATCAAGAGCCATTATTGCTATCAGATTCCTTTTGAAGTGAGCTGCAGCTCAATAGTTAATGCAATATCATAAAGACATTTATTAATTTAATCTCCAGGTTCAGGGAGGGATACATAGGCCCTACCATGGTCTTAAAGAGCATGGCCGTGAAATAAATATAAAAACAGTCTTGTTGTTTAGATTATATATCATTTTCTATTTCACTTCTTAGAAGTCATATACCATTGTTACCATATAACTATTTTACAATATTGTGCTTTATTGGGGAACTTTTAATGTAAAACCAAATCAACAGATAGACATTAGGCTACACTCCACAAACCACAATAAAAATGTAGCAATACCAAATCAAAAATAAGGTATCTTTTACCACTTTTAAGTGTACTAAATTCTAAGAAGCTTCTATTAAAAAAGGAATTACGATGTATGTTTCCAAGCCTGAGTGCCTCTCAGTCTTGCTGATTATTTATGTCTGTCTGAAGTTGATTTATCTTTTTACTTTCAGAATTTTTGCTAGTAATTATGTGTCGTGTTGAGTTGCTGTTTCAGCACTGTGCCACTATGTGTCACTTTGTGTGGTGAGAGGCTCAGTTGTTGCAGAGATGATGACACTTGTCTCGCCTTCAGCGGGACAGCACAGGGGCTTCAGTTCCTGACTCTGATTACCAAAGTAATTATTCACATCTCACGCAAGATGAACATGATGGAGAGAGAGATGGGGGAAGGTGAGAAAGAGAGAGAGAGTTCTATGTTGTTCGTCTCAACTGATCTGGTGTTTGCTTGTGTTGCTTTGCCCCTTCCACTGCTTGTAAGGGGGGGCAGAGGCGCATTTCCCTACTTTTATCATTTTAATATCAACCCCAACTGATGCATTAACGTTTTTTTGCTATATATATTGTGAGTGTAATCCTGGGGGGAAAAAAGGACTACATCTCCCAGAAGGTCACAGGCTGAAAAGCCTTCATTTGTTTAATTGTTTAATTTCATTTTGTTAATTGTTTTATTAGTAATGATCCCGTGCACCTGGTATCATTGTAAATTTGAGCCAGGTGCAGGGTATTTAAAGAAAGCAGCCAGTCTGTTTGGAGCTGCTGAAGAGTGAAGAGCCCGGTTGGGAGTTGTGTTCAACTATAAAAGAAAAAAAAGGTAGTGTTAAACCAGGTGTGGTTTATTTTGTGAAACCTGTGTGATTTATTTTGTTATTTGTCAGGTAAACGGCTTTGCCATCCTGCGTGTTAGTTTAGGTTCCTGTGTTGTGTTTAGTTAGTGCTCATTAGAGCTAGGTGTTTATTTTGTATGTTTGTTTATTAAAAATAGCGCGTCAGCGCTTTAAAAATCCATTTCTGTGTCCTGGGTCGGTGTTCTTAAAGAGGCAACGAACCAAAAGTGGTGCAAGTCTTTTACATATGGTGGCAGTGAGTGTGGGCGCCCCTAAGGCCCAGAAAATGGAAAGTATTGAAGAGTTGATTACCAGGATAAACAGGAACACCGCTGCTCAGAAGGAGCAGAGCAGGAGATGGAGACAGAAGAGGGGGCTACCGGATCCAGAGCCAACCGAGCTGGACCTGCTGCTCCAAAAGTGGGAGCAGGCAAGAGAAGCACTGCTGGCTGTAGCCCTAGAGGGGGTGGAGCTGCCATCCCAAGAGCCAGAGGGAGTGGAGCTGCCGTCCCGAGAGCCAGAGGGGGTGGAGCTGCCGTCCAGAGAGCCAGAGGAGGAGGTGTTGCTTCCTGAGCAGGACAAGGAGCTGTTCCTGTCACCGGAGCCACCGGCTGAAGTCAAGGGGGAGGAGGTGAGCAACCCACCTCCAACAGAGCCTCAGCAACAGGCCGGGGGAAGTACTCCGGTACTGTCAAGTGCGGTCCCGTGTTCACTAGTGGACACTAGTCCGGAATGCCTCGACCTCCCTCCACTCGACCTTGTGCCCAAGTCACAGGACGGCCAAGCACAGTCGCTTGCCTGGTCCCGTATTCCACTTCCCCTTGGAACCCAGACGTCACTGCGCAAAAGGCAGACGTCGCTTGCACTCCCCCTGCTGGTTGCTCCGTTTTCCTTTCCTACTGCTCCACTCCCCCTGAGATCCAAGACGTCGCTGCGCCGGTCCACAGCCACGTGCCTCTGCCTGCCAGTCCTTGCTCCCAGTCACCGGCCTGCGCAACAGTCGCCCAGGGCAAGCTGTCCGGGTCCCTTCTTGCTGGTGCATGGTCCCTTATATACATATATATATATATATAGTAGAAAATAGAAATACCGGCACTACAAAGATGCCTCAATCAATTTCAACACACATGAGGTGCTTCGTCACAGGAACAAACGATTGAAAAAAAAATAATACTTCGTATGATGTTTCCACCACTGGAGAATGAAGACGTCAACTCTCACTTAATGAAAAACTTAAATCCCAAAGTATCTCTCAATTATTCATATTTTATTTAAGAACAAGGTAAAAAATAAATAAAGCTTATGCGTTTCGACATATTGTCTTCATCAGAGCATGTTAAAAAACGGAGTTCATAGAATGTGATAAATGCAGGTGATATTCATTATCAATGAACCTCATTGTCTAATTGCATAAAATCAAGGTCTAATCAATTGGTTCAATTTCCACCTTTAGAATGGAACACAGATCTCTTATATATGTTATTAGACATTTCATAATGAAACACACAATGTATTAACAATTTATACATATCCAAAACTGATTGTTAATTCAATTAAAATGAAAGAAATATTCCCAATCTATTACATATCCCTGAGAATGGGAATTAATAACAGCATTATGAAAAATTCAATTTACATCATTATGAAAAACAATTCATAATTATACAGAAGGAATTTCATGTTAAAGGGCACAGATTGATTTCTTCATTGAAACCAAAATGTTCTAAAGTTTGAATATATATATATATATATATATATATATATATATATATATATATATATATATATATATATATAGTAAAATGTAGAAAGTAGTCTCTGCTTGGTCATCAACAGTGTTGGTAAAAAAAGCGTATCAAAACTTGTTGCAGAGACTGGGTGGGCCGCACACTCAGGATGGATCAATTATGCGACCCACCCACTCTCTGCATCAACAAGTAAGCTTTGATACACTTTTTTTACCAACACTGCTGATGATTCAAGCAAAGACTCTTATATATATATATATATATATATATATATATATATATATATATATATATATACACTACCGGTCAAAAGTTTTAGAACACCTCCATTTTTCCAGTTTTTATTGAAATTTACGCAGTTTAATGTCTCAATGTACTCTGAAATTAAAGCATAGAACAAATAAACAATTGGAGATAAAAAGAAATCATGGAATCGTTTTGTTTAACAAAATTTAATCTAAATTTTGACTCATCAAAGTAGCCACCTTTTGCAGATATAACAGCCGAACACACTCGTGGCATTCTTTCTACAATGGAAATCAAATATTGTTCGGAAAGTTCTTCCCAACACTGTTGCAGAAGTTCCCACAAATGTGTTGCACTTGTAGGTTGCTTTGCTTTCACCCTTCTGTCCAGTTCATCCCAAACCAGCTCGATGGGGTTTAAGTCTGGAGACTGTGCTGGCCATTCCATGGTTTGAAGCCTACCATCTTGTTCTTTTCTTCTAAGGTAGTTCTGACATAGCCTGGAGGTATGTTTTGGGTCATTATCTTGCTGTAGGATGAACCCCTGACCAACTAGGCGTATACCAGAGGGTATTGCATGGTGCTGCAAAATGCTGTGGTAGCAGTTTTGGTTCAGGGTGCCACTCACTCTGTGCGACTCTGGATCCAGCAAAAGAGCCCCAGACCATCACGCTTCCTCCTCCATGTTTGACAGTTGGTGTCACACACCGAGGAACCATCCTTTCGCCTACTCGACGGCGTACAAAAACCCTGCGTGATGAACCGAAGATTTCAAATTTTGATTCATCGGTCCATAAGACCTTCTTCCAATCTTCAGTAGTCCACTGGCGGTGCTTCATGGCCCAGGCAAGCCTCTTTTTCTTATTTTGCCATCTTAGCAATGGCTTTCTTACTGCCACTCGACCTGTCAAACCTGCAGCTCGAAGTCTTCTCTTCACAGTTGAAACTGAGACTTGCTTACTTCGACCAGTGTTAAGCTGTGCTTGAAGCTCTTGTCCTGTGAGCCGCCTATCACGCAAGCTGTTGACTCTCAGAAACTTGTCTTCTGATTCTGTTGTGGCTTTGGGTCTGCCAGACCTCTTCCTGTCAGAGTTTCCTCCAGTTTCCAAGTGCCTTTTTGATGGTGTAGGAAACTGTACTCACTGACACCTTGGCTTTCTTTTGCAATTTCTCTAAAGGAAAGACCTACACTTTTAAGGGTTATAATGGTCTGTCTGTCTTCCTTTGTTAATTGCCTTTTTGTCGCCACTATGAGAGCAATATACTACTTCCTGCAGTACAATACTGTCCAAATAATGCTTAAGAGGGTGTAGTAACACAGTCTGTTCCAACACTGCTTTTTATACAGACAGAGGGTTTGTAAGTAATCAGCAAAAGTTGGGACACCTGTAGGAATTGTTAGCATCAACTTTCAAGGCTTAATTTACTTCCATTGCTGCAGAACAGCTGTAAGTTGTTAACCCATTACTTGTTCCCTGAAAAAGGCCTTTTGTATAACTCTGAAATGTACATTATTTTTCAGTTTTTGGTAACCTAAACTTTTTTTTTAACCTCTGGCAGTTTACCGCTTACCTTTGTACCATTTCAGGTTATTCACGGGACTTGAACTGCTTAAATTTCAATAAAAACTGGAAAAATGGGGGTGTTCTAAAACTTTTGACCGGTAGTGTATATATATATAAGCTTGTACACCTGTATCTAGAAATAAATGTTACTACAATCCCTTTATTAATATTCTGGGTGAATCTGATATTTTCTTATTTTTAGGCAAGGTGAAACATTTGACAATGGAAAAATCTGCACACTCCTATTTTTCCACAGAAAGATCAAGTGATCATATCCTTGCAAACCATTGTTTATTTACAATCTTATGTCAACATTTTTCTTTTTTCAGGAATGGCTACTTCAGATCAGTTTAAGAGGTTTGAAACTTTGGTTCAGTACTTGAAGGGCAGTGACTACCCACATGGATTACATAAGACAGAAAAGGCGTCCCTAAGGAGGTTTTCAAAGCGATTTTCAAATGGTAACATAAATAAATAAAATTAGTAAAATACAAATTTCAGTTTTCTTAAACTGATTTTTGAAATTATCAAAGTACACAGTAAATTAGAGAAGCTAAAAGAAGGTGGATGACTAATGTGAGACAGCAGGGAGGGGGTTAATTCCTCCCTCTAAAAAAACATGTGCGGAAGGCACACTTTTGTCTTGTTTAATTGTTTAATTGTCTTTTGTTAATTGTTTTATTGATTGATCATTACCTGCACCTGGCTATTATTGAAAATTAGAGCCAGGTGCAGGGTGTAAAAAGAGAGCAGTCAGTCTGCTCTGGGCGGCTGCTGAAGAGGGCAGAAGCCCGACTGTGCTGGTGAGTGGGTACAGCCGTAATTTAAAAAGGAAAAGGGTAGAGTGAATCCTTTTTGTGTGTGTTTGTTTTGTTTTTGTACAGGTAAACAGCTTAGCTGTCCTGGTTTAATTTAGGTTCCTGTTTTGTTTTAGTTAGTGCTCAAAGAGAGCTAGGTGTTTGTTTTGTTTATTTTTGTTTTATGTTCATTAAAAATAATCAAGGCTTTTAAAAATCCATTTCTGTGTTGGGTCAGTGTTTTTTAAAGGGG
Organism: Huso huso; assembly: GCA_036884735.1. Taxonomy (NCBI): domain Eukaryota; kingdom Metazoa; phylum Chordata; class Actinopteri; order Acipenseriformes; family Acipenseridae; genus Huso; species Huso huso. Next base: position 36,653,440 of record CM072665.1, on the reverse strand, counting down.
CAATGAACCGCGGTGAGGGCGATTCTTTCACATATGGTGGCAGCGAGTGTGGGCGCCCCTGGAGACCCAAGAATGGATTTTAGAGATTTAATAGAGATGTTTAATGAAAACACCGCTGCTCAAGAGGAGCAGACAAAGGAGATGGAGAGGCAGATACAAGAGCTGGGCGTGGCCCGTTGATAATACAAGGAGGGAGCCAACGGAACTGGGCGGCTTCTTCAAAAGTGGGAGCTGCCGTCCCGAGAGCCAGAGGGGGTGGAGCTGCCGTCCCGAGAGCCAGAGGGGGTGGAGCTACTGTCCCGAGAGCCAGAGGGGATGGAGCTGCTGTTACCAGAGCCCAGAGAGGAGGAGTCGTCTCTCCCAGAACCATCATCCATGCAAGTGAGTCCGGCGTTGCCAGGGAGGTCCCCAGTCCCGTCATCGTGGACACCTGGCCGAATGCCCAGACCCCCCGCGCTGGACCTTGCTCCCAGGTCGCAGCACTGCCAGGCACAGTCGCTTGCCTGGTCCCTTACTCCACTCCCCCTGGAATCCCAGACGTCGCTGCGCAAGGGGCAGAGGTCACTAGTGTTCCCCCTGCTGATTGCTCCGCTCCCCTTGCATCGTGCTGCGCTCCACCTGGGATTCCATAGGTCGTTGCGCAGGTCCACAGGCGCACGCCTCTGCCTGTCAGTCCTGGCTCCCGGTCACCGGTCCGCGCTATGGTCGCCCTGGACAAGCCGTCTGGGTCCCTCCTCGCCGGTCCTGGGTCCCTCCTGAACGCGGAGGGACCAACCCACCCTCAAGCCCGCCCGTGGAAGAGGGCGAAAATTGACATTTGTGGACTTGAGGGTGGGTGGTCTTTTAAGGGTGGAGGGAGGTGGCCGTTGTATGGCCAGTGTCTTGAAAAGACATGGGGGGGGGATGTGTGAGACAGCAGGGAGGGGGTTAATTCCTCCCTCTAAAAAAACATGTGCGGAAGGCACACTTTTGTCTTGTTTAATTGTCTTTTGTTAATTGTTTTATTGATTGATCATTACCTGCACCTGGCTATTATTGAAAATTAGAGCCAGGTGCAGGGTTTAAAAAGAGAGCAGTCAGTCTGCTCTGGGCGGCTGCTGAAGAGGGCAGAAGCCCGACTGTGCTGGTGAGTGGGTACAGCCGTAATTTAAAAAGGAAAAGGGTAGAGTGAATCCTTTTTGTGTGTGTTTGTTTTGTTTTTGTACAGGTAAACAGCTTAGCTGTCCTGGTTTAATTTAGGTTCCTGTTTTGTTTTAGTTAGTGCTCAAAGAGAGCTAGGTGTTTGTTTTGTTTATTTTTGTTTTATGTTCATTAAAAATAATAAACCGCTTTAAAAAATCCATTTCTGTGTTGGGTCAGTGTTTTTTAAAGGGGCAACGAACGGTGGTGAGTGTGATTTTCTCACACTAACTTATAACCATTGCTGACAGTGAAGAAAAATGTATTTTGTATTAGAAAAGTAAACAAACTCAGAGCAGGTTAAGAGTACAGGTTTTTATTTTATACTTTAAAAAAATCATCTTAATTCTTAAATTGTAGTGTGCTGACATTCAGAAAAATGAACAATACCTCATGTATTTAATCAATTTGTCATATTGTCCCAAAAAAAAACCCTATAGGAGGCCTCATCTTCAAGCCTGTGAGATTTTTTCATTAAGGTATTAAATAAAGCTTTCACTTTTAAAAAGTTATTTAACTTCATACCTATTTTCCGTATTTGATTCTACTACTTAGAGTATTTAATAGCTTTCTGTGTCATTTTGAATATATACTGTAGCTGCATACTGGTAATTGTCAATTCTATGTTTTACTATTTTTTATTTTTATTTATTAAGATGACGGTGTGCTCATGTACTCCTTTGGAACGGAAGGACGCAAAGTACTTCAGAGCAGGGCAGAGGTCGAGGAGCTTCTTGTTAACTATCACGACAAACAGGGGCACTTTGGTGTAAATAAGTGCCAGGCTAGAGTATCTTCAAGGCTTTACTGGAGCACCATGAAAAATTACATTTTGGATTGGGTTGGCTCCTGTGTGCAGTGTCAGAAATCTAACAAACTGGCCCTGCCAAAACAAGCACTCCATTCAGTCATTGTTAACCAGCCATGGCACATGGTTGGCATTGACCTTGTTGGTCCTCTGCCAAGAAGCACTGCAGGGAATGTGTACCTGTTAACTCTAACATGCTATTTTACAAAGTGGGTTGAAGCAGAGCGAATACCCTGCAAGGCTGGCAAGTCGAGGTACAACTTTTTCATCATTCAGCACTGAATTCAGTTTCATTGTAAATGTCAACAAACCTTGCTGAACCTCATTGGTATAAATGTAAAAAAAAGAGACTGGTGGAAGGATGGCCATTACATGCACTTGCCAGCTTGAGCTAAATTTTCTATGTGTTTTTGTGAATACTTTGTGTTTTGTTTAAAGAAATAAAAAGATTATGTTTGTAAAGATGGGCAGGTGCCAACATAAAAAAGCATCTCCATAAATAGGTGACAATATGAAACAGTATGTCTCATGAATCCTATTACTGTACCTGGGTTTTGTTGGAAACCATTTTTGTAGCCAAAGAACCTACAAGAAATACTGATTCTGACAACCAGGTCTAGAACTTTCTAAAAGGAAATTACCTTTGATCTTCATTGATTTTAAAAGAGAATCTGTTTATGTTATAGAAGGCACTGGACAACATTTTCAAGAGGATAGGGGCACCGGAGTATGCTGTGTTATCGGACCAAGGAAGGGAATTCTGTCACCACACTGTGGATGAAATGCTGGGAAGATACGGTGTGCACCACAAAGACACAGCGGACTATCATCGTCAGAACAATGGCCTGGATGAGCGAACCAACAGAGTTCTACAAGAGTAAATATAATTATGTTCCAGAATTAAGATACCTACAAAATATTACTACAATTGCTCTGCTAAGTATATAGTCAATTTCCATAGTTTTAATTTGTTTGTATTGCTGGGCACAATAGTATGCCATACTAAGTTTCTAATTTGTAGTATTGCATTATAGTATGATAACAACATATTTGGTGAATATATTATAGAATAGATTAGGTTCCACAATGTCAGTCTCAACAATTAAATTTAAGGATTGTTTTGCATGTTTTTGCATTAAAAGGTAATTATACAGAGTTACTAACCAGTGAGCAACTAGGTTTATTCTAGATTACATCATACATGATTGTGCATGGTGCTGTTTTAATCACTATTGATACTTTTATTTTGGCAGTGCTCTTAGGAAGGTAGTAAATGAGGGAAGAATGAACTGGGAATCGGGTGATATCCCTCTTAATATATTATCCGGATTAAGAATGTCTAAGCACTGCTCTACTGGCTACTCTCCATTCTTTGTAATGTTTCATAGGGAACCTAGGACCATTTTGCAGCCACCAGCTTCATATAATGATGTCTGAGAAAATGAAGTTTCTTAAGCAACGGCTTTTGTAAAGGAAATGGAGAAAAACAAGGAAAATAATATTTTTTTGCTTGTACACTTAACACAAATAGGTTAACCATTTAAAACAAGCTAATGTGTTTGAAAAATAAGCAGCAAAATATGGAAAAGGCTTTCAACAATCCCATTAACATGACTTGACCTTAATGCACTACATCTTTACCTTTATCCTTTATCCCAAAGCTAAATATATTGAATTCCTTTTATGCGTGCAGGAGATGCAGCTGACAAACTGGAGCGGGCGAGAGGGCGGCAGAAAAGGGACCATGACAGGAGGCACAATGTGGGAAAGGTGAAGTCATGTACCAGAATATGAGAAGAAAGGTCTCATTTCCAATTCTGTGGTGAATTTCATAATATATTGTTTCAAACAACACCATATTCCTTATACAGTGCTCCCACGTTATATCGCCCCCCTTTATAACGCTAGCCTCGCTTACCGCCAGCTATTCTTTCTGAACAGATGTCTACCTATAAAAACAGTGCTATTTGTACCCGTTATACCGCCACCTGCCAACTTTCTAAGTCAAGCAAACTTGCATAAAGCATTGTAGTTTACCTCATTGTAGCGCCAGCGAAATAATCATGATGACTACAGTACATACTTAGTTACAAAACTGCAATGCAAAAACACATTACAAAATGGCAACTCGATCACGGGTACATTTTACACCAGAGCAAAAGAAAAAAATCTGCAATCGGAAAATAAGAAAGCAAGTCAGCAAGACATTGCAAATGTTTTCTCGGCGAAGTGGGGCATAATGGTTAAATGAAGGACAGCAGTGTGGAATAGTGGTTAGGGCTCTGGACTCTTGACCGGAGGGTCATGGGTTCAATCCCAGGTGGGGGACACTGCTGTTGTACCCTTGAGCAAGGTACTTTACCTAGATTGCTCCAGTAAAAAACCCAACTGTATAAATGGGTAATTGTATGTAAAATTGTATGTAAAAAATAATGTGATATCTGTATAATGTGAAATAATGTATAATGTGTATAATGTGATATCTTGTAATAATTGTAAGTCGCCCTGGATAAGGGCGTCTGCTAAGAAATAAAGTGAAAGTGCTGGCGTTAGACAAACCACAGTTTCAGATGGGAGAATCAAAGCCTGTGAAGTTATTGCACAGTACGATCCTTGTGACGTTTACAATATGGATGAAACTGGACTTTTTTACAGGATGTTACCGGATCGTTCACTGTCAACTAGTAACCTGACTAAGGGAACAAAGAAAATAAAGGACAGCATCACAGTTGTTCTGTGTGCAAATTCAGATGGAACAGACCAATGAAACCACTTGTTATTGGGAAATCCAAAAACCCAAGGTGTTTTCGTAACTTTAATGTGGATCTCTACACAACATACTGTTCAAATAAGAAAGCATGGATGACGGCAATGCTGTTTGCAGTCTGGTTGAAAGACTTCAATGCATCGCGAACATCGGAACGTCTTGCTTCTAATGGATAATGAAACAAGTCACCCAGACGGCCTGACAAATGTTACTGAGCATTTTCTTCCACAAAACACAACTGGCCATTTACAGCCAATGGATGCTGGTGTAATTCAGGCATTTAAGTCTAACTTCCGCCGCCTGCAGATTTGTTAACTGATTGATGCTGTTGACAGTGACAGAGAACTTACCTTGATGTTGAATGATGCAATACGGTTCATTCACATTGCTTGGAATAGCGTGAGTCCTCAAACAATCAAGAATAGTTTCTTGCATGTGAAGATTATGCCAGAAGCAGAAACTGAAATTGTGGAGACAACAACGGCAAGTACACATAACACTGTGTACCAGGAAGAAATGAACGGGGCAGCTACAGCGCTGAACATCGCAACTGATTGCATGATGGTGCTTTCACATTGACAGTCAAATGAGCAGAGGAAGCAATGACCGAGGAAGAAATCCTGGATTTTGTGCGAGCAGGGAAACAGGGCCAACAAGTTGAAGAGGATGGCAATGATGGTGACAACGACTTTGATGAAGTCTCAGCTGTGGATCAGTCTCAACCAACATCTGTTACAGGCTCGTGAACTGTTACAGGCTCGTGAAGCTCGGTGTACATTGTTTAGATTTTTTGAAAGGAGTGACGGCCGTAATCCTGAAGACATACAGCAATTAACATACCTAAGGTCTCGGGTCAATTCGTTTTATCTGAAAGGCTTGACTTTTATAAAGCACAGTAAAAAAAGTACAGTAAGAGGTTTGTTACATGCAGGTTTTGCATAAATGAAGCCTAAGAAATGTTTCATGGGACGGAAGCCAGGGCTGCGTAAGGGTTAGGTAGAGGCTTGGCCTGAGGTGCATAGAGGTTGGGGCGTGGCTTCAGGGATAAAAGTGCTTAGGAACGTGTAGGGGAGAGATGCTGAAGGGGAGAGAAAAGAACGGGCCCGGACCCACCTGGGGGAGCCTTCTTGAAGGGTTTGAGGCCAGACGTGTTGGTCTACCGGGCCCCTGAAATGACAGAAACTGACTCTCGAGAGCTGTTTTAGGCCTTGCCCTGCAGCTGGGTTCTCGAGAGAGTCGTACAAAAAAAGGGGTCGAAAGCCAAATCAAGATTTCAGAGTCAGCGGCAGGGTAGTCAAGCAGGCAAAGTTCATTCACAAAATACTAGTAGTTTTTTTTTCACTCTGTATGTGTCAAAAAGCTAACGCAAGAGACAGAATATGTTTACTGTACTGTTCAAATGACCAGTACAGTAAACATATTGAAATCATATGCTTTTTTGTTTTTAAAAAAACATTTGTTCGGTTGATTTGACACTAAATTAGTGTTTGTTGCATGGTGTGTTAAAGACTACTGTACTAGGACTACTACTGTAAAAGGACAACTGTTCTATAGAACTGTAAAACTACTGTAAAAGGACTTCTGTACAACAGGAGTTTTGAAAAAGATTAATGTTTATTAATATAGTTTGGAAATAATTGTCATACCAAAAAATAAAACGTTTGAATTTATTGGTTTAGTTTATTAAAATCATATGATATTGTAATTAATACAGCACTTGCCAATTTCAAGCATAACAAAGTTGTAATTGATAGGAAAACATTTTAAATTCTGGCAATTGTGTTCCACAAAGGGAAAACCATCATCTATGGTCACTATGTTGCCTGAGTGCGAAAAGATGAGCAATGGTTTAAATGTAATGATATGCAATGCACACAAGGCATCAGGCCCCTGTTCTAGAGAGAGTGGACAAAGCCATACAACATGAAGAATAACTGCCCTCAGCACTACTGTTCGAATTTGCCCCCACCTCTCCAGCCTCAGGTGCAGGGATTAACATTTTTCACATTTGATTTGGCTTCTATAGATCTGGCTTTAAAAAAAAAAAAAAAAACTTTAAATACTTGGTGCGTGTCTCTTCTGTGGAATTTCTGAAAAAAGGAAGATTACAGTTATGGATTGGCCATCTCAGTCCCCAGACTTGAATCCCATTGAGATGTTGTGGATTGATTTGAAGGCTGCTGTTGCAAAAAGGAAACCAAAGTCGATTGCAGAACTCAAAGTATGTGTTAAAAATATTTCTGGAAAGATGCCAGGAACTGGTTTCAAAATACAAAAATAGATAGCAAGCTGTAAAGGAAACAAAGGGTGGGCACACAAAATACTAATGTAAGGGTGTCCAAATACTTTAGTCAAAGTATGAAATTAGTTTTTGCATGTTACTTTTCATTTTATGCCTGTTATGTGATTTATAGTTTTATTATAAAGCTGAATCTCTGTTTAATTTATATCTTCAATAGAACAATTAAAAATGATAGAAATCACTTTCTTTGTGGTTTTTCTCATTTTTTTTAACTGCCCAGATACTTCTATCTACGACTGTGTGTGTGTGTGTGTGTGTGTGTATATATATTGCAGCGTGCACGGGGTAAGGCAGCAGTAGGGCTGGTAGGTGACGTAATCACACACAGAGACATAAGCCCGATATACGCTCCTTGCATAGGAGCTGGCTCTTTTGTACAGCGGTATCGGCGCTATGCTTTAGTGCGAGAGGTCCCGGGTTCGCGCCCGCCCTCCGCCTGTGTGTGGATTGCTTCGCCCTGTGTGATGCGCCTGCCTGCGGGAACTGAGATTGCTACAAATATATATATATATATATATATATATATATATATATATATATATATATATATATTGTAAGAGATGGTCACGGGATGATGTGAGGGAAAGGAATCAGAAACATGGGGTTCTCTTCACATCAGAAAATACATACTCGAATGTTTGTTAACAGCTGCCAGAGAACAGGGAATAAAAACTCAATTTTCCAGAAGTCTGCAGGGATGAGAAAACAAGGGAACAGCTAGGCTGTAATTTAATGGATTATAAAAAGGGGATGTACGAGATGAAGACGTGGGTCTATGGTTGAGAGGAGGCACGATATCAGGAACTTGTCCCAGGCAACAAAATTTAAAAACGAGAACTGCGAGTGCATATAAGGAGTATAGTACAGGAATTGGCGTGTCGTTTCCTGGAGAATTTGAATGGCAACAACACTGTTAAACCGTCAACGTAGGCACCTGTTTGTCTACCTGAAGAGTGGAGTCAGTGAGTACCCGGTTTCATTATTGTGAATGGGGTTACAAAGAAAGAAATATGACTTACCTGTGTTGGTTTGTGGAACGCTGGAGCGCAAAGCATGTTGTGGTAAACAAACTGAGTAGCCAGGACGGTGATAAAATTAATCTTGCCGAAACAGTACCTGCACTGGGTCAGCGATATTGTGAATGGGAAATAGAATTTCCCGTGTTGAGAATCAAGTAAAACCAAGGAGTATAAAACACTGTGCAACGAGTGAGTGTTTTTTTTTTTTTTTTAAACCACGAACCAAAGAACTGTGTTATTAAACAGGCCGTTGCAGTGGGCCTAGAAACCATGTGTTACAAGACATTTGTTTTGATTTAATTTTAGGCAGTGGATTATCTCTGTGGACTGTGCTGATAAAAAATAAAAAGAGAGCACTGCAGAATTGAATTTAGTAAAAGATAAGACTACACATTTACATTTAATTTAAACTGTTTTATTTGGTGTGGCTGTATTACTGTGCAGCAGTATACTGGGTGGATTACTTCAGTGCTGCAGTAAATGGTCTGTTCCAGGAGTGGCGCTGTTCCACCTAAAAGAGAAATCTCAAAGGAAGATTATCAAGGCCGAGCAGAGCTCACGTGTGGATATAAATAGAGAACTACAATCCATGGTGATACTTGCCTTGTGAAACCCGGACGAGTACACCTGAGTGGCAGGAGGGAACACTGGCTGGGAAGATACCGTGATACCTGTTGGTGGACGAAACCTGTGAAAGAACAAGCAAAGTACAGTGGATTCCACATAGTGGGGAGTGTAGAAGCACACTCCTGAAAATACGTGACTTACCTGGGTGTTACTGTGAAACATTGCCGGGACAGGAGAGCCGGGACTGTGCCAAAATAAAGGTCTGCAGTTTTATGTAGTAAACAACTACAGATACTGCGCTATTGCTGAAGACCCATTTCAACTGCATCAGTTTACCTGTGGAAGGCAAGCTTCTGCAGGGTTAACTAGGGACAAAAAGAAAAGGTTTAGTCAGTGCCGGTACGGGCAGGTTTTCTTTTTGTTTGTTATTTTGGATTCTGAAAATGGCTATTTGAAAAAATTAAACTTGCCTTGTATTGAATCTCATTCTCTGGAAGACACATTTGGCTACCATATTAATTATAAAACACACATTGTTCACTATATATATATATATATATATATATATATATATATATATATATATATATAAAATAAATTAACCTCCTATTTCTTTGCCTTGGTGTCACAATTGAGGGGAGCCAGGGGTCCTCATTTCCCAACCTTGGAGTCCTCCATCAGAAAGGTTTTCTGCAAGCCCGAGGGGACCCCCGACCAAACCTATCCATAAATCTCTTTCGTTTTCCCATTCTCTCACCTCTAGGTTACACTTGGGGAAAGTATCGGTTGGTTCCCAGCTTTGGAGGCCAGTCGGTGAGGGTGGCTCTCGGCGAGCCATGGGGAAAACCATGTACTCACAAAGCACTTCTATTTTCAATTCCTGAGGTTCTTTCTCCACGCAGCCCTTGCTTCTGTTCCGTGAATGAAATGAGTTATTAATACATGTTTGAATATACATCATCTTTTTATTGAATTTTGTAACTTCTGAATAAACAAGTAATTTATTTACTTTTAAAGATTGACTGTTTTGTTTTTGTCTGATACTTTAAACACTAATAAGAACTGATGTTAGCATCTTTGAATCAAAAAGGTGTATTATATAAATGAAGTGACATTTTTTACATTGAAATGGGAACCTTCGATTTTTTATTAAGATACAATAATTAATTAATTGAAATACTTATAACTGTGTGTGAATTTAGTTTTCCCCTAGAGATTTAAAATTTAAAATATACCTCAAAAGCTCTGATGCTCAGTGCCCCCTGAATCTCAGCGTAGGCTATTTATTCGGATCTCCAATAACATTACATGAATTCTTGACTTTTTAAAATTGTTTGTCAAAGTTTTCAAGTCAATTGGACAGGGCACTAAGACTATTTGACCTACAACAAAAAGGGGTTAAGTTAACGTTAATTTTCTCAAGTGCAGCAGAGAGACACATTTAAAGTGAGTGGAGACAGATTTAAGAGTGGTAGGGTATGGAATAAGTTACCAAGCCATGCAATTGATGCTGAATATTTGGTAAACCTTAAGAACTGATTTTACAAAGTTCTGAGATTAATACACCAGTAGGAATCGGTGAGCATTGACTTGTTCGTAACTCTTCTTTGTATGTTTTTAATTTTTAAAAACAGCAAATCTTATTGGTAACTGTTACATAGTGAAAGGGTCTTTTTTTTTGACGTACTGCAACACTAATACATTTTATTGCTAAGCATAATGTGAATCATTTAAAACAAACTCGATTTACAAGTAAAACTGTTTTAAATGTATACATACATGAAGATTTCAATAGAATTTCATTAAAATACTTCACAAAACACTAGGGGGGTAGGTTTACTAAGATGGGCCAGTCGCAGCGCAAACAATGCACTTTGCATTTTTGTTGCGACACTTAAAGTAAACATTTTGTGGTATGTACTAAGAGAAAATAAGTTAATGAAGACAGCCACAATGTACTAATTTTAATATTTTTTGCGAGATCTCTAGTATTATACATTGCGAGAGTCTTGCGGCATTGGTTGTGGTTCAGTGTAAAACTGCACTGTGGATTGTGTGTGTGTCTTTGGGAAAGCAGCTGCGACGCGTTGCTAGGCGACCAGTTAAGCAGTGGGCTCGTCCTGCGCTAAGCTGATCGGGAGGTCTGGATTGGCTGGGGGCCGTGCCCGTGTATGCTGTGCGGAGTTAAAAAAGCTTGGGGCTACTGCACGACCATTGACACACAGACGGGCACAGAGGGAAAACGTGCGTTTGTTGACATCAAGGAGGGGAGCGTCCGCCCTGCAGGAACTACTACGGAAACCTTCAACTGCAAGATGGTGCATTTTGAAGGCGCTTGCTCAGGCAGGACCGTCGCATCACAGACAGTGTGAACAGCTCTGTCGTGGTGTGGTGTGTCTTACGAAACATTCGCTTGTCACCTCACATCCGGTGTGTAGAGGCGTTTAGTCTTAATTAGTTTAACAATTCTTAATTTGCACCAAAAAACAATTAACCTCAATCATACTCTTCCTGAATTTATTCCACCAATCTCTCTCTCTCTCTCGCCTTCGATTAAAAGCAACACAAAACAAACCCAATTACACTGCCTCAGGGACCCATTCTCATTCTAACTTTTACTTATTCAAATGGAACAACAATGGCTTTGACTGAAAAGACATACAGTAAATCTCATCATGAAAAAATGAGTTTATTTTCCTAACTTGACAGCTAAGATTAAGTGGGTATTATTTTCATTCAGAGCGGTTATTTACAACGTGTCGTTTCTGGATGCTGTAAATACAACCCACTTGACTCATGTGCAAACAAGTTGAAGGATGATTGCTCTACATACAGAAACTCAAGAAGCTTGGCAGCTGCTCAAAACGCTTCACCTTTTATTCTCCCCAGTGCTGTCTCATTCTCCCAAAGGAGTATAATTCAGTTCTTATTGGTTTCCCAGACAGAAAGCTGGTTGTTATAAAACATTGATAATTTTTTCTACAAAGACACAGCCTACCTTTTGATATTTGCTGATTGCATTTCATATTGATCCTAGGTTTCCATTTCGCTTTAATCCACTTTTATTGATAGATTAAGCTGCTTCTGATGGCTCGGATTGCACAGTTAGAGCTATTTCTGAGTAAAATATAACATCTCTTTAATGGAGACACATTAAATACTAAGGCAAGCTTTTTACTCAGGTTATCTTGATGGTAACTGTGCTGGAATGTCTAGTGTGCTGCTAGAACATATACAATAAGTAGCTGTGACAGGAAGGCTGAGTGATGATGTCCCAGACCAGACAGCTGACAGAGACCAAGAGGCAGGTACTACGAGTGCAAAGCGCTGGTACGGCATTTTTTATTGAAACAAAAATAAATAAAAACGGATGAGAAAACACTGCTCACAGAGCAAAAATAAAAGTTAAAACAAAAACAAATCCCTAACACAAACTGACACCAACAAGTACCATGCTGGTGCTTCCCAGCACTAATAGCAATTGTTTTAGATTCACCTTCCACTTGCTCTCTCGCTCACGTTCCTCCTTCCAAACACCCACCCCGACCAGCAAAAGCTGCTGGTTTTTATACCAATGACCATCTCCAGATTAACAATAAATTAAATCAATTATCTGGAGATTGTCACATTCTGCACAGGGTTTTTAATATCTGCGTGGTCGACTGCAACTGTTAATTAATTCGCTGCCGACCATGCAGGCTCATGAGCTGTCTGGCAGAGACGAGCTGCTAACACCACCTCTGCCAGACCACAGTTAAACTAAACAATAATAAAGAAACCACTCATTTTTAAATAAACACAAAATACATTCGAACACAACAAAAATAACATTACCTGTTTAAATAAACGTAAACAATACATTTTAAATCATAACAATATATTCTCAATAAACCCCAAACAACCCACCACATTTATCAGCAGGGCTTTACCCTATGCATTTACACGCAGAGCTTTTCTGCCCTGCCACAGTAGCCTATTCATGATTTTTGATCATTTGTGTAATGTATTGCCATTACGGATTCTGGCCCGTGTCAGTGAGATTAGGTTAAAGGTTCTAAAACCACGCATGCAGAAAGGTCTGGCTTTTATTCATAGTGGTCAAGACGTTCTCTTTCAGTGTGCATGGTCACCAGATTGTGCCTTACCTCCGTCTGTTACACTAGCATTTATCATTTACATTTAACATGCTCTCCATCTATTCACGGTAAAGCCCACATTTTGAAAATTAATTGTCTGAATGTTTTGCTAAGTGTCATTGTGTAAAAACAACTGAATATGTTAAACTTAATTTTGGACTTTACTAAGCTATTAACAATGCCTGGAACAACAGAGGTTAGTGGTGTGTATATCACCATGTTTCTGGAAGTCATACATTACTGCCCCTAGTAAACTCCCTTTTTAACCAAATGCCTGTAAATGAACTTTTCCACACCCCCAGAGCAGTGTGGATAAAAGTGGTCCTACTGTACAACTTTTTTAATACAGTATTGGGCACAACATCTAACTGTGTCACAATGTTTACAGAGGGTATGCACTGCTCCACACACATTCAATCATATTGTAACTATTATTAGTATTACAAGTAAAATAACAATATTAAACAGCTGAATACTCCACTCACACCCAGCTTTGGCTGTCTCGAAACATTAAGTTAGCATTCTTTATTTATGTATTTTTCATCTTGGCCTTGCTGTCAACCTGCCAGATTTTGACAGGCCTCACTGTCTGCTCACTTTGTTGTCTTCTCCTGAGTTATTTGTCATTTCATGCTATACTAAAATGTTTCTGTTTCATTGATCTTTACCTGTCATTTGTTGTTATCTGGTAAAAACCTGCACAGAAGCAGTAATATGCAATGTTCAAGAGCTCTATTGGCTAGATAACAGCTTGGCTAAATTATATGGATATGTTTTGCAAATGTATTTTAACCCACATTTGTCCAAATAAAACAATCAAAATAATTGACATTACTGTTTTTTGTAATTGAAGCAATTGGTGCAAGTAGTTCATGTTACACTTATAAACCAAGAAAAAAAAATATATAGTCTGATATCTTGACCATGAATCTTCAGTTTTACAGCTTAACCACTTCAACTCCAGATGTAAAAATGAAACCCCTTCCCAGGTACCATATTTTGAAAATAATAATAATGTTTTCAAACCTGTAATTGCTATAAAATGTTAACATATGATGAATAAAACACAAATAAATGACCTAAACTTTATGTTTTTCATTAACCCTTTATGCTCCTCTGTACTACATACCCATATTCAATATAGAGTCTATCCTGTGGCGCTGAAATTCTGGAACTTACAGTGTACAATGTGTTTCGTTTTGCCCAACGCTACAGTTGGAAATTAAGTGGAGATAGACTTAGGACAAAGGGAAGGAAACACTTCTTTACAGTGAGTGAAGCTGAATCATTGGGATAATTTAAGACCGTGAGATCAATCAGCTACTAGGAACCAGATGAGCACTGATGGGCCGAATGAATTCCTTTCGTGGTATACTTTCATATGTTGTTGTAATATCTCTCTTGTGCTAACAAACTAGCTGCTGTTTGAAAGTTACCAGCAGCAATTTCACAAACCTATAGAGGAATTGGTTAGGTAAACCGGAGGCCAAAAGTATCCTTTAATTGAGTGTTTAACTTTATGGATGAAGGTGAACTGAACATTGGTAACTTAACATGCACAAAAAAGCAATGCTTCGGTGGGCTCCCGAGTGGCGCATCCGGTAAAGGCACTCTGTGTGGAGTGCAGGATGCGCCCTATAGCCTGGACGTCGGTGGTTCCGAGTCCAGGCTATTCCACTGCCGACCATTTACGGGAGTTCCCAGAGGGCGGCGCACAATTGGCCGAGCGCTGCCCACGGTGGGGGGTGGGGTTTAGGTCAGCCAGGGTGTCCTCGGCTCACTGCGCACCAGCGACCCCTGTAGTCTTGCCGAGCGCCTGCGGGCTTGCCTGTAAGCTGCCCAGACTGTTCTCTGATGCTGTAGCTCCAAGATGGCTGCATGGTGAATCTGCAGTGTGAAAAGAAGCGGTCGGCTGACGGCACACGCTTCGGAGGACAGCATGTGTTTGTCTTCGCCGCTCCCGAGTCAGCGCAGGGGTGGTAGCCGAGCTTAAATAATAATTGGATATTCTAAATTGGGAGACAATAATAAAAAATAATTGGCGACTACTAAATTTAAAAAAAAAAAAGCAAGCAGTGCTTCAGCACTTGACATTGAGGTGTTGGTATTAAACATTTTGTAAAAGATGATGTCACTACTGGCCTTCCAAGTAAGTACTTAGTGTTATAAGGTTGGGTTGTTTTTTGGGATAATGCTATGCTAATTATTTAAGATCATGTTTTAGCATTATGCTGTAGCATATGAGTACTGTAAGTTAAATTAAGATTTTATTGACCGAATGTGTGAATTTAAGTATGTATTCACAAGATTAGCTGCTCTACAACTTCCTTAAAGCATTGTGATATTATATATTAAAAAAAAATAATATTTACAATGTGGTATTGATATTACAGTAAATAGTGGGTGATTGATGCACACTCATAAATAATGTGTGCATGCAGTGACACAGTACACTGCACAAATTGAATAAAAAATAAATAATGTATACAAAAGACAAAATAATTACCATTTATATTAAACAAAAATGGTTAGCGAATAGGATTTAGAATAATGAGATGCTCTGAGAAAAACATTCAGACCCAACCCAGCTCCCCTACATTGTATTGGGCCTGATTTTAAAAACTTTGAAAGTGCATTTGATTTAAAAAACTTTGAAAGTGCATTTTGAATACATTTTCTCATTTTAAATCCGATCCATTGCATGTCATTTGCAGAAAAGTGGACGTTCCTGTTGAAAAAAAAAATCAAATAAAAAACCAAATCTAATTGCATACATTTTTTGCAGACTCAGCAGCTATTGTATATGTTTTCTTAGCTGTTCTCAAACTTAATGAAGATGAAGTGTAGCAATGCCACCCATCTCTTATAATTCTGCATATTACACTACAGGTTTATATAAGGGAAGTCTCTGTGTTAGAAAAATTATGGATTTTAATTATTTCTCATTTATTACAGATGACGTTAACATTTGCTCATCATCCCTCTAATAACTTTTCCATTGACATTTTGATTAACCACCTTTATTTTTAAATGGCCGTGATAACAAAAAAAGTACTCCAAAGTGACAAAATGTTTATACATTCAATATACAATATCTGTATTTCATCAACAACATTTTTTGGGGGGTTAGAAAAAGACAATGTTGTATGGTGACTAGGGAGCACAAATTCAAAGGTGTAATTGTATGATTTATTGATATGCACAAATGTATTGATAATGAACATATTGTTGTATATATTGGAAAAAAACTTTGAAAAGAAACTTACAAGTTGAAGATTGAAAGATTTAATTTAAAATGTATGTTATTTGATATTGATTTTCTGACACTGCATTAGTAGTGATTCCCCCAAAAGGTTAAGCATTGGGGAATACTCTTAGATGAAAGCAAGGTTTATATTTTTGTTTGCTGAATCGAGAAAGAAAAGAAAGGGGAAAGGTAAAATATAAAGTACAGTGGCAGCCAAAGCCAGCTATAGTTGAAGCAGTGACTCTCGGATCCTCTCTGTGACCACAATAAGACCTTTAGATAGCCACCTGGAGGAAGGGTGGTCCATCTAGCCACAGATTTCCAGAGGGTTAATTTCCCCTACTAACCTGGGGGCAGTTTCCCAATAATGATAGAACTTGAGGTTTCAAGATCATGCTCACGATGGATCGCAGCTGAGTTTGATCGATCTTTAGGTGTGTTTCCCGAAACACATTGTTAAACTGCATCTTAAAAATTACTCTAAAGTGCATCGTAGAAGGTGCTGTCCCAGCAAAGGTGCTGAAAAGGATGAGGAGTCAATCACAACTTAATCGATTTGTTAAATATGTTCTCCGTTATTGTAATAAGTGGCCTACAATTAAAACCTGTGTGGAGTGTATAATCGATTATATTGTACGATTGATTAAAGGAATAGATTGAAATTTAATTATAAATGTGTGCTTGTGACAACCACCTGTGTCTGCATGATTAATTTATTCTCACCCCAATTATGTAGAAATTGGACACACCTATAACTATCCCCAGTAAATGCTACTCTGTTGTTCAGACAAAGGATAAGGGAATACGAACTAAAGGTTACATGTAAGGATGGAGAAGGACGCCAGAAAACGTAAACACGTATTCAGTAAAGCAGAGGTGGAAATTCTTGTAAATGAAGTGGAGGCCAACAAAAGTGTGTTGTTTAACAAGCTGAAAACAACAATAACAAATCAAATGAAAATAAAGAAATGGCAGGAAATAGCGGCAAAGGTCAATGCCTCAAGTCCCAGACCGCCAAGAGACGTGAAGGATGTCAGGAAGATGTAGCAAGACTTTGAGTGTGGCAAAACGTAAGGCCGCTCAAATAAACGCACAGAAAAAAAGCAACGGGGGGCGGACAGATGTCATTGGAACTAACCCCAGAGGAACAGAAAGCAGTCGACATCCTGGGACCAACTGCCTTGCATGGTGTCCCTGGGGGAATAGATGTATTTGCTGGAGAACTTCCCACATGTGAGGCCTTACTTGGTAGTAACATTACACTGGCTGCAAATAACGTTATATAATTTTAGCAGTACAACAAACGTTACATAATGTTACAAATGGTTAAAAGAAGTGAATAAATCTCATTCATAACCACAAGTATAGAAAAGGCTAAAATATTTTCATAACTACAAATATTGAATTAACTAGGTAGTTTTACAATACTGACCTACTAATATGTCATCTGGTGTATTGGGTTTCTGAAATGATTAAACACAGCGGATGTGTCAAAATGTAAGTCGTGACAGGAGCCAGGGAGATTTTATTATGCATTTTTCACGTATGAAAAAAAAAAACTGCAAACATTTTTGGCACAAATAAAAAATTCCACTAACAATACATACTTAACATACATAACAGGTTGTCAACATTTCTGAAGCAAAATAGGTTTTATGGTTGTGATTTGCCAAATATTTTGGTTGCAAATATGTATGACTTTAAAGTAACAGGTAATTTTCACCGCCCTTTATGAAAACTTTTATGCAAGTAATCGCTCGACCAATAAAAGTGACACTTTACTGTTCTTTCGCTCTTACCCTTCTAGGAGAAACGACAGCGGGAGAACTGTCTGGAGCAAGAGAAAGAGACAGGCAAGCCCGGCTAAAGAAGACAGCTGCGATAATGCCACTTAAATTTCACGTCCCCATATTGGGATGTTATTTTAGTTCAGCTGGGGAATCCTTGGCAAAACCGTGAGTGTTAGTAAGGGAACAGCAAAGTATCTCAGAAACCCGAGCCGTACCGGACAGCAGAGGCTTCGGGACTTTTGTAGTATTGTTACTTTGTTTTATCTTCCTTTTTTCTTTCGCCTTTTTATTTCTGAATATTATTTCGGCACCTGTGTGTGCACCATAACTGGACTGACCAGAGAAACTTACCATCGTTGGTATTTCTATCAGTCTGCCGTGGAGACAAACTTTCCCATTCCTGGTATTGTTCTTCCACGGTGCAACAGTGCCCCCATCAAATAAAAACTGGACGCTGGTGAGGTGGTCTCAAATGAACTTTCTGTCTCCTGTGTGTTCAGTGAACCCCACACCCTTCCACAGGTGTGAATAAAGCACATCTCATTATTCTGAGCGGGATGCCTCATTTAAATACATTATCATGCATTACCATATAAATCACATATTCATTCTGATTACCACAGTGTGGCACAATAAAATCAGTGTGCGCCTCTGTTGTGGTAGCATCACAGCTCAGATGGTATTTGCAGGGTAATGCGCTAATGTGCAGTTTATTTACAAAATAAAACGGTACAGCAGGCTAGACAAAACACATTAAAAAAATAAATGACACATGGGCCAAAATAAAAGGGTCTACAAAAACTCACAAATACAAACACAAGACAGGACAGCACAGCACGGAACACAAACCACAAACCTCCACCTCTATCAGCAACATTAATTCTAAATTACCACCAGTGAACACCTATTTTATACACCTGTGACTGAAGCGTAATTCATAATTTAATCATTTATACCATTTTCGGCTCCAACCACATTCCCACATGTTTTGACAGGGAGAAATGTAACCCCCTTCCTGCCAACCCAATATTCCGGAGGGATGCACAGCTAGCTCTCGCACTCTGTTTTGGGAGCCTGGCTGACCCAGAGGGTCTGAAACTCCTGCTGCAACACCGTCTATGTCAGCGGGGGGAGAGCCTGGCCAGTCTAGCATCAGAGCTGGAAAGAGAAAGCCACCGAGCCTACGCAGAGTCTTCCCCCGCCGAGCAGAAGGAACAGGCACGGCTACAATTCAAAGAGATGCTGGGGATCAGAAAACTGAGGTGACACCTTCGACTACGGCGGCCTCAGATGTTGCAGGCAGCACTCCTCTTGGCCCATTTGCAGCCACAATGGCAAACAGCAGCCTCCCTGCCATGCAGTCAAAAGCCTCGACAGTTGCCAGGAAACGACCGTGGGCTTGCGTAGATGGGAGACCGCGCTACCACAGCCAAAATCCCTGCAAGACTAACAGCGCCAAACAGCTCCCACCAGAAACAGCTCATGGCACGTCCACATGACATGCACAGTCACCACAGCTGGGAAGGGTCCAAAAGCACAGCTGTTTAGGTGGACCCAGCCCCCCCCAGAAGCAACTGTCATCTTGCCTACTGCCTTCATTGGTCTGTCAAGCCCGGCTGTGGTCGTTGGGAGAATGACAGTGGTGGACTTTTGCCACGTACCCGTCCACATCGAAGGGGTCCTCTGCACTTCAGTGGTGGACACTGTGTCTAGCATGGGCCTGACGTCTACCAACAGACCACCGGGAGCTGGCAGCACAGCCTGGAAACTACTACCGTGCAGCTGCACACAGTAACAGGGAGCCTGTGGCCAATGTGAGTGAAACGAGCCATGGAGACCCAAGTCAGGAGAATAATTGTGAGCGACGAAGTCTGGGTTGCAGCCGTCCAGGACCCTGCATCTTGGGATTGGACTTTCTCTGGCAGACCGGCTGCTAGCCTGACCTCCAGAATGGGGTTCTCCAGTTCCAGGGTCTGACTTTCCCGGAGGAAACCAATCAACCCCCTGGGATAGATCAAGCCAACCTCACAGTGTGCTACTGCCAGCTGCCAGCAGAATGACCCAGCTTCTGCAGTGGGAAAACCAAGTCCACCACCAACCGTTCCCGGCCCACGGTCAGCCAGCTAAAATGTCACTCTAGCACTCTGGAACAGCAGGGCCAGCTGCGGGAGCTGTTGCTGGTAGCTATCACGTCATGGTTCAGTTTGTTTGATCTCAAAACTACTGGCAGTTGGTACTCGCCCCATACAGCCCGGCCCAAGACGGCCAACTCCACCGGTTGAGGGCTATGGCAGTTCAAGGTGATGCCATTCGGACTGTGCAATGCATCTCCCACATTCGAGTGGCTGATGTGGTAACCCCTCCATGGCAACCCCTGTAATCCAGGATCGAATGTGAATCTTAATATGCGCAACAGAAAAAATATGTCAATCCAGGAGTCAATCAGAGATTGAGTCTAATCCAAGCTGAATCTTGATATGCGCAATCCATCCTAAAACCCCTAATATACATTTATATTTATATTAAGCTATCTTGAGATTTTTGGAATGCCATGTTCTCTGATAAATAATAATGTTGTGCATTGTGGAATCTCTGCTCTATTAAAGTACCGACCTTTGAGTCTGCAGCTTTACTGTGTGGGAATTTATGCAGAGATGGGAGGGCTTTAACAGTACAAATTTCAGCATCCAGCAATACCCAAATATTTTCCCTGATAAATATTACATATGTATGTTAAATTAGGGGCAACCATATCCTTCACCTGTACAAAACAAACAAAAAAGCTAACTTAAAAAAGTAGAAACAACCTAAAACAATAATGGATGAACCGTAGCAATAGAAATTTGTGAGTTATCGTTGTCATAAAAAAAACTGCTTGAGTTTAATAGATCGAAAGAACCTAAACAGATCTACTTGAACATCACATTCTCTTACATGATTAGTTGGAACAAAGGACAGTGCTTTAGATAATAGTACTTGAATCTGAGTGTTATTTAACTCCTTTCCAGTCAAACTTAGGACTTCAGTTTCGTCCGAAATCCCCACGTCAAGGGTCTGTTTATGTTTCGATCTGGTAATGCTTCTCCTTCCTCTTCTCATTCTCTTTGGTTGTTGTTCAAATGGAAAATATTTTTTATAATACGGAGACCATAGACATCAGAAAAAGGTATCACGATTGGAAAATTTCACAATGAAAAGAAAAAGAAAACTTGTAGCAACAGTTCTTTACTACCAGGCTCTGCTTTCTTCATAATGCCTTGTGCGCCAATCCTGCCTCAGTTGGTAGGCATTTCCATTAGGTCCTAGTGGAGACTATTTACTGACCAGTGATAGTGCCCGTCGACAAAGGCTGTACCGTGTGGTAGTTGACCATGACTTGAGTCGAAAGTCAAGATCAACAAATACAAAATTAACAAGACTGTATAATAGTTTAATACAGAGTAGTGAATCATTATAGTTGGAAGTGTACAAGTACTGTACCGGTAGTATAAATACATATTTACATTAATATTGTAGCGACCCAGCCAACTAAAGGGGACCTTGTTGGACTTTTGTGTTGTCCTGGTTGTGTGTCCTGTGCTTTGGTGTTTTGTATATTGTTAGAGCTCAGACCACGCCACCTAGCTAGGGGGAATGTGTGTGTGTGTGCATGCAAGGGAGAGCTGCAATTGGCCCGACCAGACAAGAGCGGCAGGGGTACAAGTTCCTGGGACGCGAGAAACAGAGGGGGAGAGTGGGTGGGATAGTGTGAGAGACAGATAGCAAGATGGACTGACAGAGCAACAGAGTGAGGAACTGAAGTTACCCAACCTGCGGTGTGACTGATCAGAGAGAGAGGGGCTGGGAGTCTGTGTTATGGTCGGGGAGTGTGTAAGGAACGGGGGAACTACAGTTTAGTTAGTGACAGGGGAGTTTGTTATTTTGGTGCAGTGGTCCTGGCCCAAACAGAGACTCGGGATGGTATTGAGTTCTGTTCAAAACAAATAAATTAGTGTCATTTAGCCCTGCAAACCTTGTCTCCAGTGTCATCCATCCTGTTGAGCGCTCAGGTCGTTGCAATATTATAATAAGGATGCTGCAGATCATTCTTACTGGATTGATCATCTCCTGTACACTTAAAAAAGGGTTCTGTTGGGTATTTATACTTATAAACACTTTTTATTCAGCCTTATATATTGATTTTAGTACAATAATTATAACTCTTCCCGTCTGAACAAGCGTGAATAATCAATCGTGGGCAGCAGTGTGGAGTAGTGGTTAGGGCTCTGGACTCTTGAGCAAGGTACTTTGCCTAGATTGCTCCAGTAAAAACCCAACTGTATAAATGGGTAATTGTATGTAAAAATAATGTGTAAAAAAGAATGTAATTGTATGTAAAATATAATGTGATATCTTGTAACAATTGTAAGTCGCCCTGGATAAGGGTGTCTGCTAAGAAATTAATAATAATAATCGACATCAGAACATAACTCCAAACCATGTGCAGTTTAGCTGCTGTCTGAAAAAATATGATTGTCTTTAAAGCTTAGTCTTTAAGTCCTCAGAGCTCCCTGCTGTTTTGTTTAATGCATTTTCTGGTGGCAGGACGAATGGAGTGCAGCTGATTCAATGGTGGTCCAAAAAAATAGGATGTAGCATGCAAGAAACACACTATGAGGGACGGGTACCCCTGTGGTGCTTTATTAACCCTTTCAGGACCAAGCAAGTTAAGTATTTTTTATTTTTTTATAATGTATTCTGCTTAGAGATACATGTATAGAAAACACATTATTCTATAACCTTACAATAGTTCCTGAAAGTTTTTTTGAAAAACATTGATGTTTGGGCAGATTACAAGAAATTGTTTCACCTGAGTGACTGCAATGACATAGTAAACGTGTATTCTCAGGGTCTTTATAAGCAAGTCTTTCTCGGGAATGGACCATAGAGACAACACTATACCCTGGAAAAAGTCATACATTCACATAGTCTTGCCACAGATATCGAAACACTTGACAACAAGCACCTATCGGATCTGATCCACTATCTTGCCCATCTTGAATGACTTGAAACAGGGAGATGCAGCTTGTATATATTACATAATACATGCCAGGGATTCCATTTGCATTCATAAAAGGTGTGTGCATTCCATAAAAGTATCGCCAGTATTTCACATGTTTTATTTTCCGTGATGATGATGTGAACCTGTCACCTTGCTTTCCTGGGCAGCATTCTGGTCAAAGAGATTCTAAAGCCAGGTAGTCTATCTTGATTATTACAGGGTCTGGAGCTCAGTGGGGATATGAAAACAAATTAGAATGGTTATAAGTTAAATGCACTGACTACTAAAAAAGCAACAAAAAACAATAGTGTAATTTTCATTAATCTAATAAAATATTGATTGCAAACAAAATACCTGACAAAGTCCAAATCAATTTAAGTAAAATCCGGAATAGTACGGGATACAAGAAACCAGATAAAGTTGTTTGCCCTGGGGCTCTGTTTTTTATTATTAAAATTAATATTTAATCGTT
This sequence comes from Huso huso, assembly GCA_036884735.1. NCBI lineage: Eukaryota > Metazoa > Chordata > Actinopteri > Acipenseriformes > Acipenseridae > Huso > Huso huso. The sequence goes on along the minus strand of CM072665.1, from coordinate 36,630,112 downwards.
CTCTATAATTCTAATTTATGCTATGTTCTACAGGAAAGCTCAATGGCTTCTTTGTAGAAATGAAACCCTTTAAATGAGTTAAATGACTGACATCGGTTTGAGGAATATCTGCCAACCAAATCAATGCTGCGTGACAAACGGTCAAACAGGAATTAGCTGGTGAAATTGCTGAGATCTGCAGTGGGGATATCCTCTCCAACCACTTAACCACAAGTTCTGCCTTCTATTCGTATATGTTTTTTTTTTCTCTACGATCATACACTAGGGAATAATAATCTCCAGTTATAAACCAGTTAAACACGTTAAGAGGTTTTGAAGTTACAGCACCTTTGTCATCCAAAGCTATAACAATGTATTACCCCTATTTTTTTTCACTGCTATATCCTGCCAGCACTGCCTTCACTGACAAGCTGTAATGTTTTACAGTAACCTAAATATTAGGGTAATGATTGAGGCCAACAGACAGGAAATCTTTGCTTTGCACTTTGGATAGGCTGTCTGCAGTGAGCTATTTGAATCTGGGTGCAACACTCCACTAGGTCACCTCATCTCCTTCCATCAATGCTTCCAATCTGTGGGATAGCCCACAACCAGTCTGTATGACTGGCAGATCTCCAGTTTTCCATCTAAAGAGCTGGACTGCCTGTAAACATAACCATTATGCATATCAAGACACTGTAAAATGTGCAAAAACTGAGCATTTCATTTGGAGTATGAAAAGCAGGGTAAATTATTTACTGTACATTATGTGTGCCCACAATATAGAAGTAAATTGCAACATACGTTTAGCGGTACAAGAAACTATGAAAAGGTAGACAAATGTTAACACTAATGTCTTCATTAGAGCCACTTACTTTCAATGCAATCCCTACATCTAGATTAGGAGGTTATTCAACAGATATACTGGACATCCTAGAAGTAAATCAGACACTGTGTAATCGGAGGGAATGCTACAATGTTCAATACACGCGTGTACATGAAGCCAGAAACATGCTGAAACATGTGCTGAAACATACCGAAATCCCAGACGATAACGTTTCTTCTCAGGTTTTTAATTGCTGTTCATGCCAACTTTTCTTTTACTATTTGTATTATTTGATTACATTTTATTAAAAAAAAAAAAAAAAAAAGTTAATGTAATTAATTCAGTAGGTGCAGTACTATATGTCAGGTTAAACAGCAAAGTAGGCATATTCTTATCACCAAAAGTTTATTTCTTATTTTCCCATCTTATTGGTGACATTTTACAAATCAACTACCCTGATTATCCCCATTTTTCACAACAAGAGATCTGTGGGTAAACAAACACAACTGTTGAGTGAAGGAAGCTGAGATTACCTTCAGCAGCTCATCAGCTGCACCAGATGAAAGGCATCTCAGTAAACAGCTTCTGAATTATTGAAATTGACAGCCAGCCACACAAGAGCAGCAACACAATAGCATATCCTTAACTAACAGCTAAAAGAGAATTTTCATTTGCCTTGTGGATACGATATGCAACTATTATTATTATTATTATTATTATTATTATTATTATTATTATTATTATTATTATTATTATGGAATAAGTATATCTACTGTGTTAATGCATAATGTGGGGGGGGGATCAGAAAGCCATTTATTCCAAACCGAAATTATAACTTATGTTCTGTTTTTTTTCTTATTGTTGTTTTTGAACAAATGAACAAAAATCCCTATTGAAAACAAGTATATACACGTGCAAACTGTTTATATTTATGACTGCGCCAAAACCGCAACTTCAATACATAGTGGCTGCAACTTCTTGATAAAAATAATCACGATTTTCTTACAGCCTTATATATATAGTTATAATTCCCCTCTCATTCTCTATGTTACTATGAATGTGAGTAACGGCCCAAACTCTCTCTCTTCTCCTGCAAAACACTGTGTCTCACGATCGGCCATACATATCCACTTCCACTCAAACTGACAGCACATCAAACCTGTGGGTACCACACTAGACACTGGCCATAGAAGTGGAATTCTTACAGGTACAGTGTGTTGTTGGTGCTACTATTATGTATCTTTTCTCCTACTAGACCTGCCTAAACAGTGCCCAGGTATAAACACAGTGTTAAAGCATGTAAAATTGCCCTTTGCCTTGCCCCTTCCACTGCTTGTAAGGAGGAGGGGGGGATGAAGAGTTAGGGTTGAAAACCCTGCTAACATCACATTTCCCTACTTTTGTCATTTTAATATCAAAGTTTTTTGCAAAGAATTTCCAAACATCAAGATTTTTGTGCAAATCTATTGGTAGGTCAAAGTTATTCAAGTACAACAATTGGGGTTTAATATTAATGTGCCTACTCAAGTTTCACAATATTTTAGTTTTTGCTTGAATATATTACCTTTAGAATAATCAGACAGGTACAAAACTTTTTTTACAAATCAATTACACACTACTAACAAACAAAAAACAAACCAAAAAATGAACTAAAACTATTTTTCATCAATGTTATAACTATTTATATCAGGCAAGGTTTGGAAACAAAAAAGGCATTTACACTGACAGAAATTATCTGTATGTGTTCAAGGTATGATACCTTTCAAAACACCTGGGTGTAACCCTGGCTGCCATTGGTGCTCTTTGACTCATTTTTGGCAATGAAATGTTGCTTTCCATTCAGTCTGTTGATGATGGACGACCACATTTTCTTGAGCCAGGGTTGCGAACATTTCCCACCAGTTGTATTAGTAAGGCTTTCCTGAAAGTTTTATGGCGAACAGGTAGCTGTCCTGATTCCACCTTCATCAAATTGAACAGGAAAACACTGTTCACAATTGCTAGGTGCAGCAGCCAAAAGAATATCTTCCTCCACTACTTTAGAGACTTTCTTGTGAAAGCATAGCTGGCACAGTAGTGATCCGCCCGGTCCACTGCACCCATCTTGCTGGTGTAATCACAGATCACTGAAGGCTTGTCCAGCTCTTCAATTGCTCCTCTCTTGATGGTGCACTGTACCTTCTCACAGTCACTGCCATGGAAGGTGCTCAACATGAGCACTAGCCTTGTGTCCTTCCATCCTAGCACCATGACCATGTTGTCCTTGCTGAATGAGACTCATTTTTTCAGTTTGAGACCTTGCTTCACTGGTACTGGCAATCCTCTTCTATTGGCCATTACTGTTCCAGTAATTTTTAGCAGTTCCATGGCCAGGTCATAACCTGTGTAAAATTTGTCTGTAAACAAATGAAAGCCACGTCCATTTGTTGTCTACAGCAATGTTTCACACAGGTGAAGAATCATTCTTGATGAAAACGGCATGTCTGGTCTCAGCAGGGAGTCTGTTGTTGGGCTGCCAAAGTAAGGAACAATAGCAGAGACATAACCAGTTTCACAGTCAGCTAAAACAAACACACGCATCCTCCACTTGGTAGGCTTCTGAGGATTGTAGCACTTTAAGATAATCCTTCCTTTGAAGCCAACGGTGCTCTCATCAATGCAAATGTCTCTACCTGGGATAAATAGCTCACGACATTTTGTGTCTATGTAGCTGATCACATTCCTGACATTTTGTCCTCTGCTAATAAAAGCAGCCTGAGACACCTGGGTGGGGGAGGGCAAATGTGCAGCATCCAAACGATCTGTGAGAAACGTGATCTCTTGAATACATCTTTGAAAAACAGCATTCTGTCGGCCCATTCCTCTGAGAAATATTCTTTTATGTCAGTTTTTACATTCAGTCCCATATTCAGAAGAACACCAAAAAATGCCTTCATCTTTGGTAACGTAACAGGTTTCCAGGAGTTCCAAATAGAATTATGACACAGTGGTCCTTTTAGTTTTACACTCGCATGTCTATTGGTTTCATTTATAATTTCAGTAAACAAAGCATTCGTGAAAAAAAGTTGAACAAACTCCAGTGCAGTTCTCAAAGTAGTACTCCCTTTAAGTCCCTTATTTATCACAGTAAATGAGAGTTTTGTGAAAGCATCTGCACTTACCGATGCGCGTCTCCATTCCACCTCTGGCTGTGCATGTGGTTCGTGGTCACTTTCCTCAGATTCCTCAGTAAGTGAAAAATGTACTTCCTCGTCACTAGATTGATCAAAATCATCACCCAAACTGCTTTCATCTGTACTTTCTGCCTCATCCATCATCTGTGAAAGTTCTTCAGGCTGCCTTGACTTTCTCTGCCTACTCTGTGCCATTTTTCTCTGTGTGTCTCAGTCTCCGTCTGTTCAATTCGGCTTATCAAAGATTCGTGAGTTAAAAAGGCAAGATACACAAATGATCACCTGAAAGTGGCTACTCAGCAGAGTGAAAAGACTATAAATATCCAAGCAAAACTAAACTTTCTGCATTCCTGTGGCATTGTGCCCTGCCCGTGTGTGGGTTTTGTGTTATGTGTTGCGTGTGGTGTGTTAATGTTGGTGTATAGGTATTGGTACATGGGATATAAAAGGGTCTGTGTAGTCACTTCACGTGCAGATAAAGTATGTGAGAACAGGATTGCACAATTTAGTTCACGTGCTGGGATTCAAGTGAATAATTAATTGGTAATTGAATCCCGGCACAACAGTATATATAGATGTACGTTTTACTCACTCGGGGTTGTGTGTTCATGAGTGGGGAACGGGTGTGGAGAGGAGAATAAAAAGTAAGAAAAGAAATAATTGCTGCAACGTGCTGGAAGCTCAAAGTGCCATGTGCTGTTTTTTCTGTGTGTGTAATAAAACACTGAACGCCGCAGCATCTCAGTTTCACCCACCAGTACTGCCTGTCTGTGTGTTTCTTTCTGGCCTGATGTCACCCCTACAGCCAGCCTGTTCAAAGTTCCACATCGAATGCTAAACAAGGTGCTGTCACTCTACTAAGCAAAGCTGCAGCGGACCCAAGAAGAGGAAGCAAGTTACAAGCGTGTCACTACCACAAGCAACGAGACTGATGCCCAGCTGGAGGACTGCCGTAAAACTTACAGAGACTGTTATCAAACAAACCAGTCTGGGTCTGCTGTACACCTAAAACCACAGTATCCAAAAGAAACTGTGCCCTGCTACCTGCGTAGCTAAAAAATTCAGCAAAGAGGACAGAGCAGACGGGCGCTGTTGTGAATCCTATATCAAGAACTGAAGACTGTTGCAACTGTTTGTTGATTCTATTCAGAACTGAAAGCTTTGTTGCCGAATTTGATCCAATGTGGGATTGAAGACTTTGTTGCTGAGAGGAGAGCCTTTTGTACTGGACACTTCAACAGTTTGAGTTTCCAAACCAGAGGACCAAAATTCTAAGCTTCAAGGAACTGTTGAGTATAATTCCAGTTGCATTTTCCTTTCATGGAACTAAATTAATTAATTGGAACACATTCACATAGAATTGAACTGTTAACCCTTTCCAGTCCGATGTCCGACATCATCAAAAAGACGTAAAATACAGGTCTCTAGTCATTTTTTCTTCAGAAAACCATCCAATGGCCGAGTGAGACCGATAGGAGCCGAGAGAAGCTGGAAAAAAAGAACAAGGGCTGGAGATGCAGTAGTGAGTGTCCTGTTGATATGCAGTGCCTTTTAAACTTGTTTTACTGTGAAAAAAATACTTATAAACAGCGCGTCTAAAATAAACTACGCGTGTGAAAATAAATTGGACCTGACACGCCTGAGACGCGTTGAATAAATGGACTTCAAAGGGTTAATTATTTAGTTTGCACACTTTGCGTGTGAAATAACTTTTAGTGAAACTTGATGAATTAACTATAAGTAATCTACCTCATATTGTTGTATGAAGAATTTCTTTAAAAGTAAACTTGCCATATCCTTACTCTATATACCATTAATAAGTTTAATGTGATATATTTTAAGATTGTCTGCATCACTTCAGTTGAGGCTGTGCTTGTATGTGGGCGTGTGTGTGTGTGTGAGCTACGTCAAAGCTTGCTTGAGCTGCTGCAGTGGCTGCTTTGTTTGTGAGGAGACAGGCAGTGTCATATTTCAATTGCCTGCTAGCCAGCATGAGTGCAGTGAGAGCTTTTGACTTGTGTTTGGTGCTTAGAGACTAAGATATTTACTTTCTGACTTTTCTGATTTCTGTTTAATGTTTGTGTACTTAATAAAATACTACTATTGATTAAACATTCCTTGTGTCTGGCGTGCGTGTGTTCATAGTAAATCCTTGATCTTGGTAACACGTCAATTAAATATTATTAATAAGAGAACTAATCATCCCAGATAAACTGAATTATCAATTATTGAATTGCTGCACCGTGTCAAAAACCCAGATCTATTGGTTAGGTGCTTAAGTGAAATACATTTAGATTGGTTTGTCATGCCTGGAGTTTGCCACACAGATATTTCACTACAGTAAATGTTTTGTTTGTTTATAAACATTTTGGGTGATTTAGTATGCTGCCAGGTAATTCTTTGTACTTGAACACATTGTGGTCGCCGAATCTCATAAAAAAAAAAAAAAAAAAACCTTGCTAAAAAATAACCAGACTAACTGCGGTTTTGATTATCTGAAGTCTGACAAAGGTTTTTATGGTAAATTGAAAAAAATAAGATACTTGTCACAGCGTTGTGTGCAATTACGTAATCTGAAGTCCGATCTGTTTAACACCAACGTTTGCCCTAGGAAAACAAAGTTTGGAGGGGACCAGAGTGGAGGAAGGAGCTGGGTCAAGAACCCCCAGGTGAGAAAACGGGGGGAAAAGGGGTGGGAACACAGTGTGAATTACCAGGGTAAACCCACTCTGAGCCTATCACGGCTACGGAGCCACTTTCTCTTGACACACAGACATTTTGGGACCATGATATCGAGCATGGTGGGTGAGCAAGGAAATGACCCCACTTTTCAGTTGTTGAAGGAACGGGCCTGGTCTGTGGAGGGGTAGATGGTAGATAAATCAACCCCAATTACATATCCTTATTATTCCATATGGAATCAGTTGCTCTTTTGAGTATCCCGAGCCCAGATTTTATGGAGATATATGGAAATATGTGGCGTCATGTTCAATATGCCAATTAATGGCCTCAAAAGGAGTAAGGCCGGCTCCCTTGGCCCCACTCCCACTCGTTTCCATATCATTCAATCACATTGGGGTAGATATCGTGGGCCCATTGGATGGAACAGACTCAGGATATCCATTCATTTTAGTTTTTGTGGACTATGAGACTCGTTACCCTGAAGCTTTCCCTATGCGCAGTATTAGTGCACAATCCGTGGCAGATGAATTAGTGAAAATGTTTTCCAATGCAATAGAAGTACAGTACCACTACTTATTATTATTACTTTTTTTAACCAATCTGAATGATAAAGCATTAAGCTACAAACAAACAGTTTGAAATATGAGGTTACTTGTATGTTTTTGATTAAGACCAGTTCGAAAAATTAAGGTTGAACTTTCTGTGCATTGGTTCACATCTACTGTACTCTATTTCACTGGGTTTAGTTTAATTTCCTGTTTGATCAAATTATAACATGTAGTATTTTGTTTTAGAAGATGGCCTTCTACATTTGCCTGACCTTCATTGTATTTCAGTAGTAATCGCTGGCAAATCAGTTTCTAGTCAGATAATGCCCTTGAGCATGCAGAAGATGCAAGACTGGTTAACTAAAGTACATATCGCATTGACCTCAGTTTTATCGTGGAGCATAATGCGACATACTTCAGCATTGTTATAGCTGGCCATGACTACCAATGTAGATGTAATGTGTTTGTATCTATTTTTTTGTACAGCATGTAAGGACTGCAACCAGAAAAGCTATGTATCACATTTTTAGAAAATGGTAGACATCACTGAAGATGACTCTTTGTGCAACAGGGAGCTGCTGACTGAGAAAGGAAGGTGTTGTCTGCAGTGTCACAGTTATACTGACTGCAATCCTGTCACACCCTGTATCTGTACATTTATGGGAAGCGTATTAATTGTTTGAGATGACACAATACAAACGCAAAAAGCATTAACAGGCATTCAGAGCCATGTGGGTGGAGAGAGAGAGAGAGAGAGAGAGAGAGAGAGAGAGAGAGAGAGAGAGAGAGAGTTAGTTAGTTCATGTACTGCATGCTTATGAATGCAAACAAAATCTAACAGCCCTAAGTAAAAGTTAGAGGGGCAGCTGAGGACCTGGATCTAGAAAGCATTTTCAGAACGTATCATTATGACTTTATAATGATCTGCTAGTAAACTTCCGTTCATTTTACTCAAACTACTGCAAGATCAAGCTTGCTCCTACGGACTGGAAACAGCACAAGAATGTAATAGTCCCAGTGCTTAATTCAACCACGTAGCATACAGATAAGTGCAGGGTAGTGGTGCTTACTGCTAAAGCACTCAGACTGTAAGACAAAATAATGCATCTGAATTAGACAAGTCTGACAGGCATTGTTTGAGCTGTAATTTAATTCAGCAGGATGACTCAGACCAAACCAGATATTCTTTTGATATGAAGCAGGTTAGTAATGTTAGCTATGTTGCTCAAAATTCTAAAATTAACTGATGATCAGACTTAATGGATACAAGTAAGGTATTTGGACAATGTTATTAGATTTGCAGTGTGATGACTCAGAGTCTGAGATTTGCGCTATTCTAGGCAACTGGATATCTCATTTGTACTATATTGTATACATGTGGTAATGTGGTTGTATGTCAGATTTTATGTATATAATATAAGTTAATAGGTTGTGTATAGGGTGTCTTTTATTGTTATAAGAGATGCCATCTTAAACATTAAGAATTACTAGCAAATGCTTTTAACGCTTCTGGCTGCTCAAACTGTGCAGAATGACATTGCTTAGAGTATGAGATAACCTAAACAAGACGTTATTAACTTATTAAATATCAAAATAACAAAGATTGTACTCCTATTTTTAAACATTTTTTTATTTTATTTTAGAAATGTGTCTCATGTTCTCTGCACAACATGACATTTGTACACAAAATAAGATGGAATTCTGACAGATCTTTAACGTTGGTTCATTTTTCATGTCTTGATTTATAGTGAAGCATTGAACACATCCACAATGATCATGCTACACTAGTGGTAACTGTGTGGCATACAGCATTAAAAACAACATTGGTTAAGCACAGCAGTGGTCAAAAGACCAAATGTGTGAGATCATGACAGCAAGATTGTCTGAAAAAATAGAGACAGCATCAACTAACATGTATGCAGAGTTTAATGTGGGATTTCAACACCAAGTTCTCAGGAAAACTGGTAAAGAGGAAATGCAGGTATTTAGGCTCTTGTTACACCAATAAATGCACGGCTGCATGTCCAGTAGTGCTTAAACACGGGATCAGTGGTGAATTGATGCGCCTAAGAGGTGCTGAATAAATGGACCGTAAAGGGTTAACCCTGATAAAGAAAAACAAAAAAAAACAATTGTCCAAGTAAAAATGCATATTTGTAATCCAGTGTAACAATGGGCAAAAAAAACCCAATCACACAGCAGGTAAACAAATCCAGCACAAAAGTGAGTACAAAAACTGCTTTGATCTCACACAGCATTGTGAAACCTGTCCACAGCAGCAACTCCCTGGAACTGGACAATCCAAACACACAAATCCCTCAGCATGGAATTGAAGAGAACTGACTGATCCACAATGGTATTTACTGGAGGTTTTTATAAATTCACCTGGTCACATACTCGGTTAACTTACAACAGTTTAACCCCCCCCCCCCTACTTGGGGTGAAAATGCTCTGAACTAAAGAAAACAATACAATGAACCGAAGATATTTTCCACTTAAACTGGTTTTCTTTTCAGAGTCTGGTTGTGCAGCGGTAGCTTAACCAACCACCCTAAAACAGGAAAAAAAGAGTGAATTTAAAGAGAATTGGCCCCTCACCTTTAACAAGACATGGATTAACACCCATTTAGATAATAGTGAAAAACAATTACTGGTTCATCAGACAAAAACCTGTTCCCAAATTAATTAGAGTATAACATTAGGGACAACAAATACATTTAACTAGCAACCACAGATGGCCAATGCAGAGACAGGAATAGCAGGCATATAGGAAAATATACTGAGTTTATTGATGTGTTTGGTTAAGTGGTATAATTTACATTGATAATGTAATATAGAATAATTGACTTTATTTTCAAAGAACACCCTTGTCTATTTAACAAATTAATGAGAACAATACGATTGCCTGGCCAGGCATCTGCCACGCAATTAAGTGCAGCAGGTAGCAAGCTTCTTATGCTATAGTGGGTAGCGAGTGCTACAAGCTAACCGGGTCCATCCCTGACTACATACCGTATTACGATCTGACAGAGATGTCTGGTTTCAGAATGACAGTGCACCTACATAAACCATGACATCAGAGTTGTCCAGTCAGCTGCTCATGGCAGCTCTACGCACCCTTGACACTGTAACAGCAACAAGGTATGGGGCCACCATGTAACATCATTACGGGTCAGATGGGCTCAATTATTTGATGCAGTTCACCCCAACCTTCATGGGTAAATATGTATGTTAAAAGTATTTGGAATCATCAGAGCAACTGCAATCAATTATTGAGAAGAAAAACTAAATATTTCAGCTGTTTTTGTAAAATCAAATTAGGGGCATCTGAAACACTGCTTCATTGCATCAGCAGCTTGTGTGTGTAATAAATAGAGGCCACCAGGTCATCTCAGTTAATAGACCGGCATTTTTTATTGTGTTTACTCGATCACAGGCACTTCAGTATGATCGTGTATATACAATCACGGTCCTTAAAGAGCTATATATATGATGAGCCCCAAACAAGGTGAAACATGTCTGCAGTTGCTATATTCTGACTTTTACCTGATAACCCATATATATATATATATTTTTTCTGATAACCCATTGTAACAGGGGAGATCTGGACTGACTGTCTGGCACATCCGTATTACTGCAGGTAGAGGGCAGCAGTCTCGTGGGATCCGCCTGTCGGCCATGGCGATGACACGGAGAGGTGGGGAAGAGTGTGTGTGCTTTCCCTCTCTCTGAGTGGCTGAGGGGCGGGCCTTGGGAGACTGCTCGGCCCATAAGAACTGGCTTGGTTATGCACTCTGGTGGCCGGGTTGGGGAAAGTACAGTGTCGCTGGCGGAAGAGGCCAGCGTGAAATAAGGAGCAGGCGAGCCCGACTGAGGGGACAGCCTTCTGAAAAAAATAATTTAAAAAAACAAAAGAAATAATTACCTACCCGAGGGGACGTGTATAGATAGATATACGGGGAACCCTGGCCAACCCCAGTGTATAAGCACAGCGGAGTGTAGGACGGAGACCCGTGCTGACCGGCTTAGCGGCAGTGGGGGCACTGCATAAGCAGCACTTTTGTTTGTAGTTTTATTACTGTGTTTTATTTTCCCTTTTTCTTTCGCCTTCTGTTTTCATTATTACTTTTGAGCACTTGAAGGTGCACAGAGTTGGATACCTGTGTTGGTAACCCCGTGGTCCTGGTTTACTGTCGACAGTATCCAGACCACGGACAACAGCGCTCTGCGGGCTAAAGTAAATAAAACAATTACTAAGAAAAATAAATAAATCTGGGCACCTGTGCGGTGTTTCCAAATAAAATCTTCTGTCTCCTGTGTCAGTGAATACCCTCACCCTTCCACACCCATATATATATATATATATATATATATATATATATATATATATATATATATATATAATATATATATATATATATATTAAAACGAATGGCCTCTGATACAGCAGGTAGTAAGCTCACTTGTATTTAGTAGTAGTAGATGGTATAGCAGCACTCTCATGTAGATCCAAATGGTGACAAACTGTTCAAAAAAGGTGAAGAGACAGGTAACCCATCAAAGTGTATTCATTGACATTAAAAATTGTGTAGAACTACATGTTTCGACACGTCCGTGTCTTCATCAGGTTACAAGTCATTTGTTATAAAGGGTAGCACGAGTCAATTAAATATAGTGGCTAACAATTATGACATCACTGCTACGAATCACTAATTTAACTACACAGGTGTTTAAAAGTAGTTAAGATAATTTACATAATTGTAATTAATTTCAAATGTGTGTGCTCAACTAACCAATCATTTATTTCAATATTTAAATATATGTGTTACATAAATCCATATTCAGCATTTGTTAATGTTCAAATAAATAGTTTCAAATATAAGGCTAGACACACACACACAAAAGGACATGATAAATACATCATATTAAGTACAATTACATTAAATAAATAAATAAACCAAAAGTAAATTTCTAACTCATTTCTAGCATTCAGAAATAAACCGTTATAAAAGTCATGAAAGTTGGATTTTGCTTTGCAGAAGAAAATGGAACCATGAAACAGTAGTCACTCAATTTTACATAGGGACAAAGGTAGGCAAACATTTGTCAGCTGAATTCTTCATTAACATCAATTGTCAGGTTTAATAAAAATAACTTAATTCAAGTGTCTCATTAAGTCCTCTAGGTTCAATGTATGTATCCAAAATGCCTCCTTTCTTTTTTTGTGCACGAATGACGTTATATACTGTATATAAATATATATATATATATATATATAGCTTTTTAAACATAAATAACACAGCAGGCAAAAGCTAAAAATACTCCATGGGACATGGATTAAACGGAGGCCCTATAAATAACCAGATAACCCATTTCAAACATGTTTAACACATTTTAAAAAAAATGGTACTATCATTATTATCGCCAAGCAAAACAAATATTGCAAGTCTTAATGTTTCTTAAGCTTTCTTAAATATTTTTAACACTGTACTTAAAAAATAAAATAACATAAGACAAATAGCTCAACGTTTTATAATAAGGGCTAAGGAGAATGTTTTCTTTTAGAAAACTGTGGTATTTGGAGCATATCGAAAAAGAGAACAAGCACAAGCACAACCTAAATGGAAAGAAGAAACTCAGTAAGTAGGAGGTGTTGGTCTCATCACAGAGGAGAGAGAAGAAAGGCATAAGGGACATCAGAAAGCTGGGAGATGAGATTGATTCAATTCTGGTGGAGCGGTGGCAAGGTGACACATGCAACGCAGTGCTTGATTGCAGCCTGGCTGCTACAAATTCAATGGAAGATGATTATATTTAAAAAAAAAAAAAACCACACAGTCCGCAAAGCGTTATTTATAAAGCCATGAGTCCTGCGTCTCCCTCCACTACCTTTACATAATAGCGTTTCAAACTCTTTTCCTCCAAACAGTCTGCTGGTCGCTCATCGATTCAAGGCTGTGAAACACTAGTTCAACACACGAATGAATGAACAACGGGCTGCAATCCCATTCTGTGACTTAGCAACAGAGCCATTTACAACTCAGTTGGGTGTGGTGGCTTGAAAAATGGGGATTCAATAGCTACGAGAGCTGCAGAACTGCAGGTGACCCTTGATGAAATGGAGAGGCAGGTTCCTTTAATTTGCATAGGGACTTTTTTCATTATTCAGGTGTTCTTTTTATCCTTTCCCCAGGTGAATTGAATCAATTTCAGGGAAGGTATTAGGTGGAATAATCTGAGAAATAAAAGATACCACAAAAGAGGAGACACCGGTTTAAGCTACAGTTCAAACAAGGTCCTTGACTGTAGAATTGTGTACTTCCTATCCATTTGAAAAGTGTGAACGACCAATATCAGAGACTTTACCAGGATTAAAAACTTTAATAATGACAACAGAGCGGTTCGGTTGTACTTCCTGTTTTGTATTGGGTTGGTTAAACAGTATAAGATCTAGCAAAAGTTTGAACATTGTAATAATACCAACATAGATAACCCTATAAAAAATGCAGTGAATGGAGTTGAATGCCCAGTTAATATTAAAGTGCTGCTGTAAATAATAGTTTAAAGAGTTGGAAGCTTATAAAGAAATAAGAAAATTATCTGAATGTATTTCAGAGCACTGTGCTCTGTAAACCTATCTTACTATACAGTGAGTTGCTCTACCTGATTATATAGGAAGTGACTATGTGGAGGGAGTAACAGAAATGTAAAAAAAAAATATCTGTTTTTGGCAAACAGGCTATCTGAGGTAAGATTCTTGACTTGACAATAAACATCACAACCTCTAAAAAAAAAAAAAAAAAGAAAAGAAAAGAAAACATGATTCCCCAAATCCTTGTTCCTTATCTTTGGGGACATTTTTCTGATAGCCACATTAAACACACAGAAAAAGATATGAAAGATATCCAGTTAAACATTCAAACACAGTGATCAGGAATCACAAGTATACTCCTTTGACTTGACGATGAGAGGTCTTGGCAACTGTATTATACAGCAGTGCTGAGATCAGAAGACAAGCACCATAAGGGAAGCTCTGGTTAATATGTGGCTTTTAGCGACCAAATGACACAACATCCGTTCAGGATTTATTGAGACAGAATTAGAGAAAAGAACAATTCCCAGTTATTATCTTGCTACATGCAGAATGCAGCAATCAGAGAAATACAGACCCTTATAATTACTAGACAGAGATAAAAGCTTCACTCACATTTGTATCCAATTTCATCACATTATGCAAGGAAGTAATTGAAAATGAAAAATCAAAGTGACTTAATCTCTATTCTTTAGCATTATTATTAACTCTTTGAGCACTGAATCTGCACAAAAAAAGTAACTAAGACTGGTTAACTGGTCTGTTGTGTTGAGGAGTGTTAGAGCTTTGTAGAAAGAGTTAAAACCAGCATTCCCTCTACAGTATGGATCTACAAACACAGTGAAACTGGCTATAGTAACATCCAATACTCCAGGAATGTCTGCATGTACATTTTTCACCGCCAAGGGGTAGGACTCATACCCTTAAACTTGAGTTTGCTGTTTCTTTGTTACTGTAGTTTGGCTAGGGTTTCACTGAATAATATCAGGGCTGAACAAGTAGAGAAAAGTAAAGAGAAACAGGCAGTTATATTAACAATTCATAATATTTAGTTAAGGAAATATTGGATCAGACAGGGTGTGACCATTTAATGTGTAGAAGCACTGTAGTTGCTTAGGGACCAAGACCAGACAACACATTTGGAAGTTGAATGGAGAGATTCTGGATCGGTTGAAGTAGGAAGTCCTTTTTGACACAGAGTGGTGGGTGTGTGGAATGCTAACCCATGTAGTTGCTGCTGAGGCATTGTGGCCCAGTGATCAATTTGCTATTAGGAACTGGACAAGTGTTAATGGGCTGAATGGCCTCCTCTTATTTATAACTGTTTTTTTATGATATTAAATTACTGTTTGGAGATCCCAAAACTTATAGCTATCTACTTTTCTTTAGATCTGGTATTTTAAATGTCATACTAAAAATAAAACATAATTTGTATTTGACACATTCTGACTCATCTGTACACTAAACTCCTGAGGTATCTGGGATGTGTTTATTATTTTTATTTTATACCCAGCAGCGTACATTTGTTATCAGAGCCTGCTATAAAATGTTGACCCCTCTCTACTTATCCATTCTTATTAGTCTTGAGCCAGAAGGCAGCCATATGCAAATCAGAGGTGCCTTTCCACCTTCCATGCAGTAGTGCATACAGCCTGGTGTTTATAGGGATTCCCTGCCCCTTATATACATAGCAATGACAAAGAACACCAGGAGGAAGACAGTGTAAACCAAAATCATCATTCGGTCAGGACAGACACCATTTCAATTAATCCTTCTCTGTCTTCCACTGGTTTAATTCCTGTTCTTCTGTTCTGGCCCTCTTTTTCCCTTCACCTCGACACATCTTTCTTGTTTATTCTCGTTCTTCATGCTTTCCCAATTCATGCGTCGGTTATGTCATGATCATCTTTGCGCTACTGCAACAGAAAGTTTATGACCTCATCAGTGCATTGCATGGAGCAGCAAAGTGCCTGCCTATGTTGCACAATTAAAAGGTTTTAATGTTTCAATGAAGAGTTGACTCAAAATATATATGTTACTGTAAAAGATGAGTGCTGTATTGTGGTATATTGTGTGCTCCTCAAAAATAAACACTGAAAATGAAGAACTGCAGTGCATACTGTACATACCTTTAGCTTACCCATTGCCAGTGCTGCCTGCTTCTAAACATTATCCTCCAGCTTAATCAATCTTTGGTTCAATGGATATCTGGATCACTTGACCCCTCTGCTTAGCGTAAGAAGACTCTATACAAGGGATTCCCAAACTTTTTTTTTTTACCTGAGGCCCACTTATTCAGCTACATTAGGCACTGTGGCCTACTATTAGCACTGCTTAGGAAAAATTACAAGTTAAAAATATTTTTAAACCTGTAACACTGTAAAAAAAAAAAAAAAACTTTTGTCTTCATTAGTATTTTATTGTTGCTTTTCGTTATTATATATGTATATACAAAATACACAGAATGCCGTTGTATCTGCAATATAATGTTCAAGTGAATATTTATAGCTGTGGAAATTTAACAAAACCTTTGTTTTGTTTAATATTCTCATTACTTTGAATAATTGTTTTAGGCTTGTATATGTAATTGTACCATGAAAATTATTTTAAACATCTCTCCTCTGTAATTTTTAACAACATATCCCCATCAAACATGGCTGCGCGTGTTTCTTACTCTAACGTAATGTTTTCCTGACCCCAAGAAGGCACATGCAAATCACGTCTTTAGTGATCAGGTGGGCGTGCACAAAACTCAGGTACCATAGAGATTATTAACAGACAGGCAGGTTAAACATCCCTTCAGTCTTGTAAAAGCCTTCTGTCATTATTTAAATACTACATTTGTATATTATATTAATGTATTTTAAATGTTATTGTTTGAGGCATGCATATAATTAATTTCTTGGTGAGGCCTGCTTGAATTAATTTGATGGTGTTAACATTTAGCAGCTTGCCTTTGTAATACTACAATGTGATATTATTACCTCCCGACCTGTCAGGGCATTGTATAAAAGGAACAGAGTACCCTTAACTAAATGGCACGACAATTTATTCCTTAGGGTAGGTGGAAGTCGGTCATTTAGGAAGGGGATGGAGCTATGGTACCCAAACTCAATGACTCGGACGGGAAACGGTGTGGCATCCGAGGACTGGAGGAGTGGATGCGCTCGTTAACCTAGGGGTCATGAGCGAGGGTATAAATAGGGGGGCGTAGTGTAAGTGATCTGTTCCTTGGTAAATGGTTAGTGTTTTAAACCTACAAGGAGTCTGTGTTGCAGTATCGTGAACCGTGAATTTTGTCTTATGTTTGTTAGTGTTTTGTTAACTGTCGTCTGTTTTTTAATAGACTACCAGTTGCACGATCCGGAGCTGTAGCGAAAGCCAGCATAAACCCAGACATCACTTTCACCCCTGCATTTCACGGAGAACTGTAATACACCACTTATTCACTATCACTAGGAACTGTGTTTGTGTTTTGTGTTTAGTGTTGGTGTGTAAAACGGGACTTTTGGTTACAGGTCAAACCAGGGGATTTACAAATACCGAGTGATACACGCCGCTGTATCACTCCATCATTATCACTTACAGGTGTTTGCCATAAGGCTCTGGACATTGTTAATTAAATCAATATACACCCTTGCACCTGGAAATCTACTCTGCACTGCACACACCTGTATTCACTCACTACTTTGCCACGTGGACGTACAAAATAAAAGTAATTTTGTATGTACTGCAAAGTTGGGTTTTTTTTTTACAATTTTTTTTAATCTCTTGTGGGCTTCAAAATGTCTGGTTTATAATTTACACCTCTGTTTATGGCAAAAATGTAATACACACTGATGTAAAATACACAGCTCTGTCAAATACTTTTTTTAAAAGTATCTACAGTAAACCTGAACTAATGTTTAAATTACAGGCAGAGCCACCTCAAACAAAAAATGTATAAATACATTCACTGCTCCCCTTGATTTAATAATTGGATAACATTTTACAAAGTAAAAACAATAAGAAAAATAAAATAAAAAATACATTGAATCGCATCCATCTTCCAAAGGGTTAAAGCATTTATTTTCCTTCTCCAAACGGAAGATATACCTGCGGCCCTGCTGTGGTTGAGTTTAGCAGCCTTCCCACACACCAGAGTGCTGTGATGCCCTCACCAGATGACTCACACAGATACTACGTCTTGTTACCACCATTCAGAACAGGGTTGACTCACAGCTTATATATGATTAAAAAGCAGCTGGTGTCATAAAATAAAAAAAAAACTAAAAGCAAAAACAATTGTGCTGCTTTAGCTGCTTACGCACAACCCCATTCTTTGAACAAACTGTGCACAATGCCCCCTTGGCTTTTTAAAAGGTTGCTTCCTGCTAGTAAGTTCTGGAACAGTTCATTTTTCAAGTTTCACTCACTGGTATTAATCTCTTGAGGGGCACAGATACATATTTATTGATTAAAAACTTTAATTCATAACCAACCACGTTGGGTTCAAGCTGGTTCATTAAACGACAGTCACTCCTGAAGTGAGCAAAAAGTTGTTGATCATTGTTGGTCTTTCACTGTTGCCAGTTACCGAGGAATTGTGTTAATTCTCTTCATGTTTTTTATTTCAGAATCCAGATTGTCACAGGTACTTGCATGTTCTGTTAAAAGCATGCCATTTTTAATCACATTCACTGTAGTTCTGTTGTATAAATAAGGAGAACAGACAGGTCGAGCAGTCAGTGTAGGTTAATTGCACAGTCCAATCAGTGATAAGAGTTAAGACTGAGACCAGGGACTAAACATTTAATAGTTGCAATGTATTCTTCATATCTGGTCCATTACGATTACCACATCAGGGGACACATCGTTTGGTATGACTGGGGTCTGACTGGTGTAATCCGCTATCATGCTCCTTGTGAAGCCACAAAGATCCTTTTCCATTATTGTTACTGAATAGTTGCACACATGTCTCACACAACTTATACAGGTCTAGTGGATTGCATGACTTGTGACATGACCACATACATTACATTACATTTGCTTATACTCTCTATTTTGTGTTGGCCAGACTGAAAAAAAAAATGTTGAAAATTCCTAGTTTAATGATGATAATAACAATTTACACTTTGTGACAGCACTTGAACTTGATTAAAATATGTCGAGAGAACATAAACATTACTAAATAGACATTAGGGACGCACTGTTTATTCCGTCACATTTTTACATTCACAGAATTAATTTCCAGCTTTTTAGAATACTAAGACAAAGCCTGTAAAATGCCTTTGCTATTAAAAAAGTATTACCGAAGACTTGTTTAAGCTAATGGGCCATTACTGAGCTCTAATGTAACAACCACTGAATCCCAAATCTTAACTGGACAGAAGATAAGCTATTGATTTATGGGGAAGTAAATTAGAGTGTTTTATCAATGATGTGGCTGTATTGATAATAGCAACTCTTACAGCTGAAAAACAAAACTCTTTCCCTGATCTCTTTTTATGTCAATTAACTATATTCAGAATGGCTTAGGCTTCAGATTTGTTTCAATAGGCTCACTATAGAAATGTGCTTGTATTTATGAGCAGACACTCCACTGCTTTTCCTTTATTACTGGGTTTTTAGCAAGCCAGTGAAGTAAGCGGCCCCAGGTTCACCAGTACAGCTTAGCACAGTTCAGGATTTTTAACCCACACTGTAGTGTATTCTGGTACTTGCAAAAAAGACAGATAAAAGGTACTGTACCTAAGACATTAGAGTGTGATGTAAAACAAAAATCCCATCTGTGAACATGGAGCCTTATGGTTATCATATTCTTTAAGGTCTAAAACTTAATAAATTTCCTTTACACTGTAATGAACTTTGCATGTCAAGCCATTGAGCTGAATGGAACCGCAAACCACTTGGTCTTAATATTCAACTAAAGAGCAAGCTCTGTAGTTGAGAGGTAAGCACAAATCTTACCGTATGCTGATATAAGTATTATTAATGACCCCCTCCCCGCCCCACACACACTTAATCAACGTTCTGTCCTCGAGTGTAAACACAAGTGTGCGTCCACCTAGGCTGAAGGAGTTTCAGTGTCGGACTCATAACCGCAACCACTTGCCGTCCCCAAGGATTCGGAACAACATTAGAATCACGCAAGCCAGCATACATGCACTAGCTTATAATAATGCAAAGAACATGGATATTTAATAACCTGTTTCAACCACAGGAGTCGAAATTCTTCCCATAGGGTGCCACTGTAATGAATTGGCATCTCAGCCCATTGAATTGAATGGAAAGGCAAGCAATCTGGACATGAACCGTAAACCATATGGTTCAAAGACAAACATCTTACCATTCAACTAAAGAGCAAGCTGTGTCATTATTAACTCATCAGCCACTAGGAAGAGATTCATTACACAGTATTAACCAGTAGTGGTACTGATATGGTACCATGGAACGGCAGCGTACTGGTTCAAAACAATTGTGGTATGACTAGTATGTCTGAATATATAAATGTGATACTGTGACAAGGGAGGATCACCATGTAATGTATTGACCAGGAAGCGTGTATAGATTCATGTCTCGCCACTTGTAAAGAAAACCAGTGTTTGTTTTTTGCAGAGGAAAAGTCCTGGTAAAGAAAACTGAGCTATGCTGGAACCGGTTAAAATCACAGAATCTCTGCTAATTAGCCCTAGATGAAAGAGGCTGTGTTAGGAGTCTGGAAGCTGACTGGGAGAAGATGTGCACTTCTTGTTTTGTTCTGTGCTTTCTTTTCTTTTTTTTAACCCCAGACTGTGGAGGAAATATTGTGTTCATTATTTTATAGGGAGGAGTAGACTAACATTGCTAAAATGTTTTACCATTGGTGGTATTTATTGATAAATAAAAGTGCCCACTGGGCTGAACTGCAACCCGTTAATATCAATGGACCCCACCACCATCTACCAATGGTTCCAATCATTGAATCTGCCTTTGTGCTACCATTATCCCTTAGTACAAAATGTATTCAAACCATTATTTAGTTTTTTCATATGATGAGTAAAAAAGATATGTGTTTTCCCTTTTGAATCTGCACTTAGTACAGACATATTGTCATATAATGCATTAGAAATGGAAACACTCCGTGCTCTTATATAAACTTAAAATTTACATAGAGTCCCAAGATTTATGTATCAACAATAATCAGTCAAACGGAACAGGTACATGTTTCATATACTGGCTTTATTATAGTGTTTAAATATGATCTAGGTCTAATCAAATGTTTTGTATACTCAATACACCTGCCAATAAAAATGCAACTTTCAAAGGTATTTTAAGCTTTTCTCGAAGGGTTCTTTATCATTTTGAAGAATGATGTCAATGCTTCTGTTGTCATTGCCAGTTCAAGCAAAAAAAAAAAAAAAAAAGTGCTGTCTATGGGAACAATCAAAGAGGTTAAAAAAAGTTAAATATTTTTAAATGTAAGAAACTGGGAGTACATAGGCCACCTGGCCTCCTAAAATAACTTCACAGTGATTCTAACCTGGGCTTCATTTACCCATGTGGGCAAACAAAATACTTCTATCACCAGTGCTGTCATTCCTTAACCTTTTGCAGACATTCAATTTCTCATGGCGCTGTACCTGTCCTGCAATTAGATACAAAGATAGAAGGCTCCAGTCTCCAATGCTGTCAGTCTGTTGCTTCTACAGGAGCTAAATTAATCCCTGCACCTGACGATACTCTAACAGCCTGACAGTACACAAGGGCTTTGACTTCCTGTTTGCCTCTGTGTCGTTTAACTTCAGAAGGCAGTAAATATACCTTGCCAAAGGTTCTGACACCCCTGCAATCCCTGTTGTTCTCTCAGCAATGAGCAATCTTGCTAAACTAAGCCTAATAATTAAATTGTCATACAAAACAATGTACAAAAATAAACTCCTTGGATTAAATATAAAAATACTTAATCATGTCCTACAAATATGGAGCCATTCTCAATAACCACACAAATGTATTGAATCTAGACTGCCCCCAACCCTCTATTTAAAAAAAAAAAAGAATGCATAAACTTTATTTATACAACAAGCGATGAGAAATCTATTGTCCCGAGTCCTGAGTGAATCTCATTGTGGAATATATCTTGTATACATTCAAATCCAATGACAGAATGACTGGGCGAATCGCACTGTTCCAAATTACGCCATTGTGTTGCAAAGCAGCTGCATAGCTTAATCTAAGGAATGTAATTCTCTAACATCAGAGGTTAAATATAGGTTTAAACTTACTTCCTTTTGCAAACATTGTGCTTGTTATGTAAACAGAATACTCAATGAACGTTCATAGTGTACTGTGTTTATTCCACAAATGAGGATAACTGTAAACAACCCGCTCGACCTCTTTGTGGAATAACTACAGTACTGGAAGAACATTCATGGTTTATCCTCTATCTTCTGTACATGAAGCAACATTTAATAACACTGTTTATACAACTCAGGGATTTATTCTATTTTAGGACTCGCTTCACAAACTACTCTAAGAACTTCATTGTTGTCTTACTGGAACAACCAAAGCTGTTCAAAAGATTAATGTAATATGTATGTGGCAACTTTGATTGTAAATCATAAACAAGGTGCTTTTTTCATCGAACAATAGTTTGACCTCAACACAACAGAAAACCACCGTATAACAAACAGGTAGCAGTGATGAATAGTTGTAATGGCTCTGTATTTTTACACCATAGAGTTTGCCACTGCATTTTGAAATGGCATTCTCACAGTCTCTTTGCACAAGCATCTTTCTGCCAGGAAGCACAGGGCAGATATAGTACAAGCAGCCAGCTGTTCTTTTTTGACAGGGTTTCAATGCAGAGAAATTGAAGAGAACCAATCTGACATATGTACTGTAGATAGGACCAATCATTCCCCACTACTTTTAAAGATGAAATGATGAACACATTGATTACTTGCATTGTTTCTACCTTCAAAGATGAAAAAACATACCATTTTATTAGTGTCAAGTACAAGTTACAAGCATGACTAAAATCTTTACTGTGACAGCGTACATTTATAGACTTTCTTATTCTTCAAAAGAAACTTTTTTTTTTTTACTGGTTTCACTAATTCCATTATATAACATTTAAAGAAATCTCATATTTAGTTCAGGGGCACAATTAGCTCTGCTATTAAATCAATGACAAGAAGCCTACTTCTGAAACATTTTTTTTTACTTCAGATATCTCTATTTTTTAATTAAAAGAGAACATTTGAGAAACAGAAAACAAATATTGACATCAGAGTGATGGGTAACTGTGAGATGGAGCCAAGCAGATGAGGATTTTTTTTCATAAATACTTGGAATTCAAAGGTTCACATGAGCCTGTTTCACAGAGATCTGAGAGTAAAGCAAAATCTGTCTGAAAAAAAAAAATCTTCACAAAGAAAGGGCTTGTGTAGAGAAAAGAGTTGGCAAATACAGTAGCATTTCCACATGGACATCTTCTGTAGTGGAATGATTAGCCTCCTGGAGGGAGAGAGAGAGAGAGAGAGAGAGAGAGAGAGAGAGAGAGAGAGAGAGAGAGAGAGAGAGAGAGAGAGAGAGAGAGAGAGAGAATTAATGTTTTTATAAAATAAACATATACAGTCTGTAATAAAGTGGCATGTGAGCCTATTCAGTTGAATGGAAAGAGAAGGGCTCAAAGTTGGTACAAAGATGAACTGCTTACTATTCAATTAAATAACAAGCTCTGTAGTCTAGAGGTATGTGCGTGTCTTATTGATGTCAGTATATTACATTTGTCCGGCTAGCTGAGACTGTAGAGCATGAGACTCTTACGGCCTGTCACACGGAGAGCTTGGTGGTGACGTCCCACCAGGAAATACGCAAACTCAGTACTACGGGTATGAAGCGAGATGTGCATATTTAATTAAATAAAAGGTTTGTACAAAACAAAACAATACAAACAAAACAAAAGGCACGTTGGCCAAAACAAAACAGACAATAAACAAACAAGTACTGTGCTGGTCGAAATCCAGCATGAGTAGCAATTATAGTTATTTATATCTCATTTTTTACTCACGTTTCTCTCACGGTCTTTCTCCCTGAACACGCAACCAAGACTGAGAGGTTCCTGCCTCTTATGCAGCTGTGCCTGAGCTTGATTGCTTGTTAATCATTCACTCTGGCTCAGGCACATTCTGCACGTGAAGTGATTTGGCAGGAAAGTCAATTAACCCTTCCCTGCCATCCTAAAACACCAGTGCATAAATAAACATTTAAATAATAATACAACAATATACAATGCAAACACAAAATACACTCAGGAGCAGGGTGTACCCCATCACACGGCCCTTTCAGACATTTAGAATTCACTTGAAAACAAACTAAAATGTTGCAATTTTTCTTTGATTGTTTCTAAATATGAGCATATTGTAATGATACATTATCGCTCTGCAAATACCCTTTTGTCAATGAGGAGCCATTTTAGACAAAAGTGTGTCAGGGCAAAGAGAGAGAGGCCAAGTATGCACAGCGATAGAGGTCAGCTTATGAAAAGCAAGAGACCAAGTTATACCTAATGAGTGAGACTAAAGCCCCTTTCACACTGGCACTCCTACTCGAGTCCTGACCCGGGTTCAGGCTACCCAGGTCACAATCCCACATAGTGTGAAACCACATACCTGGGTCGTACCCGGATTAACCCGGGTTGCAGATACCCACCTCATGAAGTGGGTCGACACGCTTTGACCCGGGTCAAGCGAGACAAAATGCATGACATCCGTCCGTAAGCCGACAAAATAACAAACAGCCACGCCTACGTGAAGGTTTCACTTCCACAAAGAACATTTCTGTTTATTGTGTTTAGCCATATTTTTGTTGATTGAGACACAGCATAAGCCACACTGCAGCACGGATGAAGAAACATTTGATCTGTGTACTTAGTTCTCTCACCCAGGACGACCCTGCTTTATTAACACTAGAACTGCCACTTCTACCTAGAACCGCGAAAAGCTGTCATTTTGATGGCTTATTAAAATACATGCTTTTATTGTTAATATAACCTACAACACGCTATTTTTATATGTATACAAGTGGTCCATTTAGTCTAATCCCCCAACTTTTCTTTTTAATAAACAGTTTACTGTTGGAGACTTAAAACCATTTAGCCTATATACAATCTACGTCCATTACAATAACATATTTCAATACATTTACTAGCCTTATGAAGCCCTGCCAGACGCTTGATACAAGGGGCTTCAGTGTAAATTCCAAGTCCTGCATAGCATAGCAGTTTTTTTGAAGTGTCTTTTCCAAGGCTCGTTCTCCTGCAGTCTTGGATGTAGCCAAATTTAGAAAATACTCTCTCCACATCAACTGAGGAAAGTTGGTGAGGTGGATTTTTTCTGAATTTAAACAGAGTGATACCGCCATCGTCTGGAGAAAGTATTGCCATGTTTGTGTGTATTGCGTGTGTCTATAGCTTCCACTGCATTGCCTTACTTTAAGCAGACAGCTTCGCATATACCCTAATTTATTATTAACATAAACACACATATCTAATGTAATGTATTGTATTTTCTTAATATAATCATCTATTTGTATGCACTTAAGTGGTCCAAAATTCTGGTGAAAATCAGTAAAAGATTAATAATAGTTTTTGTAAAACCCAAGAAATTTCTGGTAAAAATCAGTATAAACCGAAAAAGAAGGGCCCTAATCATACATAAAAGCAGAAACATACAAGATATTGAGGTTGAAGGTGAAACTCTCAACAATGTGAAAGGCTGTCCATCATTCAAGTACAGATTATTATCCATTCAAGATCCAGTGATGTGATCAGGCAGTTGGTCAGAGAGGTTATAACTCGCAACTAATATTCTACATGTTGTGTTTGAATGGTCTCTGCGGACAAGACACCTAACTAATCATTGAACTACGCACTGCTCCTCAATAAAACATCTAGGAATCTGTCTGTTCCAAAGACACGTTACATTGGAGTTGTGCATTTATCTGGAAAGGATTGCCTGCCTGGCTGTGATGCCTGTTTTACATGCTCTTAATTATCAATGCAGACAATCTCAGTCCAGGATCCATATATTTTACATTTTTGCAATGCACTGCGAGGGAGCTAGATTTTTTTTGTATAGCTTGTGAAAGGCATTGATTAATTATTTATACCCAATATACTTCTGTCTGACCTGAAAGTCAACCACTTCAGATAGAGCCCCCCACCTGGTAGACATTATTTCTCCATTCCCACACACTGCGGCCTGTCAAGCTTTTTATAGAGGAAGAAATGCCTCTTCTCCCCATACAGTAAACACAAAAAATAGGCAATATTTTTCTGACCAGCTTACAATCAATTGGACTTATTTATCCCTGCCATTTTTAAAAATATTTGATTTCTATACTATATTAATTGTTGCACAATAAAATATAGCAGAAGCTAATTATTATTGTTGCTTGCTAACTAATTTATTAACAAACCTTCAGCATGTTGAAGTAACAATGTTATACCCAGGTACCTAAAAGGAGGATCTGGTGACCTAAAGTGAAGATTTGCGTGTGTAAAGTGGGGACATGAGTAACTACCTGTATAACAATTACAGTTTGTGTGTGTGTGTGGCAAGGTGCTCACCCTTTTTATTATTTATGTATTATTATTATTATTTATGTTGCATTATTTTCATTATTATATATATAGTATATATATATATATATTGTGCTTGTGTGCGGACGGATGAAAGCGGTTGTTATTTATTGTTTGAGACCGGTAAAAAGCCGGTCTCGTAAAGTGTAGCTGGCATGGATGGGGATGAATCCCCATCCTAAATAGCTCGTGGGAATGTGGCTGAAGCCTTAATAAGTTAATTATTTAATATGTAATTAAGGCCACAGTATAAAAGACCCACTCCGGGCTCAGAGCGAGAGAGAGTTTAAAAGAGTTAAGGACAATAAGAGCGAATGATACCAACCAGCGAACAAGGTACTCGTTAATTATAAAAGTGTATTTATAGTTTGTGCTTTTGTTTTACTTTGGCCAGAGAGCCCTTTTCTTTGTGTATTTTGATTACATTATTTGTTTATTTTTCATTACTAAAAAGCTGAGCGCTACAGTGTTCAGTTTAGCCCCGTACTTTCTATTATTTTGGTTTCATTTCCTGGTCTGACGTCACCACCCACACGCACCACTCTAGCCATCTGTGACAACTGAGTGTTGAGGGTATGGAATGGGTTACAAAGCCATGTTCTTGATGCTGAATCTTTGCAATCCTTCAATAGCTGGAATCTTTGCAATCCTTTAAGAGCTGGAATCAATGGGCAAACATTGATGGGCTGAATAGCCTCTCATTCATTGGTGGCATTTGAGAGTTGTCCTAAGTGGTTATTACAGAACAATATTAAAATATTATAGAACTGTAAAAAAAAAAATCCCATTACATTTATAGAATTATATAACGATACATATGCTTAAACATTATTTAGATTTTATATATATATATATATATATATATATATATATATATATATATATATATATATATGCAAGTCTTAAACCACAGGAATTGCAGAATTATATCCAATTGGTCAGTGTGCGATGAAACTTTAAGAAAAGTCAGGCAGAAGTAAGTTTCATCCAATGCCTTTATCAGTTCTAATGCTGATGAAGGCATTAACAAACATGTTCATCATTTGTAGGGATAAGCCACATACATACTTTGTTTAGAGCATTTATATCACTGTGGATCCAGCAATCCAGGGTGATTCCCTATGCAGTGTAATGTTCAGCAGTGTAGTAGTGGTTAGGGCTCTGGACTCTTGACTGGAGGGTCGTGGGTTCAATCCCAGGTGGGGGACACTGCTGCTGTACCCTTGAGCAAGGTACTTTACTTAGATTGCTCCAGTAAAAACCCAACTGTATAAATGGGTAATTGTATATAAAAATAATGTGATAACTTGTAACAATTGTAAGTCGCCCTGGATAAGGGCGTCAGCTGAGAAATAAATAACACTCCTTAATTTCTTATATCATTAAAAATAGTCAATTTATTAATTGGATTATCAACAGAGAGTTTGTGTTTTTTCTTCAATCATCAGTTCAACCTATTCAGAAAACTCAAATCAACAACAGTTAAGAAAAGTTTCTTGACTGCCAAACTTAACTTATCTGAAGCAGCAGAGAGGAGCAGCAACTGGCTGTGGTTGAGACGGAAAGATTCTGGCTGGGGATCTCAAGCACAATAGAAAGAAAGAAACGCTGATGTACGGGTAAGTAAGCTGGGCTGAGTTGAATGGGGGACGGAGGGGGTGATGCTGGGACGCCAGAATCACCGTCGAGCCCTCTTAAGGTGTCGTGGGCTAGTCGACGAAACACAGTGGATGGAAGGTGCCCACTTGAAGACCCCAGAGATGTACCCTACTTAGCTCAATCCAGACGGCACTGTGGTTGATCCCCGGAGCCAGCATCGCAGCCGTTGTGTGTGCTGATGCGCTAGGGAGGCAATAAGCTGATCCCTGGAGCCAGCATTACACTTCAGCCTTCAACACCAGACAGAAGGATATCTACATCATCATATGGAAGGAAGCGCAAATGGATGGAGACACATATGGATCACATTAGTTTACTGTAAAGCTACGTCTTAGTTGGTGCTTATCTTGGCGAGAGCCGAGTTCAGATCAGCATGAAGTTTTAACATCTACTCTTGTGTAATGGAAATAATAATGAAATGAAAAGTAATGATTTTAAAAAATGAATGATTTAAAGGGGTCTATTCAGTTAATGTTAAAATGCTGTTTCAAAAATTAAAACAGCGCCTTCACAGGGGTTTCACATGTGGTTAAAGACAAACCTATAGAAGTTAGCATGAGCTGTCAGAGTTGTTTTCATAACCTTCGTAGATGAACTGCCGTGTTTAAGAAATATGAACAGTGGCAGTTCTTAGATCTCCTGTCAATTAGATACATTAAATAGACCTCAAAATGCAGATGAGCAAAGACAGATATTGCATGGGATCGCCTGGTAGTAGATTCCATTCTGATATTGCGTGTTGTGACAGGCGAAAACATTTAACAAGCATGCTATGTGGAGTTGGAGTCTAACATGGGGCAAATGGGATTTCCCTTGCCTAATTTTGACTTCTGATTTTAATAACACTCCATTGAGAAGATGCTAACAAGTGTCCTACACCTTTGTGCATTGCACTGCTCTTATAATTAAGATGAGAATGCCCCAAATGAGTCCACAAAGTGTAATCAATAAACATTAATGGCACACATTCAAGCACATAGACTGACATTTGTGGGTTAGATCATTTGTTGAAGAACTGACATTAGGACAGAAATGGTACTAATGCCAACAAAAACATTTTGTGAAATGGGCCCTTAGTGTTAAAATAAAAATGGGTTCTGCTTTACATATTTCAGCCCAGTGCCAAAAACTCATAACCCTAAAAAAATGGTGAATTTGCAGGGTACTCCAAGGTACCACATTCGGTCTCATGTCTTTAAAATAGTTGTTTTACTTTACGAGCATCTCTATGCTTGCCACTCCACTATGGGTGTACTTTTCTCTGTGTTATGGCACAAGTGTCGTGTGAGAGTGAGAGATGGAACAACGCAGAGAGTATGGCAAATGTGTGATCATTTATCGAAGACAGAATTAAGATGCCTGTTAGGAACCTATATCTATGTTGCATCGGTCCTATGCGTTGCATGCAGGATGTTTACTCAATAAATGTTTAGACTCAAACAAGTAGGAAAGTGCTATTTGTAGCCTTGGAATCCTGTCAGTGAGTAAAGGCAGCTGATTGCTGAAACCTGGAATTCATTCTTTTATTTAACCTACCTAACAACATACAGTTCCAGCAGCCAATGGGAACGTTCCCCAAAACCAAAACATTCTAGCGATTCCAAATAGAAGGAAAGGTGGAACTACCCCCAAAAGTCTCTTTTTCATCCTTTATTTAGATGTTATAATGTTTAGGTTCTGGATTATTGCTATTACCTGAGTATAAATATAAACTGTAACAGCTGAATATTTTATATTTTGTACAATGTAATTTAGTTCTTGTTTTTAAGTAAGTACTGCTTTAATACAAGGAGGATTTATACAGCTGCAATGTAAAGCAGAGGTGATGATCCCTGACTGCTGAAATCACTTCACTTCTGACCTGCCCCACCTGAATCACTCACTGACAACAGGAGAGAAAGACAGTGATTTAGACTGTGATTGCTTCTCCGCTCTCATCCCACGCACTAAATTAGCACTTCAAACCTGACATTAACAACGTGGG
This sequence comes from Huso huso, assembly GCA_036884735.1. NCBI lineage: Eukaryota > Metazoa > Chordata > Actinopteri > Acipenseriformes > Acipenseridae > Huso > Huso huso. The sequence continues at coordinate 36,600,065 of CM072665.1, read as the reverse complement.
TCATTTGAGCCATTTAACCTTAGTTATCCTGTCTGAACAGGAGATTCAGAGTCTCTGGTTAGAAACAGCTGTCGCACTGCTGACGGATAGCCCTCTAATTATTTTGGCCATTTGGATTAAAAAATGTAACACCGCCCCACATTATGTTTTTTTTTTCTTTTTCTAAAATCAGTCTCTGAAGAGTGTGAGAATGTGGAAGATTATCCCCTGACAGCCATGTAAGTGGATTACGGCCAAGTGAGGAATGACAGTCCCTTCTGACTGAGAGTGTAGGTGGGGAATGAAGTGCACAGGCAAGCTGTTCCTCACTATCAGATCAGATTCTTTTCTTTTTTTACCCTTGGCTTACTCCCTTCTCTCGAGTTTAGTCTGCCTCCCACCTAGACTTGTGCAGTGCCTATTTTTAAATGGTGAAGATCAGATAAGGTAGGAGGCTTCTGACTGAGTTCTGAGCATCTGTTAGTAGACATGCTGCTGTAAGCCTGTGGCAAAGTGGTTAACAGTGTACAGGTGCAGGAATGCAGCAGTGAGCAATGAACACAGACAACGATAATCCAGGTGCAATGATATTTTATTTGTAAATCCAATGGTCTGAAAACACAGTGAATAATAATGATAACAAGCAATACAGCGGCGTGTATTGCTTTGTTGTAATCCACGGGTTGGTCCCAAAATAATAACAGTCCCAATCTTTTTACACCCACACGTAACACAAACACAACCACCAGTCCACAGTGCGTGCTCTAGTGCTCGTGGTGCAAATAAAATTTATTGTGAAACAAAGTGCAATGTTGTCCTGGTTTAGTGCTGGCCTTTGGCGACAGCTCTGGATCATGTTCAGCCGTCTAATAATATCAAACAGTAAATCTTTAGACACGACAGAACAAAACAAACAAAACACTCACGATTACAAAACACACTCTCCTTCCGGTTCAGCTCTAACCATACAAAGGAACAGATCATTTTGCTACGCCCCCTTTTGTACCGTCAATCATGACCCCTTGGTTAACTAGTGCAACCGCTCCTCCAATCCGCGGCTGCCACGTCGTTTCCCTTCTGGGTCGATAATTTAGTGTATTGTGCCCCCTTTCTAGATGACGACTTCCTTCTAACCCTGGGAATGAATTGTCTGGCCATCCTGTTCAGGGTACTCTGTTCCCTTTACACAGCGCCCTCACAGGTCGGGAGGGAGATGAATCACCAAGAATCATTCGACCTCTGTCACAGAGCCGTAATGGGTTTTATGTACTGCACATACAGTACTAATGTTATACACATAGTTAGCAGGTGGATGTAGGAGAGAAATCAAAAGCTAGGTGAGGTGAGATAAAAAAAAGCTCTCCTTGTGACAGAGAATGTCACAAGGCCTTTCGTTGGGCCTGATCATTGAACTTTTGTGCCTCACTGGATTGTTACTTTTAAGGACTGTTGTTGATTCAAAGATAAACTTACCTGGCCAGGTTGAAGATCAACAGCAGGACCGGAACATCAAGGTGTACACCAACAGCCATGGAAACCAAAGAGACAATGAACTGGTTAATTACATTTGTACTAAAACAAAAGGATGCTGAATTATATTGTTAATTGCTTGTTAAACACTGTTATTCAAACATGTGTATTGTTTATTGGTGATTGGGAGTTACTGGAGCACCGTGTCGATGTGCTGTCTGGAGATAGGGAGTTACTTGAGCACCGTGTCGATGTGCTGTCTGGAGATAGGGAGTTACTGGAGCACCGTTTCGATGTGCTGTCTGGAGATAGGGAGTTACTGCAGCACCGTGTCGATGTGCTGTCTGGAGATAGGGAGTTACTGCAGCACCGTGTCGATGTGCTGTCTGGAGATAGGGAGTTACTGCAGCACCGTGTCGATGTGCTGTCTGGAGATAGGGAGTTACTGGAGCACCGTGTCCATGTGCTGTCTGGAGATAGGGAGTTACTTGAGCACCGTGTCGATGTGCTGTCTGGAGATAGGGAGTTACTGGAGCACCGTTTCGATGTGCTGTCTGGAGATAGGGAGTTACTGGAGCACCATGTCGATGTGCTGTCTGGAGATAGGGAGTTACTGCAGCACCGTGTCCATGTGCTGTCTGGAGATAGGGAGTTACTGCAGCACCGTGTCGATGTGCTGTCTGGAGATAGGGAGTTACTGGAGCACCGTGTCGATGTGCTGTATGGAGATACGGAGTTAAAAGAACAGAGCGCGGAGGTTCAGGAGATAGCAGCACCAGAAGCGGCAGCGCCGACAGGCCTGGGACCGCAGCCTGTGTTACAAATGCAGTGGAGGGAGCCGAACTTAGCTCTCTTAACAGAGACGGATAACACTGAGCATTTCATAGGGACTTTTGAAAGAATGGCATTAGCCTGTAGATGGCCAAAAGAACAGTGGGCAGTACGGTTGGCTGGAGTCATAACCGGTAAGCCAGTTAAGACCAGTACCACCTGCTGATCAAAAATATCAAAGGTTTCATGGGCTAATTGCTGTACTGGAATTGGAACTCTGTCAGGCTTGTCAGGTCTTATTTAATTTTGGGGAACAAAATAACACTTTAGACCATGTGCTGTTCAAAATTAATTAAATGACTTTATTTACATAAAACATGTTTCAAATCACAATATAATAAAAGTGATACTCTGAGGAAAGAAAATTATACCAATTTTTTCAACCAAACACAAGTTTTTATTCATTTTTTACTATTTATATGAGAGGAACATTGAAAAAAAAAATCAAAAAAGTATTGGTTTTGCTGAGTGACTTTAGAGCAGTCACTCAGGTTCCAAACTTATTGTAAATCAATAAGACACCCCTAACAAAGAAAACAAGTGAAAATAATAACTAAAAACAACTTTTCATCTATTTTATAACTATTTATAGGAGGCGAGGGTAGAAAAAAAGGCCAAAAAAATCACTAATGTTTTTGTTTTGTTGAGTTAGAGTGATTTTAGAGCAATCACTCAGGTTCCAAACTTATAATACTGAATCAGTAGAAAGAAAACAAGTGAAAAAAATAACTGAAAACATTTTTTCAGTATTTCACTAAGTATCTGAAACATAGTGTTATATACAGTGTTATATTATTATTATTATTATTGCAGACATTAAGCAGGCGCCTTTATCCACAGGTTATGGTAAAATGTCACCGGTGCTCATTTTATTCTGCCAGGGCACTGTAGATATGTTGTGAGTAATTCCAAGTGCACAATCAGACAATTCTTATTTCAGGATGTCCAACACTAAGAAGAAAAAGGTGTACTCAGTGATAGATATACTAGAAGCTATCCATAATGGTGATGACAGTGACTTTGACTTAGTGTCAGATGGTGAAAATGACAGCAATGATAGCGATGAGGACTATGTACCCAATTCTGATGATGATGATGATGATGATGATGATAATGACGACGAAGATGACATGGACTCTGAAGCCAGTGACAATTTCAGTGACAGTGATGATGAGCCTCTCATAGGAAAACACACTCAAGACAACCAGTACAACGACAACAGTATCGCTGGCGTAAGACAGATTTTACACCACCAGATGTCACCTTCAGTGGTGCCGACACTGTTGCCCCTCCAAGTGGTCAGCTTCACACAGCTTTGGAGTATTTCAGTCGATTTATGTCGACAGAGATGTTGGAGCTTCTGGTGCAAATACCAGTTTATATAGCATGCAGAAACGTGGTACAACTGTCAGCACTACTGTCAAAGAGATTGAGCAACTTCTTGGCATGTACAAGAAGATGGGCATAGTTCAAATGCCAGGCAATCGCCTCTATTGCGAGACAGACACCCAGTATGCTCCAGTTACAAATGGCATGAGTCGTAATCGTTTTCAGCTGTTGCTCATCTGTGTCAGATGATGATAAAAAGGATAAATTGTGGAAAATCAGACCATGGCTTGATGCATTCTGAGCAAAACTACAAGAGCTCTGTGGATGAGATGATGATTCCCTTCAAAGGGAAATTCAGCAGCATAAAGCAATATATGCATGGTAAACCGCATCCATGGGGCTTCAAAATTTGAGCAAAATTTGAGCAAGGACAGGAATCTCTGGCATTTTGATGTGTGACTTTGATGTGCATCAAGGTAGCGTCGATGGCAAAAGGGCCAAATCTGATCATGGATTGTCTGGAGATGTTGTGATGAAGCTCACCTCTGCTCTTCCTGAAGGTAACAACTACAAGATCTTCACTGACAACCTCTTCACAAGTGTTCCCTTGATCATCAAACTCCTTGAGCGTGGAATACACTATGTTGCGCCTGCCCAAGTGCAATCTCACAGAGGAGAAGCAGCTGAAAAAACAGGGCCGAGGAAGCTTTGATTCAAGAGTGGAACAAACTTATGTTATCTCTGCAGTCAGGTGGTTTGACAATCGTGTAGTCATGCTTGTGTCATTATTCGATAGACCACAGCCAATTGAAAAAGTTCGTTGCTGGAATAAAAGTACCAAATCCTACGTCGACATTGACAGGCTCTCAGTTGTAAGCAGCTACAATAAATTCATGGGTAGCATTAATTTGCTGGATTCATACACTGCCAAATATAAATACTACATGAAATCCAAACGTTGGTACATCTTCTGGCACATCATCATACTGGCAGTTGTGAATGCATGGCTGATGTACCGCCGTGACTGCAGAGCTCTTCACATCCCTAAGAAGGAAACACTTAGCAGGAGACGCTTTCAAGCACCAGTCACATCCATTCTCATCATGGTGAACACTGTTAAGAGAGGTAGGCCATCACTGAGTGAGGTGAGCCCACCAGCATATCCACAACCAACAAAGACGTCCCGCACAGGTCCTCCCCTGGATGTCCGCCGGGACAACGTTGGACACTGGCCCATCAAGTTTGAGAAGAGGGGTCGCTGCAAAAACTGTGTGGATGGCTACACGACTGCTGCATGTAACAAATGTGATGTCCATCTGTGCTTCACAGAACAGAATAATTGCTTCCTGCAGTATCACTCCTACATTTCAAACGTCAAAAAAGGTCTCAAGTGGTCTCATATTGTTATAAGTTATTTTATATCACAGTTTCATGTTCGTGACCATGGAGTAATCTTCAGTTTTTTTTCTCATTATTAAAATTTGTACTTTGTTATACAATCAGCACTGGTGTTGTTTGCTTTGATTTCTGTAGTTTCAGGGATGCTGAATGAAAAGACATTGGTTTTATTTTTTATCTTCCAGTCCCATTGTTTCATATTAGCAACATTTCCACAACATTGGCCTAAATACTCAGAATTCCAAAAACTCACAATTTTCATCAGAAGTCTATTACTGTTAGTTTTGAAAGGTGTTAGATTTTTTTTCTCATTTGGATCAATGCATGGGTCTCACAGGGTTAACATGTCTTTGAATGGCTTTGATCAAGAAAAGCAATATATAAATCTAAGTTTGTTGTTGAGTAAGGAATGTTATGCTATGGCTATTTAAAAATAGAGAAAAAAATAATTTTGCTGTCGTCTTTCTGCAGTTATTTTGTATGTGGTTGTTAGAACAAAAACAGACAGATGGACATTACGAGAGTGGAAAGTGTTCTGAGCAAGATATCTGAGGGTGGTTGTTTAAAATAAGGCTGTGCTAAGTGACACTTGACGTAGTTTATATAACAATGTGACAGTACTTGCAGTCTATCAAAATGTCATCTGTCTGTGTTCTGTTTGTGGAGAGGATTGAATGTTAATTAAAGAGGGGAAGAAAAACCTCCAGTCTAGTATACCAGCAAATTGGTTTACCCTGCTAATGACAGACTCTGTACTCTGCAAGAAACAGCAGGCAGCGTGGAACTAAGCAACAGTTGACAAAATAGCACAGATTAAAAAAAAAAAAAAAAAAACATGTTGCACCTTATCTGCAAAGAAAGAAAAAAAGAGATTTGAAAAATGTTACTGGGGTCTGGTTTATTATAATAATAGACCCTAGGAATGATATATTAAACCCCTTAATAAAATCACAAAATATAATAAAGAAATACAACCTATAGAGTGGATCAGTGCAATCGGTTTCATTAGGTGTAGATTAATATTGAGCAGGGGGAGCTTATGAATTTCCATTCCAACAATCATAGATAATTCACTGTTGGAAATACATATTTTAATATTCAAAATGTAAGAACTTGTACATGTTTTACTAGCTGCTAATGTAAACACAAATCTGCCTGTACATTTACTAACAGGCATATGTCAACTGTAAATAAATCACATACTTGACTGCAAGTATATTGTCATGTTTATTGCATATATAATACCACAGCTAACTGCAAATGTAATGTGAAACTGAGAAATAGGAAAACTGCCTGAAGCAATAACAATGCTACAGCTACTTCAAACATGCAATGTCAACAATATTGCTCTTTGATAAGTTTGTTCCATTTGTTTTATGTTATTACCTATTAATTTGCAGGGGTGCGTCGGCAAGGAGATTCAGACCAGAAGTGCTTCCACACATTTATTTACATTACATATACAAAACAACAAAACACACAAAAACCACCACACCTTTTCTTCACCATCACTACCTCCACTAACACCCGTGATTACCGTATTTATATACCTGTGGCTTAATTAATCATTTAATCAAAATTCACCCAGTATTCCCTCACACACACACACACACACACACACACCATGTATTGGCAGGGCTTTAACTCTGCCACAAGGTGCTACTGTATTTGTGTGTTGTACAAGTTTGTCCACTTTGTTACCTTGCTCTCTCTATTGACCCCAGGTTTCCCATTTAAAGATGAGTTGCAGGTGACCACTTATGAGCACCAGGTACCTAGCCAGTAGGGACAGCTGTAGTCCCGGTTTTGCCTTTCAAGTGACTCCGCAAAGCCAGAATGTGAAACTGCGCTCCCCTGACTGTATGACTTACCCTGCAGACTATGTGTCTGGGCCTTTACCAGTCTGTCTACTCCCCCTCACTACACTCACTCTACTCTCCCCTCACTCCACTTTATCCCATCACTCCAGTCTCTACTCCCCCCTCACTCCAATCTTTACTTGTCCTTCACTCCAGTCTTTACCCTCTCTTCACTCCAGTGTCTCTACTCCCCCCTCACTCCAGTCTTTACCCTCTCTTCACTCCAGTCTCTCTACTCCCCCCTCACTCCAGTCTCTCTACTCCCCTCTCACTCCAGTGTCTCTACTCCCCCCTCACTCGTCTCTCTACTCCCCCATCACTCCAGTCTCAACTCCCCCTCACTTGTCTCTCTACTCCCCCTCACTCTAATCTCTCTACTCCCTCCTCACTCCACTCTCTCTACTCTCCCCTCACTCCACTCTACCCCATCACTCCAGTCTCTACTCCCCCCTCACTCCACTCTTTACTTGTCCTTCACTCCAGTCTTTACCCTCTCTTCACTCCAGTGTCTCTACTCCCTCCTCCAGTCTCTTTACTCTCTCTTCACTCCAGTCTCTATACTCCCCCCTCACTCCAATCTCTTTACACTCCCTTCACTCGAGTCTCTTTACTCCCCCCTCACTCCAGTCCCTCTACCCGCTCATCACTCCAGTCTCTTTAATCACTGGTCAGACCAGTCTCTTTACCGACTCCTCTCTCCTCTATTAGATTATTGACTATTAATCATCTAACTGACTATTAGATCATTCCTGACCCCTCAGCCCTGTATGCTATGCCCCAGCGTGAAGTTTGAATCAATGTTTAGTCGGAAGCTGCTAAGCAGGTGTAAATGTTTCCTGTCTCAAAGGACTCCTCCTCCTTTTCCCCTGACCTCTTTGTAGTTTCTGCTCCATTTAACTCTGCTATTAGATCCCATTTTAAGGTCACTCAGTGATCTTTTAATGCCAGACACAACATGAGCTATTGTTTCCAGATTTGGATTAAAGACAGTGCCAGAGCTAAGATTTGCACAGAGTGGGGTCCCCCCCTCCCCGACATGGTGTCATTTATAAATATTTTACATCAAAAAGCTACCGACTACACCATTCTCTTTTTTTTGAATGGTGAGAATTCCTCTAAAATAGAAAAGACAATATTAAAAAAGGGGAACCAACACAAGTTTTTTTTAATCCGGGGCAGAAAGCTCAGGTACCCAACAGAATGTACAGCAAGAATAATTAAAATAAAATGTGTATTTAAAAAGTAAAGAGAACAAAAGTACACTACTTAGGCTAACAGACCAGCAATAATCATATAGAGTGCAAAACAGTACATTCCATCAGTACCTATTTAGCTTAACTATTTAGCTTTGTTAGAGTTTAGTATAGCCCAAACTATTTATTTATTTATTTATTTCTTAGCAGATGTCCTTATCCAGGGCGACTTACAATTGTTACAAAGTATCACAGTACAAAATATCACATTACAGAATATCACATTACAGATAAGAGCAGTTATAAAGTACAATAAAGTCAGTAGCAGATAAATCAAATAAGAGCAAAATAAAGAATACAGTAAATAATTATATTTAAGAGTGAGGTCAACTAAAAGCAGTTAACTTATAGTAAAAAAAATTGCTTAGGCAAGTAAAGTCCGGTAAGAGCACATAGTAAGTACAATAAATGGATGAGAATGATTTCAAATAAGAGCAATTACAATTAGTTACATACAGATTAGTTACATTCACATTTAAAGTTGCAGAACAGACATAATCAAAACACAGGTCAGGGCAAAGAGACTAGGTAATACAAAAAAAGTAAACCAATAAGTAAAATAAATAAACCATTTTCTAAAGTGACCAGCACATCACAAAACCAGAACACTCAAGAAAGTATAGATAAAACATGTTAAATAATTGGTGAACTGTTACAGTCTGTGAATTTCAACACGGCCAAGTTCAACAGTGTATGGAAAGCCATTGGGGCCATAACGTATAGACACAAAGTGTAACTGTTTTTTGGCAACATGTAGTTAACTGGCCAATCAGGGTAATTGTTTAGCAATGCGTAAAGAGGGTTGTGATATAGACTATGCGTTCTAAAAACAATGGTAAACACCAAATAGGCCATAATGTTTAAATCCAATGCATAGTAAAATTAATGATACACATAGCATAAAGAGCCAGTGGGGGAATAGTATCAGGGTTTTCCACAGGAATTCTGTACAGCCGGGTGGCAGAACATTATAACAGAAAACTAAACTTGCCTTACCCTAAATATATAATACAACAAAGAATTTGAATAATGTGTTGTCTTTGTTGACTATATCTGGTTGCACTTTTTGATGTTCTACATGTTCTTTTTCATTACTGTTTTTTATTATGATAAATTACTGTGCTTATTTAGGCACTCTGCGATTTGACTGGGGAAAGATAATGTAGGTTTATTGGAGTTCACAAAAAAAATGGTAATCTTTTCACTTCCTTTTTAGCTTAATTATTGAGCTTATTGCTTCATTTAAATAGTTTTCTTTATGTTAAGTTTTCAGGTCATTTTGTCAAAGCATGTCTTTTTATTTTTTGCTGTTCTACATTTTTTTTAATGCAACTGTTCATTTTAACCATTTTATTTTTACACATCAGTACTCGCACACGTTTGGTCACCATCATAACTGTTGCATGAAACCGGAGTGTAATAATCCAGCACCACTGCACTTAAGCATTTGTATGTCAGCTGACAAGTGTTCAGTTGATATCCCATCATGCCTTTCTTCTTAAAGGTGTACAGCCTCTACACATGAACCCCCAATATCTCTCACAAGCACCTAAGTACATATTTGTTACAATATCACAACAAAAGGAATACACTTTTTTCTTTTTGGTGTATAGCTATTATGTACTATATATCAACTTACAGTACAATAATACGACAAAAAATGGACTGAATAATAATACCCTTAATATTTTTTTAATAAAAGTAGCTGGCGCAAACATAGTATTAGGCGATGGATTGCGCCGATCGCCGGCTCATTCATTCATTGTCACTATTTTTGCATTGAAAATAATCAGTTATTTTTTTAGCAGTTATTTTAACGTTTTTGCCTCTCAAAGTGCTTAACACAGAAAACCCGCCCCTTCAACTCTCTGATTGGTTAAATGTTGTGTCAAGGCGTAACACAGTTGACATGTGGTTCCAAGATTGTTTTTTTCACCCAAAAACGTGCAAGTGATCTAGTTCGCTGGAAGCGCAATCAATCCTTATTGTTAAAGGCACAGTAGCATCTGCAAGATGGGCGGATCAGGTTTTTTCCAATCGGGCGCCGACAGCCATTTGCCGGGCAGTGCACCCGTCTGAAAAGGCCTGGGGAGAACCCTGAGCATGGTTTCGGGGGAGGAATGAGTCATGCAACAGCCAAGCAAGGCTTTTCTTACTTTGTAGGTAGATACGGTCATGGAGCAAATGTAGCAAATTTATTAAGTTTTCATTCTGGAAAAGCAATATCAAATTGCACACTGTGGAATATGTAAAACAAAAAAAGGGTAAAGTACACCAGCATAGTAAAGCTGTAGATCATGCCACATCTTTGAAAAGAAGAGCAATCGTCATAATTTTTGGTCTCAAACAAATGTAATGCATGGAACTGAATCTCTGTAGTCTTGAACAGATGAGATTATCAAGGGATTTGAACCAAGTATTCAAAATCCGGAAAGGTCTTGACAAAGTCGACCCAGAAAAAGCATGTTAACAACCCATCAGGTTCTTCCATTAACATGATATTTGCCTTGAAAGATATCTTTACCAAATACTTTAGTGAATTAGATTAGCAATGTTACTGTCTTAAAAGTAACAACAACAAAAAAATAGTCTATATGATATAAATAGTCTATATGATATAAATAGTCTACATAATATAAATAGTCTATATGATATAAATAGTCTATATGATATAAATAGTCTACATAATATAAATAGTCTATATGATATAAATAGTCTATATTAAATGCTTCTATAGTGCATTCATGCGGAATGACTCAGTGCTGGATAGAATAGCTGTGAATTCCCTCTTTAGGTGGAAAGAGGTGTAAGTGGTTGGCAGGTCCAAAATGTTACTGCAAGTGTGAGCAATAGGTCGGCGCATAAGATTGTGAATAGTAGTGAAGTTTACTGTTATGTGGGTTGGCAGCACAGTGCTTCCTGTGACGAAAAGCAAGAAAGCTCCCAGGTTCTCTTGATCAAGACCTTGTATATAAAGCTTTAGAAGATAGAGTGCTACTTCTTTTTCAGGATTTAGTTGTTCCTCCTGTGGCACAAGTATGTCAATGACTTTGGACAGTGTGGGCCTCTAGTGGTGCTGGCTTGTCCACCATCTCATTCCTAGCCTGCACAAGGACAGGTCATCCTTTTGGCGATCAGTGAGGCTGCTGAAATCATCAAGGACCTGTTCTAATTGCACTCTCTCGGCAAAGTAAAATAAGTCATTATATGCCCCCTCATCAAAGAAAACTTCTGCTGAGACAGCTAGGTATGAAACAACAGAGTGCTGCTGTATGAGACAGAACCCTACCCAGTGGCAAAAAATGCTGCCTAAGTTTTCTCATAAGGTGTAGGGGGAGATAAGGAACCACAGCACTCTCGCCTTTGAAATACCTCTCTATTGCCTGTGCCCAAAAATTTGTGAAAAGGTCCTTGGGGAGGCCACCAATGTCGATGCCTTCTTCCCCGACAAACTCCACCTGGACCTGCCTCATCTCCAACCCACTTTCTTGATAGAGATGTATGGCATCCTTTGCACTCTAATGTGTCTTGCTCCTGGTTGCAGTACACTATTCAGTGTACTGAAGGCTGAAAAAACAAATAAGATTTAAGACACTTTACTTTTCCCTAACATTACAAACCAATGGACACAGTCATATAAAAACATGTTGGGCATGTTTAATGACATCCCTAAAGCAAAACAAATATATTTTGGCCTTTAACCCTTTGTGGTCCTATGTCGGACCAGGTTCGACATTACAATTTTTCCTTTCCTGTCTGACATCATCAAAAAGACGTCAAGCACAGGTCTCTAGTCATTTTTTCTCTGAAAAAAGCAGAGAAAAGCTTTCAATGGCCAAGTGAGGCCAATAGAAGCCGAAAAAAAAGGAGATGGATCTGAGCAATACGTATAGTCCTTTCACCACAGACATAACACGGACATAAACAAACAAGATAGCTGCTTCAGCATCCAGCGCTCAAAGAATATCACAGACATTTGCCAAGCTTTTTGAGATGTCATAGTAATAAAATATTGACTTGGATCAATTGAGGAGTTTGGTGATAAAACGAGTGATCAGGAGATGATTTATCAGTATGCACGACTATGAAGAGATATGTGATAAACACAGCGAACAAAGGGTGGGGCAGGGCTGGAGATGCAGTACTGAGTGTCCTGTTGATATGCAGTGCCTTTTAAACATGTTTTACTGTGAATAAAATTATTTAAACAGCGCATGTAAAATAAACAGCGTGTGTGAAAATAAATTGAACCTGATGCCTGACAGACGCTGAATAAATGGACCGCAAAGGGTTAAGAGACCAAAGATGACCTTAAAATGATACTCCAAAATTGCAGACCAAATTAAATATTCATTCCAGGTTATGCTAAGATTATCTGCCCTTCAAGCAGTAGGGTTACACAGCTAATTGTATCCTGAATAAATGAGCGTCAGGATTCAGATAATTTGCTTTAAATCATAGAAACAAATGAATGGGTTGAATGTCACTACTCCATTTAATTGGGTGAATTGATAACCTGTCCCCCGTCTTAACACAATATGATAATTGTAATATAAACATTGTGAAAGACTCGCACCTCTCACCACGTTCGTTGCCCCTTTGAAAACACTGACCCAACACACAGAAATGGATTTTTGAAGCGTGGTTGCGCTATTTTTAATGAACACAAAAACAAAAATAAACAAAACACCTAGCTCTTCTTTGAGCAATAACTAAAACAAAACAGGAACCTAAACTGAAAACAGGACAGCTAAGCTGTTTACCTGTAACAAAACAAACAAACAAAACAGCACACACACACAAAAAGGATTCACTTTACCTTTTTCTTTTTTTAAATTACGGCTGTACCCACACACCAGCACAGTCGGGCCTCTGCCCTCTTCAGCAGCCGCCCAGAGCAGACTGACTGCTCTCCTTATAAACCCTGCACCTGGCTCTAATTTTCAATACTAGCCAGGTGCAGGTAATGATTAAACAATAAAACAATTAAACAATTGCACAAAACAAAACCAAAATGTGCCTTCCGCACATGTTTTCCTATAGGGAGGAATTAACCCCCTCCCTGCTGTCTCACAACATATAAATGCTTTATAAAGTATTTAAAAAATATTCCCATTGGACATTAACAACAACGCTGTATATCATGTACTCTTCAATGCTACTTCTTAAAATCTGAATTTTTAAAAACTGTGACAGAGATTGAATGATTCTTGGTGTTAGATCTCCCTCCCGACCTGTGAGGGCGCTGCATAAAGGGAACAAAGAACCCTGGACTGGATGGCCCGAAAATTCATTCCCAGGGTTAGGCGGAAATCGGCCATCTAGAAAGGGGGCGAAGCTATGGTACACTAAATCATTGACCCGGAAGGGAAACGGTGTGGCAGCCTAGGATTGGAGGAGTGGTTGCAATCGTTAACCAAGGGGTCATTGTTGACGGTATTTAAGGGGACGTAGTTAAGTGATCTGTTCCTTTGTAATGGTTAAAGGGAACAGGAAGGAGAACCGTGTTGTAAATCGTGACTGTTTGTTTGTTTTGTTCTGTCGTGTCTAAACAATTGCACTGTTTGTTGTTATTAGATGGCTGAACACGATCCGGAGCTATCGCCAAAGGCCAGCTCTAAAACCGGACAACATCACTGTACTTTGTTTCACTGAAGAACTGTATTGTCACTACGAGCACTAGAGCATACACTGTGGACTGGTGTTTGTGTCTGTGTCTGTGTTACGTGTGGGTGAAAAAGAACGGGACTGTTATTATTTCAGGGCCAACCCGCGGATTACAAATAAAGCAATACACACCGCTGTATTGCTTCTCATTGTTTATTGTTTACTGCTGTTTGTCATCAGGCAATTGGATTTAAAAATAAAACACCATTGCACCTGGATTATCGTTGTCTGTCTGATTATTGATCACCTGCACCTGCACACTGTTAACCACTTTGCCACATGAACACACACAAAATACATTACTAACACCTTGCCCTTCCTCAGGCTGTGCTATTATATTTTCTCCTAGCCTTCTGTGGGGTCCTATAATTGGCAGATCTGTAACAAGAAACATTATGGCGGAAGTAGAATTACAGTAACACACCACATATCATTTACTATGATATTATTATTGGTCACAACAAATAATTTACATATTCATCTCACTGTGTGTCTATTTATGACATTTTGCTCAATGAAATAATTTCAGCTAAATTAATGTAAATTTAAATGTGCTTCCAAAGTTCATAAAATTCTCAGAACTATACAAATTTAAAGCTAGCAGAATTGAGGCCAAGTGAGAAGCACACTTTCTTCTAACTGTTTCTCATGTTGTCTGCCACATAAACAAAGTTATTCAGGTAATTAGCTGCATAAATATAGACCTAACATCTGGGTCCGGTTGCATAAACCTGCATTAGACTAGTCTAAACTGCTAGACCAGTCGTAGTTTGTCTATGATTCTCACACATGATTCTCACATCCTGAGGCAGTCTACTATACATGAAGCTTTTGAAAACGGAGCAATACATGGAATACTGCTTGGAGACTGTGGATATCAGCTCAAATCTTGGTTACCTACACCATTCATAAATCCAAGAAATTAAGCCCATACTCATTACAACAGTGCTCACACAAAATCAAGGAATGTGATAGAAAGGTGTTTTGGTGTGCTGAAGAGAAGGTTCCACTGCCTACATGGATAACTGAGGATGGTGCCTGAATGAGCCTGTAACATCATCTGTGCTGCTGTATTCCTGCACAACATTGCACGTTAAAAGCAAATGTGCGTTCATGTTAACCCCCCCTTTATGATAGGTCTAACTTTATTATGTCACACTTACCACATTTATTGTCTTAATCAATAATATGTGGTAATACATACGGACAGAAAGGTACATGAACGTACAGCCCCATATGTGTTACATGACGAGAAAATTATATTTTTAAAACCAAAAAAACTGCCACTGCCGCGGGGCTTCTAGTGTTAATAAATTGCTGGCAACATAGTGTTAACTTATAAAATAAAATGTTATACAAGAAAGAATAGTTACCTGAAACAGTTGTAATATAAAAATGGAAGTTACCAATTCAATTTCATACAACAGTATTCAGTGTTGTTAAAAATAATAGTTATAAATAAAACACCATGCACGAAACAGTAATGTAAACATTTCAATGTTAACCTGCCTTCCTGACTTGTTTGAATAAGAATTATAAATACGAAAAGTTAAAGTGCATATACATGCACAAGGGGTCGCAACTTGTCCGTGGCAAGTTCAGTGTCGTGGCAGTGAATACGTAACACACACACGCACGTAATTGTATGTAACTTCCGTTTTGTTTGTCCGTGACCAAGATGTTTTTTTTTTGTTAATGTCCATCACTACTGACATGATGCCGACCCCCGATACAAACGCACATCATATATTTTCTGCATATAAAGTCAATCTTACTCTGTGAGCAGGAAAGTGTTTTGCTGCTGAGCTACCTCTGAGGATTGAAGCACAGACGTGTCAGGATGAGATGCTATCCTCCGGACTATATTGTGAATCCTGCGTTGTAAGTCGCATATCCTGCTCCCATCCATCACACCTGCAGAAGCAACGCTGATGTTCTTCCTCTTTTCCTGTGTCTCTCTTTCCCTCCAAAAGCATTTATGCAGCCCTGTAAGGGATAGGCTGCGGATGAAATTCCACGACGCACTGTGGGCACGGTTACAAAGTATCATGTGATTTAAAAACTATACTCTGATTGGCCATGTGCCAACACATTATGGCCCTCTTGCATAAAATATAAAATTGGCTACTAGTTGCGGAGCAGTCACGTGATGAGAATTCTACCCTTTCATTGGTCATTGAGGCTGCGCGTTGTGTCTATACGTTATGGCCCCGATGGCTTAAGAACATAAGCAAGTTTACAAATGAGAGGAGGCCATTCAGCCCATCTTGCTTGTTTGGTTGTTAGTAGCTTATTGATCCCAGAATCTCATCAAGCAGCTTCTTGAAGGATCCCAGGGTGTCAGCTTCAACAACATTACTGGGGAGTTGGTTCCATACCCTCACAATTTTCTGTGTAAAAAAGTGCCTCCTATTTTCTGTTCTGAATGCCCCTTTATCTAATCTCCATTTGTGACCCCTGGTCCTTGTTTCTTTTTTCAGGTCAAAAAAGTCCCCTGGGTCGACATTGTTCATACCTTTTAGAATTTTGAATGCTTGAATCAGATTGCCGCGTAGTCTTCTTTGTTCAAGACTGAATAGATTCAATTATTTTAGCCTGTCTGCATACGACATGCCTTTTAAACCCGGGATAATTCTGGTTGCTCTTCTTTGCACTCTTTCTAGATCAGCAATATCCTTTTTGTAACGAGGTGACCAGAACTGAACACAATATTCTAGGTGAGGTCTTACTAATGCATTGTAAAGTTTTAACATTACTTCCCTTGATGTAAATTCAACACTTCTCACAATATATCCGAGCATCTTTTTGACCTTTTTTATAGCTTCCCCACATTGTCTAGATGAAGACATTTCTGAGTCAACATAAACTCCTAGGTCTTTTTCATAGATCCCTTCTTCAATTTCAATATCTCCCATATGATATTTATAATGAACATTTTTATTGCCTGCGTGCAATACTTTACACTTTTCTCTATTAAATGTCATTTGCCATGTGTCTGCCCAGTTCTGAATGCTGTCTAGATCAGTGTTCCTGACTTACCCAATAAAGACTACATGGTGTTGCCTATAGTGGCCAATATAACATACGAGCAATTACCAGTCATTAAACTCTTCCAATCATCAGAAGATACTTAAGCTTTATAATTTATAAAAGTAATAATGTGATCCAGTATAAATCTTTCTCAGCCTGTATGTATAGTGTATAAACAGTGTAAAACACATTATATATACACAGTACACCCTCGCTAAAACGAACCAAGCCTTTTGTTCATTATATCAAGGGGTTTGTTATAGCGAAAGGACAATCAAAATTAATGATAAACTGTTAACAAGATGAGATTGTGAATAAAAGTACAATCACATGTACCTGTTCGTCTCATGTATGCAGTATTCTGATTTTTCTTTATCCAATTCGTTAAAGAATTAAAACGCAGTACAAAAGGCAAAAATCCCAAAGTAAAGCTAAACTTTTATTCAAAATCAATCTGACATGAATCGTTTCAAAGTGCACCAGATCTTAATCCAACATGCAAGAATCCCAAACTGATCTTTTATTCCAAATCAACCCGACATGAAAAGTTCATCAGATCATTTTTTTCGTTGTTTTTTTTTTTTTCTTTAATCAATTTTGCTTTGCCGCATGGTTGATGATCAACTAAGAGTTGATTGCAGATTAAAAAAAATTGTTCAATTTAATTATGCAGAATTTTTTTATATAAAGTAAAACCGACCAATAGAAGATCTGCATTCTCTCCGCAGCAGTCCAATCAAAGTTCAGTACAGAAAAGGCAATACGGAACAACACTGGCTACAACAATCTAGGATATCTAATGAAGTCAGCACAATAACATGAGCGTTCCCAAAGTCACTTGCGAGCCACTGTAACACTCAAAACTTTTGGACAAACCCGGATTGAAGTTGTCCAGATCACATGTCCAGAGTGAGTGGTAAAGTGCTCGTGGTGAAATACATTTTATTCCTGTACAGTTGTGAAGTGTTGTCCGGGTTTAGTGCTGACCTGTAGCAACAGCTCCGGATTGTGTTAACCGCCTAATAATAACAAACAGTACAATTAGACTCAAAAAACAAACAAAACACTCATGGTTAAATCACAGTTTTCTTTTCTCAGTTTCAGCTTAACCATAACAAAAGGAACAGATCACCTAGTCACATCCTCTTTTGTACCGTAAGTCACACCCCCTTGGTTAGCGAGTGCAGCTGTTTCTCCTCCAATCTGTGTTTGCCACATGGCTTTCCCTCTGGAACGATGACTTGGTGTACCATAGCTCTGCCCCCTTTCTAGATGGCCGACTTCCACCTAATCCATGGAATGAATTGTCTGACCATCCAGTCCGGGGCACTCTGTTCCCTTTACACAGCAACCTCACAGGTCGGGAGAGAGATTTGAATAAAAAATCTGCAACAAAAAAAAAGCCATTTTTGACATGGAAATTGCCAAAATAAATGGGCAGCTGGGTGGTTAACCACATTTTGAGACATGGTATTCTTTTCTGTTTGCTGCAAAGTGGCTTTTATTGGAAATACAGTATCTCTGTTTTATACTGGGAGTCTGGGTAATGTGCTTTCATATTGAGGCACTCATTACTGACAATTCTTCATTGTTGACAAGTTCCTTGTTTAGTTATTTATATTTATTTATTGCTTATTTGCTAAGTTACTATATGCAACACCATACTTATTTTTGCATTTTTTGTATATAATAGCAAGTAGAATGTGTTCATTCCAATCTTTTCAGAAGTTCAAATTTGCGTTTGGTCAATACAAAATAATTTCAAGTATTAATAAAAAAATGTTTTGTGTTATTTTTTTTCTTTAATTTATAAGTTAACCACATTTATGTGTGTGGGTACATTTGCCCCCCATTCTGCCTTCCGTGTGAGCTCAATTTTTGACGTTGATGAGGGTTTAAATAGCAGTAGCTTTCTATTATAGGTAATTCAAATTAAAAACCGTGTTTTCTCAGACATGATCACCAGACTGGGTAACAGACTGGGTCATTCATCTTCATATACTTTGTAATCAAGATAGAACACTCGCAGTTGATTTATTACTCAATTTAACAGTAGAATAAACATATATCTTAACCCTTTGCGGACAATTTTCCCTTTCCGGTCCGATTTCGGACCCTGTCCGACATCATCAAAAAGACGTAAAACACAGGTCTCTAGTCGTTTTTTCTCCGGAAAAAGTCGAGAAAACCATTCAATGGCCGAGTGAGACCGATAGGAGCCGAGAGAAGCCGAAAAAAAAGGAGCATTTGCAGAGCTTTTTGAGATGTTATAGTAATAAAATAATGACTTGGATCGCATTATTGAGGAGTTTGGTGATAAAACGAGTGATCAGGAGATGATTTATCGGTATGCACTACTATGAAGAGGTATGTGAAAAATACAGCGAACAAGGGGTGGGGCGGGGCTGGAGATGCAGTACTGAGTGTCCTGTTGATATGCAGTGCCTTTTAAACCTGTTTTACTGTGAAAAAAAATACTTTTAAACAGCGCGTCTAAAATAAACTGCACGTGTGAAAATAAATTGGACCTGACGCGCCTGAGACCCGCTGAATAAATGGACCACTAAGGGTTAAGATTTTTTTGTAAACCTGTGGAGCATATCATCCTTTAATTCAGGAACTGCGTTTGCAGGAGCCTGCAGGATTCAATTTTTTTTTTACTCATGTCCCTGTTGACATTTGAAGATTTGTTGACTTGAGTGAGTCCAGTCATTGCAAGACAAAATACAAATATGAGAGAGTCGATTTCTGCTGTTGAGTGTCTGGCATACTTCAGTACTTCAAAATACTTCCATTGTGGTATTGG
The DNA here is from genome assembly GCA_036884735.1 of Huso huso. Taxonomy (NCBI): domain Eukaryota; kingdom Metazoa; phylum Chordata; class Actinopteri; order Acipenseriformes; family Acipenseridae; genus Huso; species Huso huso. The sequence continues at coordinate 36,580,443 of CM072665.1, read as the reverse complement.
AAAATCATCTGTTGCACTCCCCAATTTCTTACAGATATGTTCCTTCTCCTGGTAAAATACTGAGTTCCGAGGTTCTTCAGTTCATCTTTTACCTCCACTGGTAATTTCCTTAAAATAATTGCTAATTCCTTATTCATCTTCTTCTTTATTGTGGTCTTTATATTTTTCTATCATGAAAATAAATGATCAATTGCAAATTTTCCTCATGCTTCCACTTGTCTGTAGCCTTACTTCCTATTTAGCAAAACTGAGTGAAATCAGGTGATAAGAAAATGCAATATCATTGGCTGAGCACACAGAAGAATGTAGAACAATTGTCAACATCGAAAATGTGTTGACAACTCGAGTTGTCAATTAATGACACACAGTCAATTATATTGTCAATCTGAGTTGCCAATGAGTTGGGTTTACATAATAAATGTTCTTATTTACAGAACTTGAACTCATGTTGTAAATGTAGGGTTAAATACCCAGTCAGTGCCCAGCGACAGACAGGCTCTTAGCTGGCAATTGAGCAGTTCATGAGGAGATTAATTACAAAGTCTGGATACTTCATTTTAAAGCAATATAAATGTCAAATTCATTAATTGAATTCAGGTTGTAAGCTCATCACAGAGTGAATGCTTCAATTAATCACATTCATGTTTCACCCTGAAGAGCCAACAAGCAATTTCCAGAGAAAAGTTAAGTTTCCAAACCCATAATCTTTAAATCAGACAAATTATTAGGACATTCACTTTTTTAACTGTATAAAATCAACCAAAAAATCATATAGAGCCATATATATATATATATATATATATATATTAGGGGTGGACAATGATATGAAAATTGTATATTGATATCATGCATGTATTTCGATATCGATAATAATCGAAGTATTCCAAAACACAGAATATAGTAACACAATTGCAATATCAAACATATATAAATATAGTTACTTAAGAAAAGCAATAACTTACTTTAACTTAGTGGTGCTTTGCTTCACAATGTCCATGGAGAAAAACAAGGTCTTCTTGTATTGTTTTATTATTCCTTCCATGCCATCATCAGCCACCTCAAACACGAAATATTTCTGTGCACAGACTAGCCAGTAATTTAGTCTTCTCTGCATATAAATGCTGGCTCACAACACATCTAAAAGTATTAAATACGGTGTCATGCTAAATATTGCATTATTTTGAGATCTGTTTTGATGTTTTAAAAGTACATCTCATTTATAATACCGAAAGTTCACATTTTAAAAATACATTAATAATAGTGTAAGTATATCACATGGAAAAAATGCAATGAACCGCTGACGCATGCGCATATCTCAAAATAATCCCAATAGTGCTTAATGCAGCATGCAGATAGCGTTTGGTATCTTGTGAGCACATTCTGAATGTAAGAAATATATATATATATATATATATATATATATATATATATATATATATATATATATATATATATAGTAATATAATTGCACCTCTCCGCGGTTCGTTGCCCCTTTAAAACACTGGCACAGGCACAGAAATTGATTTTTGCACTGTGCCGATGCGCTATTTTTAATAAACACAAAACAAAATAAAACACAAAATAAACACCTAGCTCCTTTTTAGAGCACTAACTAGACAGGCAGGTCCCTGACTCAATCGCAGGATGGCTAAACCGTTTACCTGCCAAACACATTAACCAAACAAAAACACACAGGTTTTCCAAACTTACTTTGTACGCCTGCACACCCTCGCAAGCGGGCTCTTCTCACAGCAGCCTCAAACAGACTGGCTGCTTTCTTTAAATACCCTGCACCTGGCTCTAATTTACAATGATAGCCAGGTGCAGGGGATCATTACTAATTAACAAAACAATAAAACAAAACAATTAAATCAAACCAATGTGCATTTGCACATGTTTTTCATGCAGGGAGGATTAACCCCCTCCCTGCTGTGTTACACTTCCACCCCCCTTGTCTTTTCAAGACACCAGCCATTCGACGGCCATCTCCCTCCACCCTTAAAAGACCACCCACCCTCACGGATACCCCGTTGTGTGCGCTTTGTCCCCAGGGAGCCATGAACACCCTTTTTCACATGATTTGGGAATGTCTGGACGTGGCTGTATTCAGGGATCTGGTCTGTTCGACTTTATCCACTATACTCTGGAAAATCATTCCATGTTTCCCTTTAGTCCTTTTGTTGAATGGTGATTCATCACTTGATCTGTCTCTACAGCAAAAGCGGATTTGGCTGGCTGGCCTTACGGCTGCTAAGAAAATGCTGGAAATGCAAAATAACAGCAATCCAGCATTAATTTATATATATATATATATATATATATATATATATATATATATATATATATATATATAAAAATTAAATTAGGACATACCTGTTATGTTAGGCAGCACCGAGCGAGCGTTTTTGAGAAACCAGGTACGTCCAATGCAAAGATAACACGTAACTACAGACCAATAAAAAAAATTGATATAACGTATTGATATAACGTATATAATATATAGAAGACTTTTTTAAAAGTTAAGCAACTAACAGCAGTCTTAACCAGGTCATTCAAAATGATCTTGACAGCATTCAGAACTGGGCAGACACATGGCAAATGACATTTAATAGAGAAAAGTGTAAAGTATTGCACGCAGGCAATAAAAATGTGCATTATAAATATCATATGGGAGATACTGAAATTGAAGAAGGGATCTATGAAAAAGACCTAGGAGTTTATGTTGACTCAGAAATGTCTTCATCTAGACAATGTGGGGAAGCTATAAAAAAGGCCAACAAGATGCTTGGATATATTGTGAGAAGTGTTGAATTTAAATCAAGGGAAGTAAAGTTAAAACTTTACAATGCATTAGTAAGACCTCACCTAGAATATTGTGTTCAGTTCTGGTCACCTCACCACAAAAAGGATATTGCTGCTCTAGAAAGAGTGCAAAGAAGAGCGACCAGAATTATCCTGGGTTTAAAAGGCATGTCGTATGCAGACAGGCTAAAATAATTTAATATATTCAGTCTTGAACAAAGAAGACCTCGCTATGATCTGATTCAAGCATTCAAAATTCTAAAAGGTATTGACAATGTCGATCCAGGGGACTTTTTCGATCTGAAAAAAGAAACAAGGACCAGGGGTCACAAATGGAGATTAGATAAAGGGGCATTCAGAACAGAAAATAGGAGGCACTGTTTTACACAGAGAATTGTGAGGGTCTGAAACCAACTCCCCAGTAATATTGTTGAGGCTGACACCCTGGGATCCTTCAAGAAGCTGCCTGATGAGATTCTGGGATCAATAAGCTACTAACAACGAAACAAGCAAGATGGGCCGAATGGCCTCCTCTCGATTGTGTTTTAGTACTTTGCCAGTTTTTTTTACTTTTCTCGTTTTTGCTTATATATTTTACTTTCGATAACCAAGTTTTATTGCATCTCACATTTGGTTGAACACATCGAGATTCAAATAATACGTATAGCCTAGCTATTTTTGAGAAATAATTTTAGGAAGCTATTTTTGAAGTTACAGAAAAATAAATTTTTAACAGGCAAAATTTATACACCTTCAATACCTTTGTAATTTATATTTGTCTGTTGTTCTACAGTAAAGTAGTGTATTTTGTACTGCAGTTAAAAAAAATGTCAGGGAGTTACAGGGCAGAGGAAGTCCTAGATTTACTGGACAGTGGGGATTCAGAGCCTGAGATTTCTGCATGGGACATCTCTGAATTTCTGAGTTTCAGCCCTCTGATATTCCAGATGGGACCAGCAGCAGTGAAAGTGTGGGTCTGAGTCTGGATTCAGTTTGCATCTGCCTGACATGTACCATTTTACCACTGGTCCAGTCAAAAGCAGTACACACCCATCATTCCCCCTGTTACTGCAAACCCAGGACCCCAGGTAAATACAAGCGGCTTCAACATTATTTTTTTTTCCAGTTGTTTATCAGTGACAGTTTATTTGAGCACATGGTGACTCAGACAAATATTTATGCCGATCAGTTTTTAACACAACATGCCAATAACTTGCCAGCTCGTGCAAGGGCACGATCCTGGGCCCCCACTGATCTGTGTGAAATTAAAAAATTCTGGGGTCTTACTCTGACAATGGGTAGAGTAAAAAAAACAACCATTAGTTCATACTGGTCCACTCACCCAGTGTACGCAACTCCCCTCTATCCTGCAGTGATGAGTAGGAACCGTTATCAACTATTGCTCTGTGTGGCAAAGTGGTGAGTGAATACAGGTGCGGGCAGTGCAGAGTGGATACAAAACAGACAGACAATGGTTTCCAGGTGCAAGGGTGTTTATTGCGTAATTAACAATGTCCAGAGCCTCAAGGCAAACACCTGTAAATAATAAATGATGGAAGTGATACAGCGGCATGGATGAGACCCTTTCCCCTGAAGCGCGCCTGGTATGGCATCAAATTGTACAAACTCTGTGAGAGTTCTACTGGGTACATGCAGTTCTTTACAATTTATGAAGGGAAAGGCATTTTTGCAGACACATCCCCCTCCCAACAACTAGGAAGGAAAAAGCGCAGAAAAAGTGTAGTCTGTTAGAGTCTGAACACTGTATTAGTGAGGTAGGTCCTTATGTTACTGTATGGATAATGTATAGTTTTCAGTGTAGCTTTGCCTCTATTTCAGTTTGTAGAAGACTGCTTGCCACAGGAATCTGTATTTGTATGAGCAACCTTATAAACCATTTAAACTAAATGTTTAGGGATGCTAAAACAAGAACCCATTCCTATTCTGCTAATATCAATGGTATGAAAATAAAGCATGCAGACACATATGCTTATGTGCAAACAAACCCAGTTTGATTTGCACTGTGTTCCAGCTCTCTCCTGGAACCCACTCAGAAATATGAATAGACTGCAACAATATTGATTTATGACGGTCATTATCTAAGGCAACACAGCGGGTGTTACAATTCATTACCATGTACCGGAGAATTGTATTTTAACTAACTAATTTATCTCTTAACTAAGCTTCCTTCATGTGGATACAGCTGCAAGTCCAAAGAAAAGTATGTATGCAATTAATGTGTGATCTTCTTCTGCTTGAGTTAGCACTCCGAGTGACTAACAGATATTGATGAACTGAGTCCTGTTCCTAATAACCCTCCTAATAAATGCTGTCCTCTTCAGAGCGGAGTCTGCAGAAAGCTCAGATGAATAGAAGTGTATAAAATATTTACCCGCTTCTGTTCAGTGAACAAGGGAGATCACTAACGCTTGAAAAAAGGAACTTTTTTTTTTCAAAAGCATCTATAGCAGAGTGTTGGAGAGTGCAGCCAGCGGCTGGTGTTGATTCGCAGGGAAGCACGCAGAGCACAGAGAAGTTTGGTGTAAAACCAATTATTTTTATTTAAGAACAATAATAAACAAAAAGCTAATTGAACCAAATATCAAACAATTTGAAGAAAGAAAAAGTGTAAACCAAAAATAACTATTTATAGTCACCTAATCACAGGTACTGACTTCAATAACTGAGACCAACCATAGAGCTGCAAAACTGCCCTCTGATCTACACAAAAGGAAGATCCTGACTGAACCAACTGACAGCCTTTATACCTTTCCAGGCCTACCCCTCCCCCCAGAATAAACCATTATGCAGGTGGTTATATAAGAACAAAACAGCAAACAGTTATCAATAATAAATAAAGTATTCAAAAAAAGAAACAAAATGAATATATATATATATATATATATATATATATATATATATATATATATATATATATATATATATAATATATAATAAACATTAATCTAACACATGCATTAATACTATGCTTTAAAACAAGCAGAGGGAAACTTAATTAAAATCAGCTATCCCCCCTTTCAATATCTTCTGCAGGTACTGCCCTGCTACAGGAAGTCAGTACCCAGGGAAGTCAATAAAAGCTTCCCTCACCAACATGGCTGGTTCCCCACTTCCTGTCAAGATGGAGGACCATACCACCACACCCAACTCAGGTTACCTAAACCATTGCATATCAAAAAACATGCACATTAAAATAACTGTTGTTCATTTTATCTTAACAATAGTACTGCAATACATTGTTCTGGAAGTGTGCACCCTTCCAAACCAACTGTCTAAACAGTACTCTTGATTAACCTTTCTTTTGTTTTTCAGGACACTCCCAACCACAGGCCTCCAGTCCTGATACACCAAGTAAGTGAATTTTGTTTTTATTATTTTCCTTACTAGACCCAAGGTTCAGCAACCCAATACACAAACAGTTAAAAAACAATTTGCAGAAAATGTCCAGATACATACTGAGACAAATGTGAGGGTCTCCTCCCTCACACAGAGGTTTTCAAACTGTGGGGCGCGCCCCCCTGGGGGGCCCAACGAGGTTATTAGGGGGGTGCCAATACCTGACTGGAAAATACTTTTTTCTGACTTCCTGGCGATTGTAAAAGCTCTGCGGTAAATGGCAGACTCAGTGGGCCTCCAGGATGATTGACTCAATAAACTATGTGTGATTCAATAAGATTCGTGGGTGTGGAGAAGATCAATAGATGGCAGCAGCAAAAAAAAATTCAGAGCATTCCCCTTTCAAATGACACTGTCGCTAGAAGAATAATGGATATTAGTGATGACATTGAAAGTCAACTTTTGGAAAGGATGAAGAAAAGCCAGTTTTTTGCAATACGGCTGGATGAATCTACAGATGTTTCCAACACAGATTTACTGCTCGTCTTTGTTAGGTATTACTGGTGACCTGCATGAAGATATACTTTTCTGTGATGAGCTGCCTACAAAAACAGCGGACGAGTGTTTCCGTTGCCTTAACAGTTTTGTTGTTGAAAAGGGATTGGACTGGAAAAATTGTGTTGGAGTATGTACTGATGGGGCTACATCCATGACGGGAAAACACTGTGATGTGGTGAAACAAATTAAAGAAAATGTGGCAGAAGCAAAATGGATGCATTGTTTTTTTACATAGAGAGAGCCTGGCAACGAAAAAAATGTCACCAGAACTGAATGAAGTAATGAAGATTGCAGAGAAAACGGTGAACTATATACAAAATAATACCCTAAATTCCAGATGCTTTGCAGTGTTGTGTGAGAGAATGGAGTCTGATCATGTGCAATTACTATTTCATTGTGAAGTCAGGTGGCTTTCCAGAGGGAAGGTGCTGAACCGCTTGTTTGAAATGAAGAAGGAGGTTCATACATTTCTTGAAGAGAAAAAATGTATGGCAGTGCATTATACTGACTCTGTGTTTTTAGCAAAGCTTGCTTACTTGTCTGACATATTTGACAATGTAAACCAACTGAATCTGTCCATTCAAAGAAGAAACAGCTGTGTGTTCTTGGTGGTTGACAAAATTGAGAGATTTAAGAAGCTCACACTTTGGAACAAAAAAGTTAAAGCAGGGCGATTTGAAATGTTTCCACTCCTGAGTGAGCTTTTGGAAGAACATCCCCACATTGACATCTCCAAACTGGTATGTCAGCATTTAACTCATCTGTCAGAGAAATGTTCAGATTATTTCTCAGAAGATCCCTGGAATGGCAGCCTTTGGATTTTGGATCCATTCTCAGTAAATCCTGTTGCTTCAGACGTTGTCCTCTCAACAGCCTTGGAAACACAGCTGATGGAACTATCAGCTGACAGCAGCCTAAAACTCCAGTTTTCAAAAGCTGACCTTGCTACTTTTTGGATTTCAGTGGGAAGTGAATACCCAGCACTATTACAGAGGACAATCAAGTTTCTTTTGCCGTTCAACACCACTTACCTGAGTGAGTCAGGATTTTCAACTGTGACTGTCACAAAGACTAAATTTAAAACTAAGCTCCGTACAACTTTAATGCCCACTAAGAGTCAACCTGTCTCCAATTGCCCCAAGACTGGATCACATAATAGACCAGAAGCAAGCACAAGTGTCTTACTAACTGCTGGTAAGTAGCTATAACAAATATATTTTAGTTATTGTGAGGATTTACAAATTAACTTATTGTACAATTCGATTTAGTGCAAAATAATAGACAACACATCAATATAAAGGGTGCCTGCTAAGAAAAAATAAAATAATAGTAATAGAGAATTGAATGTATTTATGCCTGGTGGGGATGCTAATGAGGCTCTGATCACATGTGTGGGCTTTCACTCATGGGCCAGATAACTAAGTGGGCCTTGAGGTGGAAAAGGTTGAAAAACGCTGAGTTAGAGAATGGGAGATTTGTTGACATAATGTCCTTGGTCACACTTGCAATTCCAGCAGCAATTGTGCATGTGTTTCTTCATACATGTAAAAATGCTTCTGAAAACAGAAAGTACTGATTAGAGGAGAAACCTCAAAATGGAGCGAGGTAACCAGTGGAGTACCGCAGGGATCAGTATCAGGTCCTCTGCTATACCTAAGCTACATTAATGACTTAGATTCTGGTATAGTTAGCAAACTTGTTAAATTTGCAGACGACACAAAAATAGGAGGAATGGCAAACACCGTTGCAGCAGCAAAGGCCATTCAAAATGATGTAGACAGCATTCAGAACTGGGCAGAAACATGGCAAATTACTTTAATAGAAAAAAGTGTAAGGTACTGCATGCAGACAATAAAAATGTGCATTATAAATATCATATGGGAGATACTGAAATTGAAGAAGAAATCTATGAAAAAGATCTAGGAGTTTATGTTGACTCAGAAATGTCTTCATCTAGACAATATGGGGAAGCTATAAAAAAGGCCAACAAGATGCTTGGATATATAGTGAAAAGTGTTGAATTTAAATCAAGGGAAGTAATGTTAAAACTTTACAATGCATTAGTAAGACCTCATTTAGAATATTGTGTTCAGTTCTGGTCACCTCACTACAAAAAGGATATTGCTGCTCTAGAAAGAGTGTAAAGAAGAGCGACCAGAATTATCCCGGGTTTAAAAAGCATGTCATATGCCGACATGCTTAAATAATTTAATCTATTCAGTCTTGAACAAGAAGACTATGTGGCGATCTGATTCAAGTATTCAAAATTCTAAAAAGTATTGACAATGTCGACCCAAGGGACTTTTTCAACCTGAAAAAAGAAACAAGGGCCAGGGGTCAAAAAATGGAGATTAAATAAAGGGGCATTCAGAACAGAAAATAGGAAACACTTTTTTACACAGAGAATCATGGGAATCTGGAACCAACTCCCCAGTAATGTTGTTGAAGCTGACACCCTGGGATCCTTCAAGAAGCTGCTTGATGAAATTCTGGGATCGATAAGCTACTAACAACCAAACGAGCAAGATGGGCCGAATGGCTTCCTCTCGTTTGTAAACTTTCTTATGTTCTTATGTTCGTACTACTACTAGTAAAACCAGACTGATCTAAACAGAAAGGTATACTGTAATAACAATACTGTAATAATAGTTCAATCAGTTTCATTTAAGGGGTTTTGCTGTGAAACAATTAAATGGGCTTTTAAATCCTCCATGTCCTTACTTTCTCATTTAAATGTGAAATGAAGAACGAGGAAAAGTGACTGTATTGATGTTAATACAATCCATCTTAAAATATATATATATATATATATTATAACTTTATTAAAGATTAGTCGCTTGTTTAAATGTTGCACCTTTGCCACTGTCCCTGCTGCACTGTATCCTGGTAGAACCTACAGCAAGCTCAACGCTACAATAGTGTAACGACCCGGCAATTTCCGTTGCTGCAGGACTTATTGACTGTCCCGTTTGTTTGTCTTTTATGTTTCTGTACTGCATAATGTTTTGCTGTGTCACGCCACTAGATGGGGGGTGGTGTTAACCAATCCTGGACATGCATTTGTACCCCTAGAATGCTGGCGGGAGATTGGGGTCCGAATGGCATGCCCGGGATTGGTGAAGGCGGGTGGAGGGCATGGTTTAATGCGAAGAGATAAATAGGAGTGCATGTCTGAGCGCAGTTGTGCGAGTGAGTGACAGAGGCTGTCTCAGTGAGAGCGAGAGGTAGACTGGAATTTAGCACAGAGAAATAGGTTTTATTTATTTTGTTTTGATTTGGCATGGTCCTTAATTGTTTATTTGTCCTGTGCTAATAAACTGCTGAATTCAAACACGAAGCTACTGCCTGTGTGGAGCCTGTTTTCATTTTACATGCAACGTTACAGTATGTTATTTTAGGAAAATCATATTTTTTCTAAATATTGTACTGTTTACTAGAAGGGGGGGGGGCACAGGAAAAACAAGTTCTCTGTAGGGGGGGGGCGCAGCTAAAAAAGTTTGGGAACCCCTGATCTATATTATAGGTATGGTAAATCTCAGAATACACTCAGGAAATATTTTTCTTTCTGTTGTCTGCTCTTAAAGAGGGATTTGCCCTGAATTTTCTTTTTAATATCTTACAATTTCAAATTCACATAATGTTGCTAAATATATTTTCTGAAAAATTAAAAAGATGGTTATCTAAAGTGAATAACATTTATGGTTAGTCTAAACTGTCTAAACATTACATTTAGTTTTATTTTAGCAACTCTAAATGAACACTTAATTAAACAAATGTATTCAAATATTTGCAGTGCCCCAAAATATTTTGCTCTAATTTGATTGCCTCAGAAGACAGACCTGTTGATGTATAATTATAAGTGTTCGGTGGGTACCTCTATCAAGTTGAGAGTGTAATTCTTGTGCGTTCTTTGCTTTATCAGGCCTGTGAGCAAAGTGCTCTTTGCCATACAAAGAGTGCAAGTGAAACTACACTCTCAACTTGACTAGAGGTAGCCACTGAACTGTAATAAAAAATATTATAAGTCATTAAATCTAAATTAAAAAAAACCCTGATATTATATATTTAATGTGTTTATAAAGAACCTGTTACGGTTTCAACGTTCAGAATGCTTTGTCATTGACATTCTAATGTACACTCTCGGCAAAATAAGCTGCTGCTTGTAGGTTTCAACGTGACTTGCTTTATTTAACATCCTGTTAATATGACTTCAGTTAAAGCTATTTATTATTGAAAGAACATTACATTATTGTTATTTTGTGTGGCACAGATTACACTGATAGAAAATTCACTGTTACCAACCCCTCCACTGAAAAGTTTGGGCCACACAGCCTTTTTGGTATGTGTGGCAATGTGCCCTGCCCTTGTGTGCGTTTCTGTGTTGTATGTTGCGTGTTGTGTGTAAATGTTGGTGTATAGAGATTGGTACACGGGATATAAACAGGTCTGTGTTTCACGTGTGATTTAAATTGTATATTTGTATTTAGGCACGGGATTGCACATCACTGCACGTGCATTTAAAGTATAATATGTGAGCACGGAGTTGCACGTAATGAATTCACGTGCTGGGATTCAAGTGAATAATTAATTAGTAATTGAATCCCAGCACAACAGTATATATAGAGACACGTAGCACTCACTCGGGGTTGGGTGTTCGAGAGTGGAGAACGGGAGAGAGAGAAAGGAGAAATACAGTTAAGGTGAAATAACAATTGCTACAGCGTGCTGGAAGTGCCAGCACGGTACTTGTTTAACGTTCGTCCACTTGTTTTGTCTGTTAGTACGTTTTGTTTGTCTTTTTATTTTGGCGTAAAGTGCCATGTCCTGTTTTTTGTGTTCTCTTATTTTGTTTATTAAATGCTGAGCACAACCAAGTGCTCAGCTTCACCAACCTCACTGTCTCTGTCTGTTTCTTCTGGGTCTGACGTGTCACTACCAGCCAGCCTTGTGACAGTATGGCATACATTTTTTGTGTTCTGGGCCAAAACAGTGCTTGACAAAATCAATTGGACCTGTGTAGAATGTGTTATAAATGTTTATTCAATAAATCAACATAATTCAAACCTAAGACGCCACATTTTTTTTGTTTACTAACTCCATTATTGCTTACAAAACAACACACATTAGGAATAGATTTTTTAAACATTTTTCATACAAGAGCAGGTATAAAGTAATAATCACAGTACATAGTATGCATGGAACAATGTTGGCACTGCCTTGCTGAATCACTGATGAAAATTAATGTGAGCAATACAAACATATAACAAATGCAAATTACTACATTAGAACAGGCAAAAACAATTGTATTTAATGATCATGTACTAGATAAAAGCGCTCGCTGCTTTTTTAATGTAGGATATTTGAATGTGATTGATTGTTGCCGCTTCACCTGTGTCCTTTATGGTAGCCTAATATAGTTGTCTGAACTTGGTGCTGTTTTGGCCAGTTGCCTTTTTTGTCAGGAGGCAGTGTCCTCAAAGGAATTTTACCTACAGAAGTAAAGAAAAAAAAAGAGTAATTAAAAAAAAACAGCGCACGTTGGCCAAGCTTATTGTATGCCTCTTACATCCGCCATAAGTAAGATCAATGATGAATTTATTTTTAAGTGGATCAAGGAACTGTTTAAAAGACCATCTGGGCCCAAACTATTGCAAAGATTAAAAATGTAACGGGCATTTATCACTGGGCCGCAATATATTCCTTGAAGATATCTGGCAAGCTGTTTAGTTTTACACTCATTAATTACAGCAGAGCCTACCTACCAAACCAGAGGTCATTAGAACTCAGACTGTCAGTGAAAGGTGAGTGAGTGCCCTCCTAACTCTGTTATATTATTCATTCTGGATGTTAAGGCTGACAGGCGTTTTTAAAGATTAAGGAGAGTAGTAGAAGAATTAAGTCTTTCACTACTTTTGGATACTTTAGCCAGTAAATTTGGCCTCTAGGTGGTGAACACAGATGGGTGTTGGTGTAATGTGCTCAGTTAAATTAAATTAACTCAACATCTTTGTAACATTTCCTTTTCACAGTTAAAATCAAAATTATATTTAGAACCGTTACCTAGTTCAGTGGTGCGCAAACTTATTATATCCCACCCCTAACCCTTTGCGATTCAACATTTACCTAACAGATAAATCTGAAAAACATTATCGTTCAGCAATTAAATCTGAAAAAAATAAATCTGGGTTTTCACAAAATAAATATTTATTTTATCAGCTAAATCTGAAGCTAAATGAGTCATTGTATGCTGCCCTTCCCTCATAGTCAAATTAAGAGTCCAAAAAACAGGTTATGCTTCTGAAAAACAAAACTAAGGTTCCAGTTTAAAACAAAATCAAAAAGCAATTCTCAACAAAAGACAAATGAAGAAGTGTAGAGAGAAAACAGATTGGGCAGTTTGCATAAAAACATTTTAAACAGTTACAAATATAGGCTTTTTAAAATGTTTTTAATTGAACTTGAATTTTATCATTGAACACCTGAGCAGGGATGTGTGTTTTGTGCGGTATCGAATCTAGCCAAAATAAGCACATTGTTTTGAATTGAATATTTCCAAAAGCTAATTTGTTGAAAGTAGAAAGAGGATATTTATAGCATGCAGTCAGAAATGGCTTTTAGCAACATTTTTAGTGTTTAGTACAGCAGTCTGTTTGTGTTAATCAGCTGCAAGACAATTAAAGCTTGTTGATGGGCACTCGCTGTATGATATGAACACACTCAATAGGTCTGTTGTAGGGAATCCAATTCCCAACACTTTTCTCAATCCCAGCATTTAGGGATTGATTTTTTAAAATCCCACGATTCCATTTTTGTAATGCTTTTGCTTTTATTAATAATTATCGGTGTGGATGCATAGGGTAATGCACTCACACAACAAAGGAGTTCTTCAACTAATTAATTAATAATGAAAAACCACATACAAACATTGCAAGTAACAGTTGTGTCACTCCACCTCCAGCGCAGAACAAGTGAGTGATTTTACTAACTAGGGCGGCCCAGCTGCCTGCTCAACTCAGTAATACTGTTATTTAAAAACATAAATGTAGATAAAACACTGAATTGATTAAACTACTAACACTGAACATTTAAACTCCAAAAAGTAAACTTACCTTCTAAATACTACACATTTTTAAAAGAAGCAGCATGACAATCTTTGAGTGTTTTTTTTTTTTAGCCCACAGACTGCAGTCGCACCGCCCTGCTATTTAAATATTTAAATTTGTTTATTTATTTAGCAGATGCCTTTATCCGAGGTGACTTACAGAGACTAGGGTGTGTGAACTATGCATCAGCTGCAGAGTCACTTACAACTACGTCTCACCCGAAAGACAGAGCACAAGGAGGTTAAATGACTTGCTCAGGGTCACACAATGAGTCAGTGGCTGAGGTGGGATTTGAACCGGGGACCTTCTGGTTACAAGCCCGTTTCTTTAAAACTATAAAAAAAAATTGCAATTGACAAAACTATGATCAAGATTAGTACACATTCGTCAACATGATGCAGTAATTATGAGTGCCTTCTCTGACGGTATTTCAGCATATATAGCAATAAATCATACATACCAAGTGTATCCAATGCCTTCGAAATGGACTACCATATATTGTCTTTCGAATCTGTATCTTTATAATTGCAATGATCTTTGTATTTTTCCACTGCAAGTATTATTTTTTCCTCCATCATTTTGGATACTGCTTCATCCTGCTGGACCACTTGCATTGAAGCTGTTCTCTGATTGCTCAATTTCCTAGTTGTCGCACGATAAATAGCAAAAAAAAATAGGATTCAATTCTATCCATTTTGTGTTGCCCTGGTTTCACCCCCGCATTGCCTGTTGGGTTGCCTGTTGTGGTGTGAACGATACTTATCAAAATGATAGGTTCTATTCATTTTGTCTCATCATTGCACAGTTTCGCTTGTCACATCGCGTCTGGTGTGTGGCTGACAGACAGACAAGGGGCTTCATTTTACAATGCTGTCTATCACATTTCATAGTTCAGTCAGGAAAACTCATGCGATAGACAACAATATTTAAAGCTTAGACAACAATACAATGTTATACATATTTTTATTACATCTTTGGCCTTTGGCCCCACCCTTCGAGGTACCCCTGCCCATAATTTGGTTTTCTGATAGTGGAGAGGCTGACTGTAGGGAAGTCATGGGCAGGGGGTAGGATAGCTACCCTCAGACAACGCTGAAAAAACAGGTGGAGGCAAACTCTGACATCCAGTGGGTAAACAAATGGATTGAGGTAAGATATAAAGCCCTTTCTAGCTGATCACTGGACATGTTGTTTATCAAATTATATATGAGATACTAGCCATTTAACTGACAATGTCCTAAAAATGGGGGTGCCTAATATGCTTGATGTTTACAATTTTAATCTAGCTTAAAAAGTTAGTTCCCTGCCTGAACCACTGCATTGCTAAATGTACTATAATGATCTAAAAAAAAAGAAGGATTGAGGGTACATTTTCTACTAATCCATAACATGTAATTGGATACCAAAGGACATTTCAGATGAATAGATCTATGCATTGCTGTTCCTTCACAAATGATCATAAAGCATTCCATTATATCCTAAATGGGGTCAGAAGGTGAGATCTGTTCCAAAAAGCAATAGAAATGGCACTGCTTTGCTTGACTTCATAAATAATGCACACACTGGAGGACATTACTATCAGAGGGTTACTAATGCAGCACTATCACATACAAGAAATGTGACTTATTACCCGAGACGGTGTCTGACAGAACATAGCGGTAAGTAATTTATAAGTTAATACGTTGTGTGTAGGGTTTCTTTTGTTATTATGTCATCTTGTGCAGTTTGGGCGGTTCAGTGTCAAACTGTATAAAATGATATGTCATAATAAGAGATATCCTATGTATTAACAATGTATTAACTTATTATAAATCTTTAGAATTCTTTTCTGTGCATGGCATGCCATCTATACACAATATGAGTAATTGGAATTTTGACAAATCTGTGGTTGATTTTTTATATGTGGTTTATAATAACTAAGTAATAGGCCACAAACAAATGTTTGTAAAATTCATAACTGAACACTTGGTCATTTATTTGCATGTGTTCAAATTAAATTGATTGGGCAGTTCTTATGTGCATATTGGATACATATGAGCGACACTTGTGATATAAATGCACTGTTGCAGGTGTGCTACCCTACATTTTAATGAAAATAACTGCTCATCATTTAACCCAGACAAGATCCATTTCTTTCTCTATGTTCCCACCAGGACGAGATTCAAGACCTTATTTCATACACATACGTTAAACCAACATATCATACAAACAACAGCATCATCATCATCATAATCCATGTCAATGTATTTGTTTAGTTCAATAGCAAAGGTGAATAGGTACATTGCTGAGATTTTTTTTAAATTAAATTAAATTAAATGATTAGGTTGTTTTGTTGACCGTCCCTTTTTGCATTTGCCCCCTCCCCCAAAATGATATAATCCTAACGGATACGTGTATTATCTGAGTACTCTGTGTACTATTTGTTATCGCCCATAATTTGCGAATTGAGATTACAGCGCTTTATTTATTAATTAGTGTGCCCAATTATTTTACCTCCAATTCTCTCACCAATTTGGAATGTCCAATATTTTTTTTCTCCTCATTGCAGCAATTCCCTACACAGCTCAGGAGATCTGAAGGTTCAGTGGGTGTCCTCTGATCCCACAACCAAGCCAGCTTCCTCTTTTACACCTAGGAAGTCGAGAGCGGATTTCAGTGAGCTACCGACCTCTGGAGGACAAAAGCTAGCCCTGCAGGTGTCCACTCTGTGCTCACTGGGTGCCTTGCCAGCAGGGTTCGTTGTGGCGCAATGAGGAGTTACCTACCTAATCCACCGGAGCGCCAGAGCCAATGCGATGCTCCCCTCGGAATCCCCATTGACGCCCTGCATACCACGGAGCTGCATTTTTACCAGGTGAGCCATTTGGGGACCCCCCACAGCACTTTATTTTAATACCTGTGATACTGTGAATGTAAATTTAACTAATGCATGTTCCACACATGCCAGTACCATCCTACTGATTCTGATCTTACACCTCATTAAACTGCGATATGCAGGGCTTTTCTTCAGCGCTGCGAACACTGTAGTCTTAATGTCGAGCATGCTAGCAACACAGGAGGTGTCATCAGTCCAGGTGGTACCTTAGCTGTTCAATTTTTAAAAATGTTTTTTTTTTTACACAGAGAATTGTGAGGGTCTGGAACCAACTCCCCAGCAATGTTGTTGAAGCTGACATCCTGGGATTCTTCAAGAAGCTGCTTGATGAGATTCAATAAGCTACTGACAACCAAACGAGCATGATGGGCCGAATGACCGCCTCTCATTTTAACCTTTCTAATGTTCTAATTATTGTTTTAACGAAGAGTAGGACACCTAATTAGCGAATACAAATACATTGATTGATTTAAAATTGACACCCAGTGCTGCAGACATTTGTTTTAAATTGGTTTAGGTAAAAAAAAAAAAAAAAACTCACATAATGTGGCAAAAAAGCTGTGTGCACAGAATACGGAATAGTAGTGGTGTGCAGAGGACTCTGCTTGGGACCCTTACAAATGGATTTCTGACACATATTGCTCCTTTCAAGTGTCTGGGTGGGATTTACAGAGAATATGATTATTTCTTATGTTAGTTTAAGAGTCCAGGCACAATGAATTCCTTTTTTAATTGTATCATTAACTTTTTCTGCTGCAGGAAGTGAATGATAAGAAGTGAATGAAAAAAACAAACAATAAACAAAGATAAATTGTGTCCATGCTGTGAAACACACAGATTGTCAATTGGTGAAATATTCTGGGACAGCATGTACACCAACAAACATACACACACAAACGGAACACTGATATATGCAGGAGTATTAAAACAAACAATTTATTCCACTGTGACTTTATAAGCACTGTTGAAAATATAACTTCCTGTAAGTTTTATTTTCAACAGTGGTTTGAATTTCTGTGTCATCTTCTTTTACTGAAGCTCACATTTCTCGTCCCCGAGTTTGCTAAATGTGATGACTTGGATTAGCCTCCCAGACAGCAAGCTGGCATCAGCTTTGAGGTGCTGTAGGACCCTAAGAGTATTTAAATGGTTAAACTTTGTACCAAGCTGTTCTTTGTTCCAGTGAGTTGTATAGTCAGTCAGAGAAAGGGAAGAGCAGGTATAACATATTGAACTGCAATGCTGCTTTCAACATCAAGCAAAGTCAGAGAAAACAAGCAGAGTAAGAAGAGTGGAGAGCTCCCAAGAGTATTCAACAGCAACACTACAGAATTTGGTTTAAACTTAAAACTTTTATAATACGAAAAGGACGTAAAGAGAACTTGACCAACTGGCTCGCCATCGAACAAACAGGAAAGGTCAACGGACGTTGAACCAATAAATTAATGAACTGATTTGGCCTGCTGGCACTGGCCAAATTTACAGCAAGAGATTCGCACCAGACACTGAGCGAGACTGGGTTTGTCTGACCAGGAATACAGACAAACTCTACTGCAAGTCGGCCGCTGACACAAGTGGAACCACAGACGACTGAATCATACCCTGCATCGACTCTGCATGACAAAAATGGAGTATATAATTAAACAACAGATTGCTAGAGTCTATATATATAAACTTAATATACGGATTATTTTTACATTAATTATCTTTCTTACTTTTGTACCGTATTACTTAACTCACTGATAAAATGTATAGAATATATAACTGTGTTGTGTTGTTTCAGGATCTTGAGCTTGGTTGGAAGTAATTGACAATTGAGAGTGCTAATTAATTAAAACCTACACATATCAGCTAGTTACTCTTGATTGGGTATTGTAAAATGCATTTACTTTTAATACTTCCTACAGTGTCAGGAACATTTGCAGATTAGTTTTATCATTCCTTTACAGTATCTCAGTTTTTTTTTCTAAGCTCATTGTAGCGCAGCAGTGATCACTGAGCTAGACTGCAGGCTGGAAGCCTGCTGCTTTTCCCATGAAAAGCAAACGTTAATGTGAAAACAAATCCTACCCAGCTCCACACAAGACAGCTTTGCTTCTTTTTTCACATTTGCTGCCTGAAAGCACCGAGGCAGATTTGTGTCAAGTCTGTCTGTAACTGATAGAACCATGTGAAACGCACTGGGGCCCGTAAGTCACTTTGTTAATGTGACAGATTATCTTTTCTTTCTGTTCCTCTGATGTTTATGAAGAATCGGGGCATTGTTACTCACTTATCATCCCAGCAAAGCTCTTCACCCCCCACTCCCCACTGTGATGATGACACAGCACCTGATTGGGGTCTGAGATGTCAGTATCACGCACTGCTCTCTGCGCAAACCACCTGCAGAACCTGCAATTACTGCTCTTTTCTATTCAACTTCTAACCTTCCTTCTGCAGTTTAACTTTATTTAAAGACTGCTTTTAATAGTGTTTCTTAACCTTCTCTAAGGTTTGACTGAATACTTTTTGTTTTTTTAAATAAATGTAGTCGTTGCCAATTAGTTTTTTTTTTATTATTATTTTCTCCCCAATTTGAAATGCCCAATTATTTTTAGGCTCAGCTCACCGCTACCACCCCTGCGCTGACTCGGGAGGGGCGAAGATGAACACACGCTGTCCTCCGAAGCGTGTGCCGTCAGCCGCCTGCTTCTTTACACTCTGCAGACTCACCGTGCAGCCGCTTCAGAGCTACAGCGTCAGAGGACAACGCAGCTCTGGGCAGCTTACAGGCAAGCCCGCAGGCACCCGGCCTACAGGGGTCGCTGGTGTGCGGTGAGCCGAGGCGGAGAACATTTTCTTTATGTCTGTAACTCTTCTATTTAAAATGATTAATTGGTTTGAAAACTACATTACCCAGAAGCATAGAGATGATGCTTGTTAAGTAATTTTGTATCCTTATCTGGCCATTGGATAAAGAGAAAAATCTCCATGTTTCGTTGGCATTTCAGTGGGAGTTTCACTGTCTCTCACTGGTCCTGAGTGTGCAGCTTCCAAGTACGTTATCATTAGTGGCGTTACACCCCAATCACATGACAAACATCTAAAGAAGTTTGTATCTGGAAAATACCAGATTGAATTAGTGTTGTGGAGAATCATTAAGTTATACCAAGACTGTATTTATACTTTGTTGAAAAATAAAATCACTGCATATTTAGCCGTCATTGCTATCACGACTAAACGTTATACATGTTTTTACAAATAAGTCATTTGTGTACATTTTTGAATATTTTTAGCAATTCAATATATGTATGTTGGGTGTAGACTTTATAAACAATTGAACTTAAATACACATGTAATACCTATTTAATATATGCATGTCTACAGCTAAAACTATTTCTACCTCAGCAGTTTAAAATTCTTGTATCTGGACTATTTAATCAGTTTGTATTGTAACAAACTCATGTCATTTTAATTGTGCCTAAGCTTATTTCTGTTTCACTGTCTCCCCTTTTTATTTCAGTTACATGTAACTGCATTGAAGGCAGGAGTGCCTGAAATAAAGCACTGCTCACAGTGTTGTGTGCTTTACTATTGCCCTTTTTGCAAACCGTCTGTATGTAAACCAAGAAAGGATCGGTATAATATTCAGCAACACTTGGATAATAAAATAATTTGGAGGTTTGTTTATATGTAAAGTTTATTTATTTTTTTTTTTAATTGGTGCTAGAATAAATATATAATGAATAAGAACAAATATAATGGCTGTTAAATTTAAGTGCCGTGGATTCTAATTAAGGGATATATAATTAAACAACAGATTGCTAAAAAGTTGATTACGATTTTGTAATATCCTACTAATTACAATTTACTGAGTTTGTATTCCGATAATGTTCCTGACTCCTATATATTCAAACAGTTATCCTATTTACATGTTATATTCATGCTATTTGCTTATTGATTTAAGAATATTGCTATTATTATAGAAAGACAAATATAGATCATTGATGAATGCTTGCTTTTACTTATAATTGACATGTCACATTGAAGCTGAAATATTACCGGAATATACAAACAGTTATCCTATTTATCCTGTTGCTTAAATGGAAAATAAACAAGACAAGTTGGTATCTTTACTCTACTAAAGGGATCTATTACTGAGTTATTTCAAATATTCTTTTTGAGAATAAATGTCACACGTATCTTTTTGTGTAATTTTCATAAATGTTTTGATTAAAAAAGTATCTATAGTCAAAATGTTTGAATGAGTAAATAACATACATTTGAAAATACCTTGAAATTAGTAATTATTCAGTCAACCCAATTATTTGTATTAGGTCCAAAAATATAGTTGTAAAAACGTCTTTGTCTTCAACATGCCTTTTTCTTATTTCTCTCTTCCGAGTATGGCATATGCATGTGTCACCTCAATTGCAGAGAAGAAAGTGGACATTTTTATTGCATCAGTTGTCCAAAGACACTGATAAGAAAGTCAGTCATCTCATAATTCACCTTCGGGCATGCCAACAAAAGCAGGTTCGGGGAGAGGCTCGGACCCAGCCAAATGTTCCAGCAGTGACAATGCCAAGCCCTACCCAGAGCACATCTAGTTCATCAACATTGTCTTTACTGCCACCTTTTCCCGTACAAAAAGTCACTTCTGTTCCTGTTGAGGCCAGACCTGCAGATCATGGAAAAACTGAAAAAACGACACATTCTTAGGAAACACAGACACAAATGTGAAAGACATTTCAAGTATATCAAATCTCCCCAGTCAGTGCATCGATTTGGCAAATGGCATTTTTGCAGTTGCCGAATCGTTTCAGGGTCCACCTCTACCACTCCATAATAAAAAAAACAAAACCTTGGGCCATAACTCATCAGGTTGGTTGTGAATCTGAACAATTATTATTTGTTTATTTAGCAGACGCCGTTATCCAAGGCGACTTACAGAGACTAGGGTGTGTGAACTATGTATCAGCTGCAGAGTCACTTACAATTACGTCTCACCCGAAAGACGGAGCACAAGGAGGTTAAGTGACTTGCTCAGGGTCACACAATGAGACAGTGGCTGAGGTGGGATTTGAACTGGAGACCTCCTGGTTACAAGCCCTTTTCTTTAACCACTGGACCACACAGCCTCCTATACAATGCAGACAAAATGAAGCATTTAATATAGTGGTTTGAGGACATTCTAGTGCAATCATAAGGTATTTAGACTACTGTACTTCTACAGCACCTATACTTCAGCCGGCTGGGGAGTGTCTGTAGTTTACGACGTACCAACACATGACACTGCCCTTGTGCAGAACCTTCAATATCCTGTCCACAAATACATGGTAAAGCTGCACCTTTTTTCACCATTGTAAAGTGCACTTCAAGAACCAGTAACAGACGACTCTGACTTTCCTGAACAAACTGTCCCAGGAAGTAAGTATCCACCAGAAGATGAAGGGATTGTGCAGATAGTGACCTACATTCAAGCACACAAAAAATACTAGTCATCTCCCCTGGAAATGAAGGGTTGTCAACAATGAGAAGGAATTTCCAAAAGACCTCATCCTAGAGGACAACATATATACTACATGTCCTGGAAAACACCTTGGTCTGCCACTGCTTATTTCAAACAAAGCAAAAATCATTACTTGACATGATGTTATTTAAGGTAAGTGCCTTAAAAGTAATGTTTTGTATTTCAACACTACCTGTTACAAATAAGACATGGTTTAACACTGATATTTTTCAGGTTCGTTATTATTGGTATTTTTTGTAAATTCACAAATCTATAAAATTCCCAGAGAACTTTAACTATCCCAGAGAGATGTTTTTGACATTAGTGAATTGATTATTTCTTTCAACTTTTCATGTTTTAACTTTCAGCTTTCAAATCTGTACTTCTTAAATTATTTAACTTCTGTTTTCATGCAAGCCAGTGTTGCTGCCTTTTTGATATCGTTGGTCGAGCGCAAAACCCTTGTATCTCCATTCTATCTACTTTTGAGATATTGAGCATTAAATATTTTAATGTTTCCATAAAATGGTTTGTTCTTTACATGACTGCAAAGAACAAACCATTGTATGAGCCAACATTCAAAATTTTAAACATTAATTAAATGTTTATAGTCTGCATTAAAATTCATATTAATTAATGTAATTATTAAAACATACATACCCAGTGGTTGTCCACAAACAGCTGTCATTCAAATATAATTATAAATCATTAGAATTCAATTAGGGGTATAAAACAACAGACACATTACTCCATCATTAATACAATCGTTTTGTTGGTAATGAAATAAATTTGTAACACTATAATGACTGAACTATTCAAAAACTATTTAAAAACACTATCTTTGCCACTAATTGTCTTGCAGATTGACTGATTTACTTTTCAGATAAGAAAATGTATTGTTAATAATTTTCCATTGCTGGCTTTAGCCAGGAATTCCCAGAAGGCAGAGCAACAATGGCACTGTGGGGATTGGAAGGGTTCAAGCCTTCCAGAGTTTCCTCAGTTCTCTGTTCTTGAGCAACTTCTGAGGCTTCCCGGGCACCTGTAGGTTCAGGGAGTTGCCATTTTCAGCTGCATTGCATCCTCTGAATGGTGTGTTAGCTGGGCTGTGGGCGCTCTGGAGTTGATGTGGTGAGCCACGGACTGGATGGTTTGGCAGTTCATTCCAGGGTCAGTCAGAAGCCGGCCACCCAAGAAGGGGGCGGAACCACAATAACAGAAGTCAACACCTTAATGCAGTAAGCAATGTGTCAGTCACTGATTGGAGGAGACGTGATTGAACTCGCTACCAAAGGCAGCGGGACTGAAGGTATATCAGTGGATGTGGCAAAGCAATCTGTTCCTTGTGTTATGGTTATGCAAAGACCTACGAGGAAAAACCTGTGTACTAACCATGAGTGTTTTGTTTGTTTTGTCCTGTCAGTAATTGTTGTACGTGTCATTGTTAGATGGCTAAACTATCCGGGAGCTGTTGCTAAGGGGCCAGTTTCCAAACCCGGACTTCACATCACTACCGTGCACATTACTTGTATTTCAGCACTCACTGTGGACTTGTGACCGTGTTGTGTTTGTGTGTGTGTTATATATCATGTCGTATTATTTTGGGACTGAACCCATTGTTTTGCAAGGAGCGATACACATTGCTGTGTAGAGACCTGTGGCAATGTGCCCCGCCCCTGTGTGCATTTGTGTGTTAAATGTTGTATGTAGTGTGTAAATGTTGGTGTATTGTAGTTGGTACACGGGATATAATGTGGGTAATGAGCATGAGTGTTTAAAATGTATAATTGTATTTAGGCACAGGGATTGCACTTCACTTCATGTGCATTTAAAGTATTTAATAATATGTGAGCACGGGGTTGCACAGATTTAGTTCAAGTGCTGGGATTCAAGTGAATAATTAATTGGTAATTGAATCCCAGCACATGTATATGTAGATGCACATTTCATTCACTCTGGGTTGTGTGTTTGTGAGTGGAGAACGGGTGTGGAGAGGAGGTAAAAAGTATTTAAAACTAAAGGAAATAATAATTGCTACAACGTGCTGGAAGCACCAGCACTGTACTTGTTTGTCTGTTCATCCACTGTTTGTTTAGTGTTAGTCTGTTTTTGTTTGTCTATTTATTTTGGCGCAAAGTGCCGTGTCCTGTGTTTTGTTCAAACTGTTTATTTTCTGTCTGCAGGATATTAAACAGCGCATCAGCGCATTCATTTACCATTTCACCGTCCTGTCTGATTTTATGATTAATTTAGTGCCCTCAATTTTAACACTTTCAAAATTCAAGCTGCAGCATTGACAGGAAAAATAAGGCTACCGACGAATACTAATAAACTGCTGCCGCAGTATCCCATGTTTTTTTGGGGTTTTTTTTTTTTTTTTTTTGTATAGTATAACTGTCTGCTTGCCTGGCTTCAGCCTTTGAAAGCACAGTAAAAATCTGTGTCTGTCAGGAAATCATTATCTGTCTATGAAATCGAAAGCACCTGTTTAGTCCACCTGTTTGATTACTCCTATAAGGAGCCCTTTGGCAGTACAGGGACAGCCCTCTGCACTCCCCCTCTACACTTCTCACTGCTTTTCTCATCAGTGCAGCTGGCAGTAGAGAAACATGTTTACATTCTGGTGAAAGCATGCGTGTCAAAACTTCTTAAACTATGATAAATGTGCCGACATCAGCAGATCTGTTTGTGGGGCCTGGAGTGACAGTGATTTATGACTGTGGAGGATTCTCTCAAGCTATTTTTGTTTCAGTTACCTAAGTGTAACATTTTTTTATTTTATTTTTTTAAATGTGTTTTTCATCCTCTCAGAGGTCCCTGGGTGTCGGGCTAAAGTGCTGGTAGTGATAGCTTGACCTCTTCTTGTTGTTGTGGTACACGTACAAGACTATTCTGGTTTATACAGCAGATACTAGGCTACACTCCAGGGAACCTGAGAATTATAGAGTAGCCCATGCAAATACCTGCATGGAAGCAATTTAAGGATGCTCACTTTATATTAGCATGCAACAAATTTAATATTAACTGTCGAGAGGTGTTCAATAAAGTAATAATGTTTGGAAATCCTATGCTTCATCAGATACATTGTCTGTCAGAAATGCCTGGCTTTTTTTATTGAGTTCTGTCACTGCTTCTGTAATGAATTGCATTGCCAATATATTTTAGCACTTTACAAATTGGTTTATGGTATCAAATCATCTCCATTACTAAAATCCAGAATATCAACATGCATTTGTGTTATGGTACAGTAGATTTATGTCTTCAAAAAAAATGTTGATGGGGTTCATTATTTCAAACGTCAAGTTATAAACCAAAGCTTTTTTTTTCTTTTTTCTTCTAATTCTAGCAAATGTTTTGTTTTGAATTAATGTCACTGGGAGAGTGCTTTGAAATCAAGCCCTGTCTGTTTCCATCAGCAGTAGATCAAAATCAAACCAGTCTGAACTGAAACTCCATCAGCCTAGTTAAGTGCAGCTCATTGGCTGAACTCACAGTCTTTCCAATTCTCTCTACGATGGAGACAGTTATCTATTGCTCTTTCGAATGTGAAGGACTTGAGACAAGGGTGTTAACAGAAGCCTCTCCAGCAGCCCGCTTCACATTTATCACATTAGTGCAGAGGTAAGTGTTCACTGATATCAGGGTGCATTTGCTGCCTTCTGTAAAATGATAAGCATAGCTACAGGTATAACAAAAGACCATTACAAATATGACTACAATCAGTCAGGAGCAAACTCGGTGACATCTCAAGAATTGTGGCTATGAAGGGTAGACAGACATATGAAACTGGCTAAAAAAATTGAAAATGGAATGTATTTTCTTAACCAATAATTTGTTTATTTTCTTTACTTTTCATAGCTGCTAAGGCCTTTGGATGGGATGAACTTTTGGTTCATTACTTTAGAACACAGAGCATGTAATTACAGTGTAATAATGGTGTCCTTATTAGTAGGGTAGTAGAGTAGTTACAATACCACACTGGTATTGTGTAGAATAGTTTTATTCAACTCCAGATGCAAAAATGAATGTGCACTCCAGGTATCAGATTATTAAATTATTATTGCAATTGGTATTTTACCCCTGAAATTGGTATAAAATAATAATATTTGGAAAAAAGTCAATACATTTATAACATTTTTATTAACCCTTTAGGCTCCTGTGTACTAGATAGTCATATTCAATAAAGCAAAATGGACACAAGTTTGATCTTTTTTCACATTTTATCTTTGTATGAACAAAAACAAACTGTGTGTGTGTGTCATATATATATATATATATATATATATATATATATATATATATATATATATATATATATATATATATATGTTATACTGGTAAAAATTGATGATTTTATAACCAAAGATATAGTCAAACATGGACCCAAAGAAGATGTTCTTGTGGGTATCAAATTACATTTGAGAACGATCCTAGGCAAGTCACAAAGTGCAGATAAAAAAAAAAGTTTATTTTATGTTAACTTAAACAACAAAAGATCTTACAGACAGAATAAAAAAAAAAAAAAAATCTCTGATGCAGTAAATGCTGACACTCAATTGGTATTTCCAAACAAAAAAAAAAAGGGTGGCTTAAGCAATGCACAAAAATGTAAGTTTGGACTGAATTGAAAAAAAAAAAAGTTTAAGGGCAGGACAAAGATTTGTTGAGAGTAGCAGTAACTACTGCAGTGTCTTGTGGTTTTGATAACAAATTGACTGAACAAGAGAATGCAGAACTTAAAAAGCCGATAGCTCAGCCAAAGGAACAAGTTACTGATGCACAGTGAGCTATTTAAGCTTTAAGCTCATAGGCTGCCGAAAACAAAGAACAAGTGCATCACACACAGAGCAAGGCAAAAGTAGCAGTGCCTGCATTTTTTAAATAAGAGGAGGAATTGGATTATAATCTGCACACGCAGGGTTGGATTAAAGAACGTGGGGGCCCTACGCTAACCCATATTTTGGGGGCCCTATACATATTATGGCGAATGGTGTTATTGGCATATTGATTAATCCGGCCCTGCATTGGGGACAGAGAGTGTGACCGGGGTGGTGAGCAGGGAGCGAGCCAATTGTATATGGAGCAGGGGAGCGGAGCGGGGTATTGGCTGGAGCGAAGCGAACATTTCCAGCCTGCTCTTTCACTCTTTGTGGAGCTGCCGTATAAAACTGTGAGGAACGTCATCAGTGTGTCCCTCTGTCTGCGGTTATTACATAGCCTATATTGTTTTTATAAAGGTCTACGGTTATGCACCAATACAGCGCTGTGAACACGGTTTATATTTTCTGCACTCTTAAGGATAGTTCATACACTACAGGGTGGTCAGTCAGCCCCACTGAGACTCATATGTGTTTGTGGGTTGCTTTGAGGTCCCTATGAGATATTGGATACAAACAAGCCCAGCATAAAGCTAATTTGTTTTGTTAGTTTACCAGAAAGTCCAGCAGCTAATATATACGATAGAGGCAGAATTATATAAAAAAAAAAAAAAAATGTTTTATATATAGTGAGTGTGGCATAATGACAGGGATGAGAATTGTCCTTGAAATATATTTCTAGAAACGTTGAGGATTCCCTACAATTTAAATACTTAAGATAAATACAGTTTTGCTATTACAATTATGCTAGTACTGTATTGGTATAAGAAAAGGGAGTTTTTCAGCTTCCATCCACTTAAAATATGCAGATGTAGCTTGAACCTCAAACCGTAGTGTATCAATGATAATGTAAATAACACCAAGCTCCAGACAATGAGTTTCAAACTTTAAATGTGTTCCTGTTTACAGGTAAGAAATCAACTTTACTATGATGAATACGATAACATTCATTATGGTAACTGTTTATTTATTAGTTTTAAAATGTTTAGTAAAATGTGACCAAGAGTGAGTTTTTGGAACAATTGATAAATAGGGACACGAGAGTCTGTGCGATATATTTAAACACGCAAAATAATTTACAATCGGTAATATATCATGAATAATTTTGTATAATAATTGTGTAAAAAGTTCTTGGTAATGTATTTCGTTTTTATTGATGTCTATATTTATTTGCACAAGGCACAGAGGTAATTGTGTTGTTTTAAGTTTACTGTTTCAATTTAAATGACAAGTTGATAGAAACCTCAGTGTGATAACATTAGTAAATAACACAAGCTATGGTGAATTACAAACTTAAACCATTTCCTGTGTTTTGGATAAAGCAACATAGTGCATGCTCCTCTATCTTTGTCCATCCATTTGCCATTTTTCCCCAACATTACTGTGATCTCAGGCTGTATACAAATTTGTCAGCTGGGGTCTTTAAACTACACACCACGTATGTTCACTTCTCATTGGTCAGTTTCCCTAGTTAAGGTGTGTGCAGCTCCAGAATTGGATCAACGGTACAGATCAGTGGAGCCTGATCCACATCCTCGTAGTAAAACACCATCTCAAGGTCCGGCTCCAGTGATCCCAGATCCAATATAATTTTTCTTCCCATTGACTTCTGACTAGTGATTACACCAATAAATTATCGTGAAATAAAAGTTTTAGTACTGCAATGTGAGGGGGACATTTCCCTATCATTGAAAAAGAGAGTGGGACATGTCCACCATGCCCCCCGTGTAAATTACGCCTATGATTTAATCGTCCTTATTATAATCGCATACCTTGACCCAAGTAAAAAAAAAAAAATCCCCAGCTATGATCAGCAAAGAAAAAAGCCTACATAAAGTGCTCACAGAAGTTATCTAATTCAATTCGAAGGCGCTTCATCATTATTATTGATTAGTACTGAAAAGATGTGCACATGTTGTTGATGAAGGCCAGTAGCAATCTATGTGTTCACATTTATCTGTTCAATCTATCTGTTCAACTCCACCAAAGAGGAGCATGCCATTTGCAGACTTTTTTATTTACCACTACACCACTGCCTTTACCTGCGTTTTTTCTAAAATTTCAACCCCCAAATGAAAAAGGAAAATTTCTAAAATGTAAAGAGGCATACTGTGCACATTTGAGACAGGACAGGTTTTTAAATTGGCTCTAAAACTGAAATAAATACATATGTAAATTGAGCGTGATTCATACATTTTATCCTGCAGACTGATACCTCTGATGTACAGTGGCTTTCAAAAGTATTCACCCCCCTTGGACTTTTCCACATTTTATTGTGTTACAACATGGAATCAAAATGGATTGAATTAGGAGTTTTTGCCACTGATCAACACAAAAAAAGTCCATAATGTCAAAGTGAAAAATAAAATCTACAAATTGTTCTAAATTAATTACAAATACAAAACAGAAAATAATTGATTGCATAAGTATTCACCCCCTTGAGTCAATATTTGGTAGAGGCACCTTTGGCAGCAATTGCAGTCATGAGTCTATTTGGATAAGTCTCTACCAGCTTTGCAAATCTGGACACTGCAATTTTTGCCCATTCTTCTTTGCAAAATTGCTCAAGCTCCGTCAAGTTGGATGGGGACCTTTGGTGAACAGCAATTTTCAACTCTTTCCACATATTCTCAATTGGATTGAGGTCCGGGCTTTGACGGGGCCACTCCAGGACGTTGACCTTTTTCTTTTTAAGCCACTCCAGTGTGGCTTTGGCTGTATGTTTGGGGTCATTGTCCTGTTGGAAGATGAATCTTCTCCCAAGTCCCAGGTCTCTTGCACACTTCAGCAGGTTTTCCTCCAGGATTTCTCTGTACTTTGCTGCATCCATTTTGCCCTCTATCTCCACGAGCTTTCCAGGCCCTGACGCAGAGAAGCATCCCCATAGCATGATGCTGCCACCACCATGCTTCATGGTAGGGATGGTGTTCTCAGAATGATGTGCGGTGTTAGGCTTGTGCCAGACATAGAGCTTAGCGTTGAGGCCAAAAAACTCTATTTTGGTCTCATCAGACTTGGTCTCAGAGTCTCCCACATGCCTTCTGGCAAACTAGCCGAGATTTTTTGTGAGATTTTTTCAACAATGGCTTTCTTTTTGCCACTCTCCTGACTAGTGCCCTTCTCGTCCGGATACTCAGTTTTTGAGGACGGCCTGTTCTAGACAGATTCACAGTTGTGCCATATTCTCTCCATTTCTTAATAATGGACTTTACTGTGCTCCGGGTGATATTCAATGCCTTGGAAATGTTCTTATATCCTACCCCTGATTGGTGCTTTTGAAGAACCTTATTCCGGATTTGCTTTGAATGTTCCTTCGTCTTCATGATGTAGTTTTTGTTAGGAAATGTACTAACCAACTGTGGGACCTCCCAGAGACAGGTGTATTTAACCTGAAATCATGTGAAACACCTTAATTGCACACAGGTGGACTCCATTCAACTAACTATGTGACTTCTAAAGACAATTGGTTGCACCAGAGCTTATTTAGGTATGTCATAGCAAAGGGGGTGAATACTTATGCAATCAATTATTTTCTGTTTTATATTTGTAATTAATTTAGAACAATTTGTAGATTTTATTTTTCACTTTGACATTATGGACTTTTTTTGTGTTGATCAGTGGCAAAAACTCCTAATTAAATACATTTTGTTTCCATGTTGTAACACAATAAAATGTGGAAAAGTCCAAGGGGGGTGAATACTTTTGAGAGCCACCGTAAAGCCTCTGAGAGGGTATCAAATATTTTGGGGCTGCTACGGCTGCTACAGGTGACGAAGAGAAGGATGGATTGGCATTGGAGTTAATGGGCAGATGGCTTTGGAATGAGCATCCCCACAGAAACTGCACATGTGGATGTTTTTGCACTGACTGAATGAGCATATACCGGTGTTAAAATTATTACAGATTTGCCTTCTTCCGAATCTGTCTCCCGAATCTGTCTTCTCTTATAGATTCCTCAGGTGGGGCAGAAGAATGGATGAAGTTGGGGACCGAGATTCTATTAGAGAAACGGGGAGGATTGATGCAGACTGCTGATCTGGAGGTTGATGCTATAGCAGCTTTCGGGCAGAGAGAGAGGTTGAGTGACCAGTGGAAGCGCAGAGATGTTAAAGAGGGAAATTTGGAAATACAATTATTCAGAGACAAGTAAAGGGTTTGCCTACATTACTATTTAGCATACTTAATAACTACTTCAGAAGGAAATTCCTGTTTCTGCAATCAGGGCAGATTCTAAACAAAACTCAGAAAAGATGATTAACAGGCTTCATTTATTGCACACAGTCAAAGGATATGATATTTAACACATTTCATCACCTTTAATAGCAATAGTTTAATAGTAGAACGTGGCTGAAAAAAAATCGTAGTATCTATTAATCACAGCACACTAATGATCCAAGCAAAAAAGTGCAATAGAAAAAAGTATACAGAACAAATATCAAATGTCATATTAAATGGTAAGAAATTAAATATTTTGAAAAAATAGATTCTATGAAGTAACCATTTAATAAATATAAATGTTGAGATATGTAATGTTTTCATACAGGAATGGTCTGGTTTGCAGATTGGACACTGGAGGATAGCATAGAGATAGAGATAGAGCGAGATGGAAAGTGGAAATCAAAGAGAGAAGATTCTGTTTCTTAGACAGAAAAGGGACTAGATTTGCAGCAGTAATCAGCAATAAAATAGAATCTTGGAATTTGAAATTATTGAATTGCTTCTGTGTAATGTAATAACTATACTTGTTGTGTAGAAATGAAATTACAAAGACAATAAGATAATTTATTCACAAAATCATTGTTTTGAAATTACAAGATTTCATTCTGAATATCACCATGAGTCTCTGCATTCACTTTCAATATGATATTAGATAAAACATTGCCAAAGTGAAAATAAAAACCCTAGAGCTTCCCTGTAGCTTGGGAGTTGGAAGTTATTCACAATATTTCATACTGTCCCAGTTTAAGGACTTCAAAATCTGGTCACCTTAGTTATTCTATTCACACTTGCAGGAGTTGTTAAAAAGACTGGGTCTGTACAAAGAAACAGGACCATGAGATTCTGACTGAAAGTTGAACAAATGTTACAAACTGAAGTGATTTCCAACAAAATGAGCATAACAGTATTCACAAATTGATATATTTTCTTAACATAAAATATATTTACAGCATGATTTTCAAATGGGACAAAAGTAATAAGTTGAAAATATTTTTTTAAAAGGTCACTAAGTCACTTTTTTTAAAAATTGTAACCAAATGTGATGGGTACACCCCACCCCAGTGAGTATTTTGTGTTTGTATTGTCTATTGTTGTATTATGATTTAAATGCTTATTTGTGCACTGGTGCTTCCCTACCAAATCACTTCACGTGCAGAATGTGCCTGAGCCCTCTTGAATGATTAACAAGCAATTGAGCTCAGGTACAACTGCATAAAAGAGGCAGCAACCTCTCAGTCTGGATTGGGTTGTTCAGAGGAGGAACATAAATAAAAAAATCTAAGAAACTTAAAAGAAATATAAACAATTGCTACTTGTGCTGGATTTGGACCAGCACGATACTTATTTGTTCAGTGTTTGTTTTTCTCTGTTTATTGTCTGTTTGTTTTGGCCACCATGCCGTTTGCTTTTGGTATCAGTGCTTTGTTATTTAAACTTTGTAAAAGTACTGTGTCTGTCTATTTCCTGGTCTGACGTCACCACCAAGCCTATCTGTGACACCAACACATTTTAACCCTTTGCTTACGGCACGCTATGATTTCGATCGATACAGAAACACAGATGACTGACAGCTTATTTAACCAATGAGACAAGCTTTTTTAAATTATTCATGACCCACAGAACTACCTATCACATCACAAGATTGTTGTGATGGAGGCTTTTCAGTGAGTATACACCAATGAAATGTAACCTGAAAGTGCAGAAAGTAGCTGATGTAATTTGAATACGTGTGGAGAGTGGAGAGAGACAATAGCGTTGAAACGGAGAACTGTTACTGAGGAGCGATTTGCCCGAAGAAAGAAGATGGAAAGTTATGAAGATGTCAAGGGATTGTTTTTTGAATATGTTGGGGGTATGGAGCC
Source organism: Huso huso (assembly GCA_036884735.1). NCBI lineage: Eukaryota > Metazoa > Chordata > Actinopteri > Acipenseriformes > Acipenseridae > Huso > Huso huso. The sequence goes on along the minus strand of CM072665.1, from coordinate 36,547,300 downwards.
AGCAGAATAACATCTTCTTGATGAAGAACTAAAGCTACAGCGGGATTGTCCTGCAGCTAACACGCATACTTTTTGTACATGCAGCATTTTTTCCCCCTCCCATAGCAGCAATTTTTTCTTTTTTTTTTTTTGCATTAGGATTTATAGCGCAGTGCTGTGTTTTTGTTTTAATTGGTAGCTAGGATGTGTGTTTACATGCTCATATTTGTTGTTCACGTTATTTATTGAAAGCAACATTTTTAATAAAAAATATAATTAAAATCTATTTTTCTGGAAAAACAATAAAAATTGGCATGTTTTATATTTGAATATTTGTTTTCATTATATTTCATTATATTGTTAGGTTTCCTAGTTTTCGTGTATTTTTTAAACATTACACTTTTTAAATCTTTTTTCAGGAAACAACATAAATAACATAGGTAAACAAGTATTTTTTGTTTAAATTGTTTTCTGAGGCTCCAAGTTTGTGTAGCAAGTTTTTTTCTGTGTAACTGGGAAATGGGGGCAAAATGGCGTTTTTCATTTGATTTTCTGAGATTAACAGCCATTTATTTAATTTTTGCACATAGGAAATCCAAAACAAATTATAGAAAGCCCAATTTGTAGGCTTTTTAAAGATATATGATATTAGGGGGTAGGACCTACCATTACTGAGCAAGTTAAATATTGCCAAGCAACTGCCATTTAGAGATAGAGCTTAGAATTTCCCATCCGTAAGCAAAGGGTTAAATGCGTCCCATTGCAATATCTCCGTTGCAGTCTAGTTCTTAATATGTCCCTTATGAAAATAATGCTGTCTGTGTTTCCTGAATTGCCAGTTATAAAGCAAAACTAGACAATTTTGAGACACTATTCAAAGTGACATTTGCACACGTCGAGGAAGAACAAGCCAGTCCTCTGTGGTAGACACTGGCATCTGGTAGGTGTGTGCATAAACACAAAATCAGTGTAGAAAACCATTTTTGAATTTGTGGTGTCTGTCTGTATGGGAAACTGAGGAGCACCGAATAAACCTGGGACCTCCACAACAGGCATCCAGGCCCTGAACTCTATCCTTAACTTCACTGAGCTAGTCCAAAGCTCTGTGTTCTGATATGTTATTTGCTCTGGAGATGACATATCAGAAATGCCAGACAAGTCGCCAGAGTTGAACGAGAATGCAGTGAGCCTGTCGGAGACAGTCTAGGGGCAGCCGGCCTCTCATCAACCACTCTCATCCTTTAGAGTGACAGCAGACTGGGAAACTGAATCAATGAGACAAAGTCTCCTCCTCTGCAAATATTGTATTAAACAGCTTGAGGTAACATTAGCTAAACATACTGGATAGTATGTTGAAAAATGAGACAATGAGTAATGTGCACACTAGATCAAATACCTTCTGGCAAAACTAGGACAATTTTGCTGAAAATAAAATATATCTGAGTGGTTTTAGAATGTATGTTGTGGAGTGTGTGTGTACGTGGGGGGGGGTCTGTCTTCCTTAATCTATGCAAAGAGTCTAAACATAGGTATGTTTGCAGTATCAACACTTATCTTGACAGAAAAGCACAATAGTTGAAACTTCTGAATGGACATTGGCATGTAGCAAATGAGTAGCCCCCAGAAAGAGAAAAAGTTTTAAAATCAATTTGACAAAAAAAAAATGTTAAAGATCGCCCCTGATGCAGTGTTTTGTGGCATTGACAAGTACGTGCCTGGATTAAATTTACAGAGCAGTTGCACCTGGTTTGGGATCAATAGAATGTTTCACTCTAAGGCACTTCACTGTGACAAAGGCATCTGCTAATGGCACAATAGCTTTCTTGTTAGATTTGAGGCTTCTGGAAAGTGCAACCTGCTATTACTGTATATTACAACTGGGACAATTATTATTATTTCTTAGCAGACGCCCTTATCCAGGGCGATTTACAATTGTTACAAGATATCACATTATTTTACATACAATTATATTATCTTTTTTTTTTTTTTTTTTTTTTTACACATTCTTTTTTCATACAATTACCCATTTATACAGTTGTTTTTTTTTACTGGAGCAATCTAGGTAAAGTACCTTGCTCAAGGGTACAGCAGCAGTGTCCCCCACCAGGAATTGAACCCACAACCCTCCGATCAAGAGTCCAGAGCCCTAACCCCTACCCCACACTGCTGCCCTAATCTGCCCTAATCTGTATAATCATCTACACAGAGCACAACATAGTGGGCTAATGAATTGTATAAGGGGTGCTGGATTTTTCTTAAAGAAATGAATGGGTGTTTGTGGCAGGGCGGGGCCCTGCCTGTAAATAGTGTTTTTGGTGTTTTGGTGGTGGTTGGCAGGGATGGAGTTAATTTCCTATCCCTGCCAAAACATGTGAGAATGTGGCTGGAGCCTTTATTGAATAATTGATGATTAATTAGGCTCCAGCCACATGGGATATTAGGGGAAAGAAATCCTGTGTTTGGGGTGGTGTGTAAAGAAGGAGTTTTGTGAGTTTTTGGGACTGTTTCTACATTTTTGTACCTGTACAGTGAATGCTGTGCCCAGCCTGAACAGTTTTGTGTTTGTTTAAACTTTTATTTTGGCCTGTATGCCTTTTTGTTTTGTATTTTGTGTTACTTTTGTTTATTAAAGTGTGCTGAAGCGCTTAAACTGCAGTTGAGTCTCCTTCCCTACTAGTAACATCTGGGCCCACAACTCTATCCTGTCACAATGTTAAAATATTTTTTTGCTGTGCTTCTAATTAAAGGATATAGATTTTGAACAACAGACTAATAAACATTTTAGTATGAGTTTGTAATATCCTATTAATTAGAATTCACTGACTTTATCTTGATTTACTGACTCATGTTTACTCAAATAGTCTGCTTGCATATTTGTATTATGTCTACTGAATTAAGAATATAATTAGCTCTTACAGAAAAGACAAATTATAGATAATTAATGTATTCTAGCTTTCACATGTAGTTAACATTTACACTGAAGCTGATACATTGCCTGACCATTATTGCTTACTGAGATTAATGTGCTGATCTATGCTATTTTGACATTAACCTTCCTTTTTATTTTGTACTATATTTGATCAAATTTATAAAAGATATAGCAGAGTTGCATGTTTTATTGTGGAGTTGTATCCTTCGTGATCCTGAGCTTGTTTGGCAGAAATTTGTAACTAAGAGTGCTAAGTTAAACCATTACTCATGTTAATTCATTAATTCTATTTAATTGGGTATTTAAAGGTCCAGTGATACATCACTTGGCATTCCTCTGAGTTTCCAACATTTTCGATTTATCAGGGATGTTCCGCATTCATTGAGGCTAATTGTGTGATATTGACTTTACAGTTTGTAAAACCTTATTGGTTACCTTGACATTGTTCATTCACCTGGATAAATACCTGTTTCACAAGTACAGTGCTGTAGTTGGTTACATAACAAACTGCTAGCCATTTTCTCTTTGGTTATAAATTGCCTTTAGCTTGCCGACATCCGCTTTCAAGCTCCTAGGTGTAAAAGAAGCAATTGTCTGGGTCATAGGATAGGAGGACACCCACTGACCTTCAGATTAAACGCTTTTTAGTATTTTAATAATATTGCTGTAAGGTAATATATTATTGGCTAAATTTCATTAAAAAATAAACCACATGTAAATGTTAATATCTAATCTTAACTACATTCCTGCATATACCATACATATAAACAGTACATGCCCCAAAGTGTTTTTTCTTTATACTGCCATGAATACATCCAGTAAAGTACAACAAGGGTGTGTTTACACTGGGCCCGTTTAGAGGGTTTGGGCCGCACTCGGTACGATTCGGTATGTTTGGTGTGAACAACAAAGGGGGGAAGAATCGTACAGAGTCCACCAAAAAAGATTCGCTCAATGTGAACAACTGCTGGACTCTGTCCTTTTGCACATAGGAAACAAACTATACAAGGTAACCTGACTCGGAAGTAAACATTTCGCGTGAAGTTTAGTTCATATTCTGAAACGAGTAGAACAAAAAACTAAATGTCTCGGAACTACATTAGGGTTAACGGACATCACAGGAAAACTGGTATTTCAGCCATATTCTTTGTCCCGATCAGAAACAGTACGATTGTTAAATCGTCCCAGTTTTGCTATTGTATTCCATTTTTTTTTTTTTTTTTTTTTTTTTAAAGTACCTAACTGTATCAGTGTGCTCAGCAAATGAATGTATATCACGCATTGAAACAGTAATAGCTGATCTAATTTTTTAGAATCTGGCTTTTTGTAGATTTAACATGTTTGGATTCGATGACAATAGAAAGAAAACGATGAGTTGTTATGATCTGCAATACATCCACCCCATGTATAAATTATGATTGTTATTATATACTGTTATTTTAATGGCTTCAGAGTTGCTACAGCATCAGTGAGTTGAAGAAGAAAAAAAAAAAAAAAAAAACATCCCTGCAGTTTTTCACTCTGGAAATCTGGTAACCCTAAACTACACGGACAGTGTGAGAAACTGAAGCCCTAATAGAAATTTTGTTACACACCCAAATCCAAGCCAAACTGGACAAGGCTCACAAAAAAAACAAAGTCATTTTTCTCAAATGACTTTGTTTAATGTCTACAGTAAAATAATATTGCAGTATTATGTAACTGAATACTGCACTATTCTCCTACTGTAGGCATTCAACAAATGTATTAATTAAATTGGTTAAGTGCTTCCCCAGTGCTTTCTTCCTACTCAACATGTAAGAATCTCAGACATGCTATATTAAAAACCGGAGCAATATATCAATAGCTGTCATCTTTCAAGATACCGTGCAAGATATTGTAAACATCCGGTACAGACCATAGAAACGAAGAGTGTACTTGCAAACTGCATTGTGAACACAAACGAACTCTGTCCTGAAAAAAGGTGGAAAGGACTAAAAAAAGAACTTCAGCTCATATCCAAACAAACTCAGTCTCTTTGCTTGCAGATAAGTGTGAACAGCAAGCAAATTTATACATTGTTTCAAACGAAACGAACCAGACTGAGTATGTTTGAAATGGGCCCAGTGTGAATGCCGCTTGAGTTGGCTTGCCTGGACATCTTGATGCATGCTGGAGGTAATACAACTTTAACCCTTCTTCTTCTCAAGGTGCACGTGGTAATTTTGTGGCTAGTTTTACACCCCTTTACCCCTTCCGAGGTTTGCAAAAAATGTATTTTTTCCAGCTCCTACTTACTGGCAGAATAGATTGTTGAGAGTTGTGGAATAGCTGGGGGAGGTGTATTGCTTCTAAAATTATTGTGCATCTAAGTGTGTATTATAACAGTGGTGCCGTTATAGTAAGAGTGACAGACAGTTTCTTGTTTAAACCCAATTTTGAGGGGTATGTTTTCTCGGCCGTTTCAAGGGGACAGTCTAAAAAGTAAAGTTGTTTACTTACTGCATTATTTGACAGGACATTACTTCCTGCTTTGCTGTTGTGGTCTAGACTGGACACACACACACAAGATGGCAATGTAAACAAGGTTGAACTGTTGTTGCATGGGACGGTAGAATTTATTTTGTGTTAAATAAAACCTATTTCATTGATTAGCGATGCATCTGAGTCCTTAATAAATACCCACGCTTACACAAGCTACGTATATAAATTTACACAAAATCTCAGACTTACCGTCGATTGTACATCAAATTAAATTTCCAGTGTTGTGTGAAAAAAAGAATTGCAAGTCCACTCATTTCAGAACCGCATTTAACATGTCTTATTTGAAATCCAGTAATTTTTCAGTGGCAGTTTTCATAGTTCAAAACACAAATTGCAATACTGAGGTAAGCATATCTTGTTCTGTTCAAAATTAAATCCTGGGTAAGATTTCCTACAGTTACAATTCCAAATTAAAGTTGAGCACAATGCTGGCATTCTGTGATTCTTGAAATGTGTATTTTTTGTGACAACTGTAAGGGTTAAGTCGCACTGGGTAAGGGCTTCTGGTATGAAATAAATAAGAATAATTCAACAGGAATTAACGAGTTCTGTATTCGGTCTCCATACCACTGATCTAAGGCATATTAGACTGTTTCAGAGAACTTTTGAATCCTCAACAACCCACTGACCTACCCAGTGGTGGTGACTACCTGTGTTGTCTGAATTGAACCCACCTACTGTACCAGTTAAGCAGTGTGTGCTGGAAAGCCTTGTCAGAACATGGGTGAAGTAAGAGCGCAGTGGTGGTTTTATCTGACAATTTCAATGGAACAGAGCAGGATCAGTTTCCTCATCAGGTCAACATATGATGTTCTCCCATCACCACAGAACCTAAACCTCTGGGTAGGAGAGGATCCCTCATGTCCTTTGTGTTCATCACCTGCAACATTAAGGCACATTTTGACAGGATGTAAGGTGGCTCTTAGCCAAGGATGGTTTACTTGGTGCCATGACCAGGTGCTGCGATGTTTGGCCTTAGCATTGGAAGACAAGCGTAACATGACCAATAAGTTGCCACCAGTTCCATCAAAACATTACATATAAAAGACAACATTCCTCCACCCAGGAGAGCAACCACCAAAAAAAGGTGTTAAAACCAAGCCTCGCCCAGGACAACTGGATGCTGCTAGAGACTGGAAAATGCTGGCAGATGTTGGTCAACTGCTTATTTTTCCACCTGAGATTGCCACCATTAACCTTCGACCAGATATTGTCTTGTGGTCTGGATCAGCACGCCTTGTTCACCTGGTAGAGTTAACAGTGCCATGGGAGGATGCTGTAGATGAGGCATATGAGAGGAAGAAACTGTGGTATGCTCAACTAGCCGCTGAAACGGAACAGCGAGGATGGAGAGTCCGGGTTTACCCAGTGGAGGTGGGGTGTAGAGGATTTGTGGCACACTCTACAACCCGGTTTTTCAAAGACGTCGGATTCAGTGGCCAAGAGTTGCGTCACTCAGTGAAGAACTTATCTGAAGCAGCAGAGAGGAGCAGCAACTGGCTGTGGTTGAGATGGAAAGATTCTGGTTGGGGATCTCAAGCACAATGGAAAGAAACGCTGATGTATGGGTAAGTAAGCTGGGCTGAGTTGAGTGGGGGACAGAGGGGGGTGATGCTGGGACGCCAGAATCACCGTCGAGCCCTCTTGAAGTGTCGTGGGCTAGTCGACGAAACACCGAAGATGGAAGATGCCCACTTGAAGACCCCAGAGATGTACCCTACTTGGCTCAATCACATCCATTGTGTGTGCTGATGCGCTAGGGAGGCAAAATAAGCTGATCCCTGGAGCCAGCATTACACTTCAGCCATCAACACCAGACAGAAGGATATCTACATCATCATATGGAAGGAAACACAAATGGATGGAGACACAGATGGATCACATTAGTTTACTGTAAAGCTACGTCTTAGTTGGTGCTTATCTTGGCGAGAGACGAGTTCAAATCAGCATGAAGTTTTAACATCTACTCATGTAATGGAAATCACGTCTTTTTCGGCTTTGTCAGCTCTTACTGTCACTTAAAACATATTTTTTTGTTTTTAATAATTCATTAGTTTCCAGCACTGTAATTGATAACCACATTCTTGACAGTATCCTGTGTATTACCTTCTACAGTACAATATATATTTATTATGTTTTCTGTCTTCAGGGAGTTGCAAAAACTGAGTGTCTTTCATATACTGTATAGGCTACCATGTGCAACTTCTGTTGACTTGCAGAACATACAGTAGAGTGCTGAGAGTTGCAGGGGAGCTGGGATAGATGTAGAAAAGGTATATTGCTGATTTAGACTTACAGACTCATTTTGAAAGCCACCAGGGAGATGGAAGAGGGTCAAAACAGCTGGGTTCAGATAGGCAGAAGGAGGGAAAAAAAGAAACTTCATCAACACAACCACCAGAAATCAAAACATCCAACAAATTTGAGCCACTTCAAAATTTAGATGATCCAACATCAAGAGAACAAAAGGAACAATATCCAGGACCGTATAGACAGTGCTGGCCAGGCAGCAAAAAGAAGGGAGGTCATGATTGTTGGGGACTCCATATTGAGAAACACAGCAAGTTCAGTTCGCAGTTTGGACCCTGTTACTACAACAGTGTGCTGCCTTCCAGGAGACTCTGTCACACACATCACTGAGAACGTGGACAGTTCCTAAAACGAACAGGAGACGACCTGGTAGTAGTCGTCCACATCGGTACAAACAACATTGGAAGAGACAGGCCAAGATCCCTGCAAAACAAATTCAGAGAGCTAGGAAGGACATTAAAAGACAAAACCAAAACTGTGGTATTTTCTGGGATACTGCTGGCACCTTGCAAAGGACCATATGGACAGCTGGAAATACAAAATCAAAATGCATGGCTGAAATCTTGAACATTGGAGCACATTCTACAACAAGGACTATCAATATAGGCGGGATGGACTGCACTTAAACAAAAAGGGAACCAATCTACTCGGAGAAAGGATCCTTGAGGAGGTCCAGAAGCATTTAAAATAGAAAGGGGGGGAGAAAACAAAAAAACAGAAGGGAGACCACATCAAAACAAGGGCAAACTCAGGTAAGACAGCCATTAAATGTATTTATTTAAATGCTAGAAGTCTCAGAAACAAAATGTTAGAACTTGAAGCTACTGCACTAACAAGTAACTACGATGTGATAGGTGTTACAGAAACTTGGCTGTCTGAGAGTGATGGAGACGAATATAATATTAGTGGGTATACACTGTATAGGAAAGACAGGCAGGACAGAAGAGGCGGAGGGGTAGCGCTATACATAAGAAATAGTCTTGAAGCCCAAGTGTTAAATCTGGACGAAGAAAACAACGCCAAATCAATATGGGTCAGAATAATGGACAAAGATTCAAAGGGCATAATAATAGGAGCATGCTATAGACAGCCAAATTCAGACGCTGAGCAAAATAATCTGTTATACAATGACATTAGAAATGCGTGTAGCAAAGGAGAAGCCATACTAATGGGGGATTTTAACTTCCCCCATATAAAATGGGAGAACCTGGTGGGGAGCACGACGGACGAAATTGAAATGGTGGAAATGACAAATGACTGCTTCCTAACGCAATTTGTCAAGGCACCGACTAGAGGGGAGGCATGCCTTGATTTAGTCTTTTCAAATAACGAAGACAGAATAACTGAAACAGAGGTCAGAGAGCCATTGGCAAACTCAGACCACAACATGGTCTCATTTGAAGTAATGACTAAAGCTAATGTTTACAATTTTAGAAAAGCAAACTATGAAGGTATGCAACAGAGACTAACAGAAGCAGATTGGAGTAAAATAGAGAAAACATCCACAGAAAAAGGATGGCTGTTTTTTAAAAATGTATTACCAGAGGCGCAAAACAATTACATCCCAAAAGTAGACAAATCTAAATCTAAAACAAAATGGCCAAATGGTTTAATAGATCAATTTAATTTCCAGAAAGCTTTTGACAAGTCCAGCATAAAAGATTAATTCTCAAACTGAATGCAGTACAGATTCAAGGAAATGCATGCACATGGATTAGGGAGTGGTTAACATGTAGAAAACAGAAAGTACTGATTAGAGGAGAAACCTCAAAATGGAGCGAGGTAACCAGTGGTGTACCACAGGGATCAGTATTAGGTCCTCTGCTATTCTTAATCTACATTAATGATTTAGATTCTGGTATAGTAAGCAAACTTGTTAAATTTGCAGATGACACAAAAATAGGAGGAGTGGCAAACACTGTTGCAGCAGCAAAGGTCATTCAAAATGATCTAGACAGCATTCAGAACTGGGAAGACACATGACAAATGACATTTAATAGAGAAAAGTGTAAGGTACTGCACGCAGGCAATAAAAATGTGCATTATAAATATCATATGGGAGATACTGAAATTGAAGAAGGAATCTATGAAAAAGACCTAGGAGTTTATGTTGACTCCGGAATGTCTTCATCTAGACAATGTGGTGAAGCTATAAAAAAGGCCAACAAGATGCTTGGATATATTGTGAAAAGTGTTGAATTTAAATCAAGGGAAGTAGTGTTAAAACTTTACAATGCATTAGTAAGACCTCATCTAAAATATTGTGTTCAGTTCTGGTCACCTTGTTACAAAAAGGATATTGCTGCTCTAGAAAGAGTGCAAAGAAGAGCAACCAGAATTATCCCGGGTTTAAAAGGCATGTTGTATGCAGACAGGCTAAAATAATTGAATCTGTTCAGTCTTGAGTAAAGAAGACTACGAGGTGATCTGATTCAAGCATTCAAAATTTTAAAAGGTATTGACTGTCGACCCAGGGGACTTTTTCGACCTGAAAAAAGACGAGGGGTCACAAATGGAGATTAGATAAAGGGGCATTCAGAACAGAAAATAGGAGGCACTTTTTTACACAGAGAATTGTGAGGGTCTGGAACCAACTCCCCAGTAATGTTGTTGAAGCTGACACCTTGGGATTCTTCAAGAAGTTGCTTGATGAGTTGGCCTCCTCTCGAATGGCCTCCTCTCGTTTGTAAATGTTCTTATGTTCTTATGAGAAAATATTATTTTATTCTGTGAGTTGCAACATGTCTGACAAAGTGAATAATAGGAGTAATGGGATAATGGAGATGTCCAAAGTAAATGTTAATTATATTAAGTACTGTTTTTGTAAGAGACATGGGAGAGTTTTGAAACAGGAAAACAGGCCAATGACATACACTTAAATGTAAAAAAATTACAGAATTACAAGGTGCCCGAGTTATCCTACACGTTGAGAAACGACCCTCAGGCAGAGAACAAAAGTGTCATTGAAGATGGGAATGAAAATAAAAATAACAGAATGTGTTACTATTAGCTCCCCCACACCCCTCCTCAGCCTAATAAATGTTGACATTTTCTGTCCACTGAAGGTAGGTTTTTGGGCTTGTTATTAGCGAGACATCTGTTCAGGGTTTATGGTTATGCAGCTGTCCTATTAACATTTCAAAGCACCAGATTCCTACGTGTGGCTGTTGGATTTGACCTAGTGTATTCAGAACGCGAGCGACAGTTGATTAAAATTCCTGTTCCCAGATGCATTATGTATGAAGCTGATTCTCTTGCATTATCTGCATTATTCTACTTCTGCACAGCAGATGCTAAATGACAGCCCCCTTTCCCCGACACTGCACTAAGCGCTTCTGCACAGATACACTTTGGGAACTTGCAGGTTCTTCTATGTAGAACTAGAGTATTTACACAATTCAATTTCACTGTGTTTAAATATATTTAAGCTGTTTTGTTTGTTTGTTTTTGTAAACTAACCTGAATTATATCTTCACCTATTATGGAGCTCTGGGGGGGGGTGTTGTGAAACACTGAATTACTTGATTGGCTTTCATGGGTGATAGACATGTAATGCTCACGTGCCTGTGTAATACTGTGTGTGTTGTGTCAACCCCCTAGAAATCTCGGGGTAAACCAGTTAAAAATCACTTCTATCCGTCCTGCTGATACTGTGGACATCAGTAGAGCACTCATCTCCGAAGTTGTTAGTCTACATTCCAGTCACTGCAACTTCTGGATTGAAAAATGAATGAATTAAGGAAGGAATTAAAAGTGAACAAGGAGTGGTGAACTGGTCACGCCTATGGTCCAGCTTTGTCCTAACAGGAGAATGGGACAGTTACAAAGTGCTTCTCCATTAATGGAGGCTCAGTAATATGAAGAGGATAATGAATTATCTGAACCAATACAGGGCACTGGTCAATATGTCAATACAATCAATATTCAGTTAGAGGGCATTTCAGTCTGGTAGTTCACCATGTCAGGAAGGTAAGAGAGCCACAGTCAACATCCAAGGTAATGCCAAATAATCAGGGTTTTATTGTGATTAGGAACTGGAAAAAAACTGATATTACCAAATACATTAGAAGAAAGGTAATAGTCCAACAGTGCAACAGAGTTCTGTATATAAAACACATTGTTTTTCTAGGAATTGCATTGCTGTACCACAATTTCCTTGTCAAGAACAGATTGTGTTTTAACAATTCCTAACTACTTCCAGTTTTACTGTTGAAAATTTGAAGACGGCTTGTGGCACAGGCAGACAGACTTGATCAGCACTCGCATTCCATTGTTTTCAGACCCAATGCATCGTGATGAGTCCTTTAAAAGTGAAATCTGGGTATAAGCGATGACTGAGTGGTTGGGTTGCCCTGTAAGCCAAACTGAAGTAGCCAGGTTTCTGCTATTGAGTGTAGCTGCTAAGGATTCAGCTAATTATGACCAATATTATTATTTGTATTATTATTTGTAATGCTATTATTAAACACCTTCAAGAGTGCTTGAGTAAAAAGGCATTTCAATTCTTAAAATTTACATTTGGCAATTTTTCACTGCTTGTGGATATTGTTTCAGTTACTGAATTCAGATATGTTCATGATTATTAAAACTGTATAGAACCCTCTCGGTTGATTGATTATTATTGTAAATTACTGAATTCATGTGCCTTGTTTTCACAGCTGACATTTTACCCAGGGAAATAATCAGTAAACATGCAGGTTATTTTATCTGATGGTGCCTACTGCTGTAGCGTGGCCCTCATACTTTCACACAACCAATAACAAGAACATAAAATGTACAACACTGTGCTGTGTCCCAGGTCTAGATGTTGTCTGTCTTTGATCTGCTAGAGAGGTCATTCTAAATGGCCGCCTCAAGGTTCTGGATAAGTCAGCCTTGTCTGGACGCTCGCACTGCACGGAGCTCTCCCTATTGGCTGCTGCTGTCCAAGGTCCTGAACCTTTGTGGTGCATCCTGGCATTAGACTTTAAAGACCAGCGATTTTTGCTTTTTATTTTCAGTTTCTCATTCTTCAACGAATTCTGAAGCTGAGAAAAAGTTTTAGGAAATGTTCATAAAGGATCACACAAATAATTACAGAAAAAAAATATATAACTTTACTAAACAAATATTTTTTTTACTTGTCAGAGCTGCTTATAGTTTATCTGAACCGTGCCAGATAAATTAATGGAGCAATATTACTGTCTCTGTTTGTTGTTGTTGAAAGCTGCTGTCTGAGCTCCAGTCAAACTGACAGACTGTGATTGGCTGACTCAGCAGTTGCAGGTAAAGGATTGGTTGCTTTTTTTATTATTATTATTATTATTAATAATAATAATAATAATAATAATAATAATAATAATAATAATAATAATTGGGCATTCCAAATTAGGAGAAAATTAGGTAAAATAATTGGAGATTATCTTTTTTTTTTTTTTAAGTAACCGTTGCTGCACCTGTCTTATGGGTGCCTCTGTAACAGTAGAGTGCTAGAGTGAGAGGAAGGTTCTTCTTGTACCCTGTATGCTCCTCTCCTGGGACATCCCTGATAATCATCTCTAAACATGAATGGTGCATGCTGCTGAGGAGTGGGCCAGGCTGGTTAGATAGCATGTCTCTGAGTTGTGTGCATCCCAGGCACAGGATACAGTTGGTGTTTCTACCCTTGGGAAGCCACACATGCAATTAGTCCATTGGTCTGCTGGCTGTCTCTTCACTTTTGACATAAGTTTTATAATTGACTGTTTAAAGGGTGCCCAGGGATTCTAATGACAGATGAAAGGCTGTGTGTCATGCAACAGGCATTTAGCTCAGGTTTTTACTGTATGCTGCATGTGACAGATCGTCCACAGCACACAGCCCTGCCACATTCTTCCAGGTCTAGTTTAGCCTGGCTGCATTTGGCAAAGCATACCCTGATTGAGCGCTGAAGTTAATCTACTGTATGCTCTGAAAGATTCTGAGGCTGATCTTGTCTATTCTCTGCACTTGTTTTTATTTCACTGCAGGTTCTGTGTTTCTGAATGGCAGGGGGGCCCTCTTGTGGCGGAAACTGGGAATGCTTTGTAGCAGAGCTGATAGTGTATTTAGTGAAAGTCTGCAATAGTCGTGATTGCTAGTAAACATATAGCTGGGCATGGATATAACAGAAACACATGCAACATGTAGCACACACTGTTATGCAAGTACAATTACCTTGTAATGTAGACGGAATCACTGAAATGTATTTGGTCATATATGAAAGCTGCATCTCTGTTGTAAGTTTCAGTTGCAATAATGTAATATTAATATTAGTAGTATGTGTAAGTCTATTTAATTCATGTTTTCTTCTCTTGTTTGTGTCATGTTCCAGACTTATTTTCCTACATTGTGTCTAAATATTTGCTTGTCCTTTATGGCTCTTCATGGTCCTTCATGTCTTGCTCTCTTTGACTCATCAGTGGCATTTCCTGTATGTTTTTTTTCCCCCAGAAGCAGTGTGGGTCACACAAATCTAGTGTAATATGGCGGTGACCCCACAGCACAAGCGAGTGTCTTAACCACTGTGCAAAGGAGGCTTGTCTGCAGGTGGGGTTACAGAGCTTTTAATCTCATCTTACCAAAAGGGGTCAGAATTCATTACAACAGTGCACAAAAAAAAAAAAAAAAAAAAAACACGACAACACTAGCACAAAACACCATATTTATGCATTTACACAACAGACAATATGAAATGCAAGCAAAGATCAGGAAGGGGAGACTTTACCATTCACTGTTAAACCTAGTGTGGATTTACTTCTGGAAATGTTGAAAGCATTGTAAAACCTGATTTATGAGAATAGTTCTCTCAAATTGATGTCATCAGTAAGTCTGTTCTGTAGTGCAGTCCGTAGGTGTTATATATATATTTTATTTCCCCTGGTTTTCTTAAAGCAGGCTGACGTCATTTAGAACACAGGGTGAATTGCTGTCAGACAGCAGCTACAAGTGGGTTGATTGTGTAATTGAGCAGAGACTGACTGAATGACACCTAGAAACACAAACAACGTGTGCAGACATTAACAATGACGAGGAGAATGAAAGGGCACATCCTGGGCTTTGTGAATGAATGATTGTGCTGAGGGGGTTGCGTGCGAAGCTGTTCTTCATGTTCCGATGTAATAACTGCAGTCAGAGTCGTGAAAAACAACTAACTGACATCAACTAAAATGCTATTCTAACCTTATATAGACATCCGACAAGTATCATAATACACGCACATACTGTACACACTCTGTTCATTAATAAAGATATATTACACTGCTAAGGTAACACCAGTTTTTTTCTTTTCTTAAAAGATAATGATGTTTCTAGAAGGTTCTGTAAAACTATGTATATCAAATTGTGGATTATGTTGCACTCCACCTGGCCACTTTATTACTGCCTATAGGACCTGTACTTTGATCACAGCCTTGACAAAATGTGGCATAGACCACAAGGTGCTGGACAGTGGCTTGAGGGAGGTTAAGTAATTTAATCATTAATAATAGAAAATATACACTTTCTAATCATCATTTCCCTTTCTCTGTCACTAATTACTAGCTAACACAGCTGTCTGTCTTGGTGTTCATTTTTCCATTGCTGATACACTCTGGTGACCGTTGAAGACTACCAATAGTCCTTGCTCTGTGCCACCTGCTCGTTGTGTACCCACTACAATTGTGCTGTTTCCACAGTGTTATAGTGCTGCAGAGATTACATGTCACACCATATGATCAACCTAGTTTGCATCTCGGGCAGACATTTCCTAATACCAGGCAGTTTATATGTATGTGATTAATTTGTGACCAATTTTGGTACCATAAAGTACATATTGAAACTCAATTTGATGCACTTCAGTGGGCCCTGTGTAAATATCAAACCAGTAGAATTAGACTGAGGACAACAGATCTGAATTCAATCCTCAGGGTTTAAGCTTTCAAAAGTCGTCTGTTGTGTCTCTATTACTAGTTGGGGCATTCAACTAGAAAAAAGAGGCTCTTTTTACAGTGTTTGCTGCTTGCCTGGCATTCAGAACCTCAATAATGATGTAAAGGTATTTGTGACAGCTTCTCAGACTTTAGCTCTTGGCCTTTGAAGTGGCTAGTTACAGCACTGTAAAGTGACAAATATTTGAAAAATGTCACTGGCAAAATCGCAGTTCTTTCTACCTCCCTCAGCTATGTTTTGGAAGGTCAGAGTATCCATGGGACGCCAGGTATTATTGTGAAGGGACGCACACAACTCACAATTACTATCTATATCTCTCCTAGGTATTGCATTATGTTTAGGATTGCATTAGAATGCATCTGCCTGGTGTCGGAATAACAAATAATGCTATTAGTGAGACAGAGCTCTTCTCAGCCGCTTCCTCAATGACAAATGGCTGTGTAACCACGGCTCAAGCCGGCTCCCTCCACCACTGTTGATTAAATGCATCAGTGGGAGGGAACCAGGTGAGCTGGGTGGCAGATCTTAAGATGATTAAATTGTAAAATGTACCAATTATGCCTAAAATAGATCATTCTTCTGTACTTTTTAAATTAGATTTTTTTTTATTCTCCCCTCCTCTCTCCTTGATTAACATATACTCTCACCTCTGTCTACCCTTTTGGATAAGCCCGACATTAAAAAACAGAAAGAGAGGGGACAGAGTTAGGATATATTTCTGCATGGAAGCATATGGGCATAGAGGAGAGGCAATTTTTGATAGCTGAATAGATTGACCTTGCCGAAGCTGATCCATTTGCGCTGAGGATAAAGTGGGAATCTAAGATGAGCGTGAGATCACTGCAGTGAATACCCAGCATGGGAAAGCTGGCAACAGAAGGAACTGTATAATCTGAACATCTGAAAAAAAACAAAAATGCAGTTAGCCATATAGTTTCCATTGTTAGGAAACCATTGATTGCTTAAAAGGCCTCTGAATCCCGTGAATGAAGTGTCCATAAATAAAGCCAGGTTGTGAGGTGCTGAAATGAAATCACCACAGAACATGAACAGGCCGTTCCAATGCTGTATAAGAGCAGACCACATTTTAATGTCTTTCCTAGCTTCTGATGAAATATTGATGTAGGAGTCCAAGTTTTTTGCTGTCAATGAAAGAGCAAGTAATTGAGATATAAATGTCGTTCCTGGGGGATAATGCGAATTGCAAAATTGAAATGACCCAGCAAAGACAGCAGTGTGCGTTTCCTGATCGTTTTACTGATCTGAAATTTCTGAATAAGTGAACAAATATGGTCGAGTTTACATACAGGATGACTGGCGTCAAACCCTTCTGTGTCCAGTGCGATTCCTAGAAATTCCAGTGAATGAAGAGGGTCGATTGTTTTTTTCTTCTGAAAGTGGGACGCCAACTTCTTAAAATAAACTTTTAAGATTGGTGATCACTTCTGCTGGCGGATCTGAGGGAGGAGAGATCAAAAGAAAATCATCAAGTAGGTGGAACTGAGAAGAATCAAGCATAATGCTTCTGAAAGAGTATCAAATATTTTTGGGCTGCTGCGGCAGCCAAAGGGTAACTGTGTAGAATTTTTTTTTTCTTCCCAGCATATCCTGAAGAGGTGATGAAGAGAAGGATGGATTGGCAGTACTTTAAATGCATCTGATATATCTGCTTTTGCTAACCAGGAAACACAACCTGCTAATTTAATTGAGTGAATTGCATCTGAGATTGTAATGTACGGTAGAGAAAATTGATTGTGAGGAATGGGCGAGTTGATGCTACTGGTACTTGATCCCTGTGGTGCTGACAAGTCTATAATGAGATGCTTTTTTTTCCTGACATTTTCCAAGTGGCAGTGCCGATAGGGTTAATCCTGTAGATTGGAAATGGGGGATCTGAAAAAGGGCCGACCATAAATAATTTTTAAGCTCTTATTGGATAAGAGACTGCACTGTCTTGGGTTCTTACAGCAAAATGGAGATTTTTGCTTTGGAAGTAGGAGGGAGGGATTTGACTGAGTCCGGTTGAAGAAATGTTCTCTAGTCCATCAATAAAGTATTTGACAAAGATCTTGTCTGGATGATTCAGAAGTTTTAGTTTTAAAATGGAAATAGTTATGGGAGTGGAGACTTTAAGTGTTGGAGAAAGTCACTTTGGAGCTACTGGGCTATAGAATGAGCGTCCCTGCAGAAATTGCACATATGGATGTTTTTGCAATGTCTGAATGAGCATATACTGGATTACAGATTTGCTTTCCTCCTGTATATCTGATTATTCTCCCAAATTTGTCTTCCCTTGTGGATTGCTCAGGTGGGGCTGAAGAATGGATCTTGCTGTTGTTTTTAAGGAGGGTCTTTATCAGCTTGTTGAGAGTCCAATCCTTAAAGTACATAGGAGAGGTATCCTGGGGCCGGAGCCACTTAGAATGATGGGGATTGACTTTGATGGCGGTAGTGGTATGCTGTCCTGCTCGAGAGGTACCTGTTCGGATCTTAAGGAGACGCCTGATAGAGGGAAGAACAGTGGGCTGACCAGACCCTGCGTTGAAGCTGTCAGAGAATGTTCTGATACAGACAAGAAGTTATCTTTGAAAACCTCCAAATCCAAGGAAGAGGTGTGCGGTAAGTATTCCATACTTAATTGTTTCTTTACTCTTTACACTGAAAGAAATTAGCTTGGGGTCTTGCAATCCGCTTAGGTTCAGAACCATAACGAAAAAACACAAGACAAAGGTGTATGGTGTGACTAATGGTTTAAATAGGCTGTAAATTTGATTAAAAGGATAGGGAGGAGTCTAGCTCCCGGCCCCCAAACCGCACACTATAGGTTAACATGAAAAAACTGTAAATATACAAACATAAATATTGGAGGTAATTCCTCTATACATCTTGCATCTTCCCTCTAACCGGGCAGGGTCAGTAAAACAGATGTTGTGATTATAAGGGGCTTGTCATGCATATTCATAAACCTGTTCCCGCCTCTCTGAATCTGTGCCGGAGCAAGCAGGTAGGACAGATGAACAAATCAAAATGCTGAACTTTGTGAGAGGAGTCGGTAACCAATGTCAAACAAAAATAACTGTTCAAATCTGATTCATGAACAACGATATGTAAATCAAAATATCAAAACAATTGCAATTATGTTGAAAAGGATCATGGGCCCACTCACTTCTTTAATTTAGTGCTCTTCTTTGATTCTGTGAAAGGAGGGCCCTGTCAAACAAACCCCCACCCCCTGCTGTACCAGTTCTCATCAATCAACCAGATTGTAATTCATCCCAATTAAGTGTATCAGCACCATGCAGGTGCTTGGAATCTCGGAGGCCCATCACGGGCACTACTTATTGGAATTGGTCTAGCAGACTCCTGACTCCTTTTTGACAGACAACAGTGTTTATAAGAGATCAAATAAACCTGCAAACCAGGTTCAACACCTTGCTCATATCCCAGTAATCTTGAATCTAGCAAAATAACAAATAACTGTCGACTTTGCAATTGAACAGCATGTAATGCATGTGTTTAAACTAAAATTTGTATAAAATTTTGTATAACTTGCGTAAATTGTGTTTTGCACGAAACCAGTCAGTTCTGGATCCATCCAGTGCCTGCTAGCTTCTCTTGTGAGGATGTACACATGCTTTCCTGTAATTCTGATTGGTGCCAGACCAGACGTTCCTGTTCCCATATCTCTGGAAGTCATCACAGGGTATGCATATTGCATGGGAGCAACAGTACTGACCAAAAAACGTTTCGCCGACACCTTTGAGCTTTGGGTACACTGCTGAGAACTGTTTTTGGTAACAATTTACATTATATGTCTAACTACACTGTAATTACACCATAGTAACAAAGCTCTGCAATTACACATAACTACACCGTATCTACATATGTAGTGTATTTAAAATGTAACCACACATGCAATTACAGTGCTGTTTGTATTACGGTGTATTTGAGATACATAATGTAAAGTGTATTCAAACAGTTGTGATCTTTTCTACTGATGTAAAACGTATACTTTAAGTACATAACTAAGTCAAGAAGACAAACTTTGGGCTGGTGCCTTCATCAGTGTAACCTTTCAGTGAAAGCACAAGCCGAAACTCTTGTCTACTTGACTTAGTTTCCTGTAAGTTTCACATTTTAAGTGAGTGAATCTATTCCTACTTCTCTGAGTCGCATCAACATGCTGGGTGATTCATTGTTGGTATATTTAGTTCATTGTTTGCACTGCAATGCAATGCTTCAGTACACATGAAGCTGCGTTGTGTCGAGTATATTGTCTCCCAGGGCCTTCATTGTAAATTACATTTTTTTTCTCTAGACTATTTATATAGGCCAGTCCACTGAGGTGCAAAATCTTGTTTGCAGTGATGTGCTGAAAGCAGCCACATTCCATACAATGTTAAATATAACATTACGAGTAATACAAATCATGGGGGATTTTAAACCTCTTTTATTGGAGTAAACATCTTAAAGTTAGCAATTGTATATACTAGCTGTGTGTCTCTTATTATTGGGTTTGGGAAGCTCATGATGCATAGCTGGAAGTTAGAGCAGTCAATTAACTGTTGTGTGTTTTAAGGTAGAAGGACTTCCTTGGTACCACTACAGTCTGTTAGCTTTCAGTTTTGGAGCACAAATGCCAGTTAAGATTGCCACTGTTATCCTCCTAACCTTATAAATAGCATTTAGATAACAATAAAGACAAAATAAAGCTTAACTTGATACAATATCTGCTCTATCTAGCATCAGATGGATAAAGCAACTATTTTTTCCCATTTCCCATATTTATAGAGTTGAATTACCCTTGATGATCTGTGAATTAATAGCCAGGATAAGCATATCATTTATAATAAATGACAAGTCTGCTAAACTAATCCAATGGACCAAGTCTAAGCTATTTAATCCAGTTGCAATTCTTGCATTACTGATTAAGAGTCAATTAACATTTTAGCGCTATGTGAGTTTTCTAAATTATTAATAAGCATGTCATTAAACAAATGGGCCAGAAATGGACCACTGTCCATTTCAGCTGCCAGAATCAAGCACTGAAATACTGGACTACTATATAGGGGTGCAACGATGCACCAAAGTAACACAACTAAAGGTACAATGATATGCAGTTCAGGATATAAGATATGTCACAAAACAATGTTCCATATAAGTTACTTTGTATGATATTTATAATAAAATTATTAATAAAATAAAAATAAAATAAAAATAAATTTGGTTTAAAAGCAACTCTTTAGGGTACTGGTCAGCTCAGCCCAAAACTAACAGCCAGGTGCATCAAGCCCCCAATACAAATCTGACAGGTGCCATCTCAGCCAGTGTAGCAAATGGCTTCAGTTAGCTAGTCCCCAAGTTTATTTTTTATTTTTATTTTTTTTTAATGATCATTAAAAACATTAATGATAACTTTTAATGTTTTCATAAGAACCTGAAAGCGGAACAGCTATATGGTACAGCATATGTTTTGAATATGTGTATAGCAGATATAATGCAGTATACTACGACTACTGATAATAATAATAATAATAATAATAATAATAATAATAATAATAGGATCACCTAGCAGAAGCACAACCACATGGTGTGCAGGGTGAGTCACACAGTGTGAAGTAGCCTAGGCTGGTCTTCGCTGGGGACTCCGATGGGAGTGTTGCATTGACTCTGGCACTCCCGTGGATTATGGAGGCAAAACCGGCAGGGACAGTTTCTCCTCATCGATCTGCAGCAAACCCTGCTGGCCAAGGGCCCAGTGAACTCACAAGCTATTTCCCTGAGGACTATAATATCAATTGGAGTTTAAAGCACCAAAGTTACGCATTACATAGGAATTAAAACAACAGCTCCTAGTATTTTGTACAATGCTGAATTACAAAAAATCAATTTCCTGTAAATGCTTGCAGGGAAACTATGATGCGGTCATTTCATTACAATATACAAGAGCTCTAGAAAAAGGAAGACCATTATCCTTCTAATTTAAAACAAATTCAGAAAAACACTTTAGAACTAGCAGCCATTTAAAATGCCCATGGCATTACATTACAGTACATTAAAACAAAAAAAAAATACATTAGATAGAGAAGGAAGAACAGAATATGTCTTCCTTGACAGGGTAAACTTACCAGAAGTGTTGAATTTAAATCAAGGGAAGTAATGTTAAAACTTTACAATGCATTAGTAAGACCTGACCTAGAATATTGTGTTCAGTTCTGGTCACCTCGTTACAAAAAGGATATTGCTGCTCTAGAAAGAGTGCAAAGAAGAGCAACCAGAATTATCTCGGGTTTAAAAGGCATGTCGTATGCAGACAGGCTAAAAGGCTAAAATAATTGAATCTAGACAGGCTAAAAGAATTGAATCTATTCAGTCTTGAACAAAGAAGACTACGCGGTGATCTGATTCAAGCATTCAAAATCCTAAAAGGTATAGACAATGTCGACCCAGGGGACTTTTTTGACCTGAAAAAAGAAACAAGGACCAGGGGTCACAAATGGAGATTAGATAAAGGGGCATTCAGAACAGAAAATAGGAGGCACTTTTTTACACAGAGAATTGTGATGGTATGGAACCAACTCCCCAGTAATGTTGTTGAAGCTGACATCCTGGGATCCTTCAAGAAGCTGCTTGATGAGATTCTGGGATCAATAAGCTACTAACAACCAAACGAGCAAGATGGGCTGAATGGCCTCCCTATGTTCTTATGTTCTAAACACAAACAGGCAGACAGGTAGATATGCATACCCATAATATACATAAAGTCTGAAGTGTTCCCTATAGGCCCACAGTTTCATTTACATAACAAAACACATTATATCATATTAAACAACACATATATGTATATACAGATGAAGATAATTAGATAACAGTGATATTTTGTAAACTGCAGCCAGTGGTTGGTTGACTATTCAAACAGTGACCAACCTCTTAAGTGTGATCAAAAACTTTGGCTACTTATTGTTAAAGACACACACACAAAGTTTTTATATACTAAAAATAAAATATGTTTTTCTTTTTTGTGTGTAGTGCACTGCTGTTCACATTTATCTTGAGCAGCTTCAGTCTCAGAGAGAAAAAAATCCCCTTCAATCCTCAAGCAATTTTCTTGTCATTGTTTCCTAATCGTGATCCCTCCTCTCTCTCTCTCTCTCTCTCGATAAAGGCACCGAACTAATTCCCAACCTTTGAGATTGTCAGAAGCTCACCCCTGTTAAAATGTGAAAATTTTTTAAAAAAAGAACGCTTTTGAGACAGTTAATTACAGAATGCAAATTAGGTTGTCAGCAAAGGCGTTCAGAATCACAAACTGAACACTGCCGCTTTTAAGTGTTTTAAAATATGTATTCCTTTTTTTTATAGAAATTGTGAAACAAAGTCAGTTCACAGCCACCCAGCTGTGAAGAGGTAATTCCTGCAAATTATTAAGTTGTTGCTCAAGTAAATACCAACGATTTTTTTTCTGGGTGTAAAACAGGACACTGTCAGTAGTCTGGAGAGCTGAGATAAGAAGGAACATATTGTAGGAAGTTCTATGTGTGCTCCTATTCACAGACCAGTTTTATCGAAGCTGTAGGTCTTTTCTGTTCTCTTTAGTCCATCTATACAGCAAAACGTCTGAACAGCCCACGCTTTAAAACAAGGGTTTTGTGTATGTATGCCCTACCGATAGTAATTAGTTAATTATTCAATTGTAATTGATTCAATTCAAGCAACAGGAGTGTAGTTAGATGTGCATATAGGTTAGAGGTACTATATTGTACCATATAGTATATAGGCTACTATCTGTTATGTTTATATTGAGATATTATGGCTACAGCTATCTTGGACAAACACTGGTGACCAACAACAAAAAGGTATTTAAGTGTTTTATTTAATGAATCAAAAATAAATAAAATATTTAAACAGAAAACAGTCGCTCACAGAGCAAAATAAATAGTTAAACAAAACAAAAAGAACCCAAAATAATAACTGCAACACAGGTCAAAGATTGCCTTCACTGTTTATGTTTACTTTCTCTCTCGTTTCTAAAAATACACTCTCCTTCTGACACCCACCCTGAACTGGAGAGTTGCAGGCTTTTATATTCAGGTGACCATCTCCCGATTAACAACTAAATTAATCACTTAATTAAAAGATGGCCATGTTTTTTTTTTACACCT
The DNA here is from genome assembly GCA_036884735.1 of Huso huso. NCBI lineage: Eukaryota > Metazoa > Chordata > Actinopteri > Acipenseriformes > Acipenseridae > Huso > Huso huso. The sequence continues at coordinate 36,523,471 of CM072665.1, read as the reverse complement.
GGCAGAGGGACGAGCACCGATCTCGCCTCTGCCAGGACATGTTTTAAAATAAACAAAAAAAAATGGTCATAAATATAATACAATTACAAAAGAAAACACACTGCACAGGGGCGGAGGGGGAGACCCCGATCTAAAAATAAACAAACAATGTACAGGGCTGCTGCCTGTTACATATCCCCTCCTTGTCTGCAAAAATGGCTAACGGCCACCTCCCCTCAGTCTCAATGTCCTCGGAGAGGGGGCAAAAGTTGCTTCTGGGGGTGGCCATGGTGGAATCTCAGCACACCCCAATTCTTTGTGGCGGCAGCTCCTCTTCTGGGGCTCCTCCACTCTGAGAAAAAGCTGGTCTCTGACCTTCCCCCTCCTCTTCATGGCCAGCAGTTCCCCTCCGTGGGGCTCTGTTTCTGGTCTCTGACCTCCCCCTTCTTGATGGCCGGCAGCTCCCCTCCGTGGGGCTCCGACCACATGACCTCTGGGTCTCGAAAGTGCGGCTGGGAGCTGGTCTCCTGACCCCCCCCTTTCTTGATAAAAGGGACCCCAGGTGAAGCAGGATCCCTGGCGACCCCAGGCGACAGCAAAGGCGACGGGACCCTCGGGAACGGCAGCGGCAGCAGCGACCCTCGGGAGGCAATGGCAGCGGACCGGCAGCAACCCTAGGAGACACAAGGGAGACACAACCCCCTTTGGGGAGGATTGGCCATGATCAAGCAGCAGGAGCTCCTTCTCCCAATGGTGGTGGTGGTAGGTAGCTCCTGCTCCTCTCCTCTTGACGGTAAAAAGGGGCTCCTCTTCTGGCGGCCAAGGCAGCAGGGGCTCCTCCCCTTGTGGGCTTCCTCCCCTTCAAAGGGCTTCCCCCTTCAAAAGCTTCCTCCCCTTAAGGCGGCAGGGCTTCCTCCCCTTCAGGCTGCGGGATGGCAGGGCTTTCCCCTTCAGGCAAAGGGCTTCCTCCCTTCAGGCTGCGCGGGCGGCAGGGTCAGGCCGCGGCAGGCAGGGCTTCCTCCCCTTCAGGCTCTGCGGCAGGGCTTCCTCCCCTTCAGGGCTTGAGGCGGCAGGCTTCCTCCCTTCAGGCTGCGGGCGGCAGGGCTTCCTCCCCAGCAAGGCTGCAAAGCTCCTCCCCTTCTTGTCGGCTCCCCTCTGGCAGCGGCGGCTCCTCCCCTTCTGGCAGCTGCTCCTCCCCTTCTGCTCCTCCCTCCTTCTGGCAGCGAAGGCGGCAGGGCGCCTCCCTTCTGGCTGCAAGGGAAACCAGCAAATGTTCCCTCTGTTTTAAAATATGTATTATTTTTTTATAGAAATTGGAGGTGGAACCAAAGGTATGCTCCCTCTGCTCGGAGGTGGGGCGACACACAGTCCTCCCATGGAGCGGGAGGTGGCACCAGCAGGTATTCTCCCTCTGCTGGCGGAGGTGGGAGCGACTCACAGTCCTCCCAGGGCAGTGGAAGGTATGCTCCCTCTTTGGCGGAGGTGGGAGCGACTCAAGTCCTCCCACGGAGGTGGAGGTGTAACCAGCAGGAATGCTCCCTCTGCTGGCGGAGGTGGGAGCGACTCACAGTCCTCCCACGGAGGTTAACCAGCAGGAACTCTCCCTCTGCTGGCAGGTACCTGGGCTGTTGCCTTCTTGGGCAAGCAACTCCTCCCTCGATTCCCTCTTTTTCTTGGGCTGTGGGCCCACCGACTCCCCCTCTTGTAAACAGGACACCCCCCCCTCTTGGGCTGCGGACGTTGGGCTCCTCAGGCGCAGGACGTTGGGCTCCTCCCACTCAAACGCCGGGCTCCTCCCACTCAGGAACATATTGTCAGGCGCAGGACGTTGGGCTCCTCCCACTCAGGCGCAGGGCGTGTGCTCCTACTCAGGCGCAGGGCGTTAGGGCTCCCCCCTCAGGCACAGGACGTTCGGGCTCCTCCCACTCAGGCCAGGACGTTTATCAGGCGCAGGTCGTTCGGGCTCCTCCCACTCAGGCGCAGGACGTTCGGGCTCCTCCCACTCAGGCGCAGGATTTTCTTGTCTCCCCTCCAGCAGCGGTAATCCCAGTCTTCATCTGGGAAATGCCCCGCTCCCCCCACAGATGCAGCAAAGCTCAGCTGGTGCTGGAGGAGGGCTTCCCAGCTCATCTCCTCCTGTGCCCTGTTGCAGCGGCTGCTGTCTCCTCATCCTCCTTCCTCCCATCTTCCTTCCTCCCATCCTCCTTCAAAATCAAAAAAAAGGGCAATACCCTCTTCTGCCTGCGCCCTGAGGGGCGCTGCAATCCCATTGAGCAGGACACCACGTGTGACAGGAACGGCCGACTGGTCTGCGTCCACGGCAGAAGAAGGGACCACAACAACAAAAAGGTATTTGCAGTGGCGCGGGCGCCGTTTTATTTAATGAATCCAAAAATAAATAAAATATTTAAACAGAAAACAGTAATTGAGCAAAATAAATAGTTAAACAAAACAAAATCACGAACCCAAAATAATAACTGCAACACAGGTCAGGCTGGGCAGAGTTAGATGTGCATATATTCAGGGTGACCATCTCCCGATTAGCAACTAAATTAATCACTTAATTAATTCGGGAGATGGCCACCTTCTAGTTTTTTTTATAGCTACGATCTGCCTCTGCCAGGACATGTTTTAAAAATATGTTTATAAATATAATACAATAAAACTAAATACAAAAGAAAAAACACACTGCACAGGGGGGCGGAGGGGAGACCCTATCTAAAATAAACAAACAATGTACAGGGCTGCTCGCCCTGTTACAGACTTTTTTTTTTTTTTTTTTAAGTGTAAGAAGCACTCTATATACCCACTTTTGCATGTTGCAAGCACTCTATATGATATTTTCACAGACTTTTTTTTTGTTTTGTTTTTAAACGACTCAGGGTGACCAATATAGAACAAAAATGACTGAAATTGATCAATAATTCTGGAAAGTGCCGAGCACACTCCATACGTTCACAAAGTTTCAGTGATGTCAGTTCTAGTACCCGACAGATGAGGAAATGGAGTCCAATACGGAAACTGATAGCGATACCAGCGACAGGTATTCGGATTATAGTAAATTGTACAACAGTGACAGCGAAAATGAAAGTGAAAATATAGATGTAACTACACATAGGAATCTTAGGTGGAGGTTTGATCCAATGCTTTTGAATGATTTGGATTATTAAACATTTATTGACAAAGAAATTAAGGAATATATGGAAATAAATGAAAAATCAGTTGATAGTTATATTACTTATGGGATTCCCTTAAGGCTTTTATGAGAGGCAGAATTATTTGGAACGCTGCAGGGAAAAGAAAAGAAACTAAAAATGGAAAAACAACTAGAAAAATAAATTAAAAGATTAGAAACTCTACTGTACATGCTGCTTCAGATACACAAAATGGATTTATAACTGGAACATGACTTTCTAATAGGCGCATACAAACATGTAGGGGGCGCCCTCCTCTTCTTTTAACCCTACAAAGGGGTAATGCAGGGTATCTTGAGTGATAAAGTGGCTGGGTTTTATTTGCATGTTGTCAGTTGTCTGTATATGCTATATACTATACCCTTCTAAGAGTATCTACTGAATAGATAATATACTACTATTAAAAATAATATTGCTTAATAGCAATTTTGCAATTAGATGGTGACTTTAAGGTTATGATTTAGTTACTATAAAGGTTGGGGTAAAATTGTTATTTAAAGTCAGGATTAGGCTGATGCTCCTGGAAGTGTGGCAACATGTGTATTATTCCCTGTATGTTTGCAATACCCACCAACATACAGATACTGTAGCTCAAATTTCACATGAGCCTATTTACACCTTCAGTTTCAGAGACCCAAGACACTTTGCTTCAACTTCCACAGCCCACTCCAGAAAAACATACATACTGTTTAAAGACAAGCTTCTTTTTTCTCTAAGTTTCAGCAATCTTTGGAGAATTAAATAAAAAGCTGATTTTGAATTATTTGCCTTATCTTAATTATACATGACAACCTACTGTAAACTAAAATGAAACGTTTATTTTAAATTAAAATCCTGCAAGTACTGAGGGATTCCAAATTACTTACGATAATGCGCTCAAGATGGGGAAGGAGGGGGGAGAGGGGGGCAGCCTCTAATTAAAAACAAAATTAATTCTTGCACATGAAGCCCTCACTATCATCAGCAGGCTCTCTCAGCATTCCCAGATGGAAGCAGAGCCACAGTCTGGTAATTAACGTTATCTGCTCACTGTTTTATTAACATGTGTTCTTGAAGAATGTAACATTTAACTCCATTTGTATGCGTCCGATGCCCATTTTTGTAGAACAAGATTGTCTTTTTCGATTCCCTGAAAGCATTCTCTGTTCTGCCATTGGTAACTGGCTGGTTTGTCTGCCTGGCCTGTGTTGCAGAGCAGAAATTTGCCTTCTCTGTAGCCGTTGGGCTGGTAGGCAATTACATGGCAATCAGGAAGCACAAGGCTCTGCGAGAGGATTAACTGAAGAGAGTAAATGGTTGGGAAATTCAATTAAAAAATAAATACATTTTCCAACTGATGAAAGGGGGCTGGCCAAATGGACAGAATTTCAAGAATCATCAGTTCCTCAGTCCTACATTTTACAGTATAACAAAATCATTCTCTTTAACATTCTAAACACCCATCTGATGGCTATCAATAGATCTATGAGCATTTGCGAGTGCACACTGGTGTGATTTGTGTTCGGCAAACACTCTTCTAGTTTGTAAGCTTTTAACATGCTGCAAATACATGAACTAGATTCTAGATGATTGTTAAGAAAAAGGCCAAAATAAAGCTTTAAACTCACTCTACCTTACCATGTGGAAATACTGTCATTTCTAGGCCTGTTACTACAGTTCATCAACCAATTGCACTTCACCGGGGTTACTTAGCAATAATATCACGTAGCTTCCAAGTACATCATCATTAGGGGCGTTATACCCGGGCTTCCGAGTGGCGCATCCAGTAAAGGCACTCCGCGTGGAGTGCAGGATGCGCTCTATAGTCTGGACGTCGTCGGTTCGAGTCCAGGCTATTCTACAGCCAACCGTGGACGGGCGCTCCCAGGGGGCGGCGCGAAATTGGCTGAGCGTCGCCCGGGGGGAGGGAGGGTTAGGTCTGCCAGGGTGTCCTCGGCTCACCGTGCACCAGCGACCCCTGTAGTCTGGCTGGGCACCTGCGGGCTTGCCTGTAAGTTGCTCGAGAGCTGCGTTGTCCTCCGACGCTGTAGCTCTTGGGTGGCTGCATGGTGAGTCCGCAGTGTGAAAAAAAACGGTTGGCTGGCGGCGCACGCTTCGGAGGACAGCGTGTGTTCGTCTTTGCCCTCCCGAGTCAACGCAGGGGTGGTAGCGGTGAGCTGAGCTTAAAAAATAATTGGCCATTCCAAATTGGGAGAAAAAAATAAATAAATAAATAAATAAATAAATGGCAACGACTAAATAAAAAAAAATAAAAAAAGGGCGTTTCACCCCGATGACATGACAAGCATCTAAAGAAGTTTGTATCCAGAAAATACCAGAATGAATTAGCATTGCAGTAAGTTTTTAAAACTTTTGTTGAAAAAAATAATAATAACAATAATAACTGTATATTTAGTTGTCGCTATTATCATGAGTTACTTATAACATTGTACACGTGTTTATAAATAAGTACTTTATGAAATATTTTTGGCATACGTTAACGATAGCTACTGTACATGTACTTAGTCAAACACTTTGATTCATATGAATTTTACTGCCTATAACTTCAGATGCAAATCATCACTTTCTATAAAATACATTTAAACCTACTGATCGTAATATCTAATTACTTTTAAGCACAGAAATATTTAAAAACTTAGTTGTATGTAAGTGTAGTGGTCATCAGTTTCATGAAAATATATAGATATTACCTCGACTACACCATCTATAGGTTAAAAAGGAATAGAACCTCTAATATGAATTTAAAAAGGTATGGAATATAAAATAACACGTGGTACCCCAATACAAGCCCCTTCCAAATAAATGAAAGTCAGAGACAATGTTATAGTTAAGCTCGTCTGAGCAGGATAACTTATTTTAACAGTAATAAAAATAGATTTTCAAAGAACCAATGGCTGAAAGCGACATACACAAATCTTGAGTCCTCTGTAGTGAAGTTTCTTTAGCACTAGAAAACAAAAAGCGAGAGTGAGCACAGGCAGACCAAGCACTAACACAAACCAGGGACATTTACCAGATGAACTCGCCTCTGATCACCAAGCCCCAGACCAGACCCTGCCATGCATATCACCCAGTGAAATAAATAATGCTCACAATACTAAACAAAGTATTCCCCCTACGAAACTAATCTAAAAAAACTACTATTTTAATACACAAAAGGAGGACTCAACATTAAATGATTGAGACCTTTAAATAATGCACGATACAGGTAAAAACAGTGATAAAACCCAGATAAAAACAGAAGACAAGAAAGCAGTGGCTGGCTGATGTCCTCGGGGAGTTCAGAGAAATGGCTATCCTGTACACAAAATATGTTAACAAGGTAACAAGTGGGAAAAACTTGACAAACTCTACAACCCAGGACACAGCAGACAAAGGAATACACTATTTTCCTTCTTTTACAGGTGCATTTTATATACAAGATTACTGTTAATTATGGCCATCATCTGTACCCTGTTATCCCCACCTGTTACATAAGGTTATTATTATTATTATTTGTTTATTTAGCAGACGCCTTTATCCAAGGCGACTTAGAGACTAGGGTGTGTGAACTATGCATCAGCTGCAGAGTCACTTACAACTACGTCTCACCCGAAAGACGGAGCACAAGGAGGTTAAGTGACTTGCTCAGGGTCACACAATGAGTCAGGGGCTGAGGTGGGATTTGAACCAGGGACCTCCTGGTTACAAGCCCTTTTCTTTAACCACTGGACCACACAGCCTCTGCGGTTGTAATGTTGGTACGGATGTAATGTTTAACTATTTCATTGGAAAAAAACTGGTTTCTACGGCATTACAAATATGAGCGTAGCAATTTAACTTCTGCATGTTGGGTGTAGATTTGTCAAACTGTTTAACACTAGAACGATCACGTTTATAAGCATACCTAGAACAACCATGACCGGTCAATTTGACCAGCGTATTAAAAACAACATAAATATTATAATGAAAGGACAAACAATTGAATATATGTCATAGTTTTATTCAGGGACGTCATATAAAAGCATCTACACAACCAAAACATTGTAAATAAACAGACATTGATACAGAAATGTGTTTGTATACAGACATATTACATAACACGCAACCTCAAAAAACAAAATTAAATAAACAAATATTTGAAAATAAATTGGTATATACAGTTATATCATATACATACAAAACTGTACAACTGAAACGATGTAAATAAGTATAAAAAATGTAAAATAAATGTGTTTATATTGTCTACATAACAAAGTGCATATACGCAACCGAAGCTATGCGTTTATACATAGACATACTATTACTGAAATTACATGAATAAATAAACATTTGAACAGAATGGGCTTCATTTACAATTGTTTACAAAGTCTAAGTGCTGACACAAATCACACATATCCTGTGCTTTTCAAAATACGCAGTGAACTTACTAGTGCAATGAAGGGGCTGCCACAGGATTACTTCTTCTTCCACAGGGTCTCCTGCATCCTCGGTGTCACTGCTGCTTCAGAGCCAGATTTGTCATTGTCCATCTCTGCTGCATCAGAATCATTGTTTCGTACTTTGCAGTAATTCCAAGCACTGCTTTGCTGCCCTGCGTCTTCCGCAATCCATTTTCAATGTATATTGGCCCTTTTAAAATACAGACCCAGACACAAGATTTACGTTTTAACACATTTGCGCACTTTTATTATTTACAATAACAAAATAAAACAGAAACAAAACAAAAACTTAACTCCCACACGGAGTACTAACTAAACTCGTTGGTTCCAGTTCTATCTAAAACGGCTAAGTCGTTTACCGATTAAAACAAAACAGTTTTTAAACACACACAAAACACAAAAAGGTTCACAAAGTACCTTTTTAAACCACACAGGTTTATTCAACGTGACAGCCTCGCTTTACACAGACTGGAGACTGCCCAGAACAAACATTTTATTTATATTATATATATATATTGTGATGACGTGTATGTCCCGGACCATAATTTGGAGGCATTAGGACCCTGGGGTTAGGAACATATACTCCATCTTGGTAATTGTTCCTGTCTCTAAGGAGTCCATCTTGGTGAAGGACTCTTAAGTGCTTGATTGTTTTGGTAATTGTTTTATTGATTGTTTATTGTTTAAGTGTTTTTCAGTTGGGCTAATTCGGGTAATTAGATCCCCTTTAAAAGGGACAGGGAGAACCTGTTAAAAGAGAGAGATAAGAGAGCACATGCCAGAGTGGGTTTGGGTTTGTGTTTGTGTTTTGAGTTTGTTTGGTTGCTTTGTTTAATAAACGCACGCTACGGCGTTTTCATTACACCCTGGTTTCCTGGTTGGTGTTTTGAAGAGAAGACAAGGTACTGCACCCCCTGATTTCATTACATATGGTACCAGAAGTGGGGCTTTAAATAAATAAATAAAATAAATAAATAAATAAATAAACTAAACACTGAAAATGGAAGACGTTTTGAAGGCAATGGTGCAGCACACAGTGCAGCAGCAGCAAACTACGGCAGCCTTGTTACAGCAAGCTGCTCAGGATCGTCAAGCTACTGCTACCATGATACAGCAAGCTACTGCAGCGCATCAACAGCAAGCAGACCAGGACCGTCAAGAGTGGAGGACTATGTTTGGCCAGTTGTTGACAAAAATACCAACTAAAGATCCAACACCAGAGGCGACACGCCCAGTTAGAGCAAGCTACTTCTTACAGAAAATGACGCCAGGTGACGACCCAGAAGCCTATCTCTTGGCATTCGAGAGGACAGCGGAACGAGAGGCTTGGACAAAGGAGCAATGGGCCGGTATTGTTGCACCATTTTTGAGCGGAGAAGCTCAAAAGGCTTACTTTGATTTGGAACCAGGAGAAGCCGCTAACTATTCACTTCTGAAAGCAGAGATTTTGGCTAGAGCTGGGGTCACTACTGCTGTTCGGGCCCAACGATTTCACGCGTGGAGGTATGAGGAAGGGAAAGCTGCCCGTTCACAATTGTTTGATCTGATCCATCTGGCCCGAAGGTGGCTTCAGCCTGATGTAAACACTGCCGCCCGGGTGGTGGAGCTGTTAGTCCTGGATCATTTTTTAAGAGGACTGCCATCAGGCTTAAGAAAGTGGGTGGCTCAGGGCGATCCTAAATCGGCTGATGAACTTATAGCTTTAGTCGAGAGACACCTGACCGCCATGGAAATCGCCCGTCCGGCTTACCATACGTCATCAAGGAGTACCTGGAGACCCCCAAGCCCCAAACATCGGAGTGAAACCGGTAAGACTCTGTCTGGGGAGGGGGTTGCTGAAGAGCGGTATGACACCATGAAGGGACCTTGGGATGAGGATAAACGGTTCTTTGAGAACCAAACTGCGAGAGGGCATAGCCTCAGAAAAGTACAATGCTTTGATTGTAAAGGTTGGGGACATATTGCTAGATTCTGTAGACAAGGGAAAGAGCCAGAAACAATGGATTGTAACTTAGTAACCACTATCAATAACCTGTTCACGTCTAAATCACAAGGGGCTGAATATGTAATTCCTATACAGGTAGCGGGGAAAAAGTCGGTAGCCTTTTTAGATTCTGGGTGTGGGCAAAGTTTGATTTCAGCTGACTTGTTGGGGGCTTATGAGCCAATACAAGGGTTGGAGGTACGCATTTGTTGTATCCATGGGGATGTAAAAACTTACCCCGCCACTTTGGTAGAGGTGGAAATTGGTTCTCAGCTAGTTAAAATAAAAATGGGCGTGCTTCCTAGGTTGCCATTTCCGGTCATTATGGGGTGGGATTGTAAGGATTTTAATCAGTTGCTGCAAACCCAGGAGGTTCTTATTCTAACTGAGGAGCAACCAGGGCCCTCTACTGCCCAAACGGTAGAACTGTTTGATCTCTTTCCTTTTGGGGAAGACCTGTTGGGAGAGCCTGGGAAAACTAGACGCACCCCGTAGTCAGAAAAAGAGGTCCCAGGATAAACCCCAAAGGCTTCCCAGTGGGAAATGGTCTGGAAAGAGTAAGGTACCACAAGATAGTCTTTCAGAGTGCAGTGAACCAGTAGATACTGGCCCAGGGGTCCCTGAAGAACCACAAGAAGTATGGAATAAGTTAACGGTAGCTCATATAGATTTTATGAAGGAGCAGGTTGAAGACAGTAATTTGCAGTATGCACTAGGACAGGTGGTTCAAACGGATGAAGGTTACTGGGACCATAGAGATACCATGCCAACACCACACTTCATTGGAAAAGATGACTTGGTGTATAGAGTGATTAGAAATGAAATGGGAGAATGGCTCGAACAGCTTTTGGTCCCTGCTAAATTTAAAGAAGTGGTTTTACAGCTTGCACACTCTCATCTGTTAGGGGGACATCTGGGGGTACAAAAAACAATAATGACACGGTTTTACTGGCCAGGGATTTACAAGGAGGTGGAAAAGTACTGTTTGGATTGTCCAGAATGCCAGTTGGTTTCGGGGTGGAAGCCTAAGCAAGCCCCTTTGATTCCCCTACCCGTAATAGAAGTTCCTTTTGAAAGAGTTGGTATGGACTTATTTGGGCCCCTAGACAAGTCCCAATCGGGATTTCAGCATATATTAGTAATTCTTGATTATGCTACACGATATCCAGAGGCCATTCCTCTATGGAATACCAGTACTAAAAATATTGCCAAAGCTCTCATGCAGGTGTTTTCTAGGGTAGGATTTCCAAAGGAAATTATCACAGACCAGGGAACCCCATTTGTTTCTATGATTCTAAAGAAACTTTGTCAATTGTGTAAAATAAAAAAGTTGAAAACTTCAGTTTATCACCCGCAGACAGATGGCCTTGTTGAGAGGTTCAACAAAACGTTAAAGCAGATGCTTAAGAAAGTCATTCAAGTAGATGGAAAGGACTGGGATACTTTTCTCCCCTACCTGATGTTTGCTATTAGGGAGGTTCCCCAGGCATCCACAGGCTTCTCTCCCTTTGAGTTGCTCTATGGGAGGCAGCCAAGGGGAATCCTCGATGTAGTAAAGGAAACATGGGAAGAAAGATCGAGTTCGGGAGAGAACATGGTTGAGTATGTGACAAAAATGAGAGATAGAATGGAGAAGGTGAGCTTGTTGGTAACGGAAAATCTAATTAAAGCCCAGGAAAAACAGGCCCAAAGTTACAATAGGGGGGCCAGATTGAGGGAGTTTGCACCAGGGGATAAAGTGGTGGTTTTACTTCCCTCACACGTGCATAAGTTCCTAGCTAAGTGGCAAGGTCCCTACCAGATAGTGGAGAAAGTGTCCAATGTAAATTATAAAGTGTTTCAGCCAGGAAGGAGGAAGCCATACCAGATTTATCATATCAATTTGTTGAAGCCATGGCGGGATAGGGAGGTCTTGGTACCTTCTGTACTGGAGGGAGATCAGAGACTCACACCTGAGCCCTTAGACGATGGTGGCCCAGACAATACCAAAGTTGGAGAACATCTGTCTGCCGTTCAGAAACAGGTAATTCATAACTTGCTTAAAAGATATGACGATGTCTTTTCGGATTTACCAGGCAGGACACACTTAATCGAACATCACATAATTACTTCCCCGGGGGTGAGAGTACAACAGAAACCCTATAGAATTCCAGAGTCAAAACGTAAAGAGATTGCAAAGGAAGTCAAAATCATGTTAGAACTCGGAGTTGTTGAAGAATCTAGCAGCGATTGGTCTAGCCCTATTGTTATGGTCCCGAAACCTGATGGTACAGTTAGGTTCTGTATAGACTTTAGGAGGGTCAACGAGGTGTCCAAGTTTGACGCTTACCCGATGCCCAGGGTCGATGAATTATTGGAAAAATTGGGTAAAGCTAATTACATTACAACGCTTGACTTAACCAAGGGGTATTGGCAGGTTCCTTTGGCGCCAGCGTCAAAGGAAAAAACTGCATTTGTAACGCCAGAGGGGTTGTACCAGTTCACTGTCTTTCCATTTGGTTTACATGGGGCTCCTGCTACCTTTCAAAGGTTAATGAATAAACTGCTTAGGCCTCATCAGCAATATGCTGCCGCTTATTTGGATGATGTCGTCATTTTTAGTGTGGATTGGGAATGCCATGTAAAAAGAGTGGAAGCTGTGTTAGGCTCGTTAAGGGAGGCTGGTTTAAAGGCGAATGCAAAGAAATGTGCATTCGCTTTACAAGAAACTAAGTACCTGGGGTTCTCACTGGGACGAGGTCTGATAAAGCCCCAGCTAAATAAAATAGAAGCTATTCTGGCTTGTAAGGCCCCAGTGAATAAGAAGCAGGTAAGAGCCTTTCTGGGGTTAATCGGGTACTATAGAAGGTTTATTGAAAACTTTGCCTCAAGAGCAGCTCCCTTGACTGAGTTAACACGAGCTTCAGCTCCAGTCACGGTAAAATGGTCAGCTGAGGCTGAAACAGCATTCAATGATTTAAAGTCAGCAGTGTGTTCTGAACAAGTGTTGGTAAGCCCAGATTTGAAAAAGCCATTTATATTACAGACAGATGCATCTGAGGTGGGCTTAGGGGGCGGTCCTTTCTCAGGTGATAAAAGGGAGGAACACCCAGTACTGTTCTTGAGCAGGAAGCTTCTGCCTCGAGAACGGAACTATGCGACTGTAGAGAAGGAGTGTTTGTCCGTGAAATGGGCTGTAGAAGCCCTAAGGTATTACTTATGGGGGCGTAAATTTACCTTGGTTACAGACCACGCTCCATTACAGTGGATGCATAGAAATAAGGATAAAAATGCTAGGGTTACCAGATGGTTCTTGGCCCTACAACCATACTCTTTTGATGTGAAACACAGAAAAGGGAAGGAACACACAAATGCTGATTTTTTGTCAAGGTTTCCCCAATCGGTAAATAATTGGTATGCTCAACCCCACAGGTTTGTGCAGAGGGGGAGGATATGTGATGACGTGTATGTCCCGGACCATAATTTGGAGGCATTAGGACCCTGGGGTTAGGAACATATACTCCATCTTGGTAAATGTTCCTGTCTCTAAGGAGTCCATCTTGGTGAAGGACTCTTAAGTGCTTGATTGTTTTGGTAATTGTTTTATTGATTGTTTATTGTTTAAGTGTTTTTCAGTTGGGCTAATTCGGGTAATTAGAGCCCCTTTAAAAGGGACAGGGAGAACCTGTTAAAAGAGAGAGATAAGAGAGCACATGCCAGAGTGGGTTTGTGTTTGTGTTTTGAGTTTGTTTGGTTGCTTTTGTTTAATAAACGACGCCACGGGCGTTTTCATTACACCCTGGTTTCCTGGTTGGTGTTTTGAAGAGAAGACAAGGTACTGCACCCCCTGATTTCATTACAATATATACTGTGTACATATATATATATATATATATATATATATATATATATATATATATATATATATATATATATATATATATAGACAGGTAGCATTTATTCCTAATTAGAGCCAGGTGAACCTCATCTTGGCTGTCTCCCGTGGCATTCTGGGGGGTGTAGTCTTTTGGCTCCTCCTGGACTACATTTTTCTCTCCTTTTCCCCCTAGTCTGCCACACAATTAATTTCTTAGAAAAACAAGTGACATAGTAACCACAGTTCAGACAGACAGCCTGGCACCGTGAGCTGTCAAGGCTGATTGATAGGCTATCAGGAGGCTCATTGAAACGATATAAATGTCAACAGACCGCTCACTTGAGGAATGCAGACTGATATAATCAAATAATCAATACATTGCTGCAAGACCTAACTGATAAATACAAATAATACTGCAACATTTAATTGTCATAATATGTTTTATATGTGTCAGTCAGTTAGTAAAAGTCAGGAAAGCACAGCTCTGTATCTTAAACACATGCACCGCAATTTAAATTTAAATTCCAAAAAACGGTCAAAATGACAGTTTTGGTCGTTCTAGTGTTAAAGCCTGTCACAACATTGTGTTTAAACGTGAGCACTGCGAAAAGTAAGACACAGATGTTGCTGCAGCAGATCAGTGGCGGACAACAATTGTGCCCATTCTCCTGGAGGAGTTTAGTCGTGTAAGAAAAATGAAACTGATAAACAGTCCCAACAACATTTTCAGTGCTGTCGAAACCAGGATCTACTTCCATGAGTTCCCAGACTGAGGACGTACATTTTGAGGTGAATTTCTTCAAGGTGGCAAGAAAACAAAGGACAGAATAACAGCCCTGGTTTGCACAAACATGTCTGGCAGTGAAAAATGCCCCCTTATCCTTATCGGTAAATCAAAGCAACCCAGATTGTTCCTTCAGCACCTGAAGAGGTTGCCTGTAATTTACCGTAACTCTGTAAATGCATGGATGACGTCAGCCATATTTGTGGTGCATCTTAAATCATGGGATAAGCAGCTGCGCCTCTTACATCGGAAAATCACATTGCTTTTGGACAACTGCTCTGCACATCCCCATGAAGTTCAACTGGAGAACATAAAACTGGTGTTTCTACCTGCAAACACTACGACAGATGCCCAACCTATGGATATGGGCATCATCAGAAACCTAAAAGGTTTTTATAAATCAGCTCTAAATTGTGGCATCATATCGGAGTTAGATGCCAACTCATCATTGAGATCTCTTGATGTTACAAAAAAAATCACTCTGCTAGATGCCCTTCACCTCTTAAAAAGCGCCTGAGATAAGATAAACAACCCACAATCGCCAACTGTTTCAAGAAGGCAGGATTAGTGGTTCCAGGAGATAATTCAACAGACACATTTGACAAACTTCATAACATTCCTTTACCCAAAACCTTACTGTTGAGGAGTTTAAGGAACAGATTGACAGTGACTGATCTGCAAATAACGAGGGATGTAGAGGGGGGATGTAGAAATCATCAGAGAGGTTCAAACAGCTAACAGGTTTCAGCTGGAAAACAATACTGCGAGTAATGAAGAAAGCGACTGATGCAGAGGATAACACACCACCACCACCACCACCTTCAAAAGCAGAAACTTTAAAGGCTTTGAACCTGATTCATGGATTCATTCAATGTCAGGGACTGTCACACAATGATTCTTTCACTACGATTGCCGCTGGATTTGTTAATGTGTGTAGGGGTGCTGTATTCATTTAGTTTGACAGTTAGTTTATTAACATTAGTTTGTCTGTTACTTTATTATTATAGTTTAGTAACATACACTTGCCTATTGCTTTTCTCTTCATTATTCTGTTAATTTAAAGTGTTGATCCACGTGCTTCATGACAATTAATAAATATGTATTTATGTATTGATTCGTTATGTGTCTAGTGGCTTTCCCAGGGGTGTTCTCTTAGCCTGAGACTACTGTATTATTATTATTATTATTATTATTATTATTATTGCTGTTGTTGTTGTTAATAAGCAGTACTCACTTATATTCACCAGGGTTATTTCTTGTTTTTATTTGCAGAACTCAGCAACTCCTGATCTTGTTCTATGGAGCTGAAGAAATCTTTGGAGTTCACTTTTAATTAAATCTGCTTTTAATTAAATCTACTCTGCATTTGTTCTGCTCGTCAAACCATGTATTCCCCATTAAGGAAATATCCTCACTACAAGCATGTTTGATCCTGGTATATGAAGTACAAATGACAAATAGAAACAAGTTTTGCAGGTTTTCTTTTCCACATTTCACTGACAGATTTGGGAATGTAATTTCTTGATGTTTTTCGATCAAATCTCGACTGGTGCAGAATTCCTCATAGAGCTGATCTATGTTTACGTTATGATTTCCCTCATTTTGACTCGCTTCCGTTACATTCTCAAGATCTGAGAAACTAAAAGCTTCTCGTAGAGGGCAATGGGTTTCAGCTTCATCAGTATGTTGTCAGAAGAGAAATCAAACCATTTACCAATGTACAAAAGCACTTAAAACTTAATGAAGTCTTGCTTTACCTTAGCTTTTCGTTTTACCCAGTTGTATTTTTCTTCCCATTGACATTTATAGCTACACAGTCTCTTCATTTTTTTTCTGTTTAGGCCCAGGACTGTGTGAAGTTTCCGCTGTTTCACTCATACTGCATCTAATGTTTTCCTAATGCTCGAAAAAAAAAAAAAAAAACGTTTAAAACTTTAGTTTGCCTTTTCCAGTTTGGTAGCTAAACTATAAGGACAGCAAGTACACTGTATGTATGTACCTTTTTGTCACTGTTGTTAGTTTCGTGCACTGGTCATTAATATAATATGTCATACTGCCACCTTAAAATTAAAGGTTGTTTGAGTAATAAACGTATTTTATTATTAAGAGTTGAATGTGACTTGCACTCAGGACCTTTAGTTCTTTGATGTTGGATGCAACTAAATTAAAATGTAATAATTACAGTGTATCTTCAAATATTTAGACTTAATCATAACCAAAATAATGTACTGCTAAAAAAAGCTGTTGTTAAAGGAACATTTTTAAATGAATCACTCAAGTGGTAGAGTAAAGATCTTATTTAAAAAATGTGTATTAAAATACATTAGATGCTAGTAACTCTTATGTTATTGTAAGTGGGGTAACTTTGCCACTCTTAGGAGACCTTTTCACTGTCTGCTACTGTAAAACAAGTAATTACACAACCCATAGGGTGTAAAGAGGACTGTACCTGTATATTTATAACACCAAACAAAATAAAGAAACAAAAACCTAACTCCACCCAGGAGGACTAACTAAACTTTTATCAAGTTCCTAAAACTATAAACGGACAGCTACACTGTTTACCGGTAACCAGAAATACATATACAGTATCCACCATTTACACCGTACAGGGTTATTTCGGGCAGTTGTTTATATCGGACAAATAGAGTTTGCCATTTTCCATTCCCATTGATTTCTATAACTAAGGCATCGTTTATACTGTGTTAAGCACACTATATTTCAGGCAAACTCAGCTGTTCGGATGTACCGTTCACATAGATTTAAATAACAAATGCATTTCTTATTACTGTATTAATCGCTTTCACTAACCCACCAATCAGCTGTTTTCACCTCGTAACCTTGCCATTCACATAGATTTCAATACAAAAGGCAGCACTTTAGTAAAAGCTTGACAGATCGATCAATCAGCTGTTTGCACCTCGTTACTGCGTGATTACCCCAGTACTGTACCTTGGCTATTTAATCCCTGTATGCAGTGTCGGGTTTACAGTTTGAAAAAACAGCACTGACTGCAACAGCAAGCATGGCTGGAACGAGAAAATCGATACGCATCAGCACAAAAATTCAGAGTAAATAAAATGTCTCTGTTGAATACTTCGTTTTTTTGTCTATTCGATGAGGTTTTTGTTAAACAATGCTATTTTATTTATTTGATTTGTTTTTTGTCTATTCGATTAGGTTTTTGTTAAATAGATGCAAGTTTTTTGTTATTTGATTAGTTTTCTTTGTTATTTACTATTTGTCACTTTCACCTCTCATATTAACTTGAGTACTAGTTTAGTGCTATCCTCCCTACTAACCATGAGATCATCCCCAGTTAGTACGCTCCTTTCAGTTCATTGAAATTGACCCTAGATGTCTTTAAACATTGTTTGTTACAGATTAATTACAGAGACATTTAAAGCAATTTACTGTAAAATGACAGACTTTGTAAATTAAGTTTCAAATGTTGAAGTTTGACTGTTACATAAAAACATTGCTTAAATCAGATAGGTGTTGTATAGAAAAGGTACAGGTAAGGGGGATGACTTAATCGTGATGTATGTGAAAATAAAGGTTTCTATCTTTGTACCATAAGTGAGCATATTTTCAATTAAATACATAGGGCCAGATCCTTTAAGTCAGTGGTTTTCAAACTGGGGATTTGCGAGAAAAATCCTGTAATGGCAGACAACGCATTTGTTTTACCACGTTGTAGTACTTTGTGACTTAGCAATCGAATCAACAATGTTGAATCTCCTTTCAAATAAAACCGTAGCCGTTTCCTTTCTGTTGGGCGAGGTTAACTCTATAAATATCCAGCCGGCTGCTGACAGTGAGTGAGCCTGGAGCGCGCACATGGCTAATTTACATATTTAAATAGCAGGGCAGTGGTTCTGCAGTCTGTGGACTAAAAAAAAAACAACTAATTGTATGGTGTTGATTATTTAAAAAAAAAATACTAGGTAAATGTACTTTCTGACGTTTAAATGTTCAGTGTAGTCGTTTATTCAGTTTAGTGTTTTATCTACGTTTACGTTTTTAAATAACAGTATTATTGAGTTGAGCAGGCAGCTGAGCCGCTACTTAAGCAGAGAAATCACTCTCTTGTTCTGCGCTGGAGCTGGAGCGACACGACTGTTATCTTTACTTGCAATGCTTGTATGTGCTTTTTCATTACTAATTAATTCATTGAAGAACTCCTTTGGCGTGTGAGTGTATTACCCTACGCCTCCAAACCGGTAATTATTAATAACAGGAAAAGCCAGATATTATTATTATCACAAAAATGGAATCCCTGGATTTAAAAAAAAATCAATCCCAAAATCCTGGGATTGGGAAAAGTGTCCAGAATTGGATTCCCTACTCCAGACCTATTGAGTGTGTTCATATCATACAGTGAGTGCCCATCAACAAGCTTTAATTGTCTTACAGCTGATTAACATGAACAGACTACTGCACTAAACAATAACATGTAAGCATTGTGCTAAAAATCATTTTTGACTGCATGATATACAGTAAATACCCCCTTTCTACTTTCAACAAATTAGCTTTTGTAAATATTCACTTCAAAACAATGTGTTTATTCTGGCTGGATTCGATACCACACAAGACACACATAGCATTTTACATTGTCCCTGCTCAAGTGTTCAATGATAAAATTGAATTCAATTAAAAAAAAAAGTCTCTATTTGTAACTTTTTAAAATGTTTTTATGCATACTGCCCCATCTGTTTTCTCTCTACACTGCTGCATTTGTTGGAAGAATAGCTTTCTGATTTTGTTTTAAATTGGAACCTTAGTTTTGTTTTTCAGAAGCATAACCTGTTTTTGGACTTTTAATTTGGCCCATCATTAACTAATTTTATTTTATTTTGTTTGTTTTTAACAGCAGTTTTCCATTTATAGTACTTGACTGAACTCTAGCCCCTCCTCCTTCCCTGTGTGCCTTCTGAGCCAGGAAATCGAGACTCTTTTTTTTAATGGTCTGCTGTGACGGGGTACACCTCGCCCCTGTGTGTATATGTATTATTTTGTATTTGTGTTGTTCTTATTATTTAAATGTATGTTTTGGTATGTTAAAAAACACTGTTTATTATTATTATTATTGTTTTACAGCCTGGATGGGGTTAAAATGCCCCCATCCAGATAGGGCAGCAGTGTGGAGTAGTGGTTAGGGCTCTGGACTCTTGACCGGAGGGTTGTGGGTTCAATCCCCAGTGGGGGACACTGCTGTTGTACCCTTGAGCAAGGTACTTTACCTAGATTGCTCCAGTAATAACCCAACTGTATAAATGGGTAATTGTATGTAAAAATAATGTGATATCTGTAAAATATGAAATAATGTATAATGTGATATGTTGTAACAATTGTAAGTCGCCCTGGATAAGGGCGTCTGCTAAGAAATAAATAATAATAATAATAATAATAATAATAAAGAATGCGTGGTCAACAGCGCGTGCTTATTGATAAACTGGCTGTTGACTACGCATATGAGAAAGCCTGTGCTGAATGTGGTCGAGGGATAAACTAGGTAATTGATAGCCAGTTAAAGCCTCGGCCACAATATAAAAACAAGCAGCTTTGACTGAACAGGGTTGGTGTGTTCAGGGCGAAAGAACAGGAGAGAGAAGGGGAGAAAATATAAAATATAAAAACAACTGCTACCTAGCTGATCGCTGTACCAGCACAGTATTTGTTTTGTGTGCTGTTTGTAGTGTCTGTCTGTTTTGGCCACTGTGCCATTTTTGTTCTCTAAAGTGTTTTGTTTAAATCGTTTATTTACAATAAACCCGTGCAACAGCGCAAATCTGCCCTGCACCATATGACAAATTTGAAACCGAAATATTGGCTGGCGGTCTAATTAGCCTCATTCTAACACGCCGTTGGCTTCTAGAGTTAAGTGGTTTTGCAAGTACTTAATTAGAAAATACCATTTTTTTCCTGTCTTCATAGGTATATTATGACCCTATCTCAGATGGGGGTACGCGGTGGTCTAGATTATTTGGAAAGGGGTACAGGGCCTTAAAAGTTTGAAAACCACTGCTTTAAGCTATTTACTCTACTCCAAATTGTCCTAAGCAGAATTTTTTTTCTGAAAGGATAAAATACCAATTACAATCTGCAATGAATAATAACCAATTAATGTTTCCTCGTAAGTCTGGTTGAGTCATTTATTTCTGTTTTGGTACGTTTATTTGTTACATTTTTAATTTTTTTGAAGAAAGTTCTAAGAATCTGGCCCAAATTGTAGAGCCAGAGGTGTCCTCTATAATGGAATAGGGCAATTTGCAGAGGAATGCTTAGCTTGTTGTAAGAAATCAAATTGGTAGACCCAAGGGACCCATGTCAAAGTATAACTCTTAGTTGCTTACTAATACTTTTAGTTGCTATTGGGCTGCTGTGGGTTAGGTCTCTAGGAAAAACAAGTGGGAATTTTGGATTGGCGTTGTGCTTGCTGTGGCTCAGAAGCTCAGTTCAAGGTTAGGGAAGGTATACTGAAGCAAAGCAGAGTGCTTGGGAGATTTGGCTGGACTGTAAAGTGTAGCACTGTGCTACGGGACTGACTGACTGACATCTACGGGAAAGTGTAGTGAAATCTGGCCTATTGAAAGAAACATCGGTTGAATCCACTCACTTGCAAAGCGTGTTTCTGGCTGGTGAATAAGCGACTGGATTCTTGATCCTCTGCGCCATCTTAGTTCCTGTGGCAAGGCGAGGAGCCCTGCACATGAAAAGGGGGCAGGGAAAAAGCTGTTGCATAAATGTATTATTTATTTTTAGGACGGGGTACCCCTCCGCCCCTGTGCAATTTATTATTTTGTATTTGTTTTGTTGTATTATTATTATTATTATTATTATTATTATTATTATTATTATTATTGTTATTGTTATGGTTTATTTATTTATAAATATGATGGCGGAGCCATGTTTTCTTATTGTTTTGTATTGTTTCGCAGCCCCATCCACATTAAAAACCTCGTGGTCACCTGTATATAAGCCTGCAGCTCTCTGCACTCGTGGTGGGTGTTCGAGAGGAGAAACAAAACGAAACTCGTGAAGTTGACTGTCACATTTTGTGAAGAAAACACCATGGTTACTCTGGGGAGGAAGCGTTGTGTCTCTATTCTCCTCGTTTTGGTACATGAAGAAAATATACATTACCACCCCAGCCAGGCACAGAGAGCATCTTAACCACTATGCAAAAGAGACAAGCTCATCTGCATTTATGGTTTTACAGCTTTTAACCTCACCTCATCTCACTGACAAGGGACATAATCCGTAATGGCAGAGTATCACTCAACATTGCTCGTTACATTCTTCCCCACTGTAACCTTGGTGAGCAGCTGCAGCCAATCTATGAGATCAGAGTCACGACACCAATGTAACAGGGCAGAGGCTGGGCACAAACTAGAGACCCTGCACACCACAAGACCGCGTCTTAACAACTGTGCAAAAGAGCCAGGCTCATCTGTATTTGTGGGTTTAGAGCATTTAGCCTCATCTCATCTCATCTCACCAAAAGGGGACAGAATCTGTAATGACAGTGCATCACCCAACAGTGCCCATAACACTGGCACAGGGAAGGGGTAACTCTGAGACAAGACACTTGACTGGCAGGGCCAGTCATCATTATGGAAGATAGGGTAAAAGAGTACTAAATAGACGATCAGTATCATCCTAAAGGATTTTCAACTGTGATTTGAATCATTGCTGTTTGTTGTAAAATGCCTTTTTTAAAATTAATTAAATTATTACTTAAAAATGCTATTTGAAAGGTTTGTAAATGTTAACTTAATTTAACCAAAATGTGAAAAGCATTTGTTGATACAGTATGGAAGTAAGCCAGTTATAAACAGATGCATTATCTTGGTTTGGTATCAACGCTCTGAGAATTGTCACACCGTTTGTCATTCAATAAGCAAGGCGACAGTATGACTAAACATTAAAATGTTTTTTTTTAAAGCAATTATAGCAGGATCTCGCCTTTTGGCCTGAAATAGATAAAGTGAGACTTCCTGAAGTGGAGATGCAGATACAGAGGGGAGAAGGAAGATGAAGCAGGTGGAAGAAGAAAAAACTTCAGGACAGAAATAAGTCACAGTGTAAACGATTGCGGAAAAGAGGCATGTTGTTGCTTAGCCTCTAGAATAGCAGCACTTTTTTTTTTTTTTTTTTTAATTTTGTAAGCTTGTACATGAGTTTGGGTCCGCAAGTGGTAGTTTGGATTTGAAAAGCAACTAACAATTTTTCAAAACAATGATTTTTTCAAAACATAATATAACTTTGGATCAATATACATTAAACCAGACAACAAACACTTAAACTCCTATTTTTTTCTACCGCATTTAAGTTTTAAGCTTACTTAAATAAAAACC
This sequence comes from Huso huso, assembly GCA_036884735.1. Lineage (NCBI taxonomy): Eukaryota > Metazoa > Chordata > Actinopteri > Acipenseriformes > Acipenseridae > Huso > Huso huso. The sequence continues at coordinate 36,500,893 of CM072665.1, read as the reverse complement.
CATTGATTGACACACAAATAAGTAATTTCTTGATACTTGGTAAGCAATAATAACAAAGACCAAAACCAATTTCAGTTAGAAACCTTGTTTATCTAGTTTGTAATTTCTCAGTGCTGGCAGGATGCAGACTGCTTATTTCTCTCCCTGTCTACTCCATAGTTCTTGCGAACTCGATGACCGCAGGTACTCTTGATTTACATTCCATGCTGCTGACGCTTTTCTCTCTGTCTCTCTGTTGTCACATGTTCCTCTCACTGATAAAGAGGCAGGGCTTGTACGCATCAGAAGAAGGGCTGGGGTTATTGAAAATTAAATTGATAGCATAATTTATTTTATCATAAAGACTATGACTCTAGTCGAGTGGAGACTTTTGGGCCGGGACTCGAGTCGAATCGAGTCTTTTGAGCAGGGACTCGAGTAGAGTCAAGTCCTTTCTTGCAGGAACTCGAGTCGAGTCGAGTCGAATCGAGTCATTTGATGACAATCATGTAAACACAGAAAAGTGACGTTTTAAGAAAATCATTTTTCTGATTCAGCTTTCTGAAAACATTAGTTTTTGGAAAACGCTTTGTCATGTAAACGTACTGATTGACTCAAGTCGAGTCGGGTCACCGAAAATTGCGTCTCGAGTCACTGACTTGAGTCATTACAACTCTGCACACATTTAACAGACTGAAAATGGACAGGATACATTTTTTCACTACTCAGTGAAACAAAAAACATTATTAAATTGAGTTCCTAGTGCTTGTTTGTGTCCATGGACTATAAGGAACTATCCTGAAACAATCTTAAGCTTTTTGGGCCTCATTTAGGAAAGGGCACTATATGTAGCTGTAACGTGCACATTAAGTAGTGAGCCTAAAGTGCACCATAAAGCTAAATTTACTGTTCCATTTACTAACAGAACGCATAAATTTATATGCACACTATTTGGCTAATTTACATACCATAGCATGCACACTACATGTATTGTGAGCGACAATTTAATGTACACAATAATGTCAGAGACTTACCCATGACCACTGTGATACAAAAAGCCCCAGCAGTCCAGGCGTATCTTTTGGTCAGTGGCTACATTGACTGAAAATGAGCGATAAACAGGGGACAGGCAGAGGCAACGCAAACTAAAACTGCACGCAGAGGAGTTAGAAATTCTAGTAGAGGAGGTAGTTTTAAATTATAAAACGGATTGTTAGTATGCTGCATGCTGATTGGTTCATCAGTGTTCCAAGCCGTTGGTTGCAGTCTCGTGCCTAACAACGCACCAAGAAGCGACAATATCCAGCACAACCCATGCCCTCTCGTGCCTTATTGCTTCATTATAATACCTTCTTTGGTCCAGTGCTTTATTTAACCACTCTATTATTTGAACCAATGTAATGAACTATAAAACAAAATCCAAAAAATTATACATTTATTTCATGTTTATTCACGCTTAATATAACCTGTTATTTACAGGTAATTTTCGCTGCTCTATATGAAAAATGTAATGCAAGTAATGCCTCCATGATGCCTGATAGATTTCAGCCCAGAAAAATAGGTTTAAATAGTGCACCTATCAGTGGTTAAAGCCTGGTTTCCAAACAAACTAATTATCGCTCAATTTAAGTTGCACACTACGATTATCGCCCTTTAGTAAATACAGTGTGAATGAAGATAATCTCATTATTTAGAGTGGTGTGCCTCATTTAAATACATAATCATGCATTACCATACAAATCACATACCCAGCAAAAATAATCATATCATAAAAACATGTAGGATCTCAGAAACATTTTAAGAACATTTGTAAAAAAATCAAAACATCACACACTATTTTAGTCCAAACTATGGTTGCCCAAGATTAAATATCTGACTCGTCAGAATATTCCCTCATTCTTTACTGCTGGAGTTGGAGTTCTTCTCCTTTCCTCTTCCTTGTGCAATGCCTCTGAATATTAAAAAATAAAAATAAACATTTTTAAATTACTAAATTTCTATAAGAGGTTTTACTTGTATAGAGAACAAAAATAATTACATTTTTCACATGCTGAAATGCAATTTCACAATATTTCTATACATTTGCATATAAAGAAATGCCATCTTACTGCCAAAGGTTTCATCTCTATTGTTGTTTGTCCTGCATTTTATAAGTTTCTTGGCATTTGCATAGCATAATGCTGAAACTTCATGTTTTTTCAACCAGTTATTTGAACATTTATATAATGTGATGGAAAAGTTTTGCCTGCTAAAGGCCTTCGGCTGTAGACATGGATTGTGCTGACTCCATAGTAGAGATACTTTTGTTTTCCATGTTTTGTTCCTTAAAATGAGATACCAGGAAAATGACTGAGTAACTACAAGGACTGACTGAAATGCAATAATACTAACCTTTTCATAGTTGGAAACCCCAGATTGGTTTGGTGCATTACGCAGCACATCATCTATTTCAAGCATTATGTAGTTTTGTTTAAATTTCTCTTTTGAAGACTTTCTGACAGCTTCTATGAAGGACAAAAAAAAACATATTCTTACCATTCAAAATAATTTGTGTGACCTGCATCATTCATTAAAGTAAACTGATGTCTAGCTTCAAACATCACTGTCTATTGCCTTTGCAAATCACTATGAAAGGCCCCTAAAGCATCTATTATGTGCTTACTGGTAGTCTCAATATTTTATGTAAGTTGAAAAAGAAAAGTCCATGTTGAGTCAAAGTATGTTGACTGAAAATCAACACACATGGTTTACAGTACTAACAAGACATTGATGAGACACTGTCCAACATTTTTATTGGAAAGAAGGTGGAGGTTGGTGGAAATACTTACTCATGAGTATCTTGCATAATACATGGTCTTTAAAGGGGAATTTCCCCTTCTGTCCCACTGCACTGTACATACTCATCAGGCCATTGGTCATAAGGGACCTCATAATGGAATGGCATATTTACCAAGGTTGTTCCCTCCCTCGATAGACGCAAGAATCCGCACCTGTGTAAAATACAGTTATATATGTCAAATATGAAGTGGTACATCCCAAGGTTTTGTTTTTCTTGGGTGTAGAAGAGAGTAATTAGCATGGAGAGGTTCTTAGAAACATACATGATCAAGGTGATACAGATGTAATATCTCTCCCTGACTACAGAGTTGAAAGTCTGAATTCAGACCTGGAAATTCTGCCACAAAAATTGTGCTAGTGTTTCTTTTCATAATTCTACTACCTTTAAATATTTGTTGGATCCTTTTTTAAAGAAAATGTATACAGCTGAATCCATGAGATTTGCATAACAGTAAACATCGAGTGGAATACTTAATTTTTTTAAATAGCATGGGAGCAATATTTACCAATCTCTTTCTTTGTTCTCATCGTCCAATTGGTCTTCATAATGTTGTAGTCGTTCAAAACAAAAACAGGCATAAGACGATTCATGTCAGAACCCGAGCTAACAGCCCTTGCAAGGTACAAAATGAGTTGGATTCTTGCAAGAGGTAAAAAAGCCTTCACTGATGGAGACATTGTTAGAGACTGCATAGTTACATGTGTGGAGGTAATTTCTGAAAATCTCCACACTAAAGAAAAAGACAATATCCATCAGATGGCAAAAACCATCCCTATCAGCGCGAAAACAATTGCATCACATATAAGGGAAATGGCAGAGGACTTGGCGAGGCAGCTGAAAGAAGAACTTCATGAGAGCCTGTCTTTCAGTGTTGCCTTGGATGAATCGACGGATAAAACAGACACAGCACAACTGTGCATTTGGGCGAGGTATGTGACAAAAGACGGGGAAATTAAAGAGGAGCTGCTTGCCCTACACCCATTGAAACACTGCACAAGAGGTAAGGACATTTTTTATGCTGTCCTTCAAGTATTGGCAAGGTTTGGTATTGATATGCAAAAACTCGCCTCTTGCATAACAGATGGTGCTGCAGCACGACAGGTTCTACGGTCAGATTTTCGGCTTTGGTGCAAAATAACTTGTCTGAGGAATTGCATTCATACCACCAATTACTTGCTTTTCATTGCATTATCCCTCAGGAGAGTTTGTGTGCGCAAATGGGGCGTTCTGACTCATTGCGAGACTGCATGGACAAGGTGATCAAAGTAGTGAATTTTATCCATGCATCAGCTTTGAATCATCGACAGTTTCGTTAATTTTTGCATGAGGTTGATGCACTGTACTGAGGAATGTACTGAGGAGATTTATAACTCTGTTGCCACATGTGATCAAGTTTTTGAAAGAGAAACAGAAATCCACCGAGTTCTCGGATCTGGAAAATGATGCTTGGCTGAAAGATTTGTACTTTCTGGCGGAAATTACAGGGCACTTGAACGAACTGAATGTGTCTCTGCAAGGAAAGAAGAAAACAATCTCCGATATGGCCAAACATGTCAGACAATTTTGCCAGAAACTGGACTTGTTCATTGATCAACTGGCAGTGTCTGACTATTCCCACTTCCAGTTGATGAAGTCTGACAACGAGTGCCATGTGGCATGGCTGAAAGAGTTTCAGTCTGTTTTCACAGTGTTTCCAGGATTTTGACAGAATGGATCTGCCATTTGCTGTCCTCAAAGATCCCTTCTCTTTTGCTATCAAGGTCGTGAGCAGGTTGGAGGAGCTAATGCCACTGAATCGCCAGCAATTTGAGAATGACTTGAGAATGAGTACCTAGTGTGGCATTCTTCAAGCTGTGTGTTTCTGTAAGTTTGTTGGTATTGTGTAGGTATTACAACCTGATAATTGAGTTAAAAAGCCGTTTTGTGGGCCGCCATTGCAGCCCCTGGTTACGTTGAGGTTGCCAACCCCTGCATTAAAGGATGTTGTTTTTGGTAAGTGCATTTTCATTTCTTTGTGATTTCATGCACTGAAGACATATTACTGCGATGACAGTTATTATCTGTTATTTTGTTGACAAAGGGCATTTTTAGTAAGGTAACAAGAGCCTCCATGATAATGCATTTAGTCTTACACAGCTACAGGTATAAACAATAATAATTTTATCCAGTTAGAAATCAGTTAGAAATCAATTTTAAAAGCTGTCCTTGCCAATGCTCAAGAAGGTGTTCTTTAAGTTGAACACAGGTTACCCTGTCAGTGCAGCCTGTGAACTGCCTCTTCAGCATTGGCAAGGACATTTTTCTTTCAAAGCGAAATCATTTCCTATTTTGAAGTGTTGTTTTTATGTGGCATCAACAAGAGCTTCCCTTACTAAACGTTATTACATGTTAATAGCCTTGTACAAGAGACTATTGAGCAAATACTGTGATTAACAGAAGCTATCCTCTTTTGTTTTATATTTTTATAAGAACGTAAAAGTAGCTTTGAAAGTAGCAAGCTACTTTTTCCAAGTAACTTGAAGTGTAGAAAGTTGTTTTGGGGGGGAGTAGCTATTTACGTTATGAATTTAACTTCCCCAACACTGCACTGAGGTGAATCTTTTACTTTATATTAATTTTGTATTTGTTCTATTTTTTGCATTACCGCATGGGCTGTTAGGAGGAACAGCCTGACGTCCAAAGCGACAGATGGGGAAATTGAGGTGGTTGTAAAAAGATGGTTCCAGCTGGCTGGAGACAGAGCAGGAGGACAGAGAGCAAGAGAGAAAAAACAAAGTGTAGACTCTAACAGCCCACTGTAAATAACCCCCTTTTTTCTACATTCTTTTTCTGCATTTGTTTTGTGAGTTTAACAACAGAACCCTTTCTCAGGCAACAGTTTCCTTTTTTATTCTCTTAATTTAATTAATTTAATCTTTAAAATGTTCCTTGTTCATAGTCCACTTCATGTAATTGTAAATAAATTGTGTTGTTTATCACTAAATTTGTGTCTTGTACTTTATTTTCTTAAATACATGAAAAAGCCCTTAAGGTACTGGAATTTTTTTAAGAAAAGCCTGCCTAAGATCACTATTCTTGAAACTCAAATATTTAAGTTACATGTAGGGTTGTGATTTGTATAGGTTTAAAAATTAGAATACTTGATTTGTAGAGTGAGTTTATGAAGGTGTCCATTTACACATTTTTTGTAGAACTGTGGGTCAGCATGGCCTGACAAGAGACATTTTCTATTTAGCTAGAAGGGTAGAATTCCAAGCTGGTTACAGTGTGGAGCTCCTGGCAGGTTCTGTAGAACAGACTCCGGGCCGGATCCGTTGGCCTGATTGCGGGCCGAAATACAGTTTGACACTGGCCCAGTTCCGACATGCCGTGACCGGGCCAGATCCGTTGGCCTGATTGCAGGCCGTAATACAGTTTGACGCTGGCCCAGTTCCGGCATGCTGTGGCCCGTGATCGGGCCAGTGCCTTTAGCCTGATTCCGGGCCGTAATACAGTAACACTTTCCAGTACAGTTAGTACTGTATGGTATGCTGTTGATACATGTATGCTGTGGTACATGAAGCAGTGTTTTATGTCTCTTGTAAGCATAACATCCACACATTACAATCCACCTCTTGTTTATGTACTTCATTGAGTACTGTTAAATTTTCACAATGGTGAACTGCAGAAATCTGCAATTGTACCTAAACATTTTAATGTCATAATTGGCTTCCAGCATAACAGTGTTAGCAAGCATTCATAGCAAACTGTAAAGTTTGAAAGAAGAATGGTTAATCACAGTGTAAACATACACATACTGCAGAAAATGCAGTGACTCCTTTTGCCACGTGAAACAGTGCAGTTAATACAAGAAAGCCAATGTTGCAGATTCCAGATACAGAAAATATTGTTTGTATGAATATTACTGATAGCGTTTGGAGAAATATGACTTGTTTAACATTAGTTCCAGTAATACATGGAAGGTCCCTAATTGATTTTATAGCACTACTGTATTCTGAGTTTATTGGTTTTACTTAGAACACCTGTGAAATAATTAGCTTGACAGCGAACACTGTGGGAGTGCTAATATTACTGAACATGTTACCAATCACAAGGACTATGATTTCCCAGTCTTCGGGGAGAATTTGTCATGTGCTTAGTGATGTCATTGTCGATGTCATATGTGATGTAAAGTGTGACGGGAAACATACACATAAGGGTGCAGTGTTAAGGTTGCGTGGCTACCTTAACTTGCAATTTCCTAACCTTTTGGACTTTTGCAACGAAACCTTAATGTTACTTTAACAACGTTTTTGCCATTGAATTTCCATTGTTTTGCAGAAGGCATCCTGGAAAATCAAACAACCACATCTGCCACATAATGCAGTGGTGACAACACAACTTGAGACACTAAATAGCACAGAAGAAAGAGACACGCACCAAGTATGTAAAATTTTTTTTTAAAAGCCATATTTATTGACACCAAATCAAATGTGCAAAATGTTAATCCCTGTCCTTGAGGCTTGAGAGGTGATGACAGCAACGACTGACCCTGAGGTTGGAGAGGTGGGGACAGATTTGAACAGCAGTGCTGAGGGCAGTTATTCTTCATGTTGTATGACTTTATCCACTCTCTAGAAAGATCATGTAAGAATCATGCAGGTTTTTAGGCAGTCTGATGCGTTGTGTGCATTGCGCATCATTACATTGAAACCGTTGCTCATATTTTCGAACCCAGACAACATAATGACCAAGGCTGATGATGTTCCCTTTGTGGAACACAATTGCCAGAGTTTAAAATATTTTCCTAATTGTAATTAATTCTGTGTTCGAATTTTAATTATCGATATGGAGCAGTTTTTTTTTTTCTAACTCAGCACAAGTGACATTCCAAATAAGTAATTTTTGGTAGGAAGAAATGTATAAAATGCATTCATGTCTTTACAAAATAATTTTCATTTCGGAATATTCTTTTAAAAACTGTAAACAGGAGCATGTTATCATTTATTGCTTGTTGTCAACCAACATTTTGTTATTGCTAAACTTCGCTAAATGTGGACCGCAGTACGTACCTGTGAAAGAAAGAAATCTGTACTGTAACCGTGTCGCTGCTTGCAATTGCTTGCTACATGCTAGAGGTTGCGTCCCCACCAGTTCAATTTAATCTTAATTGTATAAGTAACACTACATAGGGTCACTTTCATTGTTCACATTTTATTATTTAAAAGCACAGAGAAGTTAACAGTTTTAATACCGACAGCAGCATAGATTTGTTTGTGGAATGGAACGGTATCATTGAACTCCCGACCATACCATTACAAAAGTGAGAGGGGGAAAATGAAAATCGTATTCCCTAAATTAAAACATTATTATTAGTTTCCCCACTGTTGAAGGCACAAACACTATGGCAAGCCAAATTATCATAGAGAGATACTATTATATGTAACTATCACTATTATCTGCTGTATTATTGAATTGTGGTTTGTTACACTTGAACAAAAATTATTGTATTTCTTGCTCTTATTGTATTACTTGTATTGTAACACTTGAAATGTATTTGCTTGCGATTGTAAGTCGCCCTGGATAAGGGCGTCTGCTAAGAAATAAATAATAATAATAATAATAATCTCAAATTCATTTTTAGATATCTATAAATATTTGAAGATATCTCTAAATCATTTCCAGATATCTCAAAATATTTGAAGATATCTCTAAATAATTTTAAGATATCTACAATACATTTACAGATGTCTCAAAATAATGTTCTTAAATTGAGCTTTAAATGAGATATCTAAAATGCATTTTTAGATATCTTTAAATCGTATTAAGATATCTCTAAATGTTTTTGAGATATCTTTAAATACTTTTCAGATATCTCTAAATCATTTAGAGATATCTCTAAATAACGTCCTGTTCATTTAAATATATCTCTAAATCATTTAAAGATATCTCTAAATAACTTCCTGTTCATTTTGAAGATATCTTTAAATGGACAGGAAGTCCATTGAAAACATAGAGCATTTTCACAGGAAGTCATTTCGAGATATCTTGAAATGGCTTCCTGTTCATTTGAAGATATCTTCAAATGATTTAGAGATATCTCTAAATGAACAGCGATATCTCTAAATGAACAGGACATTATTTGAAGATATCTTGAAATGATTTACAGATATCTTTAAATGAACAGGAAGTTATTTGAAGATATCTTGAAATGATATACAAATATCTTTAAATAAAGTCCTGTTCATTTAAAGATATCTCTAAATCATTTAATGATATCTCTAAATCATTTGAATATATCTTCAAATAACTGTTCATTTAGAGATATCTCTAATATGAATTCCAAAAAGAGAAAGCCTCAGGCCTGTGTCTGTACTCTGAAAGTAACGCTAAAGATTGTTATCTCTATATCTCTGTGTGGTGAGCAGCATTCCTTTTTCTGTAATGGAAAAAGTCAGACATTTGCTCGCACAGTGGCTTATGAAATTCACAAAACCTCTACCGTGACTGCTGCTTCCCTTTTATCAGTCACAGATAGGATGCATTTGTTTCTCTGTTGTCAAAACATCTCCTTCATTGCTCACAATCGCCACACTATATTAGCTGCAACAGTGTACCTAGGAATTTCAATTGCTTTCTCTAACTCCTTATCTCTCTTGTAACAAGACGCCCAAAGCACATATCAAAATAAAATTAGAAAAGAAGTTACAAAGAAAATTATTCAAAAGTTCATGTTTTACTGTGTGTGATACACATTTTCTATCATAGGCATTCAAAAGTTTGTCATCTTTCTCATTCATTTTCTTTTCTAAATTGTAATTGGAAGCATTAAGTGCTGCATAAGAGAAATTATTTTGTATTCCCTCTGTAACATTTTTTAACACTGTCCGATTATTTTGCTGTCTGATCTTGCATCCATTCTGGTAGATACTTTATAAATGTCATCTTTTATTTTCCATGTTTCTCAATATACTTTGCTATCATTTTTCCCATTTTCCTTAATGGCAAAGAACAACTACGGCAAAATATACTGCTCCTATTCTACTAGATTCTCTATATGCAATTCACTGCTTGTCAATTCTACAAATCTGTTCCTTATTCATTCCCTATGCTGGGAATGAAAAATGACTTGTGTGTCTTAATGCGGGTATTCCTTACTTATTATTGAAATTAAATAGCCATGATTCTAGACGTTGTATGTCTCAGGTTACTTTGTGGACGCTAATTTGTAATTTAAAGCTTACTACCCTAATTCATGCAACAAAAATAAAATAAAACCACGTCTGGCTTCACTTATAATCATTACAGAATTGCCAGTTTACTTCAATAATACATTTAAGTTTTCCTTAACCACCCAGCTACCCGTTTATTTTGGCAATTTCTATGTCAGACATTGGCTTTTATTTGTACTTTTTGCAGATTTTTTAGCCCTCAAATAAGCAATTTGGACAGTTTAAAAAAAAAAAAATTGCTTTATTTTTAAAAATACACACTTGCATTGTTGTTATGAAAATCAGAAATATATTATTTGAATAGAACTTAAATAACAAAATAACAATTTATTTACAATTGTAGCATTATAACAATATAAATCACAACATTACATATATTTTTTCCAATAGTAGCATTATATAAGTATAAATAACAGAACATGTTTTTCAATTGCAGCATTATAAAAACAGTGTGGCAAAAAGTTATATCACTTTTTAGAAATTATTTTTTGTGTTGTAGATTTCAAAGCAGATGCCATCAAACTCTCATCAGTGCTAACGTCTTAGACAAAGAAATAAATACCCTCATCTCATTCTCTGTAGCAGGCAACCATTTTTTACTCTGCGAATCCGGTTGTCCATTTTTTTTACTAGGCCTGTCTGTCAAGCACATTTCTTAGGGACTGCTGCCATCTGCCAGTGAAAAACAAAACTGCAGACTATAGTATCATATATTCTGCCTATTGATTTTAGTGTAGCACGTCCAAAAGATGCTCATATAACCCCCTGTATGCTATTCTCACGGGAGTGACACATTTGTACTTGCTTGCGCTCCATGTGGAAATCGCGGGATAAGCAGCTGGGTGGTTAAATAGTTTTTGACAGAATAATATTTATGTATACTTATCTTTTAGCTAAAATAATATACCCTCTATTTTTCATGTAATCTGTACTCCAAATATGTATTCATGATTTATAAGTGATTCGTATTCATCCATGCCTTAAAAACATAAGACTCACACACAAACAAATAAACACTTAACATTCATTCATGAAAATATGTTTTATAAAATATTCCCGGGTACATATCTTAGTTTGCTTATATTTATAGATCTCCAGGAGCATTCTTTCATTTCAAACACAGTCAGTCTACAAACAGGTGTCTTTCACCCTTAAAGGAATTCATGTAAAAGTTCTCAGAAGATACTAATACGCTCACAAGGGAAGCTGTGTGTGGGAATTGTAACGTGGAAAGGCATAGAACAGCATTTGCCCAAACAGCTCTCTCTATAAGAGGTACTTTATTCTGGAACTCACTTCCTTCATAAATTAAGGTCTTAAGTGATTTTAAATATTTTGTAATAAACTTATGGCTTGGTTGAAACATAATCAATTATGTAATCATTAATTTATTCAGGATGTATTTGAATTTGAATTGTTTATATTGGATATCTATATGATAAAAAATGTTCTGTAACGTTAATATGTAAGCTGCTGATTGTTATGCACTTTTAATAGGTAATTTATGACTTTAATGTATGTATGTTTAATCAAATATTCAATAGAAGGTTATTGCTATAGTTTACAGTAGAAGAAATATGGAGATGTATTATAGTTGTCATCAATGTCTGTCCGGGGACCTACAGTACTGTGCTATGTTGCTTTCTGTCTTCAGAAAAAGATGTTATTATATGTTGGGAAAATCATCTTTTTCTAAATACTGTACTCTTTATCAGAAGGGGGAGGTGCATATGGGGCACGCATCTTGGAAGGGGGAGCAGCAAAAAAAAGTTATCTCTGAAGAGGAGCGCAGCGAAAAAAGTTTGGGAACCTCTGATCTACACTCTCAGTGAAGTTATAAGTGTAGTTGCTGTTAATAGGTTCCAATTGGTACTTTAAATTATTACAAGGAACGTGCTTCAGCGATGCAAGCAATATCTATTTTACTATTAAAAAAATCATTAAAAAAGCTACTCTATGAAGTTGTTTGTGTTGTAAATTAACAACTTGGTTTTGCTCTGTAATGTCATAAAACCCCATAGATCAGATCTAAATGAACCCCTCTTGCTCTTCTATGTGGCCAGAATGGTTTGATAAGACACCACTGGTGACTTTCCCTAAAATAGAGGCTAGATCAACAGTGTTTGGCCAACCTACGTTTTGGATTTTTGCATGTTTACCTCAGTGTTACTCTATCTGACACATGACAGGTTTGCAGTCATGGAGCCAGACTGTATTTTGGGGGGTTGTATGAACTGGCATAATGTGGTGACAAACCACAATTCAATAATACAGCAGATAATAGTGATAGTTACATCAGGATATGATTAAATAGTGATAGTTACATCAGGATATGATTAAATACAAAATACTACAGGTTAAACACATGGCAGATTACAGTATTCTGAAGTACAGGATTAAATGCAGTAAAATAGACCACCTTTGCACCTCTCCTAAGAACCACATTATGCCAGTTCATACAACCCCCCAAAATACAGTCTGGCTCCATGACTGCAAACCTGTCATGTGTCAGATAGAGTAACACTGAGGTAAACATGCAAAAATCCAAAACGTAGGTTGGCCAAACACTGTTGATCTAGCCTCTATTTTAGGGAAAGTCACCAGTGGTGTCTTATCAAGTCATTCTGGCCACATAGAAGAGCAAGAGGGGTTCATTTAGATCTGATCTATGGGGTTTTATGGCATTACAGAGCAAAACCAAGTTGTTAATTTACAACACAAACAACTTCATAGAGTAGCTTTTTTTAATGATTTGAAGGGTGGTGGTTTTAAGACCCATCAATGTTCAGATCAATTGTACTAAAATAAGCACTAAAATCTGAATATACAGTATATCCATGTGAACATTGTTAAGCTTTTTGCTTTGAGCACAAACGCAAGACAAAAAATGGAAGACTAACATTTTAGTTAAGTGGTATCAGTTGCCGGCAAAGCTTGTATTATTATTATTATTATTATTAATTTCTTAGCAGACGCCCTTATCCAGGGTGACTTACAATTCTTACAAGATATCACATTATCCACTATTTATTTATTTATTTTTACATACAATTACCCATTTATACAGTTGGGTTTTTACTGGAGCAATGTAGGTAAAGTACCTTGCTCAAGGGTACAGCAGCAGTGTCCCCCACCTGGGATTGAACCCACGACCCTCCAGTCAAGAGTCCAGAGCCCTAACCACTACTCCACACTGCTGTTCCCTGGCACAACAAAAACAGGCTATTTACAGAAGTGTTATTAATTTATTAGTGGCTTGTGTTAGGTGTCTTTAAAGAAAACACTCTAGCGTGAACTTCTATCACCTCCTGCTGGGCAGCACTGGTGATGAGAGAACGCTTCAGAACATTTTATTTATTGAAATCCAGCACATTGTACTGTGTGTATGCTATAAAATACATCATGCTAATTCATAACTCTGTTCAATACTTAGCTTCATATACATGCTGCGTGAGTCATGCTCTTGAAGCAGACTAACTATGAAGCGCTTCTACAGGGCGACTGTGGGAGCTGGGTCTTACAACACTGTGCACTAGACAGCATGTTTCAGTAAGATAAGGCATTTCCCACTGAAGCCTATTCTTATTTTATATGAGCAAAGTGGAAAGGACAATTAAGCGGAAGGGACCGGCTGATGCTAATGACTGAAAGACCTCTTAATGTCAAAATGATGTTTCTTTCTTTTCCCTCTGAATGGGATGCCCGCTTCTCACAGCAAGTGAGCGATATCCTCTATATTGTTCTCAATTGCCTCCACCTAACGGTGCACTTTTTTTCTGCAGCCGCAGCAGACGATAACCTGTTTAAAATTATTTACATTTCGTTTTTTTCTTAAACACCACAAGCTGTGGTTAGTTGTTTTGCATTAATATGTTCAGTGTAATAGCTTCTGTTGTCCTAGTTCAATGGATTGGCATAAAAATAAACTGCCGACAGACAATTGGTGATCACATTTTGCTTTATGTTACATCTGCTGTGGAAATTCTGCATCACAATAAAGCAATTTAAAGGGCGATTAAAAGGTATATAAAATATGTATTCATGCTTGCCTAATTTATATGTTAATTTTTGGTGTGTTCAAAGCAACATTCTCCCCACATGGGACCAATATTTTTGATATGGCTAGAGGTTAAATGTGTTCATTTGTATTATGTATCATGACACTTTTGGCAAGTTAAGTCCGTGTTAGCACCACCAAAGCACTCCATCGCTCATTAGCCATGCACTTTAATGCGTGTCAAGCCTTAATTATATGCATGGACAAATTATAGGTGGGGCTCATTTGTAAATGTAGTCTGTGATATCAAAATGAGATTTATGAGGCGGCAGAACAGCTGCGTCGGCTCTAAAAGGGTCCACAAATAAGTCAGATTTCAAATTGATCTTATTTGGGCGCAAAATAAAAAGACGGAAAGCAGTTGACAGGAAAGAGCACTATGGCAGCAGTCATAACGTATTTCTTATGATGGAGAGTGCAGGCTCCTAACCTTCCTGAACAACCCAGGAACAGAGGGAGAGTACTGAGAAGAAGGGAGAGTATTTAGGGTCCGCATTACCCTTTTTGATCTCCCTGAGGATTAAATTATAGCTCGATACCAGCTATTTCATTATGTACAATTGTTTGTATTTGTCATATAATACATTTGCTTCATAAAGTTATCCTTTTCATTATGTATATTTGGTTTTATCCGTTGTGTAATAATGATATAATATAAAGTCAAGACAGTCAGCACGAGTCATTTCTGCCTCTCCAGATGAGCTACCTGGGCTTTAGTGGGTTAAAACCTGTACATTTTGTTTAAAACACAGGTTAGCCCATTTTGAACTGTAATTTCTGCCTCTCCAAATTACCTACCTATTGTTCAATTCAGGTAGACCATTTGGAGGGGAGGCGCTATTTTTCAGATTAGTCTGTTAATCTGTGCTACTAGTAGCCCATTTTGAGCACCAGCGATCTTGATACATGTCCCTCACTGTGTTTATGGTCCATTGAGGACCCTGAAATGGACAAGGAGAATGTATGAATCCATTTTAAACACAAAAAATAAAAACTGCAAAGCATTACATCTCACAACATTCCTTGTGCTATTTAACTGAGGTCGTCATGGAGATAGTGGAAAGCTGGTGAGAGGAGGAATAATTAGCAGGGTGTCATGTGTATTTTGAGCCTGAAAATGTGTAATCAGTTGTTAATGTACACATTTAAAAAATAGCAATACTTCCCCTCAGTTTGTGCATTTCTAAAAAATGATAAATTTGGACATCCCCTAAAGGGAAAATAATTACGCAGTGTGAGTTAAGGTAGGGCTAAGGAAAGGCTTTAAAAATAATTAACATTTTTTCCATTTTCTCACCAATCATTATTTAAAATGTCTAAAGCAAATTATTAACAATTAATTAAGATTGGGTTATTTTATAAGCATTCTGGAACCAAAAAAAGTCAAAGGTCAAAATTCAGGGTAATGCCTTTTAAGAAGACCAATACATATTAAAATACATGTTCTTAACCAGTGCTTGTGGTCTAAAAAAAAATATGACTGTACATTGAATTTTGTTTTGTGAACTTTTGTAAAGACGTATCCCATTTGTTTTTGCATACACACAAGAAAAACACAAATAATTGTCAAAAAATAATAAACATGTCCGCTTTTTTTAGTCTTGTACAAGTGACCGTTCAATTTTATAGCATTAAAACTTTTCTATAGATCTGTTCTTTGAAACAAAATAAAAAAATAGCATATTTTCTTTCAAAATATGAAGAGATAACAAATTCTAATGCAATAAAAAGACTTGTGAGTAAGGATCAGTCAGCACACGGATTTCTTACAAGAAATCAGTTTTTGGGAATTCAAAAATGTTCTCTATGTCTGTGTGCCTCCATAGTTACTCTGTATTTTAGAAGCAGTGTCAGGATTTCTGAGAACTGTCTGCTGTAGAGTGCTGTTTTTTCCAGTGTGTTTTTTCTTTTTTTTGCATATATGGTATATGATCGCTCGTTGTGATCACTTCAACTTCCTCTGCTGGCACACGCGTGATCGAGGATGTTTTTCTAAATGGAATGAGGTTTAAAAAACATTTGGAATCAAACTTTCCTTTCACTCTGGGCACTGGCATCTTCTTCACATGCGCCGTCAGAACTGCCGTAAATGATACAAAACGTGACGCAAAACGTAAATGATTCGTCACGCACACATGACCATTCCTTAGCCCTACCTTAATAGGTTCCAGCTCGAAATAGCTGCCATAAATCGGGCATGGGCAACTCAAGTCCTGGATGGTCATTTGTACACCAGGTTTAACATGAATATAAAAGTCGTTGACTCCTTTAGGACCTGGATGGACACCAAATTGGTTCAAATCAACAAATAAGAACAAGGTTGGAACAAACACCTGATCAGGCATGCCATTCCTGACCCATCCCTGCCTAACCACAGGTTTCATCAATATCACAAAATACCCGTTATATTCTTAGACAAGATATTTGCTTGCACTAATGGCATCAGTTACAAAATTAATTAAGTGCTTATGGAAATTAAAGGGACTAATGGTAATAACTTCCTTATTTATTATAGTCAATCAAAATATGAGCCTTCCCCAAGCGCTTCCGTAAAACAACCTTTAATAGTGACATGAATGACCACCCACACAGTTGATTAGTCCTGGGCCTGAATGTGTGTTGTTCTTCTGATGTAAGCAGCCCCCCTCCCATTGCCCCCATCCTTTTACGTAGGTACAGACACATACTTGTTTTCTGACAAATTCAATTACTGTTGGAGAACTGCAAAAGGCTATCTGCGGATGCGTTGCTAGGGAACATCCCTGGCAACTGAAATACCTAATGAAGAATGAAGGTCTTTTGCAGTAGATTTTTAGATCAGTATTTTTTTTTCCTTCAACCTTGTCTTATCAAATGTTTTAGTAGTTTTAAATAGTTTTAGGGGTTTGGTATACCTGGTTGATACTGGGAAAAATAGTTAAGGCTGTAACATAAATGTAATAATGTTATACTGGTTAGTTTCATTGCGCAGAATGTAACGATTTTGGAATGGCATTCACTAAGGTTTGACACCCAGTAAAAGCAGTGGAATCCAGGAATCCCCAGCCTGGGCCTCTCCTTCAGCTGTTCAATAACTGGCAACGTCCATGGCTTAGGTACTGCAGGTGGAAACAGGCAGTTGGCTAGACGGGGGGTGGAGGTTGTCCATTGGTCCTCAATACTCTATATTGGTAAGTGGGTTTTAGCAGTTATGTGGAATTTGACATTTTAGAGTGGGTTGGGTACCAACATGGTGTAAAATTGCACTGCAACACCTAAATGACAATAATGACAATAAAGCACACTAGTTCCAGGTGCCATTTAAAGAACAATCACTTCAGGGCAGTTTCTATAGGAGTTATGACATGAAGTCATAGTCTGGTGCAGTAGGTCGTGATGGGACAGTAATGTAAAGTCTATGTTCTACTGTCAAATCCTATGCAGACTCAATGCTGAATGGGGCTGACGAATTGAAATTAAAGGAAGTGAAATGAAAGAAAGTAGTCAAAAGATACTAATTTTTTAAATTTTGCTTTTGGTGGGTGTGCAATTCTTGGTTTTTTGAATGGCCATGATAAAAATTGCGAACAAGAATAACATGCGCTATAAAAAATAACAGAGAATATAAAGTTTACAGCCATCTATTTGAAATTGGTCAGTGTTTGAATGCTTCACCTGATCTCAATTTTGCAAAGGGCTGAATACACTAGCAGAGGTATTACAGTAGATAGACTTATGTTACTCAAATCTTTACTGTGAAGTAACTGTTGGAAGATGTATGTAGGATGTATAGCTTTAGCAATTCTTTTAAATTAAATTCAATTATACCCCGTTTACACTAGCACACCTGAGCCGAGCTGGGCGGCTCTGTGCCAGCTTGGTGCGGTTCGGATCGCTTGGCTCGCATTTACACTAAAGAAAGGCAAGCCGAGCGACTGACGTCACGCATAATGAACATGCTGAGTAGCAAGTTGATGATGCAATACATATGGGACGGTGGAAAATGGCAGATCAACTAAGAAATTAAAATGGAAAATGTAGTCGGTTATACTAACAGCTTTTTTTGAAACAAGCGTAGTTACCTGGTTAGCACCTGATGCCGATGTTTGACTAAAAAAGATTTCTTTCAAGCTATTTTTTTTTTTTTTTACTTTTACTGCAGATACGCACTCGCTTCAAACCTATTAAAAGATTAGTATAACAACAAGAAATACATACCACTGTTTATAAATGTAAAAAAGCAGAAAAAAAGTTATAAACACCAATAGTTGTGCTACACCCCTATCAAGTAAGCATAGTCATAGGTAAAACACAGAAAAGTTAACATTTCAATTTTCTATTTATATTGTGAGATTTCTGTGTGTATATTGGAATATTTGTGTAGGTAGGGATTATGATTAAAATGAATTACTGATTAACAAACAAAGAAAATATTACTCACAATCTCCATGTTTTCAGAATGTAATATAAGTGTTAACTGATTTATTTATTTATTTATTGTTTCTTCTAGAGAATCCTGCAATATCAGATCCAGTGCAAAAGGCGGCGCTCAGTATGGACACACATTCGATCGACAGATTGGTGGGAAAGAACTGTTGGCAACTTCACAGACTCCCAGTAGCTTAACAACTTCAGAATGTCAAGAGAAACTTTTGAATACTTATGCCAAAGACTGACACCCAAACTCCAAAGATCAGACACAAAATTCCGCTTGTGTGTCCCTGTGCAACTAATTCAGAGTACAGAAGTGTGGGGTACCTGTCTGGGGTCAGCAATGCAACTGTATGCAGATGTGTGCAAGAGTTTTGCATGGCAGTAACCAAAATACTGCTACCAAAACACATGGCAGTTCCCAGTGCAGAGCACAGAGCAATTTGCAGAAATGTCTGACTACTTTGATCAAAGATGGGGAGTGCCTCAGTGTGTTGGTGCAGTTGACGGTTAACATATCCCTATTATTTTTCCACAACACTACAATTGTGACTATTTTAACAGGAAACGATGGCATTCCATCATTTTGCAAGCGGTGGTGGATGGCAAGGGACACTTTTGGGACTTGAATGAAAAAATTTCCAGGAAGTGTTCATGGCTCAAGTCTTCAAAAATTCTACTCTTGGGCTCCCGAGTGGCGCATCCAGTAAAGGCGCTCCACGTGGAGTGCAGAATGTGCCCTATAGTATGGACGTGGCGAGTTCGGGTCCAGGCTATTCCTTTGCCGACCGAGGACGGGAGCTTCCAGGGGGCAGCGCTCAATTGGCCGAGCGCCGCCTGGGGGGAGGGAGGGTTAGGTTGGCCAGGGTGTCCTCGGCTCACCGCGCACCAGCGATCCCTGTAGTCTGGCCGGGTGCCTGCAGGCTTGCCTGTAAGCTGCTCAAGAGCTGCGTTGTCCTTCGACGCCGTAGCTCTTGGGTGGCTGCATGGTGAGTCCGCAGTGTGAAAAAAAGCGGTTGGCTGACGGTACACGCTTTGGAGGACAGCGTGTGCTCGTCTTCACCCTCCAGCGCAGGGGTGGTAGCAGTGAGCTGAGCCTAAAAATAATTGGCCATTTCAAATTGGGGAGAAAATAATACAAAATAATTATCAAATTATTTTTTTTTAAAAAAGGATGTGATGTGGGCTACTACAGTCTTGGTGATCATGCATACCCTCTCCGGAGGTGGCTTATGAAGCCTTCTCTGACACCAACAGGCTAAGTGGGCAGCAGAGGCAGTATAATTACAGGGTGAGCCGAGCAAGATCAATAGTTGAGAACGCATTTGGGAGGTTGAAGGGCAGGTGGCGGTGTCTGTATGAAAAGAAACGACGTGATGTTAACTTAGTTAAGCAAATGATTTTGACATGTTGCATGCTTCACAACCTCGAAAAACATGGGGAATACTACAGTGACAATTGGGCTGCCACACTGGAACTAGCACAACCTGTACATGTGTTACCTGAAAGAGGGGTGAATGAAGGGGCTGCTGTACGTGAAGCTCATATTGATTATTTTAGTGCTGACGTGAAATACCGATATGTATTTTGTTACCTTTTCTGGACAGTTTCATGTTGTGTACTGTGTGTCATGTCAAAAAGAATAAAAATTGGTTTAACAGAAATGTCTTTAATTGTTTAAGTACTCACAGTGTTTACATAAAATATATTTTAACTATATAAACTTACACATAAAACTTAACTGTATGAACTTATAAACTGTATACATTAATAATGTAAGTATTAACACAAAACATAATTTAACTTTATACAAAATGTACAGAATATTAACATATACAAGCAGTGCTGCACAGGGTCTGTTCATTATTTAATCTACAGGAATATATTTAGCATTTCTTGTTAGTAAAGCCTCTCCAATTCTTCCTAACACAGATATTAATGTCGTGGATGCTTCCCTTTCCCGTTCCCTTTGCTCCCAGTCCAACACCATTTGCCTCTCGAGAAAGTCACGTTCAGCCTGCATTTACGCTTGCATGAAGTCCATGTACTTTGTATCGGACTCTCTCATGGCTTTTACCAGTTCAGGTACTGGAGTAGGTGCATCAACCCTTTTACGTTTTTTCCCTGAAAGAAATGAAAACAAATTAGTACCGGTTGGTTTATCTACCACAGACCACGAAATAGTTTATTTTCAAATGTTAAATACAGTACAGAAAGTGCGGTAAGTTTTAGTTCAGAATAGGAAGTGAATAATACACTTTTAAAATACAGAAAAAAGAGAGGTTATCAATCTTGTGTATTGTTGTTTACGCAGTTCAAAAAAAAAAACTTGTCTTGCAAAGCTACAGTTTATTCTTAATTGCACACAGTATATTCTTAGCCCTTTTATATGCTCTAAGAATGTTCACCTACAGTCCAGCATTTTCTAGACTTATCTAGAATTAGGTTCTGCATTATCATATAAAAATTTCTAGCATTGAAGACAATACTATCATAACACCAAAGGGTATGCATACTTTTGAATTAGCATTTTTTGAGTTTTGCAAAGAAATTGGTGAAATAAATAATTGTAGACATCTATTTCTTGTAACTTTTTTTCTTTATCCACAAAAGCAAAACTTTTGCTACAAAAGATTTTTCCTAAAATTCTTTGTTTTTGAGAAATTTCGATAAATTATACATTTCCATTGGGGTATGTAAACTTTTGACTACAACTTTATATGTGTGAGTATGCATGTGTTGATAATCTGAAACAAAAATACATTGGAAATGTTAAAAAACGTCAAGTTAGCAAAAGTGCCCAGCCTTTTGAAGTGGAGATATCAAAAACACAAGCCAAGTTTCAAGAAACCATTGGGGCAACCTTGGCCAGCACAAAGCAAATAGGCACAACTGTAAAAGCGGTGGGAGTCAAGGTTGCCCCAATTTTTTCTACTAACTTGGCTTGTGTTTTTGATGCAAGTTTTATCCGCTTTTACTGTGCCTGAAAAACACAAGTCAAGGAATGTGTACCATCAGGTACATGTAGAGAATAAACATGCCCCACCTCTGGATTTGATGTGTGGTACCAACATTGTGCACATGGCATGTCGTGCCTTGTGGAAACTGAAACCAGATCACATATTTCTGGGCAAGTTTGACACAATTTGGTGAGAAACTCAACAACGTCTTGCTGCTGAACTCTACTGAAGGGTTCTCCTAAGAAGTGGCACATGTCCACAGTACTGAGAGGTGTAGTGGATGGCAACTGATCATAGTTGGTAAGAAAAGTCCTGAGGGCTTGTTGCTCCCTCTGTTTTAACATGGTGTTTTCATAGCAGGAGTTGAGATGAGTGTTGCTCAAGCCTCTGATTGAATGTGTGACTGCAACTGTTCCCTCAGAATATGGTAGCTTTTGTTGTTCCTGAACATTGGTGATGGTTTGATGTACGAAATACACACAATTCTTCACCAGGGATCTCTTGTGCGTGTTGGTCTCCTTCAAGTTTATCAACTGAGGGCAGTGAAGACTTCTCAGCCTGCTGTACTCTGCAACTGCAGATGGAAGTGCTTTAATGCAGGTGGAGTCAACGTTTATAAGGTGGACGCCACTTAAGGAAGTGACTCTAGAAAGTGCCACAAAACTTTGGCCACAGGAGAAAATGGAGTAAAAATGTATAATTATTTGTACTCACTGTACGACTGGCCCAATTGGTTCGGTGGGCCATTCCTCGTCGAATTTGTGTGCAAATCAGAACTTTGTGAAGCGTACAATAATCCCATAGAAGAATCAGTGATCAATTGTAATGTAATCCAATGGACAGATTGGTGATAGA
This sequence comes from Huso huso, assembly GCA_036884735.1. Lineage (NCBI taxonomy): Eukaryota > Metazoa > Chordata > Actinopteri > Acipenseriformes > Acipenseridae > Huso > Huso huso. The sequence continues at coordinate 36,478,582 of CM072665.1, read as the reverse complement.
CTGAATGAAACAAGTATTTTCTTAAAACAAAAGCTGGTGTTTACATAAAATCCAACAAAACAAAACATAACATAACAACAGTACAAAGAACTTTCATTTTATGTCTGGTAAAATGGCATTCTCAAGCACAGCTGGAGAAGTGACTTGATGAACGATATGAAATGCAGAAGCAATTAGCTGTTCTAACACGTTACTGAAAATAACACACACACACACACATTGTAAGAATAGCAAAATTGTTCAACCTGTATTGAGGCAATGTATTGCCGTTTGGATAGGGTAAATGTAAATAGTAGCGTAGTCTGTTGAAAGGGTTAAGATGTGAATCTGTGTAGCGTAGCGGTTATGCAGTTGAAGTGAAAGTATGACTAGTTAGGGTTCAAATTCTGCCATATATATATATATATATTTATTTATTTATTTATTGAAAATAAATAGAAATATTTTCCAGCAAACTATGTTCGAATTTGACCACACACATGTAAAAATGTATCAAAGAATATCGCCTTTGCCTTGTTCTGGACGTTGAGACAGCAAATTCGCGCTGTCTGAGTGTGGTCAGACTCACGTCAACCTCTTGCGTGCTCATTGGAAAAGATAATAATGGTGGGTGGGCAATAACAATCAATAACAAGGCTTCACTGATAACTTGTCGTGAGGAACTACTGTTCCTCTCAATCTAGAAAGCCAACAACAAAAAGAGGTGATTAGCCTCACTTTCTGTGCTAACAAGCTTTCACTATAGGTGCAGAACAAAGCTATTCCAGACACTTTTTAAAGCTCTTTAATATGTTAATGACACACAAATCCTTTGAATGTCATTATGTAAAATGTACTTTCTATGCATGTGTTTAGCATTATAATAACTTGCTGCTTGTGCCTGGGATTATAATGTTTTCTGTACCTGATAACAAGTTAATTTTCTGAAGGTGGACAAATGAGCATCGAGTCAGCTAGTGCAATCAACAGAAGCTTCAAGGACATTATGAGAATCTCATAATTTCAGAACATTTCTGCTCAATTTAATTCCACTGCAGGCCAGTCCAGCTTTGTACAGCTATGTCTCCCTTGCTTTTACTCTCCAAGCTGCCACCTGTGAGAGAAATCAGGATCAAGCAGATTTACTTCCACCGCAAACCTCTGCTGATGTTTCAAAATTTTCTAGTCCTAAAGGCTGCTTGAGTAGGATAGCTGGCAGAAATAGCAATTTTATTTCTGTATGTGTGTGGGCCCCCCTCTGGCGTCGGGGCCCGGGGTGCTTGCCAACCTTGTCTGGGTGTGCGGCATCATCTCCCGAAGAGAGAGGGCGGCGTTTGGCTTGGTCAGGATCAATACTTGGAGACATCATTTCTCATAATACCTCAATCAAAGGGTGTGTTCTGCACCAGCAGGTCCCTGAGTTCAACTCCAAAATCCTCAAACCGATTCACAGCTTCAAATGAAACAATTCCTGGAATTTAAGGCGCTGCAAAATGGGAGGAGAGATACACCTCAGGGATGTATTACCTTTTGGTATCGAACTAAAGTTACTATTTCGATGAATCAGACTAACTTTTGCTGAAATAAAAGCAGGGGCTGGAGGTGCAAACACCTGTGTTTTGAGCATGATACAACAGAAGGGAAGAAAACACATATTTTATAATTTATTAATTCAATCATCTCATTCAGATATTTGTGTATTTAGAAGCATATAAAAAATAGACAAATCCTTTTTGTTGTTGTTTTTAGGCTATAGGCAAGATTGCTTTTACATTTTAGAATAATAATAGGCAGTCTCAAGAATGTAACGCACGAGACATGTGAGTACTTACTCAATATACTTTGGATCATAAACACAAATCACAGAATTGATGCCAGACTGCACAGTCAGGTTTACATTGATTTTAGACAGACAAGACTTACAAATCTTGCCGGACTCCATAATTGACAGGTTACCAGATTGTAGAGGTTATCGCACCATTATTTCAATAAGGATTTGGTTGGGACCCCAAAAGTATACCAGTACAGAATGTTGGTGTGTAGAGGGTCAGTATCAGACAGGTTTTACTGTGTATTTGGTTACTGACTCTTTAAATAATAATTTTACAGAACATCTATGTATTTTCTTAAACGTTTTATGTAATTTACATTTGTATAGTCTATAGTTGGGTTTGTCATACTTTGGTATAAGAACATTTATATGTTGTGTTATTGTTTTTGAAATGTGAATCTTCAAGCGCCCAGTAATTTAAAACAAAATAATAATGATTTGCTTTTATTTTTTAAAGCAATTAAACTAATCAACAAATCGATACCCTCTGAACCTGAAAAGGGCAAAATCAGCAAATGTATACAAACACTACAGGAAAAACTTTTAATTAAACTAAAAAGACTTGAATCTTAAAAGACAAATCATTTCCATGATCAATGAGGAGCGTACATCTCAATATTGAACATGGCTGGTTTCTGTAAATCAGACAAGTTCTGTACCTGTATAAAAGGCTGGAATAGATGCACTGTTGTAAGCTCCTGCAGTTATTTAATCTTCTGTAATACATAATCCCTTTGAATCAGTATTTCACTGAAGGCATTCCATTAACAATATGAGAAATGTCGAAACTAAATGAAGCTGGTTACTCTTATAGAAATATTTTAATAAAACAGCATTTAAAATGAAATTGCATTTGTTTCATCAATGACACACTGTCACTGTCAGTAAGTGGTGTGTGTGTTTTTTTTTTTTCTTCCATCCACTATTTGCTGACCTGTAGCGCCATCTAGTATTGTATCTTTGCAGTGGAGAAATATTGCTGTATTTTTAATGCTAAAATCCCTCAATAGGAATTACATGCAGTGGTCTTCTCTGCTCCTCACGGACTGTAATAGGGGTTTTGTATACTTTATGAGGCAACCCCAAAATTTATCATTTAGAAAAGGGATTGTTGAGTATTTAAAAACATCTCGCAGCATGTGTTTGTTTTCAGTCAATACCTTATTGACAATGTTGTATTACCTTGGTGATAATGCTGTATTACCTTGGTGATAATGCTGTATTACCTTGGTGATAATGCTGTATTACTTTGGTGATAATGTTGTATTACCTTGGTGATAATGCTGTATTACCTTGGTGATAATGCTGTATTACCTTGGTGATAATGCTGTATTACTTTGGTGATAATGTTGTATTACCTTGGTGATAATGCTGTATTACCTTGGTGATAATGTTGTATTACCTTGGTGATAATGCAGTATTCACTATAACATGTCCTGTGTACAGATACTCTGTATATTAAATTGAGAGAAAAGGCTTTTTTTCATTCTAACCTCATTTCATGCCATTAATAAACAGTCAACATTATTTTCCTCTTTACACTTTCACCATACATAGTTTTTCATTGGTTTGCATACATAAATGAACACTACCTTAAAGTAATACAATTCTCTAATTTAAACACACAACCATCAGCAGTGAGCCCACTGCTTCCGCTTGCCATATGGCTTGTCTAGGCATGATTTATATCAATGGGAGCAAGTGGGTGTTTACTGTAGATCACATAGGAGAATGTGTATGTGGATGAGCTGTCATTACTTCTACCTACTTATTATTATATTTGTGCAGTGGCTCCCCTTCTAGCAGAACTGCCCTATTCCCATGCCTACATGAAGCAATGCTTCACTCTTTTTACTCATTCAAAGGAGGCTCCCTTATAAAAATTTGCTACAAAAGAACCAGGTCAGTTCAATTCAGTATATGCTGGTATGGCACTCAATGAGTTTGTCTGTGATATACAGTACATCATCCACACATAATTATTAACTCTTTGTGGTCCATATTATTCAGTGCGTCTCAGGCGCGTCAGGTCCAATTTATTTTCACACATGCAGTTTATTTTAGATGCGCTGTTTTAAAGTATTTTTTCACAGTAAAACAGGTTTAAAAGGCACTGCATATCAACAGGACACTCAGAACTGCATCTCCAGCCCCACCCCACCCCTTGTTCGCTGTATTTTTCACATACCTCGTCATAGTTAGAACATTTGTCTATAGGATTGAATTCCTTCTAGTTTTACCTCTGAATGTATCATTGGAGTGTTAGAAGTTAAAGGCTTCTCATGTGCAAACAGCCTCAAAAAGCTCTGCAAATGTCTGTGATATTCTTTGAGCACTGGATGCAGAAGCAGCTATCTTGTTTATTTATGTTTGTGTTATCTCTGTGGTGCCGGGGCTATCTGTATTGCTCAGATACACCCCTTTTTTTCTTGGCTCCTATTGGTCTTGGCCATTGAATGGTTTTCTCGGCTTTTTCCGGAGAAAAACCAACTAGAGACCTGTGTTTTACGTCTTTTTGACCGGAAAGGGAAAATTGTAATGTCGGACCTGGTCCCACATAGGACCGCAAAGAGTTAAAGAAGGCTGTGTTACAGAGGCTGTGTGGTCCAGTGGTTAAAGAAACTGGCTTGTAACCAGGAGGTCCCCGGTTCAAATCCCACCTCAGTCACTGACTCATTGTGTGACCCTGAGCAAGACACTTAACCTCCTTGTGCTCCGTCTTTTGGGTGAGACGTAATTGTAAGTGACTCTGCAGCTGATGCATAGTTCACACACCCTAGTCTCTGTAAGTCGACTTGGATAAAGGTGTCTGCTAAATAAACAAATAATAATAATAATAAAAATAAATCTGTCCGTCCTTTTGTTTCTATTCCATCTGACAACGTCGCTGATCTCCCCCGCCTTCCCTCAGATGAACCTTCTGCCTCAACTTCTAATGATTCTGCCGTGCTCATACCCGTCGCCTCAGCCATTCAGGTGCCCGTCCTTTCCAATCCACCCTGTCGTTCCAAACAACATACACCCTGGGAAGATCCACCAGCTGGGTTTTTCAATAAAGACTGGTCCACCGACAAGCTTTTGAAAATTCTTTTCAAAAAAGGAATCCCAATTCCAACAGGGAGCGACTGAATTTTTTATTTTCTTCATACTGTAAATCCATCTTTTCTCCACTGGCTTCAGTACAGCGATCGAGGCTTGTCAGCGGGCGCCCCTCCCCCTCAGTGCCAGCTTTCGATTCTGCTGCCTCGCATACATTCCTACAGCCAGCTGTACTTTCTGACCCTGCCACGTCAGATTCTTTCTCTGACTTGCATCAACGGGCCCAATATGGTGGAAAAAAATCAATCTTATTCTTGTGCGACAATCAATCTACCGTGCATATTATTAACAAAGGCCGTTCTTCCTCCCCTCTCATCATGCAACTCCTGCGCTGCCTCGTCTGGATTTCAGTCATCAATAATTTTATCTTGCAAGCCCGCCATCTTCCAGGTATAACTAATAATGCTTCCGATGCTTTTTCTCGCCTACAGATTCCCCGGTTCAGATGTCTGGTTCCCTCGACTCATCCTTTACCTCTGACTGTTCATCCGTTCAGCGATCTGACACTGAACTAAAGTCTGCTCTTTGTAATCTCCATCCACCCGATCCTCCTATGCAACGGGCTGGTCCACCTTCACGACCTTCTGCAAGAAGAATCGAACATCCCCTTCACCCTTCAACCAGGATGTCATTCTATCTTTTCTTGTTCACGCAAAAGACAAGCTGCACCTCTCCCTGGGAATTCTCAGATCTTGTCTAGCTGACATTCAACACCACTAGCGTCTCTCATATATTATTATTATTATTATTTATTTCTTAGCAGACGCCCTTATCCAGGGCGACTTACAATCGTAAGCAAATACATTTCAAGTGTTACAATACAAGTAATACAATAAGAGCAAGAAATACAATAACTTTTGTTCAAGTGTGACAAACCACAATTCAATAATACAGCAGATAATAGTGATAGTTACATCAGGATATGATTAAATAGTGATAGTTACATCAGGATGCGATTAAATACAAAGTACTACAGGTTAAACACTTGGCAGATTACAGTATTCTGAAGTACAGGATTAAATGCAGTAAAATAGGGGGCAGATAAGAGCAGAATAAAGCACATTTACATGAAGGGTGATAGTGTCCCAGGATACAAACAGAGGAGTTCTACAGGTGCTGTTTGAAGAGGTGAGTCTTAAGGAGGCGCGGAATGTGGTCAGGGACTGGGCAGTCCTGACATCTGTAGGAAGGTCATTCCACCACTGTGGAGCAAGGGTGGAGAAGGAGCGGGCTCTGGAGACAGGGGAGATGAAGCGGAGGTAGAGCTAGTCTTCTAGTGCAGGCGGAGCGGAGGAGGTCAGTGGGGGTGTAGGGAGAGATGAGGGTCTGGAGGTAGCTGGGTGCAGTCTGGTCAAGGCATCTGTAGGCTAGTACAAGAGTCTTGAACTGGATGCGAGCGGTGATCGGGAGCCAGTGGAGCGGCGGAGTAGTGGAGTAGCGTGGGCGAAGCGAGGCAGAGAGAACACCAGGCGGGCAGCAGAGTTCTGGATGAGCTGGAGCGGACGGGTGGCGGACGCAGGGAGGCCAGCCAGGAGGGAGTTGCAGTAGTCTAGGCGGGAGAGTACCAGGGCCTGGACCAGGAGCTGGGTAGCATAGTTGGTGAGGAAGGGTCGGATTCTTCGGATGTTGCTCAGGAAGAATCGGCAAGTGCGTGCCAGAGTGGAGATGTGCTGGGAATAAGAGAGGCAGGGGTCCAGGGTGACTCAAGGTTCTTAGCTGAGGAAGAGGGAGAGAGTGTGGTAGATTCCAGAGGAACAGAGATAGAGAGATCAGAGGGGGGGGAGGAGGAGGGAAAGAAAAGGAGGTCAGATTTAGAGAGGTTGAGTTTGAGGTGATGAGAGTGCATCCAGGAGGAAATAGCAGACAGACAGGTAGAGATACGGGAGGAGATGGTGGAGTCAGAGGTGGGGAAGGAGAGGAAAATCTGAGCATCATCAGCATAGAAATGGTATGAGAAACCATAGGATGCGATGAGGGGGCCCAGGGAGCGGGTGTAGAGAGAGAACAGGAGAGGACCCAAGACTGACCCTTGGGGACTCCAGTTAAGAGAGGGTGAGGTGTGGAGGTTGCTCCGCCAGGTTACCTGGTAAGTGCGGTTGGAGAGGTAGGAGGAGAACCAGGCCAGAGCAGTGCCAGAGATCCCCAGGTCAGCAAGAGATGATAGTAGAATAGAGTGATCAACAGTGTCAAAGGCAGCAGAGAGGTCGAGGAGAATTAGGACAGAGGAGAGAGAGGCAGCTCGGGCACACTTAAGTGAGTTGGTGACAGACAGGAGGGCGGTTTCAGTGGAGTGAGCAGAGCGTAAGCCAGATTGGAGAGGGTCAGCAGAGAGTGGTTGGACAGGAAAGCAGAGAGCTGGTGGTGTACAGTCCGCTCGAGGGTTTTGGAGAGGAAGGGTAGGAGGGAGACAGGACGGTAGCTCTGGAGGAGGTGGGGTCGAGGGTAGGTTTTTGAGGAGGGGAGTGATAGAGGCTTTTTTTTGAAGGCAGAGGAAAGATACCAGAAAGTAGAGAGGTGTTGAGGAGGGAGGAGATGAAGGGAGTAGAGCAGGAGCAGCAGCTTGAAAGAGGTGAGTGGGGAGGGGGTCCAAGGCACATGTGGTGGGTTTGTGACCCTGGAGCAGGGAGGAGAGGTCAGAGTCTGAGAGGGGCAAGAAGGTGGAGAAGGAGGGCGAGTAAGTAGGGGATGTAGTGGGTGTAGGGGTTGGAGCAGGAGGGGTGCAGGGGGAGGGAGAGGTGTTAAAGAGTTTGCGGATATCTGAGATTTTAGAAGAGAAGAAGGAGGCAAAGTCATCAGGGGAGATAGAGGTGGAGGAGGAGGGGGAGGGTTTAGGAGGGAGGAGAAGGTAGAGAATAGTTTACGTGGGTTGTTAGTGGAGGCTTGGATTACAGATTGGAAATAAGCACATTTAGCAGAGGAGAGAGTAGAGGAGAAGGAGGAGAGGAGAGTGCGGTAAAGGTCTAGGGCAGCAGGGAGTTTGGTTCTCTTCCATTTCTTTTCAGCAGATCGCAGTGTGATTCTTGCCGAGCGGAGCGCAGAGGAGAGCCAGGGATGGGGAGGAGGGGGCGAGCAGGTCGGGAGGTGAGGGGACAGAGGGAGTCGAGGGAGGAGGTGAGTGAGGAGAAGAGGGTGGAGGTAGCAGAGTCTACGGAGAGTTGTGAAAAGGAGTCGATAGGAGGGAGGTGAGAGAGCAGTGGAGGCAAGGACAGAGGGGGAGAGAGAGCGGAGGTTACGGCGAGAGGTGACAGTGGGGGTAGGAGGAGCAGGGAGATGGGGGAGAGACAGAGAAAAAGAGATGAAATAGTGATCAGAGAGGTCCAGGGGGTGACAGAGAGGGTGGAGGGGCAGCAGGCCCTGCAGAAGGTGAGGTCCAGTTGACGGCCAGCTTTGTGGGTAGGAGGGACGGAGAGAGACAGAAGTCGAAGGAGTGCAGGAGAGGGAGGAATCCAGCAGAGTGGCTGGGGTTGGAGAGATGGATGTTGAAGTCACCCAACAGGACAGTCGGGGTAGACAGAGGGAGGGAGGAGAGTAGAAAGTCGAGTTCATCCAGAAAGTGAGTGAGAGGCCCAGGGGGCGGTACAGAACAATGAGCAGGAGTTGACAGGGAAAGGTTAGTTGGACTGCATGAAATTCAAAGGTATTGACAGAGAGTGAGATGAGATCGAGGGGACAGAAAAGAGTAAGGAGGGAGAGAGAAGACCCGTCCCACCTCCCCGTCCAGTGAGACGCGGGGTATGGGACAGGACGTAGAGAGAGGACAGGGCAGCAGGAGTAACAGTGTTATCAGGGGACAGCCAGGTTTCAGTGAGAGCAAGGAAATCGAGCGAGAGGTGGGAGGCAAAGGCAGAGATGAAATCAGCTTTGTTAGCAGAAGAGTGACAGTTCCAGAGTGCACCAGAGAGTGTGCGGCGGGGGGGAGGCAGAGAAATGAGGTTAGAGGGGTTGGAGGAGCAGCAGCGGAGGGGAGGGCAGAGGACGAGGGACGAGAGGACAGAACAGGGATGTGAGAGACAGTCATAGCAGGACAAGCAGGACAAAAGGCACAGTAGGAGCAGTAGGGTGGAGGGTACAGACCTGACTAGTAGATAGCTTCTTCTAGAGGCCCGTTAGGTTTGGATCTATTGGAACAGTGTCTCAGCGCAGGCCTCCCCTTGCTGGACTCCCACAGCTAGACTCCCGGCTCTTTTGTTGAGGCTCTTCTGTTTGCTGGCGCTTCTTGCTGGCGCAGAAATAGGCTGCTTAATATAGAAAAAACAACTGCGTGGAAACCAATCAGATAGCAAATCAACTTCTATTGAATTAAACCACTCACCTGGTACTAATCACACACCAACTCAGCTAATTCAAACACCACCTTACAAAGTTACCAAATGTAGTTAATTAAAAATCATCCCCTCCTCTCTCATCTATCCCTGCTGTTCACCTTCTCCTTAAGGGGATGGTAAAGAGTGCCCCTCCTTCTCCTCCTTCCCATCTCCCCATCATTACTGATATTAACTTGTATTTAATCTCAGTCCTCTGTCGAGGCTGTTTCTCTCCTTTTGATGATTTAGTCATGGAATCCCTTTGTCTGTCTGCCTTTGGTTTTCTCCGCTGTTCCAAATTTGCTATCCCCTCCTTTAAGTTTTTCATCCTTGGGCCTTCGTTCCTGCAACCTCTCTCTAGTCCCCGATTCTCACCATCTCCTCTTTCTTTGTATCTCCAAAACAGACCAGCTCCGCTAGGGTCAATTTGTGCGTCTCTGTGAACTCAACTATCCTTTTTGTCCTTATTCATCCCTATTCCGCTATTTTTCCTGCCACAACTCCTCCAACCTTTCTGATCCTCTGTTCATCTGTGATATCATAACACAACTGGTTTTCTACTCCTCTTTCCTTTCTCATTTCTAAAGCTGGTCTGCCCCCACAATTCTATTCCCCTCATTCCTTTCGTATAGGTGTGGCAACCTCAGCAGCTAAAGTTAATGTTAACCAGTTCCTTATCAAAAAAATGGGGCGCTGGTCTTCCTCCACTGTATGCTAGTGGGGGCCATCTCTCCGCCGGGACCACCAGAGGTTTCCTCTCTAGGAGATTAGTCCTTAACCCTTTGCAGTCAATTTATTAAGTGCGCGTCAGGCACGTCAGGTCCAATTTATTTTCACACGTGCAGTTAATTTTAGACGCGCTGTTTAAAAGTATTTTTTTCCAGTCAAACAGGTTTAAAAGGCCCTGCATATCAACAAAGCACTCACAAGGCATCTCCAGCCCCGCCCCACCCTTTCGTTCGCTATAGCTTTCACATATGCTAATAAATAAATAATAATAATAATAATAGTCGTACATACCGATCAATCATCTCCTGATCACTCGTTTTATCACCAAACGTCTCAATAATGCGATCCAAGTCATTATTTTATTACTATAACATCTCAAAAAAGCTCTGCAAATGTCCGTGATATTCTCTGAGTGCTGATGCAGTACCAGCCAGCTTGTTTCCTTATGACCGCCCCTATCTGATGCCGTGGGCAAATATGACTATTCATGAGATACGCCCTTTTTTGTCAGTGTTCCTCTCAGGCCCCTTTGCATGTTCATTTTATTTTCTCTTTCAGAATTCCTGTTGCCCCGCATGGCTCTGTCTCGGAGGTCTGGCCGTGCCGATCTCCCAAAGCATAGGCGTTCCTTGTTAGTCGGTGCAACTTCTATCCTTCTCTTCATTTTTCCCTTAGGGGAAGTAACGCTTGCTTCCCAGCCTTGGAGGCCGATCGGTTTGGTCCCACCTCCATGAGGGAGGATCACCGCGAGCCAAGGGGAAAGCATGTCATCTCCCTGTAGTCACCACATAATTCTTATTTTCAAGTCCCAGGGCTTATTCCTCGCAGCCGTTGCTCCTCTTCCGTGAACTGTTAATCAATTTTTAAAACTACTGCAGGAAACAACTTTGTTGTTTTGAATGTTGTTAATCCAATATTTAGTGTTTCTCTTATTTTAAACTTTACAGTGCTAGTACCATGAAAGCAGAAAACACAAATTAGAAAAGATGAAAATGCACAGTATTTAAAGATATGCATTATTATTTAAAAAGCAGAATTCTTGGCTATGTATGCAACCTGCAGCAGTTTTAATGTGTTGCAATTATACAGTATATTATCTGCCTGTGCTGTGTCTTTGTACCTGTTTAGATAAGTGCAGTGTTTACCATTGAGAGACCAACTGTCAAAGCATTTGTCACTAGATTTATAAAGTTTCTTTAGTATTTCTAAATTCACCAGCATTTTGTATTTTATAGTTATGAAAGAAACCAAACCTTCTATAACGTGTACTTTGTTTTCATGCCTCTGTGATACCATGCTTTTTTTCAATCCATGTTACACCATGCTATGTTAGCACTGCGCATTGCCAGACCCCTTTAGTAACTGCCATGAATTAGGGCATGTTGGAGCTCTGTGTGTCTCATAATGGTTGTGAGGCTTGTGTAATGGGTAGAGTTATGTGGTACACTGCCATTATGTACGTGACCTCTCCCGGCAAGATGAGTCAACAACATTACTGGGGAGTTGGTTCCAGACCTTCACAATTCTTTGTGTAAAAAAGTGCCTCCTATTTTCTGTTCGGAATGCCCCTTTATCGAATCTCCATTTGTGACCCCTGGTCCTTGTTTTCTGGTCAAAAAAAGTCCCCTGGGTCGACATTGTCTATACCTTTTAGGATTTTGAATGCTTGAATCAGATCACCACGTAGTATTCTTTGTTCAAGACTGAATAGACTCAATTCTTTTAGCCTGTCTGCATACAACATGCCAACATGGTTGCTCTTCTTTGCACTCTTTCTAGAGCAGCAATATCCTTTTTGTAACGAGGTGACCAGAATTGAACACAATATTCTAGGTGAGGTCTTACCAATGCATTGTAAAGTTTTAACATTACTTCCCTTGATTTAAATTCAACACTTCTCACAATATATCCGAGTATCTTGTTGGCCTTTTTGTCTAGATGAATAAATTTCTGAGTCAACATAAACTCCTAGGTCTTTTTCATAGATTCCTTCTTCAATTTCATTATCTCCCATATGATATTTATAATGCACATTTTTATTGCCTGCGTGCAATACTTTACACTTGTCTCTATTAAATGTCATTTGCCATGTGTCTACCCAGTTCTGAATGCTGTCTAGATTATTTGGAATGACCTTTGCTGCTGCAACAGTGTTTGCCATTCCTCCTATTTTTGTGTCGTCTGCAAATTTAACAATTTTGCTTACTATACCAGAATCTAAATTATTAATGTAGATTAGGAATAGCAGAGGACCTAATACTGATCCCTGTGGTACTCCACTGGTTACCTCGCTCCATTTTGAGGTTTCTCCTCTAATCAGTACTTTCTGTTTTCTACATGTTAACCACTCCCTAATCCATGTGCATGCATTTCCTTGAATCCCTACTGCGTTCAGTTTGAGAATTAATCTTTTATGCAGGACTTTGTCAAAAGCTTTCTGGAAATCTAAATAAACCATGTCGTATGCTTTGCAATTATCCATTGTCGATGTTGCATCCTCAAAACAATCAAGCAGGTTAGTTAGACATGATCTCCCTTTCCTAAAACCATGCTGACTGTCTCCAAGGATATTGTTACCATATAGATAATTTTCTATTTTTGGATCTTATTATAGTTGCCATAAGTTTACATATAATAGAAGTCAGGCTTATTGGTCTGTAGTTACCCGGTTCGGTTTTGTCTCCCTTTTTGTGGATCAGTATTCTGTTTGCAATTCTCCAGTCTGTCGGTACAACCCCTGTGTCAAGAGACTGTTGCATGATCTTGGTTAGCGGTTTGTAAATAACTTCTTTCATTTCTTTGAGTACTATTGGGAGGATCTCATCCGGCCCAGGGGATTTGTTTATTTTAAGAGCTCCTAGTCCCTTTAACACTTCTGCCTCTGGTATGCTAAAGTTATTTAAAACTGGATAGGAACAGGTCGACATGTGGGGCATGTTGCCTGTATCCTCCTTTGTAAAAACCTTTGAAAAGTAATCATTTAATATATTTGCTATTTTTTTTTCTTCATCTATGATTTTGCCATTTGTGTCTCTTAGACATTTAACCTCCTCTTTGAATGTTCTCTTGCTGTTATAATATTGGAAAAACATTTTGAATTGGTTTTAGCCCCCCCTTAGCAATATTGATTTCTATCTCTCTTGGCCTTTCTAACTTCCTTTTTGACTTGTGTTTGCAGTTCCAAGTACTCTTTCTGTGTACTTTGTTTTTGGTCCCTTTTAAACGCTCTGTAAAGTGCCTTTTTTCACTGAATATATTTTTTAATAGATCTATTAAACCATTTTGGCCATTTTGTTTTAGATTTAGATTTGTCTACCTTTGGGATGTAATTGTTTTGCGCCTCTAGTACTACATTTTTAAAAAACAGCCATCATTTTTCGTGGATGTTTTCTCTATTTTACTCCAATCTACTTCTGTTAGTCTCTGTTTCATACCTTCATAGTTTGCTTTTCTAAAATTGTAAACCTTAGCTTTAGTCATTACTTTTTGGGTTTTAAAAACCACTTCAAATGAGACCATGCTGTGGTCTGAGTTTGCCAATGGCTCTGTTTTAGTTATTCTGTTTTCGTTATTTGAAAAGACTAAATCCAGGCATGCCTCCCCTCTAGTCGGTGCCTTGACAAATTGCGTTAGGATGCAGTCATTTGTCATTTCCACCATTTCAATTTCTTCCGTCATGCTCCCCACCGGGTTCTCCCATTTTATATGGGGGAAGTTGAAATCCCCCATTAGTATGGCTTCTCCTTTTCTACACGCATTTCTAATGTCATTGTATAACAGATTATTTTGCTCAGCGTCTGAATTTGGCTGTCTATAGCATGCTCCTATTATTATGCCCTTTGAATTTTGTCCATTATTCTGACCCATATTGATTTGGCGTTGTTTTCTTCGTCCAGATTTAACACTTGGGCTTCAAGACTATTTCTTATGTATAGCGCTACCCCTCCGCCTCTTCTGTCCTGCCTGTCTTTCCTATACAGTGTGTACCCACTAATATTATATTTGTCTCCATCACTCTCAGACAACAAAGTTTCTGTAACACCTATCACTTGTAGTTACTGCAAACCAACCTTTCTCTGTTGTACAGTGGTTAAGATGCTCGCTTGGGGAATTCAAGGTGGCCGAGTCACAGTCAGTCTCCGCACTGTTACACTAGTCAGAAAACAGCTTGATTTATTTAACTACAGAAAGTGACAAACATTGATCACATGTCAGAAATGTCATTTTTCTTCCCTATAACTCCAAAATGAACTAACATGTTTTTCTTTATTTTTCAATGAGAGTTAAAGTGTTGGATTGGGAAACCCTTCAACATTGAAGCCTGCCCTTCAGGCTGTTTATCAGAGGGCACTGAGAATCCGTCCTTTTCTCAATCGTCAGCACACTACAGCACTTCTTAAGACTCAATCTGTTTGCTATATATGGGCAGGGTTTATTGTTTTGTGCTATTTATTTTTTATAGTAATTGCAAAATATAGATACATGTATCTTAGCTGTTTACTATTTAATCCCCTTTGTTGGGTTGACTGATATTATATCATTAACAAATGAGAGGATAAACCAGCCTGCATGAACTAATGACCAAACTCGCTTTTTTATCCCTACCCTTGTGTTTTTTATGCCGTTTACATAATTGTAATAAATGTCTGCAGATTAATCCATAGATTTTCTATGGATATATAACTTTGATGAAACGTCTGTTCTTCTAAACATTGTTCTATAGATAGATAGATAGATAGATAGATAGATAGATAGATAGATAGATAGATAGATTGGACTATTATCTTAATTTTCAGCTTCAGTCCAGTTCTTGCCAAAGCACCTTGTCAAGATGTTCATCAATAAAGTTATTGATGAAACAATGCAATGAACTAACTCAGGTATCTCATCTGTAATATAAACAAGCAGGCAAATTATATATATATATATATATATATATATATATATATATATATATATATATATATATATATATATATATTATACAAAGACGGCCGGAGTGGGGGTGGCCAGAGGAGAAGCAGGAAATAAACAGACAGAGACTTGTGGTTTGGTGAAGCTGAGCGAATGCTTTCGCTCAGCATTTAATAAACAGAACAGAAAAAATAAAAGGTTTTAACACAAAACAGGACACGGCACTCGAGCCAAAACAAAAGACAAAAACAAAACGAACTATACCGACAAAACACGGTGAGCAGAGTTTAACTACCATTATTATTATTTATTATTATTATTATCTTTATTATTATTACCTCCGTCTCCAATCCCGTTCTCCACTCACCGAACACCCAACCCCGACTGAATGAAATGTGCATCTATATATACTGTTGTGCTGGGATTCAATTACTAATTAATTATTCACTTGAATCCCAGCACGTGAATTAATTCTGTGCAACCCCGTGCTCACATATTACATTTAACCAGCACGTGAAGTGATTTGTGCCCTCCTCGTGCCTAAATACAAATCTACCTTTTAAATCACACGTGAAACACAGACCTGTTTATATCCCGTGTACCAATCTATACACCAACATTAACACACGCACGCAACATACAACACATAATATGCACACAGGGTGGGGCACATTGCCACCCCCCCCCTGTGCAAAGCACACATGGCCTCAACGGCCACCTCCCCTTAAAAAACCCAGCAGTCCAGGACAAAGTCTCGGGCTGGGAAGGAGGCTTCAGGGGCCCACAGGTGGCAATGTTGCCAGTAGCCAGGCTGCTACTGGCCATGCTGTCAGCAGGCGTGCTGACAGCTCCCAGACTGACTCCTTCAGCCGGGCAGTCCTGGCAGCGGAAAGGCTGCTTGGGGATGGTCTCCTGACCTCCCTCTTCTTCGTAGGCCAGCAGCTCCCTCTTCCGGGGCTCCGGCCACAGTCTCTTCTGCAGCACAAGTGCTGCAGTGGGGCAGGTCTCCGGACCTCCCCACGATCTCCGGCAGCGAAACTGCTGCAGTGGGAGCAGGTCTCCGGACCTCCCCCGATCTCCGGCAGCGAAACTGCTGCAGTGGGAGCAGGTCTCCGGACCTCCCCACGATCTCCGGCAGCGAAACTGCTGCTGGGGTTGGTGGTCTCAGACCTCCTCCCCTTCTTCGTGGCCGACAGCTCCCCTTTCTGGGGCTCCGGCCACCCACTCCTGTGGTGGAGGTACGGAAAGCAGAGACAGCTCCTGCTGTTCTGCTTCTGGCAGTGGCGGAGGCAGAGGCAGCCCTGCCCTCTGCTCCTGGAAGTGGCAGAGGCAGCTCCTGCTCCTCTGCTCCTGGCGGTGGTGGTGGTGGAGGCAGAGGCAGCTCCTGCTGCTCTGCTCCTGGGTGGTGGAGGCAGAGGCCATGGGGAGGCAGAGGCAGGCTGTGGCGGTGCTGGCTCCCTCTGCTGTGGCGGCTGGGCTGGTGAAGCCATGTGGCAGCATAAATGTAGGCTGCTGGGGACACCAGCAGCCCTTCTCCCCAAAAAAAATTGGGGTTGAGCCTGTAGTCTCCTCCCTTCTGGCTCTTGGGGGGACTGATGGCTCCTCCCCCTAGCTCTCGGGATGCAGGGAACCACCAGGCATGCTTCCTCTGCTGGTGGACACTGGGACAGCAGGCCTTGTTCCTCTGCTGGTGTAGATGGGGACAGCAGGCATTGTTCCTCTGCTGGTGGAGGTGGAACCAGCAGGTATTCTCCCTCTGCTGGCAGCTTGGGTCCCTAGGGCTGTGGAAGCCCTGACTTCCCTCTCTTCGGGCTGTGGACGCACCGACTCCTCCCTTTTGGGCTGTGGACGCACCGACTCCTCCCTTTTGGGCTGTGGATGCACCGACTCCTCCCTCTTGGGCTGTGGGACGACTCCCCTCTTGGGCTGTGGACGCCCCCCACTCAGGCGTGGGACGTTGGGCTCCTCCCACTCAGGCGTGGGACGTTCGGGCTCCTCCAGGTGGGGCGTTGGGCTGTGGACGCCGGGCTCCTCCCGCTTGGGCTGTGGACGCCAGGCTCCTCCCGCTTGGGCTGTGGGACGCTCAGGCTCCTCCCGCTTGGGCTGTGGACGCTCAGGCTCCTCCCGCTTGGGCTGTGGACGCTCAGGCTCCTCCTCCGCCGGGCTTGGGGGCTGTGGCTCGGGCTCAGGCATCCTCCCGACCAGGGCTGTCCCCCTTCCTCACTGGCTCCACCCGCTCGGTGGCACCGAGCAGTGGCATGATCCATCCCGACCAGGTGCACCAGGGAACAGGTTCTCTGGCTCCCCCTTCCTGGTTGGGGCGGTGGGGCAGCCCCCCCCCCCCCCGCCCCAGCTCGGTGGCACCTCTGCAGATGGGGAGCAGTCCCTCCAGGGGCAGTTGGGTGATCCACCTTTCCGCACCAGGTGCACCAGCTGGGAACAGGTTCTGCTGGCTCCTCTGGCTCCTCCTCCCCACCTTCCTCTTGCAGTTGTGGTTGGGCAGATGGGTGTCCAGTCCACCCCCCCTGGTGGAGGAGGAGACAGGAGGCGCCGCCCCAGCCTTCCATTTTCCCCTTTTTTTTTTTTTTTTTTTGATGGACAGGGCAGTGGGCCAGTCCTGGGGTGCTCACCTCTGCAGATGGGGCAAAGTTGGGGTGGGTAGCTGTCCGAGGGAAATAAACAGACAGGGCAGTTGGTGCTGGAATGCCCAGGCTAAACAGAACAGAAAAAATAAAAGGTTTTAACACAAAACAGGACCACGGCTCGAGCCAAAACAAAAGACAAACTGTTCTAAAACACGGTGAGCAGAGTGTTATTGGTTATTTATTATTGCTATTATCTTTATTATTATTCCCCATCTCTCTTCTTACTCACCCACCCAACCCCCTGACCTTCATCTCTCCTGTTGGGCTGGTTCCTAATTAATTCCTCCTGAACCAGGAAGGGGCAGATTACATTTAACCCCGTGAAGTGATTTACAAATTCCCTTTTTGTCTCCAAATACAAACTCCTTTTAAATCAGAAACAAAGACCTGTTTATATCCCGTGTACCAATCACCACCAACATTAACACACGGTCCCCGAGGCCCAATATATACAGACGGCTCAAAGGTACCCCTCACAAAAAGGAATGCACAATTTTCCTGAAATAACAGCAAAAGTAATTGGCATCCACCATTGTTTATTCCATATTTTAGAAATCCCTTTTTTTTTTTTTTTTTTAAAAAACAAATGAAAAGCATGGTTCCTAACCTAATATTTTGGCAACCTTTAGAGGCAATCCTGCAATCAAACGTTTTCTGTAGATCCTTCTGCACCTGGACACCACGTTTGTCAAACTGCTCCAGCTGTCTCAGGTTTGATGGGGCCTTCTCTAGACTGCGTTTCCAGCTCTTTCCATGGGTGGATTCAGATCAGGACCAGAAGGCCACTTCAGAATAGTCCAATGTTTTGTTCTTATCCAGACAGAGACTTGTGGTTTGGTCATTATCCTGTTGGAGGACCCATGACCTGCGACTGAGACAGAGCTTTCTGACACTCAGCATGCCTCCAAACAGAACAGAAAATAAAGGTTTTAACACAAAACAGGACATAACCGGCCTCCTCCATATTTCACTGTAGGTATGGTGTTCTTTTCTTTGAGCCAAAACAAAAATGTGACAAAAAGCTCCGAACTATACCGACAAAACACGGTGAGCAGAGTTTAGCAAATTCCAGTCTACTTTTATTATTATTTAGTTATTATTATTATCTTTATTATTATTCTTCCATGGAGCCCACCTGGAGTTCAGCTTGTATCTCCTTGGTTCTTTTTCTCCACTCATCCTTCTGAACAATCTGGGGTCGATTTTCCTCCGGACTGAATGAAATGGTGCTTAAATCTTAATATTTATACTGTTGTCACAGGAACATCTGGGATTCTTTACTTTAATTAATTATGCTTGTTCATTATTGAATCTGATCTCCTCAGAATTCTCTCCTTTGCTTTCTCTGGTCCATGTTCAGTGTGGTCACATATTACATTTAACCATTTAAATAGGCTGAATGACTGATTACAAGATTGATTTGATAGTAATTAAAGAAACTAATTAGTTTGAAATATCAAATCCAATTATTTATTATCTTTTTTTAACCAACACGTGAAACACAGACCTGTTTATATCTTTGTAGTGTACCAATCTTTTATACACTTTTTTTTTAACATGACATTCCAAAGGCATGCAAGTATACATGATAAAACACATAATATGCACAGGAATGAAGCATTATTTCAATGAGCTGTAAGGGCACAAATTTGAGCACAATATATATATATAAATAAAAGATTAGAACACAACTTATATGTTTTTAAACTTTACATAACTTATATGTTATGTAAAGTTGCAATGAGCAAAATAAGTGTTAACACATTGCCACCTAATCAGATCTACTTTTCAATGTAATGCAAATGTTAAAAACAATTCAACTACTGCTACTGTTCTAGCAAACAGGCACATTGAAATCAGGAAACAAAAGTACAGTACATTTTAGTGATGTAAGGATGCAATTGCAGCCTACTATCTAAGGAAGTATGACTTTAATATGATCACCACTCATCTTGAGCAGGACTTGCATTCTGGATATAATATTGGAAAGAGTATTCTCCTATAAACTTGTAGGTCATATATTGACTGACCAAAAATTTAAGAATGGCCTTATAAGCATAAACTGTGTAACCGCCTTGTTGTTCGAGTGTCTTGCTGAGTTATAAAGGTTGTTGTGGTTCGTTCCACTGTAGCACGTCTGCTGCATGCCACAATACGTTGCATGTGTTTGTGGGCTTAATCCATCAGGACTCGGAAGGCTCCAGAGTTGTGCTTTCCGGTGGTGGTTTCTACAACTATTGCCATTCCAGAAGCACCTGGTCTTGGTATACACGTTGGTCAATGTTGTCACTGTCTTCATTGAGGGACTAGTCAGTTGCACATGCTCACACTGTCCATTTTTGGTCAGTTAGTGTATTTTCCCTCCACCTTTCCTCAGCTAATCCTGAAGGGTTTCAAGTACATAGTGTAAAAATAAGATGTAGTGTAAAACGATGCAGTTAGCTAAAATGATCAATGTTTTTTTGTATCTATATTTTGTAATTACTCTGTCTTGAATTGATCCACAAAGCCATTATTTTATAATAAATAAATAAATACATAAATAAATAAAATAAAACACAAAACAAGAAACCCTGTCCATATATAGCAAACAGAGGGTTAAGAAGTGCTGTAGTGTGCTGACGATTGAGAAGAGGATGGATTCTCAGTGCTCTCTGATAAACAGCCCGAAGGGCAGGCTTCAAAGTTGAAGGGTTTGAGATTAGGGCTGACAGGTTTCCCAATCCAGCATTTCAACTCTGCCGTGAAAAATAAAGAAAACATATCAGTTCACTTTAGAGTTACAAGGAATTATATTTCTGACATGATCAATGTTTGTCACTTTCTGTCACGGACTACAGACGTAGAACAAATATTTTAAATGGTTACTGACAGGCAGGAAAAAGACTAACTCCCTTTTTGTGGGAATAGAAGCCTTGCTCCGCACTTCAATCACTTTGATCGTGAACTGACTCATAATGACTGCAAGTATATGTAAAGAAAAACTACAAATACAGCAAATAGAACCACTACCCATCCAAAAGAAAATGTAATTTCCTTTTAAGATTACTATACAACACAAAGGTATGTTTCCTTCATTTTAACTACCTGTCCTTTCGATGTTCCAAATGCCAAACTGTAATATTGTTTCATTACAGTAATTTATCATCCACTTTACAGCTATGGCCAAACGTTTTGCATCACCTAGAATTTTAGGATTGAGACAATTAAAAAATAACTATATTAACATAATTTAGGTATTTTATTTAATATCATGTAATAAAAGAAACTACAAAATTATATCGCAATATCAGTATTTCATGTTTTGAAAGGTCACATTTTTCAATTTGTTATATGGAAAACAACAAAGCGGTATGAAATTCAATATCTTAATGTAACATTATTTAGCAGGTTTCATTCGACTTTATGAAGCAAAATTAGTTTTCAGTTATAGTCGGCTCCTTTGGTGATTTATGCACACAGACCGGGGGGCTCACCTTTGTTCTCGTCTCCGCTTCTTCTCCATATGGTCAGCCATGCGGGGGACACCTGGGGGTCCGCACAGCTGTCACCTTGATAACGATCCTCCACTTCCCTCTCATTAAGTGATACATCCCGGGACGCTGCCACCGTCATGCTGCGAGAAGTAGACAACTCATCACAATATTTAAATACCCTAACTTGGGGAAATGGAAAATGGTGCGTGACATGGTTTTGAAACCATAAGCCTTTTTTAAGGCGAATTAATAAATAATTCCACAGTAGTATGTCTTAGCTATTGCTTTTGGCAAAAAAAAAAATATCATTTCTAAATACAACAACAATAATCTTTGTAGCCTTGTTGACATTTTTAAAAGACAATACATGCTTATGTTAATAAAATATAATTGTCGGTTTGCCTAGTGTGAGATAACATAAGTGGAATGAGTACTTGCTTCCATTCCAATCCAGTGCTGAAATTAAGGATGGTGCTGCGCTTCAGAAGTTTAAAAAATACTGCCATTGATAAGTGTTTGATAACAACTTTAAAATTGAAATAATTGTCAGGGTCTATTACTGTTAATTCCAGGTAAGTGTAAGTTGTTATAATTATCTTTCTAACCCTTTGTCCACAGGTTGTTTGGATTTCGAACTGACCACCCGGACCATCCCAATGAGTATACAGACACCACACGAACAGGGAAGTATAAATAACGATTTCTTTATTACAGGAAATTATACAATTGAATACAACAATTTTCAAAACCCCCCCTTCAAACCACCTTGCACATTATCTTCATACAAAACCTATTCTAAAACCACCTAAAACCTTCAATAAAACATTGTTAACAGACTACTTGTGACTTCAGAGGGGGTATTATTATTACATTATTCAACTCCATGCAAAATATTACCACAAAACAGCCCCAAACAATATAAGCAGCAGTTTGGTGAAAAGATATATGTTCCAGTATATTCACCTGAGCCTCAGAAAGGCCTACAAAACTCATTTTGTAGGTCCTGTACTTAATCCAAGTCGCCAAACACTGTTCCGGTAGAAATGCCAACAAGGAAAGGTAAAGTTGAAGATGACCAATCCAAGAACCTCCTAATCCATTGGTTTGTCCTGGTGTAAGGCTTGTTGCGCGCAGCAACTGGATAGAGCGTGGTGCCGTACTGATCATGGAGAGTTTATCAGTACAAAGGGGATGCAGCTACGTGAGTACAGCCCCTTACACTGATGTTACCAAAGAGGAGCTGTGGCAAAGTGGCTTACAGTGCGCAGGTGTAGAGGAAATGCAATGATGAAACAGAAGATTTATAAAACATGTCCGGTTGTCGTGTCATTCAGTAATCTGCGGCTCAGGGGGAACTGAATGTGGCCTCAAGTAATCTGTAAACACTGGTTTGTGCAATAATGCATTGTATCCAGGGGTGAAATTCTGCCGGTACTCACCGGTACTCTGTACTGGGACTTATTTTAATGCCAGTACTGGGTACCGGGACGTATTTTATCTGCTTTTCATCCAATGTGCATGCATTACGTTCACTCTTACACAATCCACTAGAGCAATGTTTCTCAAATGTGCCCACCAGCGGGATTTTGTGCAGCCAAAGCAGCCCCCCAGTAACTCCTCTCTTAATCAATCTTTAATCTGCATTATTATCCCGCTTTCATTCAGCACAGTCCATGCTGCTTGCATTTGATTCCTCATACTGCTTCTGTTTCTGTTAGCTGCTACTGGCCAGCATTAACGTCAGTATAATCACTGCATGTTGATTAGCTGAGCTTTTATTCTGATCAGATTTCATTTTGGCATGCATCACAAATCTTCGCTCATTTCGCTTTGTGCCAGAGAAGACCTTAGCAGTGCGACATGAAAACAGTGGTATGGAGTAATCATTATGGAGTAATTATTATTTTCTTTAGTTTCAGCAGAGAAACTATCTGAATATTCAAACGACCATTGCTGCACATGCATTTGAAGGTACAAATCCACGTCAGTGTCCACCATACATTACATAGTTGATAAATATTATAAATAATGATCACAATGTGTTTTGTCTTGCACCAATTTACCACCTTGACAGAATTTGTGCGGAAGTTTCTAAAATGGCAAGTGATGTGTGGGAGAGTAGGGATTAACATTAAAAAAACAGGATCAACAAAGTGCTGCTTCAGATTTGGTAAGTGAGTCAGAATCGGGATACAGATGGAGGTGTGCTTCACGCTTTCCAAACACTGGCCCAACTTGCAAGGTACATGTAAAGTATAGTGATCACAGTTTTGTTTTGTTGTGATCCTAGTATTTTCTGTTATGAGACTGTAATAAACAAAAAACAAAATATTGAGGTGTGTTTTCTTTGTACAATGTCCCCTTTTCTACATTTTTTTGAAGAGTTTATTTAAGTTAAATTGGTGTTTCCCTTGCGTGTGCATCTAAAAAAAGGCATAAGTAAACCACAGTAATCATATTACTTTATTAAAATGTGTCTTTTGTCACTTTGTTTATTGCGCAGAAATCACAATGCCAGGGATTAAAAAACAAACAAACAACTTTTATACAGTTTCTGCCTGAAAAATATTTTTCTGGAATAGCTCATGGTAATTAATTAAGTACTGCCTGTTACATTAAATTTTAGAGAGGTATTTTAGCCCCTATTGTGCATTGTTTGACTTAGACTTTTTTCTGTTATTTGTTCATAGCACAGTTGTTTTTTATAGTTTTTTTTATAACATCATCCCTTTTTTAGGATATCTTGAAACAAAACTCCATCTCTACAGCAGTTCTGCATAGCGTAATATTTCTTAATGCTTATTATTTAAGTTTTAACTGAAGTGTTATATTACAGTACATGACTGAGTGATACATGCAGAGGGTATAAAAAAGCTGTCTGTACTTTCAGCTTACTTGTTTATGGTGAATTGGTTATATTTTATCAGACTATTTTTAAGGCTTATTTTATATTCATAAATGTATCGTGTACTGATATCTATACACTTTTTAAGTATTTATTCATTGGCACTCAAATTGTCTCAATTTTTTAAATGTTTACAGCTGGCTGCTCATATAAGTACCTGCACTTTTTTGTTGAGAATTTCACCCCTGATTGTATCACAGTAATAATACCTGTACTAATATTGTATAACCATAGCAGCAAAGCTGTAGCTGTTTGCTGACCAGCAGGCTTTATTTTAGATCTGCAACTAATGCATCCTGGATAAAACGAGTTAATGTCTGAATCTACCCAGTCAATTGTAAAACTACTTAAATACATTCA
Organism: Huso huso; assembly: GCA_036884735.1. NCBI lineage: Eukaryota > Metazoa > Chordata > Actinopteri > Acipenseriformes > Acipenseridae > Huso > Huso huso. The sequence continues at coordinate 36,454,340 of CM072665.1, read as the reverse complement.
TGTTTAGGACAGGCTGAGCTTTGTTCTTAATTAAAAAGGTCACTGTTCAATGAGACCGCAGTCTGTTTTAGTAATTAAATGTCCACAGATAATAAAGGCAGAGAGAGGGAAGTTTAAATGACTTGCTGTTTTATTGATTTCCTTTGGCATGTTTCTTTCAGCCTTGATGTGGGGTAGTCGGGTTCCACTGTAAGAGCCACTGAATTGGTGAAAGGCGTTCCTTTCTCATCTTGACGGTGATTCAGTAAGTGTTTTGGGGAAAAATTGACAGAAGGACTACTATAGGAGCATTAATGATGTTTTCAATGGAGGGATTTTTAAAAGAATGTACCAGCATTTGTTTTGATCAGGAAGAAACTTAGTTATTAAAGCTAGGGGACTGGGAAGAAGTGTAATCTAGTGGTTAGAGCTGAAGCACAGGAAGGCAGTGCAGTTTAGGTGTTTGATCTGAGTGACAGGGAGGGCTAGAGCTGATGGGGATTCTACAAACTTTGTGTTAGATCTAAGACAGACATTGACTGTTCAAATACACCAGAGAGAGCTTTGTTACAGTCCCAGGAGAGATGGAGTAGTGTGGAGTAGTGGTTAGGGCTCTGGACTCTTGACCGGAGGGTTGTGGGTTCAATCCCTGGTAGGGGACACTGCTGCTGTACCCTTGAGCAAGGTACTTTACCTAGATTGCTCCAGTAAAAACCCAACTTTATAAATGGGTAACTGTATGTAAAAATAATGTGATATCTTGTAACAATTGTAAGTCGCCCTGGATAAGGGCGTCTGCTAAGAAATAGATAATAATAATAATAATATATACCAGAATATTTGTACCTAAAGCAAATGTTGCATTGAAGGCATCTAGAGTTTCCTTGGTCAGATCAACTATAAATCCATGAATTAAGAAGATCACATTGACATAAATTGAGAGGTTAGTTAATGAGGCAGTTCAATCCTTCACTTGTTGTAAGGCTCCCCACCTCAAATAGTTAATAACAAATATTCGTAAAATCCCTGGAGGGATTGATACCTTCAATCAAGCCATCAGCCATTATCACACATCCTCAATTTTCTTTTCTATTTTACAAAATGTTTACCAACAGCTAATACAGAAAATCAAATATGTGAGTTGGGCAAGCAGGTTTGAGTGACAGTTGTTGTGAAACTAATTAAGTGTTCATATATTGAATTCATGCTGCAGCGGCTGAAGAGGGGTGTTTGTCTCCAAAGCTGTCTTTTTCAACACATCAGCTTCATCATTTTAATTTAAAGCATATCTTACCCTCTAGAATCCCGCAAAAATGCTACATTCCACCTTCAAGTTGTCTAAATGAACTTATATTGAAATGTCAATAAGGACGATCTATCCTGAATGCAGATTCTATGCAGTATCCTTTCCCAGTGTCAAAGGATGAATATATACAATATACAGACGTGCTCAAATTTGTTGGTACCCTTACAGCTCCTTGAAATAATGCTTCATTCCTCCTGAAAAGTGATGAAATTAAAAACTATTTTATCATGTACACTTGCATGCCTTTGGTATGTCATAGAATAAAGCAAAGAAGCTGTGAAAAGAGATGAATTATTGCTTATTCTACAAAGATATTCTAAAATGGCCTGGACACATTTGTTGGTACCCCTTAGAAAAGATAATAAATAACTGGATTATAGTGATATTTCAAACTAATTAGTTTCTTTAATTACTATCACACATGTCTCCAATCTTGTAATCAGTCATTCAGCCTATTTAAATGGAGAAAAGTAGTCACTGTGCTGTTTGGTATCATTGTGTGCACCACACTGAACATGGACCAGAGAAAGCAAAGGAGAGAGTTGTCTGAGGAGATCAGAAAGAAAATAATAGACAAGCATGGTAAACGTAAAGGCTACAAGACCATCTCCAAGCAGCTTGATGTTCCTGTGACAACAGTTGCAAATATTATTAAGAAGTTTAAGGTCCATGGAACTGTAGCCAACCTCCCTGGGCGGCCAAGAGGAGGAAAATCGACCCCAGAGTGAACAGAAGGATAGTGCGAATGGTAGAAAAAAAGAACCAAGGATAACTGCCAAAGAGATACAAGCTGATCTCCAAGGTGAAGGTACGTCAGTTTCTGATCGCACCATCCGTCGCTTTTTGAGCGAAAGTGGGCTCCATGGAAGAAGACCCAGGAGGACTCCACTTTTGAAAGAAAAACATAAAAAGCCAGACTGGAATTTGCTAAAATGCATATTGACAAGCCACAATCCTTCTGGGAGAATGTCCTTTGGACAGATGAGTCAAAACTGGAGCTTTTTGGCAAGTCACATCAGCTCTATGTTCACAGACGAAAAAATGAATCTTTCAAAGAAAAGAACACCATACCTACAGTGAAACATGGAGGAGGCTCGCTTATGTTTTGGGGCTGCTTTGCTGCGCCTGGCACAGGGTGCCTTGAATCTGTGCAGGGCACAATGAAATCTCAAGACTATCAAGGCATTCTGGAGCGTAACGTACTGCCCAGTGTCAGAAAGCTCTGTCTCAGTCGCAGGTCATGGGTCCTCCAACAGGATAATGACCCAAAACACACAGCTAAAAGCACCCAAGAATGGATAAGAACAAAACATTGGACTATTCTCAAGTGGCCTTCTATGAGTCCTTGATCTGAATCCTATCGAACATCTATGGAAAGAGCTGAAACTTGCAGTCTGGAGAAGGCACCCATCAAACCTGAGACAGCTGGAGCAGTTTGCTCAGGAAGAGTGGGCCAAACTACCTGTTAACAGGTGCAGAAGTCTCATTGAGAGCTACAGAAAACGTTTGATTGCAGTGATTGCCTCTAAAGGTTGTGCAACAAAATATTAGGTTAGCGGTCCCATCATTTTTGTCCATGCCATTTTCATTTGTTTTCTTATTTACAATATTATGTTGAATAAAAATCAAAAGCAAAGTCTGATTTCTATTAAATATGGAATAAACAATGGTGGATGCCAATTACTTTTGTCAGTTTCAAGTTATTTCAGAGAAAATTGTGCATTCTTCGTTTTTTTGTGGAGGGTACCAACAAATTTGAGACGTCACGTATATATATATATATATATATATATATATATATATATATATATATATATATACATACAGGGGCGTACAGAAATAGCACAAATGCCTTAAATTCTAAAATATCACAGAATGTAGAGTGACTACGCCAGTTCAGTGTAATAAGGCACAGAACAAAGTATAAGATATCTTCAGGTTCTTTTAAATTCAGACAACAGATCTAAAATGGCAGGAACAAGATCACCAAGAAAATCACACAAATAAATTCAGTAAAAGTTTGTTTATTGTAAAAATCTGATAATAACAACACCTTGTTTATAAGGTACTTATTTAACCCTTTGGCGCCGAGCCATTCTAATTTCGGTGCTTAAGCACCGATGGCACGCTCTCTCTTCTGAGATGTCTCATGGCAAAAATAAGCCGTGAGGGAAACAAATCAGTGTTTCTGAGCCTTGTCATTGAATAAGGCTACGTACTAGGAAACAAAAAAAACTGTAACCCTACATGCAAATTTAGATGATACACGTCAACAAAGTGACGCACAGGAAACACGTCTACCAGCGCATATTTTGAATTTTTTATTGAGTCACACAAGTCAAGATGTTCCAGAACTGTCAGCAGCCACAACAGAGCAGACTCCTGATCTATGGCTCTTTTTGAAGGTAATTGTCTCTGAAATTATAATTCAATACACATCTAGATTCAATATCTTAAATAAGAAATTGAATAGTATTTCAATTTTTTTTCTTTTTCTTCAGACGCTTGAAAAGGACGAAAAGAGACTTGTGCTGTTGACGGTACGCACACATCTTTATTTATTCATTTTTTTTGTTTGTTTGCTTGGTAAAAGTGGTTGCCACATTCATTTAATTTTTATGTTTACTGCTTTATCATCATATCGTTCGTTTTTCTAGACTTTTTTTCTGCTGCTGTTGACTTGTTGACTTCTATAAGTTTTGTTTATAAATATTATTTTCTCCTTAATACCAAATTATTGAATATCCAGGAATATCCAGTGCCATCACTTTTTAGTAAGACTGTAAATTTCCAACAGCTCCCATGAGCTCATCTTTACATTCTCCTATGGTCAGTTTTTCACGCTGTAATGTGAGAGAGGTGTATTGAAAAACACTGACAACACTGACAAATTTCTTGCAAATCCCTGTCATCAGTTGTGGACACTTGAATGGCTGATAAAAGCATCTAAATCAGCGTTTCATGCAGACCATCTGATATTGTGAAACTTTCCCAGCTTTACAAAAGAAATGCCTTTTTCTTCAGATAGGTTTTTTAATGTTGCTATTTTTTTGCCTGACCTTTTTGCAAATAGAAGCTCAGCACCCTAACAACACAGGGATTGAATATCTCACAGTACTGAACTGAACGATCAGCTAATTTTGAGCAATTTTCTAACGTATGTGCAGTGCACAGAATATGAACAAGGGAATCCCGTATGGTAACCATGCTGCATAGTTTCGGTACAACTCCGTTGTAAATGCCAGCATTTACTCTGGCCCCATCTGTGCACACCGAGACCATTTTTTTCCTCCATACATCCCCCTAAACGTCAAACAGGTTCACAATTCCATTCACAATATCCTGGGCTGACCGCTTTTCATCTAGTTGAATAAGACCAAGGAAGTCAGAAGAAAATTCCCTTTTGTTCGAAACACTCACAATGTACACTATTTTTTAGCACGCATGCAAACCTGCGTACCAGTTATATGAACCCCTGATTATAAAGTGTCAGACAACATAAAACGTGCATTAATCAAATCAAAATAAAAATAATCATAACATACAAATGTAAAAGAAATGTGAACTGGGAATTCTTGACCCAGTTACATATATATATATATATATATACACACAGTGGAACGTTTATCTGCGTGCTTGGGAGGACATAGGTCCATGGATGTGTGAAATCTGCAGCTAAATGATGTGTGACTAGAATGCATGAATAAAACACAGAATTGAGTAATGTAAACCAAATTAGCGTTTACTGAAGATGTATGCAATACAATCTATTACAAAGATAAGAATGTTTTAAAATGAGTTTACTTTGACAGTGTTACTCCTAGCAAAATCTTTTCAAAATGCGATACACCTCCATACTACAAAGCTACAAGATCATAAGATATTTTATAATGGGAATAAGCTATTCAGCCCATCAGAGCTCACAATTTTCCTATAAACTAAGTCGTGTATGTCTAGCAACTAGAAATATCACAAGGTATTGTTACGCTAAGGCTAGTTTTCTGGGATTTCAAACCAAAAATACAATTCAATAAAAAAATGTTAACTTTAAACCAAAATAAACAAGCCTGCTGTGTAATACCGCTCTCTCTGTATGGTCCCACAGTATGGTAGAGCCTTTCAAAAGAAAGAATCAAAATGAAGACAAAAGAGCATTCTAAGCAAGTCAGGGATGTGATTATAGAGAAGCACAAATCTGGGGAAGGGTACAAAACCATTTCAAAGGCATTGAACATCCCTCGGAGCTCAGTGCAGTCCATTGTACAGAAGTGGAAAAAATACGAAACTACCACCACACTGCCTAGATCAGGCCGCCCCTCTAAAATTAGTTGCCGGACAAGAAGGGCACTTCTTAGGGAAGCTACTGTGAGGCCAACTGTGACTTACAGAGTTACAGAAGTCAGTGGCTGCGATGGACGATGATGTTCATGTATTAACAATCTCTAAGGCATTCCACAAAAAGGGCCTTTATGGGAGAGTGGCAAGGAAGAAGCTCTGGCTGAAAAAAACCCATATCCTTGCGTGCAAAGAGTTCGCAAAACGTCACCTAGAAGATACTGCAGTTATGTGGCAGAACATCTTGTGGTCTGATGAGACTAAAGTGGAACTTTTTGGCCTGAACGCTAAGCGGTATGTGTGGCGCAAATCAAACACTGCACACCAGCCAGGTAACACCATCCCCACCGTATGGCGGTGGCATCATGTTATGGGGATGTTATGGGGATGCTTTTCAGCAGCAGGTACTGGCAATATTGTCAGGACTGATGGGCGGATGAATGGCACACAATACAGAGAAATCCTGGATAAAAACCTGCACCCCTCTGCCAAAAAACTCAAACTGCGGAAGAAGTTTGTCTTTCAACAGGACAATGATCCAAAGCACATTGCCAGAGCAACACTGGAGTGGCTTAAAATGAAGAAAATAGATGTCCTTGAGTGGCCCAGTCAGAGTCCTGACCTTAATCCCATCGAAAATCTGTGGCAAGACCTCAAAATTGCTGTCCATCACCATTCCCCAACTAACTTGACACAGCTTGAGCAATTTTGCAAGGAGGAATGGGCAAATATTGCTCCATCACGGTGTGCAAATTTAATAGAGACTTATCCGAAAAGACTACTGGCTGTAATAGCTGCCAGAGGTGATTCAACCAAGCATTGACCCGGGGGGATGAATACTTAAAAAATGATGACATTTCTGTTTTTTAATTTTAATTATTTTATTGTTTACTATTTTCTTTCTTTTTGGGGGGGACTCTGTGAAGAAGAATGCGTGACTCACAAATAACAATTCCCAATCTAATGCATCATAATCCTAGGCTGTGAGACTTAAATGTGAAAAAGGGGATGGGGGCCTAATACTTTTTCAAGGCACTGTATATACTCAAGGCCCTGTCTGATTTCCTGCATTTTTGCATATTTTTGACACTGAATGTTATCGGATCTTCAACCAAAACCTATTATTAGATAAAAGGGACCCTGAGTGAACAAATAACACAAAAATTTGATCCATAATATTTCATTTATTTATTAAAGAAAGTTATGCAACACCCAATGCCCCCGTGTGAAAAGGTAATCGCTCCCTTAGACTCAGTAACTGATTATGCCACCTTTAGCAGCAATAACTGCAACCAAACGCTTCCTGTAGTTATTGATTAGTCTCTCACAGCGCCGTGGAGGAATTTTGGCATTCTCTTATAGAATTCTCTGATATGGTTCCTTCAATGATGGCAAAGCGTCCAGGTCCTGATGCAGCAAAGCATCCCCAAACCATGACACTACCACCACCATGCTTGACCGTTGGTATGAGATTCTTACTGTGGAATGCAGTGTTTGGTTTTCGCCAGACATAACGGGGCCCATGTCGGCCAAAAAGTTCCACTTTTGACTCATCTGTCCATAGAACATTGTTCCAGAACTCTTGAGGATCATCCAGGTGCTTTTTGGCAAACTTGAGACGAGCATTCATGTTCTTCTTAGTGAGCAATGGTTTCCGCCTTGCTACTCTGCCATGAATCCCATTTTTGCCCAGTGTCTTTCTGATGGTGGAGTCATGAACACTGACCTTAGCCGAGGCGAGAGAGGCCTGCAGATCCCTGGATGTTGTTCTAGGGTTCTTTGTGACTTCCTGGACGATTTTATCCCTTGCTCTTGGAGAGATTTTGGCAGGACGGCCACTCGTGGGAAGATTCACTACTGTCCCAAACTTTCTCCATTTGGACAATATGGCTCTGACTGTGGTTCGGTGGAGCCCCAGAGCCTATTTGAATATTTAAAAACAAAATGTATTTATTCAAGCATACTGTATATATTTAAATATTTGAACTAGTTGGTGTTTACAAATAAAATATCAAATACAAGTTTATTTTTTTATCCCAGGTCTGCGGGAGACTGTGGAACATTGTAAGATTGGCTGGCGAGGCCTGTGGACAATGGAACAAAGGAGGATCAGCTTCCTAATCAGGTCCATATGATGATGTTCTATCATCGCAGAACCTGAATTTGTGGGTAGGAGAGAACTCTGCATGTCCTTTGTGTTCATCACTGGCTACCCTGAAGCACATTATTACAGGATGTAAGGTAGCTCTGAGCCAGGGTCGCTTCACTTGTCCTCATGACCAGTGGTAGACTGGGGTGTGGACGCAGGTGGATGCCGTCCACTCACTTTTTTTCACACTCTCTTCATTGTTATTTATCTTGAATTGTAGCCTATTTTATTTCTCCCCAATACTTCATCGTTTAATGTTCCCAACGCAACTTTTGCTTTTACTGCATTTGCGTGTGCACTCTAAACAGCAACTCGAGATCTACTGAAATTGAGAAGCGGCACCAGAAACTGAAATTGTTTTTTAGAGGTCGATTACCTTTTTTTTTTTTTTAAAGAATAGTATTTTAATAACATGTGCCGATTCAGTTTGACATTTCTAAAGTAAACTAAGTGAAAATTAGATCCTGCATTCCTAGTAAGATCTCTCGATTTGCTGAAAGTAATTGTGAAAGTGTTTAATACAAAGCGAAGCTTGTTTAATATCATATCAGTGTTTACAAAGAGACTCCACACTTGTTTTACTAGGCTATAACATAAAGCCTGCAGTTCTTAATACTATGGCTATGTGCTTTATTGTGTGTTGTACACGTATAGTTCGCAATATATTTTGGTAGGCTCCAAGTTTTCTTTTTTTTGGTGCTTTGATACAAAGTTATTTTTTGATTTTTATTTTTTGTGTACTTCTAGGGTGTTTTTTTTCAATTTTTATTTTCGAAAATTAAAAAGAAACAGCACTCAAATACAGTAGGCTACAGTGACTTTTGGTTTCTATAAAATAAAAGCATGTAGAATCTCACTTGAGCAGCACATAAACCTTCAACATATTACATGTAGGTTTAATGTTAGACTAGTACATATACTGTAACTTAATAGTAGATGTCTTGTGCACCGTTAAGACTCAGGCAGTGCAGAAGTGCAGTCCGGTCCCATTAGATAGGCTATAGACGGAGCTCTTCAGTGTGGCAGCAGATGGTGATTGAGGAGCTGAATCAGTGTTGAATCTCGCTGTCGAGAAGCATGTGAGATGATGTGAGAAAGCTGGCTGGAGAAGATTCTATCTGGTTTAGCATGCAGCAATAATATTTCTGCAATTAGATGTATTGTATTAGCTATATTGTGGTCATTTTGAGGACATGTCTTATTTGAAAGAACTGAGTTCCTTTGAGATTGTATTGTGACTAACTATGCGGTGTCAAAGGATAACAGTGTGTCATTTTGAGAGATGTCCTGCTGTGTGTTGATGCCATATTTTTTCTATTTTGTGAATGAAATATCTTTGTTCTCCAGTTTTAATTAATCATCATCTAATCCTAAAATTTTTTTTAAACATTATACATTTAGTGTATGCAAAATAACTATTTTAAATGTTTAAACAATTTTTTGGGGACCAGTTAGGAGTGAATAGTCAGATTGTTTTACAAATGATTTCATGTGGGTACATCCGGCATTAACATTTTTGAAAATCCAGTATTGCACCGAATATATCCATGCAGACGAATAATATTTCTCAAGAACAAGCAAGGATAGCCCTCCTAGTTTTTTCTTTATTCTGGGCTGGGAACCTTCCATAGAAAATATACCCAACAGTGACAGCATGTTGTACTATTAATTCTAATTATTATACTGATGGTAGCCTAAAAAATTGGTTCCAGTCACCACACAATAATAATTATTTAAATGCAAATAAAGATTTTCCCATCCAACTAACAGTATGATTTTTCATAGACCCAGGCTCCCTAAATAATATCTATTCATCAATATCTTTTTTTAGGTGTAAAATTGACTCCACTGGCACTAGGGGCCTGATGGGTCCCAGAGCCCCTTGTGCGTAGGAAAACGTGCACCGTTGCACCACATTGGTTAACCCTATAGAGTTCACTCACTATTGTCTGTAGGAGTCTAACCATGCTCGTGACCAGGTGCTGCGATGCTTGGCATTAGCACTGGAGGAACGGCGTAATAAGAGCAACAGGCCTCTGTCAATATCAGCAAATAGCTGCACACAGAATGACATTGCTCCATCCAGGAAAGCAACCAACAGGAAAGGTTATTAGAACTAAGAGACACCTGGGACAATTGGAAAATGCAGGCAGATGATGGACAGCACCTTATTTTTCTACCAACAATTACTACAACTACCCTTTGACCTGACATTGTCCTGTGGTCAGTCTCAGCACACCTTGTTCTCCTGGTGGAGCTAACAGTGCCATTGGAGGATTCCGTGGATGAGGCATACAAGAGGGAGCAACTCCGGTATGCTGAGGTGGAACAGCGGGGTGGAGAGTCTGAGTTTATCCAGTAGAGGTGGATTGTCGGGGATTCGTTGCGCTCCATGACCCGGCTTCTCAGAGATCTTGGATTCATTGGACAAGAACTGCAGAGTATAGTGAAAGCTCTATCCAAGGAGGCAGAGAATAGTAACAACAGGCTCTGGTTGCGGAGGAAAGAGGCTGATTGGGGACCTCGAAAGAGAGATGACGGATGAAGTTAACATCAATGAAAAAGAATGAATGGCTAAGGCAAGTGACGGAGGAAGTTAAAATCAATAAAAAGGAATGAATGGCTGAGGTAAGTAAACTGGGCTGGGTTGGGCTGGGGATGGAAGCGAGTGGTGCTGGGACTCCAGCATCACTGTCGAGCCTTCCTGAGGTGTCGTAGGCTAGTCGACAAAACACAGAAGATGCGAGGTTCCCACCTGATGATCCCTGCAAAGTGCTCCAACCAGCCCATTCTAGATGGTTGTCATGCTGAGGCGCTAGGGAGGCTGCATTTTGGTTGATCCCTGGAGCCAGCATTACACCAACCATCAATTATTATTTGTTTATTTAGCAGATGCCTTTATCCAAGGCGACTTACAGAGACTAGGGTGTGTGAACTATGCATCAGCTGGTTACAAGCCCTTTTCTTTAACCACTGGACTACACAGCCTCAATACTGGGCCAATAGGAAATCCACATTACCTGGCAGAGTAAAAGCAGTGATATATTACAGCAAAACTATGTCTTGGTTGGTCCCCATCACTACTATCTCATTTTATCTTGGTGAATGAAAATCAAAAACATTCAACCGGAGCAGCAAGCAGATTGATTTGTGGTCACAATCGACTGAATGCCAGATATCCAGCAGTGATAGATACAGCTAAACCATCATAAATCAGGCACAATTTAATTGGGGACTGTCAAATACCCGATGCTTTTGACCACAATTTTGTGTCCTATACAATGGAATCGGGTAGCATGCAGTTAGCTCTGACCTGCCTACAGCAGCATCTCCTCATATAGATTTTTCATTTTAACACTTTATTTTATGATTAATATGCAATTGCCTATTTATTGAAGTTCAATTACAGTCGGGGAACTTGTGTGCATTCAGAATTTGACTGTCTTTGCATATATCTTTGTTGAGTTTTTTGTGACATGTGTAGCCTCTGCTCTGACAAAAAAAATAAGTTATAAAAAAGGCAGCTATATGGAACATAGGTTATTAAGTGAAATAATACTGATAAGGTCTTACATGGCAATAAGATGTAAAAGTACTGTGATTCATCCAGAGTATTTGAAAGAATACAAAAATAGCTTTGTGTCTCTCTGTCTGTTTCTATTGCCAGCTCTTGATTACTTAGATTGTAAAATGTTAAACAGGATAGGATCCCTATCCTAGTCACAGCATCACCATGACTTACAGTTCTTATGAATAATAGACAAAGCAACAAAAATTTAAGTAATGTAATTCCACTATTAAATATGCAAATACATAAACAGTGAACCAACATAATACCTTATGATTAGCTTTCTGGTGTTCTGCCCTCAATGTTGCGGAGCTTGTGGGGGAGGCAGGCCCCAAAACTTCTCCTTGGAAACAGGCTTAGAGAGAGAAGAGGAAGCTTTCCTCAGGAGAGCACACAGAGTTGCTAAACAGGGCTGGATGAAATGAGGTGACTCAGTAATGTAATTGCACTTCAGTGGCAGCCTACACTACCCACACTCCATCTGCAGAGGTGATTCATGCCATCGTGATTCTCCCTCACTCTCTCCCTCGCCCCCATGGTCTTGAGCGTGGATACACCCATCTGATGCCGACTTCTTGAATCCACCAGCTCAAAGATACAAAATGTTAGTTTTGCAGTGTCAATGAGTTCATAACTTTGAATTGCCTTGTTAGGCGATAGAGCTACTCTAGTGAGGGGTGTCGATATACGTAAAGTGACACTTTTTGAAGCTGTTCTGATGGCTATGATTTACTAGTGTGTAGGCTTCATGTAAGTTAGCATCTTTCAACATGTTATTTATTGCCGTTTGCTAACTGGGAAAAGGTTACTGGAGGTTTACAAGGAGGTCCCTTCTTGACTACTTCAGTTTTGTTTTTAAATTTAGTATTTTGTCCAAACTGTACTACATTTAACAGATAATGGTATGTGTCTTTTCATTTTTGTGTTCTTAAGAAAGAATGCATAAATCACAACAAAATAATATTTTTTCTAAATTAAGTCTTTTTTAAAAATGCATTTTGATTTTTTTTTTTTTTTTTGGCACCCATTCTGTACCACCCCTGTGCTGCTCTTTACCATAGTAAAGCATAGCAAAGTTTAATGAAGCATAGTGAAAACATGGTAAAGCATAGGTAAGCATTGTAAAGCCCAGAGAGGTATGATAAAAACATTTTTAAAAACATGGCAAACTAAGGTAGACGCATTGCATAATCATGGTGAAACCGCAAAATCACATTGCAAATTTTCTGTGGTAAAAAGTATTGTATAGATAGAACGCTCGCCACTATTATTCTTCTTCCTCAGCAGGACTGCCCTCCTCTCTGATTTCTGGCAGAGTTGCAGGCTGATTCTGCTTGTCTTTTGGTTATGCAGGGAGTTCACATGGAGTGTGTATGACTCACCTGTTCCTCGTCCCTCGACACACTCCTGAGAGGACTATGTGCGTGACGCACGGCTTGCTGGCTTGACACTGCAGGATTAGAGGATAGGGGACTTCCACAGATGGGAAAGGAACTGCACAGTCTTTCTGTCATGTCTCTCCCCTTTCTGTTTTCCTATTACAAGCTGCTGCTGTCTTTCTGTTCCTCACTCTCTTTTTCACTCCCCCTTTATCCTCCCTCACTCTTTTCTGATATCTTAAAGGGTAGTACATGAAAAAATAAAACAAACTATCCCACCTTGCTGTTCCGAATGCATTTGGTCATTGTATAATAATCAGTATGCGGACACACTGCTATGTCCAAAATCACTATTCTCGAGCATCTCTTCCAAGCCAAAAAACATGACTTCAGCATGTACCCTCACAGGTACTCTGAAACGTACCGGCGCATGCCCAGTGAAGCATTGTATAAGCTGTATTACCTCTGTGTGGAAACACACTTGTCTGTGTGACAAACATGGTCCGTCTAATTTTCCAGAAGGAAAGAACTTGTACCTGCTTTCATTTTGTGTAGTAGACATTGTGAACTATGAATTCTGTAATTGTTGTGGTAGCCAAGATTTGCCTTTGCAGAGAGGAGACCGAACAGCAGGATTACTGAATCAAAAGGTTTGTTTTTATGGATTACAGCCTTTTTTTATTTGAAAATAAAATAAAACAATAAACAAAAGAAAACCTGCCCTCTGGGCTCTAGCTTCACTTTTTCTTTTGTCCCTAGCTAATTCTGCTGAAGCTTGCCTTCTAACAGGTAAAAACAATATTTCTGATATACTGCAGGGTGCAGTATTCTGTAGTAAAATTACTACAGCTGGCCAAAGTCCAGTATCTGGGTGCACGGTATGGTTCACAAAGCCTCAGGGTTGATAGGGCTGTACACTCCAAGTCTGTCCGTTGTATTCCCCTTGAAGTCCTGGTAAATGTTGCTTTGTTTTTCCTTCCACAGGTAGATCGTCTGGTGCTGTCACAGTAAGTTCACAGGGTGGACTCTGTTCCTTCAGGAGTCCTGCAGAACAGGATTATGATATAACAGGTTATGGTCTCAGGTGATATTTCACTTTAATATGTTTCTTTGTCCCCAGTCAGATGCCCTCTTGTTGATATCCCTTGTACAGTCGTGACCACACTGGGCCTGCTACAAATGCATTGTTGGCAGAACACATTTCTGCTCAAATAAACAGTGGTTTTATTCTTCTGAGTTGGTGCAATTATTTCTGTCTGCAGTGTCCCTTTTATTACAGGTAAAATATCAGTCCTTTCAGGGAGTTATGCAGGCTCTTACAGTCAGCCTTTCAACACAGTATAAAAGTATAATACTTTTCTGAATGTAAGCAGAGTACAATGTATCTTTTAAATTAATTACAACTAATAAGGCCTTTTGCAAACACAAACTAAACAGTCAATGCGCTGCTCCATGCAGCTTAAAACAAACACTCGGCCCAATTGTTTACATATGCAGCAGGAAGTCCAGTGCTGCTGAGTTTGAGTAACACAGGCCATAAATCAAACAGTCTGTGTTCCACGAAGGAGAAGACACCGTAAATACACCTGCTCCTTTTCCTTATACACTGTATATTTTTAAATAACTCAAATGATAAAAAATCATTGTACTCACACTAGCTCTGTGTTGTTCTCTGCATTCCACAATCACTCCAACGCGATGTATTGGAAGTTGACACCATTTTAATTCCAATTGTTTAGTGATCCAACGATAGGAAACACTTCACTCTGTTCCGGTTGGATCCACTGATGTTTCTTCTGTCTCTTAGCATGTGACTCCGCACACTAGGAATACCAAGCAGACTTCAAAAAGATTTACTTTCAAACACAATCTTCTCTGTCCCTTCACTTGGAGGTTGAAGATGAAACAAGTTCCTTTCGTAAGTATCATTTAGGTGGGTACAGCACAAACTTCCTCCAAGCCTCTACACACACCCCCCGTCTTTCTGTACTGCTCCCTTTTTTACCTGCCTGCAGGTTAACTGGCTCCTCTACCTTCCTGGTTCTGAGTGGCTTATGGGAGTCCTGATATCCTTTCCTCACCCCCCATGGTTTCCACCCCTCACAACATCTTTCACATTGTACATGTTTCCTTTGCATGTTGTATTTTGATGTATTATTATGATTGATGTTATATTCAATAAAAAAAAAATTAAAAAAAATAAAATGTCTGTGCTGTGTAAGTGGTTGCGAGCAAAAGAAAACCCAAGACGGAGTTGTTCTTATTTCCAGCGAATGAAGGGACCTACCCACAATTATAGCAGCACTGTGTTAATTCAATATACGTGCCCAAAGTCTTACATATAGCTCCAGCTAATACAGAATGTTCGTATTTGGTTTTCATTTGCATTTCCTGACAACACATGCACAATCATCTCCCTATCAGTTTCTGAACAATCTGATGTTAAAATATTGTCTGGCATTATTTCGGATATTCCCTGTGTATAGTCACACCGTGTTGCTGAGGAAAATTTGAATTTAAACTGTTAAATGAGCATCAAAAGAAACGTATCACTTATATTTGAGCATCAAAAGAAATGTATCACTTATATTTGGATAAAATTCACTAAATGTGATCAAAAAACGATAAAATCAGTGTCCTGACTAACAATTGGGATACAATCAGGGACTGTTTGTATCTAAATACCAGTAAATCCAGCGCTTCCCTGGGCAGAGCAGTACGAACCGGAGTAAGGAAGCGCTCAATTGTGCAGACCGACTACACTCCCAGCTCTGAGGCCAAACAATCTGGCATTTTCCATTTGTAACTATTTAAATCCAGTAAATGTCTAATTTTAACCACTCCTGCCTTAATTAACAGGTCTGTAAAATGAGAGGACTCACTCAGTTTAGTTATAAAAAAGGGATTCATTACTATTGGCTCTTCTATTAGCCAGTATGCAGTGAGAGTTTCACTGTCCCTACTGTCAATTTTTAAAAACTTCCAAGCTTGTAATAGACTCCTCTAATACGGTGACAGCTGAGTCATGTTTAATCTGTTGAACAGTACCAAAAAAAGGTTTTTATCCATTCCCAGTCCCCCCACCTGGGAAAAAAAAGGAAAAGCAAGCTGCGCCAGGGGAGGCGTTCAGTAGAGTACAGCAGCCTTTGCAGAGCTTGAAGCTGAAAAGCAGCAATCCTGCTGGAGCCCTGCCCCCCCTTGAGCCAACGGCAGATACAGCACACTCTGTTTCAACCAGTGAAGCTCATCCCAGAAAAAAAATAACACAATAGACTGAATCTGTTTAACTAATGTGACTGGAGGCTCCATACAGATTAGTGGATGCCACAGACTCAAAGCAATCAGATTGTTAATGACTAATGTCCTCCCCCTATAGGACATCTGTGGAAGCAGCCCTCTCCATCTCTGTAACCTAGCTTTAACCTTCTCAACAACCCTTCCTAATTCTTCTCTGCTGTGCTGTCATCTCCCAGATAGACTCCCAAATATTGAAAACCTCCCCTGCTCCACTGCAGCAAGGCGGGTAAACCTGGTGCACGACAGTCCTTCCAGTCTCCCACAAGTAGAGCAGTACTTTTTGCCCAGTTAAAGTGGCTGAGTGAGAACAGGTGCAGGAGTGATGCAGTGTGGTAATTAAACAGAGCCTTGTACTCCAGTTTGGAAAAGTGTGGTTTATTTTTATTCCAGGTCTGGTGACCAAAACAATAATTCCCCCAGCAATACACAACAATGTGTGCTGCATGGGGTAAACAATAACGAGATTACAGTCCCAAATGATAAACACGATATCTGACCCACAATAATACATACACGGTCACCAGTCCTGGGTGCATGCAGTAGTGCTCGTGGTGGGTGATACAGGTTATTTAGTGACTGTTGGTGAAGTGCCGTTCCGGCTTAGTGCTGGCCATCAGCGACATCTCTGGAACTGTGCTAGCTGTCTGGTAACGTGCAAGACAAGACCAAAAAAACAAAACACTCACTGTACTTTTCTGATTAGGAACGGGTCTCAGTTTATTTACACAAACCATAAGCGAAGGAACAGATTGTGATTCTCCGCCCCCTTTTATGCCGTCACACATGACCCCTTGGTAAACGAGTGCAACCGCCTCGCAAATGTGAGGCTGCCATGTCGTTTCCCTTCCGGGTCAATGCGTTCTCCAGACTGGCCGACTTCCCGACCCTGGGAAAGAACTGTCAGACCAGCCCGTCCAAAGAACTCGCTGCTTAGCACCCCCACAGGTCGGGAGGGAGATTTACAACCAAGAATCATTGTATTTCTGTCACACTCTGTCATTAATTATTATCACCGCAACGTCATCAGCATATGCTGTCACTTTCATCAATTCACTGAGACACTGGGGGATAGTTAGTCTTGTCAACACTCTCCTTAACTCATTAATAAGGGGCTCTATTGCCAGATAGTAAAGCATCCCTGACAAAGAGCAGCCTTGATGAATACCTAAAGCACTGTTAGTTTTCAGTAAACCAAAAATATCACAATAGAGTAACTGAATTTTTTCAATGAATGCCCAACTGAACCCAAAAGCTTTTAGAGTCTTCCATAAGTATAGATGGTCTACCCTGTCAAAAGCTTTCTCTTAATCCAAAGACACAACACCAGCATTGAACCCAAAACGTTTGGAGTCTGCCACTATGTCTCGAATCAGAAAAATTGTCAAAAATGGATCTGTTGGGAATGCAGTATGACAGATCGGTATGTACCACCTGCCCTATTACAGTCGGTTAGCTAGAAAAAATCTTATAGTCAGCGCAGAGCAATGACTCAGGTCTCCAGTTCGTTATACCGCAGAGGTCCCTTTTCTTTGGGAGCAGAGTAATAACAGCCCTCCTGCAACTCAGAGGCAGTTCTTTCCTTTTCACACTCTCCTCAAACACTTCACACAAGTCTGCTTTCAACAGAGGCCAGATTCTCTTTAAAAGATCAATAGACAGCCCGTCAATCCCAGGGGCTTTGTCATTGTTTAGCCCTTGAAGAACATCAGAAAGCTCTTCTTCTGTCAGAGGTCTCTCCAACAGACCAGCCTCCTCCTCTGAAACCTGGAGACCCTCTAGGAGCCGCTGGGAATCCCCAGACTCTACTACAGCCTCCGTCGTGAACAGATCTGTATACAAACCCACAGCGAGCCTCCTAATCTCCCCAGACTCCCTCAGTTCTTGCCCTGTTGATGTCTTCAAACAGTGGATCATTTTACTCTGTGCAGTTTTTTTTCCAGTCCAAGAAGTACTGTGTGGGGGCATCCATCTGTGCGCAGCTCAGAAAACGTGATCTAACTAGCGCTCCCTGCACTTTCATCGCCAACAGATCTGTAAAACCCCTCCTTTTTTCAGACTCTCAATCCAGTGTATCTGATGGGCAAGACTCCACGGCTCACTGGAGCTCTGGGATTTCTGCCTCTATCACCCACATGGATTAATTCCAGCCCTTTGTAACAATTTTGGTGTACTGCTGAATTGAATCTGCATTTTTCCAACATCCCACTATTGCCTTACAGAGGAGAAAGCATTTTTTGTGCTTTCCATCATTTCCAAAAGAAAGTAAAAACCTTCCTAAAATGCTCACCAGCAAGTAAACTGACAGTTAAAATGCCATTGAGAGCTGTGTGCTTTGAATGAGGGAAGTAACACAGTGGCAGTAAACAAACTATGATCTGATAAACCATTATGGGAGATAAAAAAAAAAACACTTTAAAAAGATTTAAATGATGCTTAAAAGTGTAAAAACTATCCAAACGGGCCAGGGAGATACACTTTCATCCAAGTGTACTGTCTATTTTTTTCATTAAAATTTCTCCAAACAGCTCTGAACATTTTAAAATCCTTAAAAGCTATCTGGTAGACTGTGGGTGTGGTTCTAAATTATTCTGTCCATACAATGATTAACTTTACAGTTAAAATCCCCACCCAAAATGAACAATTCTTTAGGTTTACAGTCTAATACAACTCCTTCTAATGTCTGGAGAAACTTAATTCTCTCTTTACCTTCAGTTGGTGCATAAACATTAATAAACTGAAAAACCGTCTTTTCAAAAACTGCCTGGACTTTAAGCAGTCATCCCTTAACAACCTCATGACACTTATAGAATTGGGTTTGAAATATTTGGCAAACAAAACAGCCACTCCTGCACGATTAGATTAGATTAGATTAGTCCCATTTCCAAAAATAATATCCCCCTCCCATTCTTTTCCCCATTCTAACTGATTTTTAAGATCTATATGGGTTTCCTGCAAAAAAAGTAACATTGAGATTTTTCTAGGCTATGTAATAGAAAACAGCAGCTCTCTTGAAAGCATTCCTACAACCATTAATATTTAAAACCCCAATATTTAAATGGCTCATAGGAGAAAATGAGAAAAGAACAAACAGACACAGAAAGAAAAAAACAACAGACAGTAATAAGAGAAAACAGCTTGTTGTAACTAAACATTATGATCGTTTTTTTTTTTTTCAAACCATTAAGGATTTTACTTGTAATATTCTTCAGACGGACCTGCTCCTGAGTGAAACATTTTTCAAGTGGAGGCATTTTTCTTGAGAGAATGCACCAAGCTCAGACATAAAATAGTTTTTGGAAAAAAACTCTTCAATATTAATACCTTGTCTGCCCTTTGTCTGATCTAAAAACTCCTTTATACTTTGTGCGTTATATTCACCTTCAACTGTCTGTGATTCAGAGGCATCTGATGCGATAGAGGCAGCCTGCACGCTCCATGGCACAGCAGGATCCCGAGCAGACACTAGGAGCACAGCCCCCCTGCTCACCACTGCTATAATACTCTTTTTTTTTTTTTGCACTCGCGCCTTCACCTGTTTCTCTAGTGCTCTTTTTAACCTGAATTTGAAACACAGCATCTTCTTGAACATTTGTGTTCCCCTTTACTTTTTCCATTTCTACCTCACCCCAAACACTACACACAGTTGTAGTCATGTCATGCTCCCCTGAGTTTGTCCTTGCTCCCTACTCTCATTGCTTCTGCCCTCAGCCTGTACTTTCACTTATTGTTTGTTATTCTGTTTAGCACTAACATCACTCGTCTCTGTTTGATTTTCACTACTGCCTACCGCCTCTCCTGACTGTGCTGTAACGCTACTGCCTTCCCACCTCTGCCTGTTTTACACGAGGCTCCCCAACTGTACTCTCCGTTTCAACCCGAGATTCCCAGCCCTTGTCTCCTGTCATCAGTTCTCTGTGCTATTGTCTCCACTTCTCCACTTTCAACACCTGAGGCACTTAGCTGCTCAGCTTCCTCTGGTACAGCCCGGTTTATGCTCCTGACCTGTACACTGCTACTGCTAGACCAGTAGAACTTCCGTCTCCTGTTTGCTCTGCCTCTTCATTCTTTTTCAGGACAATGCTTAATAATATGTCCTTTATTTTCACATTTAAAACACTTCATCGATTCAGTCATGGCAAAAACTACATAATCATTGCCATCGATCTTAAATTTCAGGGCAATGTTCAGATCTCTATTGATGTAATTCAGAACCATATAAACCTGTCTCCTGAAAGAAACTACATGCAGGTACAGTTGGAACAATTTATTTATAAACTGGGAACAACCCGAAAATATTTAAGACTGGAGCACAGTTTCTAAAAGCTTTTACAAACCAGACTGGAGGGCGACAGAGCCACCATGTGAATAATTACAAAATTAAAATAAAATACTACGAGTGTCATAAAATAAACAAAAAGTGCCAAACATAGATGAAATTGTAATTTAATCAAATATGACCTCCTGTGTTGTTACTGTGATATGCTTAAATAAAGTTGCTGAAACTAATCAGACTGCATGCAGTTGTTTGATCTCAACTCGTCATTCAAACCGGACACTAGTTGCTATTGTGGTTACTGTATTGCCACTGACAGGAAACACTTTCTCTATTATTTTATTTTTTTTATCTTTATTTGCTATACTAAATTTAAATAAATAGATAGGACAGCGAGGAAGCAGAATATTTTACATTGACAGACAACATTCAGAGGGCGTGTGCACTACAAGAATGGAGGCTTTCTTTCACAAGCAGGCAAATGGTAAAATACACGAATACTGTATTTACGTATTTTCGGGCGGATTGATTTGGAATAGTGATTAAACATAGTTTGAAAGATAACATTCAAGGTCCTTCAGAGATGTAAGCCCTCGTACTGACCAATCAGGTTAAAGGAAATCTCAGGTCCATTTTCTAATTCGTTATAATGTTTCAAACTAATTAAGCTCATACATTATCAGGCAGTAAAACCAATATCTTGTTTCAGGTCTCCTGATAGTACTGACTTATTTCAATCAAATACATTGTGTTAAGTTTACACAGCAGTTAACTTGTTTAAATTTGCACATGATACACGCACACACATAGCATTAGCAACAAGCAGGGAAAGAAAGGACAGACAGACACATACAGGTACAGAAGTACCTGTTATGCTGCTCTACATATACTGTACGTAAATATTTTCACTTTTAACAATTGCCATGAAAATAAAATAAATAAATAGCCATGAAAATAACTTGCTACAGTACTCGTGAAAATAAATGTAGTACTCCATTGTATCTGCTGATTTTTTTTTTTATTCATATATTTGTTTATTATTAATTTACGAATAATATTGTTAGTTTCCTACTTTTTGTCGTTTTTTCGTCTTAGGTTCTTTTTTCTTTTCGTTTCTTTTACTTTTCTTTCTTTGGTTTTCCTCTTTCTATGTCAGTCCAAGCATACGCAGTTGCTACTTAGGACTACTTTGCTTTTCATAGTGTGTTCAATTGCTAAAGTTCCCGATTGCACCACTAAATAAACCTGGTTTCAGCGGGTCTTAACGCAGTGCTCAGTTGTCTATTTGGGACCCCATTGCACTGTCATCAGAATCGCTTTGATTATACCACACCCCGAAATTTATGCCAACATGTGGCGATGGGGCAGATGCTATATAATGGTGCAGGACATGTCTTCATAATACCATTTCAGTGCAGTGGGGTTTTTTTTGTCTCTGCTCCATGTTTGCGCCACAGAATCAGGAGCAAGCACCGTTTGCGCTTGCACTTGTATTTGCGCTGTGATCAGAATACAGCCCATGGTCTTTTCTGATCTAAGAGCTACCAGTGCCAAGGCCTATAACCTTGGGAGCAAAGGCAGAAATGAGAACCTTAATTAATTAACATGGAAATGTGTTCACAGTTGAAATTCCTTGTCAGAAAAACTTTATCTGGGGATCATCTTTTTAAACTAAACACAGAAGCTTTTATTAGCATTCCGATTAAATAGAAACAGAGTAAAACTCTCTGGAGAGAATATGTTTTAAGTAAATTGAAACAGAATAATTAAACTAACATAAGTGTTTTACTTGTTTTAAGGTTTTGCTGTAATAGAAAACAAGTATTGTAACAGAACAACTGTAAAGGAAGAAATAAGGATCTCATTTAATTGGCTTGTGAAAATGCTCACAGTGAAAGTGCTTATCTGAAAAAGCAGTAGCTTTAATAAGAAAGTAGTTTGTAAGCCAAAAACACAGAAGCCTCTTAGGTATTGCAATTTAGCAAAAGAAAAACAACCTCTGGGGAATATGTTTGGGTAAAAATTGAAATAGGACATTTGAACTAAAACAAGTATTTGCACCTATTTAAGTTTTACTGTAATAGAAAACAGAAGTATTTATTACAGGAAAACGGTTAAGTTTAAAATGAGAGAATCAGTACAAGCTGTGATCAAATGTAATAACTTAGGTACATGCATGAAGCTGCAAGCCCTTATCAGTAGATTTACTGTGGGGTACCTGTCGACTCTGCCTGACTGAGTGAAGCAGTATTAAACATTCAGAGCTGGTTTGCTGGTCAGCCATGTCTCTCATTCAAGGCCCTTGGCTATGTATAAACTGTTATATTTTACTAACAAGAAATACTGCATGAGCGAGGCAATATTTGACATTAGCAGATAAAGGGAAATGAATCTTGGCATTCAGATGCTGTCTTCAATTCAAGGTTTTATGCTATGTATAATCTTTTATTTTAACTAATGGAAGGTGCTTTATGGTACCAGAAAACAAAGTTAACCCTTTGCGGTCCATTTATTCAGCACCTGTCAGGTGCGTCAGGTCTCATTTATTTTCACACAAGGTGTTTATTTTACACGCACTGTTTAAAAGTAATTTTATTCACAGTAAAACATGTTTAAAAGGCACTGCATATCAACATGACACTCAGTACTGCATCTCCAGCCCTGCCCCACCCCTTGTTCGCTGTATTTATCACATATCTCTTCATAGTCGTGCATACTGATAAATCACTCCTGATCACTTGATTTATCACCAAACTCCTAAATAATGCTATCCAAGTCATTATTTTATAACTATAACATCTCAAAAAGCTTGGCAAATGTCTGCGATTTTCTTTGAGCACTTGTGAACGAGTGGTTTGCAGTGTACAGGTGTGGTGGTGATATAGTGCTTAAACAACAACACACAGACAGAGTTCACGGTGCAAACAGTTATTTTATTTTCCTGAAAGCGGTTTGGCACGGTTCAATAATAGCACTGGCACCTATACAGCAATGTGTAGTTTGCACAGCTAAATAATACTGGGTTTCAGTCCCGAAACAATAATAAACAACAGCAATGTCCAGGCACAGCTCCGCGTCCTTTTGTGGGGCTCCTGTGCTGGTGGTGAACACACAGTTATTTGTGACTGGTGCAGTGTTTGGGATCCGGGTTGGATGCTGGCTTGACAGCGACAGCTCCCGTTTGTTAGCCGTCTGATAGTTACAAAAACAACAGTGATTAATGGTCTTATTCTCATTACCTATCTATAAAATTAATGAGAGCTTAGTTGTAAAATTAGGATGTAAGCTCATCTTATCTGTAGAGATACCGGTCCCAGGGTCTCTTAAAAGTACGATCTAATGCAATGAATTTGGGTGCTTAAAGTAGAGTTTCTTATTCATTAAAAAGTAACTCCGGCTGGAGAGAATGGCCCCTCGGAGTCTTTATCTATAAATTGTCCAAGGTCTGTTGAAGCAGGGGATTTTTAGGTAGAGAGGAGCCAAGTTTGTTAAACACATTTGTAAAGAAACAAATTTATTAAAAAAATACTGCAAAGTGGGTGTGGCAGGATAGCAGCAGAGGGAAGACTCAGAGACAGAAAATGCAGTGAAACCAAAAATATTTTAATTGACAAAACACAAATAAAAAGGCACGATGGCCAACCAAAAAGACAAACACAAAAACAGGCTTTAAACCCGAACTATACAAAAAACCCAAACTATACAAAAGACTCTCTCTCTCTCTCTCTCTCTCTCTCTCTCTCTCTCTCTCTCTCTCTCTCTCTCTCTCTCTCTCTCTCTCTCTCTCTCTCTCTCTCTCTCTCTCTCTCTCTCTCTCTCTCTCACAGGTCTTCTAACTCTCACAAACACTCACCAACTAACATACCCAACCACTCCCTTTTATACAGGTGCCTGGGCTAATTAGGCAATTCGCACCTCATTAGCCCAGGCACATTCCACATATTCCTCACACAAATTCACTGAACCACACCCCAAACTCACTCATATCCACTCTAAACAATACAAAAAACACAAAACCACCACAAAATAGGCTGCACCCCATCATAGTGGGTTTTTACTGTTAAGAAAAAATGTATTTTAGACCAAGGCTGAAATAATTAAACAGAGCTAGTGTTATATATTAAAACATATCTCTCTAAATATACTTGTACAGTAGAACGTTGCATATCCGACCATCACATAACCGCCCTGATCAATAAACTGCCTCGCTAAATAAATAAATAAATAAATATTAAAAGTAGGCTACAAGAGTAATGGCATTGGCAGCATATGCAGCTTCCGCGATGGAAACAGAAAGACAGCATTATAGCTTTGAGAGGCGGGCTGTGTGTGTGTGTCAGTCAGCTGCGTGTAGCAGTGACGTTTCAATACACCAGGTCGAGAAAGCTTTTTTTTTGTGCATGTGTTTATACGATGGAGCGCATGCTTGCTGATATTGGCAGCATGTTGTTGTAGCTTTTAAATGCATTTGAATTAAACAAAGCAAGCTTCATAAACGCAATGCTTACCGGCCATTTGTTTAAAATAGCCGAAGCAATCAAATTGCACTGCTTATCGGTGGTTGGCAATATCCAGGGTGCAAAGTACCATGACAGAGATATTAAGAAAGCAGAACCAGGGAGGCAGGAATTAATCTCATTAATCAGTTCAGGTTACTTTACATCTACGTTTGTTTTGTATTTTTAAAAGAAAAACTTTTGGAGATGGCTTATAAAAATTCATAGCAACACCATGTATTTTAAAACAGTTTCTCATTTGTTGCTTTTTTGTTCATGTTTAAAACAGTTTGCGTGTTGTTTTTGTTCACCAACCTATTTATGGATGTGTAACAGGGTGACGTGTTACATGTGTGGGTAGTCACTGGAAAATACCGACAGACACAAAGCATTGGTGTTGATACGCCGCTCAGGTGCGCAGATTTAATTTCAACACAGAGCTGTCACATTTAATAAAGAAATAAAAACAAAAACAAAAGCTAAAAATAAAAGTTTGCCACACAAAATGACAAGCGCTAGTCCCACTAAAAGGAATGTCCCACTCCAGGAATCTACTACTCTACGGTAACCCTCTCTATACTGTTTTGGGATCCACATCCCCTTAGCTGACCTACTTCTGTTCTGTTGCTTACGAAGTCCTGGCACCCCAGTGACTCCGGGCCATTCCAATGGTCCGAAATTAAAATTATTTTGTAAAGACATGAATGCATTTTATACATTTCTTCCTACCAAAAATTACTTATTTGGAATGTCACTTGTGCTGAGATAACACAGAATTAATTATCCCCCATATTGTTTATTAGTTTAATAAAATGAAATGATATTGCAACGAATAAAGGACTTGCCAGTTTCAAGCATGACAGAGTTGTAATTGATAGGAAAACATTTTCAACTCAGGCAATTGTGTTGCACAAAGGAAAACCATCAGCCATGGTCACTATGTTGCCTGGGTGTGAAAAGATGAGCAATGGTTTCAATGTAATGATACGTAATGCACACAACGCAACAGACTGCCTAAAAACCTGAATGATTCTTACATGATCTTTCTAGAGAGAGTGGACAAAGCCGTACAACATGAAGAATAACTGCCCTCAGCACTGCTGTTCAAAGTTGTCCCCACCTCTTCAGCCTCAGGGGCAGGGATTAACATTTTGCACATTTATTGATTTGGTGTCAATAAATCTGGCTGTTTGATTTTCCAGGATGCCTTCTGCAAAACAATGGAAATTCAATGGCAAAAACTTAGTTAAAGTAACATTAAGGTTTTGTTGCAAAAGTCCAAAAGGTTAGGAAATTGCAAGTTAAGATAGCCACGCACACTTGACATCACATATGACATCAGCAATGACATCACTAAGCACATGGAAAATGCTCCCTGAAAACTGGCCATACGGACATAACACTGGGAAATCATAGTCCTTGTGATTGGTAACATGTTCAGTAACTGCATTATCCACTGGCCATAAAAGAAGACAAAGACCTGGCGATGGAGGCGTTCGTCCGCAGCCTGAACCCCATGCACTCCGACAGCATGGGGCTTGCCACCCCAACCTCCACAGAGCAGGCCTTGGCCCATGCCGAAAGGGTCGAGGCCGTGCTTAAGGAGGGCAAGCGAGACCGGACCTCCAAAGTCCGCACAGCAATAGAAGAAGAGGATAGCGATGGAGATGAGGACGCCGCTGCTGTCAGACAGACCATGCCAGAAAGACGCTGCTGGAACTGCGGGAGACCTGGTCACCTGCAAGCCCGATGCTGCCGCCGCCACAACCCAATACTGTTGGAACCAGAAAACGTACAGCCATCGCAAGCTGCCCAACTTGGCAAGTGCCCATGGCATATATATATATATATATGCTATGGGCACTTGCTAAAAAGAAATACTAAAACAAACATAATATTTTCAATGACAAGCGTTTTGGCTAGATGTATCTTTCAGTGTCTTCAAAAATGTATGTCACTGAATGTATTGTTTCTTTTAGTATTTCAAAATTCAGCACTATTGAGTGTTTAATAGTTATGGATAAAAATCTACTAAATATGGAATCTCAAAGTTGAATGCAATAAAAGCCTGCAGTGCAGTTTGACAGGAATATTTGTCACAACAGTCAGGAAGACAGTAATGAAACATGATATTATACAAAACTACAACATGCTCTTCAGAATTCACACTTATTTTTAAGACTAAACCTTCTGCTTTGCTTGTCAAATATATTTTAAAAAATGTAGAACCTGACTAAAATAAGCACAATTCCTTACTGTAATATACACCCTCCCTCTCCCCACACTGACACACACAACAACCTGCTTCCAGACCTCATTAAACCTGATTAATCGGCACTGACTTTGTCAATTGGGTCTTTATTGCTCACTCATTTACAGCTCAGAAGATTAGCGTAGGGCTCATTAAGTATCACTAATTTGGAATCTGCACTGGAAACATAGGTACTGTTAATGTATTATATATTAGTGTGAAAGGGATGGCTAAGTGGTGACGTCAGGCCAGATACAGGAAGAATAACACTCAGGCAGTACTGCCATGCCGTTTTATTTTAACAAACATAAAAATAAAATAAAAGGTTTAAACAAAAAAACACGGCTCACAGAGCAAAATAAAAAAAGATAAACAAAAACAAATCACGAACACAAAACACAGGTCAGGCTGAGCAGATTGCTTTCACTGATCCTGTGGCTATTTTAATCACCATTTCTTTCTCCTCTCGTTCGCTCTGTTCCTCCTCTCGAACACCCACCCCTTGCAGCCAAAGCAGCATGTCTTTTATATCATCTCCGACGGGTTAACTGGCTATTAATTACCACTCGGCCATAGTCTGCACAGGTAGAATTATTATGCGTGACTGCCAGCTAATTCAATAATTACTAGCTGACAGTCACGCATTCCCACGAGGTACTTTAAAACAAAAACAAAACATAACTACGGCTTTTTGCCGTCATATTTAAACATAATAAATCATAACAACAATAATAATACAACAACAAAACAAATACAAAATCATAAACTGCACAGGAGCGGAGGGATACCCCGTTCTAAAAATAAACAAACACTCATGTACAGGGCTCCTTGCCCTGTTACAATTAGCAACAGTTGTTTATTTTTATTTAATCTGTGAGCAATTCAGTATTTCTATTTTATCTTTGTTTAAATTTCTGCCACTTTTTTATTGTTTCATATTTAACTTTTAAAAAACAAGCATACTAATAACTAAGGGTGTGGAGATACTTAGATTTACCAAGCATTTCCCAGTAACATATTTTTAAGTTAGGTATAAACTGAAACCTGTTAAACATTTTTCCTTATTTATTTATTTATTTATTTATTGCATTTATAGAGCGTTTTTTATACAAAAGTATCTCAAAGCAGAAAAAAACACAATACTTTTGTATAGCATGTCACACATACAACTGCCACAGTCAGACAATTTAAATAACAGATTTAAATAACAGTATATACATAATACAAAAGCAGCAATTTTAAAGTTACATTAAAACACACTAAGATAAGAAAGCCATTTTATAAAAGTGCATTTTTAATCTGGACTTGAAAACTGTAACGGTCCCAGCTTCCCTGACAAATGAAGGCAGAGCATTCCATAATTTTGGAGCTCACAAGAAAAAGCCCTACCTTCCGTGTTGCTTTTGTTGACATTAGGAATAACCAGCAGCCCCGCATCTTGTGATCTCAGAGTGTGGTTTGGAAGATATGGGGTCAGTAACTTCTGCAAATAACTAGGGGCTAATCCATTCAGGGCCTTGTAAGTTAACAGCAAACTCTTAAAATCAATTCTATACTGCAGGGAGCCAGTGTAAATAGGCCAAAACAGGGGTAATATGCTCACTTTTCCTGGTTTTAGTCAGAATTGTAGCGACGGTATTCTGAACAAGCTGCAAGCAGGATACCTCGCGTTTTGGGACACCATTTGCATACATCTTCATAATTACTGAGTACCGACACATGCTAATCAAACAGCAGGTTATTTTTTTTTTTTTTCTGAGAGTGATTAAAACTGTTGTGATCGTACCTATTGAAAATATTTTTATTTGATCTGTGAATATTTTTCTTTCATCGGGGGGGGGGTTATGATAAAAATAATTGCCTTTAACAAAATAATCATTTTATATTAATACTAAAATGTCATATTATTTTAAACTTGCAATGTAATTTGTATATTTACCTAAAATGTAATATCGAACAGTCACAGCTATCACAGCACATACTTTCTTTCATTCTTTCTTTTTTTCTTTCTCTTTTTTTTCTCTTACACTGTTCAGGCTGGGCAACGGCTTCACTGAACTCTCCATTCCTCTGCACACTCCTACACAATCACCCAAAACAAACGTTTATTTGTGTTTTTATACACCATGTGGCCATGGCCATAACTAGCTATGAGGACACCGAGGTCGTATCCTCGGTTGTTTTTTTGCTGATGTTCATGTAAAATTTCTAGTAAAGTACAAAAGACTTAATTTTCTCTGTTGGTTTGCCATATTACATAGATTTGGAGGTTGAAATACCGAGCAGTCTTTAAAATACTGCCAACTATAGCTTGAAACCTAAGTTTGACCTTGGTAGAATGTCAGCTCTGGTTACGACGCTGCATGTGGCCAGGGGTTGATTGACAATTAATCATCCAATCACCATCTGGCCACACTTTAAATCAATCAATTAAACATTTAAACAATTGTGCCCAGTTTAGTAGCTGGCTGTGCAAATGTTGACCATCTTGGCCCCAGGCGGTTCCTCCTGACCCAAAATGGCTGCCAGCCACCAAACACACATCCATGTGCAGAGCCTCTGCTTAGCCACAATAGGCTTAAAACAGTTTTCCTTCAGCGTGTGTCCGGTGTGCATTGACCCTTATGTGTTTATTACTCACACCATTGAATAGGTATGTTAATTGTTGTGCACTTGAATGAACAACCAACCAAGTTCTAAAATAATATGTCTTCCAAAAATACAAAAAACTAAAAGTATAACTCGCAGTAGATTTTAATTTACTGCCACTGGCGACAAGTCATGTATTATATTGCACACAGTGCTTTCGCTTTCACTTCTTGTGTAATGCTGATAGCTTAGTTTTAGCAGAAAAATCACTACCAATAAGCACAGACAAGTTTTATACAGGTATCCTCTGTAGGCCTATGATTTCACTCCCTTGACAGGATAGCCAGTGAGAAACACAGGATTTTTTGTTGTCTTTGAAGCTAAATGGTTAAAAAAATCTACATAATTTTTGCCATGTACTTAATTCAAAACCTCCTATACTGTACATACATACTGTGTTTAATGTAGTGATTTTACCAATCCTGCCGTGGAAGACACACTGTTACTGCATAGTTAAAGCCCTCAGGGAGGGTTGCACTTAACGTAGGTGAATGTAAACAAGCATACACTTTTCTAAAGGTGGAAATAATTAAACTAAATCATCATTTTATCTCGAGAAGACACTTAAACACATTTCACAATCATCATGTTTCTTTATGTTTTAATTAGGAAACGGCTTTGTTGTACACATTCATTACAATATTAGCTTTTTGTGGATGTTGGTTGATGACACTAATTTATATTGCAGTAAAGATAGAGAATTGCAGTATAAAGACGCATTGGAGTTAAAATGCTTAAAACCCAACAGCCTTTTTAAAGGCTACCACAGCACCTGACAGTAGTGTTGTTGTTTTAACAAATTGTTATTGTTATTTCTGTCATATACACTCCTGCTTAAGTAAAAATACAGGGTTAGTTAAATAAGTAATGCACAAAACACATGCAATCAGCTTTATATTTAGATTGTTTTTCTCTCTCCATCGCTTGTTCAACACAATAGAACAGTGTACTTTATACTTTATTGTATGTAGTTACATTTTACGTTGCTGCAGTGTGGGATTCTAGCTAAACTCGCTGTTTTGTAATTAAAAGCGCTGTATGTCATGTATTTATGTAGTATAACTTACGGTGTTATAATGTATTTTTAGTCCAGTAACATTTCAACAATGGTTACTGGACTAAAAATGTTTTATTAAATCTTAACACAAGTTGCAGGAAAACTACACGACTAAAGCCAAGAGAGGTGCTCTTGTTCAGGTAAGTCGATTATTTCAATAAATGTTTTACCCTAAAGTTTTTTTTACTTACTTTCAAATTTATGATGCATTTTAGATAAATTAGGTATTGCATGTCATGAAATCGGGTCCCTCTATCTCAGGTTCATTTACTGTACCACCTTTACTGGCATGCAGACAAGGAGGTAACTTAAGGGACACACTTGTGAGAGCTGATTTACCTCCAGCTTCCATTCCAGCTCAGTCTCTTTCTGCAATTATAAATGTGGCTCTTGCACACAATGCAATAGCACTTTGAAATGTCACTCTTTTAAGCACCCACTTACTGGAAAAGTAATTCCCATTAAGGGAGTAACCTCCTGTATAACTCAAGGTGTAATTGTATATGATTCAATGTCCCTGTGGTAAATCTTATATAGGTAAAACTAAACAAGATCTTAAATCTAGAAGAGATGAACATCATAGTACAATTAGGTGCAGACATTTAGTCTATCCAGTGGCTGCTCATTTTTGTCAAGTCCAACATCCAGTTTCTTCTCTTCGTTATTTAACCCTTTGAGTAGTGAGTTCTAAAATGCACTGCCGGTCCTATGGGAGTCTGCATGCGATTGATTATTATGAGTACAGCGTACAAACAAGCTGAAAGCTATATGTTTTTTGTATGTATGTAATGAATAATGACAAAATACAGACAAATCATTTTTACTGTAAATAAATAAAACAAATAAATTTGGCCACGGAAAATTCACGATTTCCCGAATTTCACGGAAATCGTGTATTTGACTGCCTACCATGAAAAACTTTTTTTTTTTTTTTTTACATTACTCTTCACCAGCTTTTATCATGTAGAAACCATAAACAACTACACAGAAATGTCTGCAACAATAATACAACTACTACTAATAATATACCTTATATTTATCATGGTGTCAGTCTTGGATGTCACATCTTTGCCACTAGAAGCGATCCCTGATTTCACAAGCTGTAGAGATGAAATTGAATCTTACAAGCACCATGCCGTGAAAGTGAAAAAATGTGAATATTGTTGATGTCTGGGTGAGGTCTGAAATCAGATTCCCAAACATGGCAAAAATTGCACGCTGCTTTTTGTCAATTCCACCAAACTCTGTGAATGCAGAACGAGCAGTTTCCTCATATGGACAGGTTTTTACACAAAGACAAACCATGAGTGTTGAAACTGCAACAAGATGCACGATGCTGGCCTTTAACAAATAACTAGTTTTCTGCTCACGGGTCAGATAATTATTTTGTGTGTGTGTGTGCACAACACGCTTGTGGCAAAGTGGTTTGTAGTGCTCCGGTGTACAGGTGATTCAAGGTGCTCCAGACAAAGGACAAACACAAAGTTCACAGGTCAGGTTCTTTAATTTCCTTGACAAGGTTTTAAATAATAAAGCTGGCTCTACCCAGCAATGGGTATTGCCAGCGCCAAAAACAAAGGGGTTGCAGTCCCGAAATAATAATTCAAACACAAAACACCTAACACAGTCACAAACAACACGTCTCCAGACTGTGCTCTGAGTGCTGGTGCTCTTGTGCGTTCAGGTCCGGGCTGGCTTCTCGCTGCAGCTCCCGGCTTCGTATCAGCTGTCTGGCAAAACAAACACAAGTGTTTTATCAATGGAACCAAGCGTTTTATGGATTACGGCGTCACGTCCCCCTAAAGTACCCTAAGCCCCGCCCCCTCCGATAGCTAGTTCAATCACGTCTCCTCCAATTCATGACTGAAACTTCGCTCACCTTACTAGGGCGATGACTCCAGGTACCGTAACGCCGCCCTCTTCCTGAATGGCCGGCTTCCGGCTGTCCCCGGAATGAACTGCCCAACCATTCAGTACGAAGCCCGCAGTTGCTGTTGTACAGTGCCTTCACCGGTCGAGAGGGAGATTGTTGATTCGGATTCATTCGCTCTTCGTCACAACGCTACATGGATAAAAAGTTGCATACAATTTCTTCTTGTTTTTCCTCTTCTTGTTCTTCAGATTATTTTGTCTAGGTTGATTCGCTCAAGTCCTATGTTATGTGGTTTTAAAACGTCATATATCATTTGGTGTGTGTAAAGAAAAACACAGTTTCGGTTTTGTCACTTGCACTTAAACCTGTTTTTAACATTTTGTTTTTCAGTCAGCATAACGCTATACAAAACAGTCCATTTAATTACTGTATGAACTTTTAAACGTTTACAAAACTTGACAATGTTGTCGAATTTGTCGTTTTGTTTTGTTTTAATCAGTTTTGTCTGCTTGTTACTTTTTTCAGCCAACACATTTAAATGACCCTTGTTTGTTACATTTTAAAAGATTACAATGTAAATGTTGACTTAGTAGCTACCATTAAATGTTAAAATGTTTCAACCTCTGTGACTTTTTGATGCTATTTTAGGCAAAAATACCGTGAATTTTCTGTGGACCTAGTCATAGGGAAAGGTTTTGACTAAAAAATAACATGTAGGCAATAAACAGTAAACAATGGGGTGGAACAACCACAACACGTCCTAACAAAAAAAAAGGGCAAGAGAGAGAGAGAGAGACATGAATAAATCATATCCCAGTAAACAGGTTGTGGGGGCGGAGGGAATGAGAGTGCCTAATGCTTCAGCATGATTTTGAATTTAAATCAAGGGAAGTAGTGTTAAAACTTTACAATGCATTAGTAAGACCTCATCTAGAATATTGTGTTCAGTTCTGGTCACCTCGTTACAAAAAGGATATTGCTGCTCTAGAAAGAGTGCAAAGAAGAGCAACCAGAATTATCCCTGGTTTAAAAGGCATGTCGTATGCAGACAGGCTAAAAGAACTGAATCTATTCAGTCTTGAACAAAGAAGACTATGCAGTGATCTGATTTAAGCATTCAAAAAGGTATAGACAATGTCGAACCAGATGAAGGCACTTCTGTGTCGAAATGTCGGTGACATGTTTTATGAATTAAAGATTTGTTGGAGCGCAATTGAGTGTGTGGTTCTTTCGATCTCTATACTAAAATGAAACATAAGAATTTAGTGAACCCGTCAAGCTACAAGGCTAGATCCACCCTTTGTAAACACTAATTGATGGATTGTGTTCACTGTTAAATAAAAACCCAAATCCTACAAGTTATAGTCTACATTTTTGTGTGTGTTTTGTGCAACAGGGAGGGGGCAAGTAGATTTTTAAGAAGGATAAGTAGATTTTCTATCATTTTGTCCCTTGGACAACAAAGTGTTTTTCAAAGAGTGAATCATGTGTAGCTCAATATGTAGCCTACTTAACACAACACTTAACATAACTTAAACACAATTTAATTTAATATTTTATACAATTGGTCTTTAATGGAAATAAGTTTTTATTTTATTTAATTGATTTATTTATGGGGGGTTATTATTACCGGTGTTTCTTTTTTTTTTATTTTTACATCAAAACAGCTTTACTTTTTTATAAACAGCAGTGAACATTAAAGTTGACATTTTAAAAAGTTTAATTTCTAGATTTTTCATCCTGTGTTTCTGAGCAGTACTACACTTCCATTTGTTCCTGCTCACGAAATGCACTAGGTAAATATGACCTGGTGATTTTAAATGCAGTTGTCACAAATATTTTCTCTGGGGGACACCCGAATGTAATTTTGAAATATTTTTCCGAAAGGTGGGGTAGATGAAAATCATGCCAATTGCTCCCTCTTGGAAGCTGTGAACAGATGTTCAGTTTGGTTAAATTATTTTTATGATGTAGCTAACAAATACAAATTGAAAGTCATAACATTTGAGTATGCTGCTATTTCACTGTGTGCATGAAATCAACTCATATTGTTTTTTGTGCCTATTCTTGTATCCGGATGCTTGCAAAAGTGACAACACTTCGGTATTACTGAAAATCATATAAATGTGGACTACTGGATTACAACTGTATTAACACAGATGTAAATTAATGAAAAATCAACAAATAGTTGTTTGTCATGGGTGTGTTAAAGGCAATCGGTCTGATATTTATGCAATATATTTATTTAGCAATAAACTATTATACATACAGCAAATACAAAAGACTAACTTTGTACCTATTGAGTTTCAGTCCTTACATTCTGAGGGTCAATTCATTCTGAAGTTGTGTACCATTTCTTATGCTTTACTGTCCCCCTGTGGCGTAAAATATGAAGACAACATACATTCTTTTAGAGGAGTGTACATAAAAGCTGCCTGGGATCAAAGTGGCAGTACAGACTGCCACCGTGCCCTCACCCCAAGGCCTGTTCTGCACAGAAACACCATACTAGCAAAGGTTGTACATTAAACAAGAAAGGGGTGTGAAGTGAAGTGTGATTTCTACACTGGAGGTTCATTTCAAAAGTTGTGTGTTCATTATTGTCTCCTTAGTTGTAAGTTCTGTCATGCACGGCCTAAGGCCTTTAAACCTGATGCTTCATTAGTATAAAAAAAACCTACACAATAAAACCAAATGTTTGACTTTAGAACACATTAATAAACACCTATTAGTAACACTTTTTAAACCGGTCTCTGCGTTTAAGATTCTAAACGTGTTTAGGGTCAAAACACCTTGGGATGTTTATTTAATAAACACATGGACATGTTTTATTGCTTGTAACACTTTTTAAACATCCATACATGTTTATAACAGTGCTGGTGTTTAAAATCTAAACGCATAAAAATGGCACATGATGACTGACCCGATTTTCCAGTATCGGTATTACAAAATGCCTGCTTGTTATATGAATATTTTTTTTATTTACACATTTGTTGCAAAATGAATAGATACATTATATGCAATTACAAGTACATACATTTATATTGTATACGTTTAACTTAAAATGTACAAATATTGATATAACTTTTTTAATCACATCATATTAGCATCACTTAATTAATTCATATTAGCATCACTAACTTGAGACGATAAAAATAACATAACAAGAACAAAGAATTACATGGCGACGACTAAATTTATATAAAAAAAATAAATAAATAGTTTTAACAAGCAAGAGATTTTAAATGACAAAATCCATCTATAACATATAACAAGCAAGATAAGATTATAATAAAACTATCCCCATAATGTGCAGTCTTGTGGTTTATAATACCAGAACCCCTCTGGTATTTTAAGGCCATATTTTGAGAAAAATAGACTAAGGTATTTAAATGACAGGAAATCAAAAAAAGTCTTAAAAATAATTTCCTCAAATATGCCATGTAATAATATACCCAAGAGTCAAACCCAATGATAGATATTTCAAAGTGATTGAAAATGTACACCTTGATATGGTAGCAGAAGATCAGTGCCACAATGGTGAATATGGAAATAAAATATTAAAGATTATATTACTGAACACATAAGCAGAAATGAAAATAGATACAAATGTTACCTTGATTGAGGATTATAAAGAACAGATGGAGAAAATGAAATTAAGCAGTGGTGGCATAGAGACCTGGGCTACAGAGGCAAAAGTAGTTGCTGCTGTAGATTTCCATTACATGAGAGTAGATGTTAAAACTTCATGCTGATTTGAAATCGACTCTCATCAAGATAAGCGCCAACTAAGACATAGCTTTACAGTAAACTAATGTGATCCATCAGCGTCTCCATCCATTTGCGTTTTCTTCCATCTGATGATGTAGATATCCTTCTGCCTGGTGTTGATGGCTGAAGTGTAATGGTGGCTCCAGGGATCAGCTTATTTTGCCTCCCCAGCGCATCAGCACACACACAACGGCTGCGATGCTGGCTCCAGGGATAAACCACAGTGCGGCCTCCCTAGCGCATCAGCATGACAACTGTCTGGACTGAGCTAAGTAGCGTACATCTCTGGGGTCTTCAAGTGGGCACCTTCCATCCTCTGTGTTTCGTTGACTAGCCCACGACACCTCGACGGTGATTCTGGCGTCCCAGCATCACCCCCCTCTGTCCCCCACTCAGCTCAACCCAGGACAACTGGTACACTTAAGTAGACCAAACAAGTAGTCCACTGTAAGTCAGCAAGGATAAGCTCCATTAAATGCTGGAATGTCCCAGGCACATTACATAGTCCAAACGGTAGAACATTGAACTCGTACAGACCTTGGAATGTAGCAAAAGCCATCTTCTGCCGATCTTGAGGAGCTATCTCCACTGGCACGATCGCGTGTAGAAAACCAGCAGGCTCTAGGAAATGCATCCAAGGTGTCATTGATGCATGCCTAAAAGTAAGCATCTTTAGCGGTCACTTTATTCAGACGCCGGTAGTCCACACAGATGCATTTTCCCATCCTTCTTCTGCACTGGAACAACTGGAGCAGCCCACAGACTATTTGAAGGACAAATTATACCATTTGACACGAGAACCAAACTCATCTCGGAAGTGGACGGGCACACAGAGAGGACCCATCTTAATGGGACGAGCAGCACCGGTGTCTAAACAATGGTAAGTTAGATGTGTCTTACCTAAATCATGATCTCCTGCACTAAATACACCCAGGTTATCCAACAAACCCTCCTAAACAGCAGTTAATTGGTCACTAGTTAGAGAAGTGTTATTCAGATTTAATTCTTCAAGGAGTGCAAACAGTCTAACTCATCTACCTTAGACACCTCCCTCACTGACTCTTCCAGTACAGTTGCCCCAGGAAGAATTTCCCTACTTTCTCTCCTTTATGTAAAGTCTGAGGTTCTGATGTTAAATTCACTACTCTACTCTGGCCATTAACAGGTTATTACATTCCAAAAACCTCCCATCTGGTTCTACCATCCCTTCAGCTTTTGACCACAACATTCCTTCAACTTTCACATGAACTAAAGCCTCTGAATGAGCAGGAATAATCAATTCTTCAGCAACCACAACTCTCCGTACCTCAGTACCCCCACCAACACAGATCAGGGGTAGTTTCTTATCCAACAAGTAGCAATGGCAAGACTTCAAATCTAGTTTAGCACCATACTGAAGTAGAAAATCCATACCCAGTAGAGCAGGCTGAGAGCTTACCTACTACTAAGAAATCCGCATTTACAACCAGATCTCCAAATGCACAAGCTGTGTTCCATATACCTTTAACATCCATTCGTGCCCCATTTGCAGTGTAAAGCTCTCCCTATATTCTTTTAGCGCATCCGTATGTTCATTCCAGTTCTCCTGCCAAAACTCATAATCCAGCAGAGATGCCTGTGCCCTTG
Source organism: Huso huso (assembly GCA_036884735.1). Classification (NCBI taxonomy): domain Eukaryota; kingdom Metazoa; phylum Chordata; class Actinopteri; order Acipenseriformes; family Acipenseridae; genus Huso; species Huso huso. The sequence continues at coordinate 36,416,331 of CM072665.1, read as the reverse complement.
TATCTATCAGAAATTGTAAAGTCTTTGCCCTAATATCTCCTTCCAAGTACACTCCTACTCCAGAATCTACAGCAGATAGCTCTACCTTGGGTCCATTAGTTGATTCAAAACAGACAGGTAAGTGACCACCATCACCTGTCCATTCTAGTTTCCCAACACCTATGGGCAGTCACGGTACAAATGTCGATCACATCCACACTCCCAAAAGACTCATGGACTACCTACCCCTCGTGTACCCCTTTGGGACTGTTCCCTAGAAGATCCATCTACTCGGAAAGGCCTCTAGGTTCCTCGATTCACCCAAAATTCTGCTCTCTATTTTGACTCTGTGGGACCATTTTCTTCAAATGCTGAACTTCTCTACGAAGAGCTTATACAGTATTCTGAACACTGTGCTCGTTCTCTACCTCTACACTCCTTACACAAGCACTAGAAGGGGAATTTCTTTCAAACTTACATAGTAAATCCAACTCTGCAGCCAAATTAACAGCGGTCTCTAAATCTACAGGTTTAGCACTTCTTAACTGAATCCTAAATTCCCCATCATCCACATTCATAGTAAAGTAATCCCTAGCCAACATATCTTGAGTTTTAGCATCTGCACCAGAATAAACTTTTACTACCAATCTGCGAAGAGCATTTCCAAAATCCTGCACAAACTCTCCAGATTGTCTTTGTCTTTTTCAATTATGAAATTCTACTCTACACCAACCACCATCGGTTGGGGTGGTCAAGTACCTAGTCATGGCTTCTTTCAAGACCCCATAACCAGAATGTGCATCATTGGACAATCCACAAAAAATTGCTTGGGCTCTCTTAGTTAACAAGAGAGTCAAAAACCTCAATTTTTGGCCTTCATTCCATGAATTAACTTCAGCAGCTGCCTCAAATTGATCAAGCCAATCCAACCAATCATGTCCCTCACCTGAAAAGGTTTCTGGCATATACACAGGCCTGTGCACTTGACCACCCAAACCAAGGGGTTGTACTACATTAGCTTCCACTGTCATGTTTCAATCCACAAATTTGCCAATCACTAAAATTATCCCACCGCTGCCACCAGTGTCAGATAGTACGTTCTTACTGACACCACCTTTTTATAACCGGTAAGGTCTGGTACTGCAGATTGAAACAATAACAGAAAAGAACCCAACATTATTATTATTATTATACAGAGAATCAATGCAGGATAAGGAGAGAAAAAGCAACTTAATTGGTACACAATAGTTAAAAAAACAATGCTCCACGACAAGAGTGCAATTTCAGTAGACAGTATAGGTCAGAGCTAGTCTCTGACCCTCAACAACAAAACAAATATAAACCACTTCAATCCAAAGCAATAACATGTCAAACTAATCATTCAAAATATGATAAAACAAACAATAAGAAAATAAACCAAGAACCTAAAAAGTAAACCTAAACTACTAATGTTAAATACAACTCAATAGAAAATGAACACACAATAAGAAGTTAAGTGTTAAGAGGCCAGCCCTGACCTAGTCTATTACCACTTAATTATCACTAAGGGGGATGGGAGACTTAAATAGACTTAAATAGCTTGGGTATCTTTATTATGTAGTAAAACCATCTAATATAATTAATTACAAGTAGAAGAGAATGTCCCTATTATTCAATTACAAGCAGTATAATAAATACAGTAGCATTCAGACTAAAAAAGGAAAAGCAATTTAAATAAGTGAAAGATAATAAATATCTATTGTGTAATTTATATATATCACAAATAATGCCCTGAATAAAACGTGTTTAAAATACAGAATACTAATGGAGCATACATATTGTGCATTAATGAAAAGTCTAAGGATTGTAAATCAAAAAGGGGGTGAAATGTAAACTAGAGACATAGGGGGGCTAGAAAATATTGTTTTTATATATTATTATTATTATTATTATTATTATTATTATTTATTTCTTAGCAGACGCCCTTATCCAGGGCGACTTACAATTGTTACAAGATATCACATTATTATAAGATATAAGATACACATCATTATAAATGTTGCTGGGGTTTTAGTATGGAGCAGAGAGCTGAAAACAGGCAAAGTTCGCCTATGAAGCATTCATACAGCCCATTTCTGAAAAATTAATTAATATATATCTCTAATTAGTAAAACCCCAGAAGAAAATTTCATTACCAGTTCCTTCAACTTTTGTGAGTCAACAATTAAACAGTCTTTACTGTGAAAATATTGGATGTTTTCTTAAAATATTTCTTTAAAATATACATATATACTTATTTAAAATTTAGTATTTGTCAATTATTTTATTATTTTCTCCCAATTTGGCATATCCAATTATTTTTTAGGCTCAGCTCACCGCTAACACCCCAGCTCTGACTCGGGAGCGGTGAAGACGAGCACATGCTGTCCTCCGAAGCGTGTGCCGTCAGCCGACCGCTTTTTTGCACACTGCAGCCCCGCCATGCAGCCAACCCAGAGCTGCAGCGTCGGAGGACAACGCAGCTCTGGGCAGCTTACAGGCAATCCCGCAGGTGCCCGGCCAGACTACAGGGGTCGCTGGTGCTCGGCGAGCGGACCATACCCTGGCCAACCTAGCCCCCCCACCCCCCATTTTGTGTGTGTGTGTGTTGGAAAGATAACCAGACAAACAAGTAGCTAATGCGCGGCGTAATTCAGAATGTGCGCGACAATATTCAGAGTCGTTCATTTTCTACTTAGTAAGCAGACACAGACATTTAAATACCCCCCGCCCCCCGCATGACTATGAATTCAGTAATCTGCATTGGTACGGACGATTTTTTTCCTAAATCAGAACTGTATAGCAATGCATTTCCTGATAAGTACGGCAAATACGTCCTGAGGAAAACTGTAATGACTTGTGCATGTAAACGTCGCCAGTGTTACATTTTTGAACCTGTAAAGAGAGTCAGTGCAAGAGAGACAGTGAAGAGTCAGATGGTTAAGACATCGGGTGTAGTAATATAAATACTGTCGTGACTGGCAGAGTGGGGGAGCAAGGTGAAGGACGCAGAAAGTATAGCACTGAGAAGAAAGAGAAAGAAAGAGTTCTAAAGTGTATATTTAAGGAAAGGGTTTTTGTTGCGCATCGACTGACTAAGGAGTCTGAGAGTGGCTGTTGCCCTGATTGTCATGTTGAGACTGAAATGGCAAGCTGAAATTGATTTACATTCATGTTGCTGCACCTTTGGCTGGAGCCAGATAGCGAAGACTGCAAATTCAGGAAAGCAGAGTTCTCTTGCCTAGCCTTGCTCTTTCCTCCCTCCTGCTGGTGACTCTGTGAGCTTATCTTCTCTATAATTTTATGCACACTCTGTCAACTTATCTTCCTATAATTGCACGTTGTGAACATAGCTTTTATATTGTTTATTTTAAAAAAAGTAATTATTTTGATTATTTTTGAGCAGATAAGAAAGTATTTTTAAAAATGTTCATATTATATTCATATAGATAAGCTGTCTGTATGTATTTTAGTGTTTAATGTATGTACAATGGGCTTTTATTTTTAAGTTAATGTGCGCTTCTCCTACCGGAAGTTGCTCATTGTGACAAGTGTCATATACAACAGTTCCCACCGTACAAATTTTCCCACACCTGGTTCCGTCGTAGAATTTTTTTGCCACAGGGGAAAGTTAATCAATCGCCAAAACGGTGTTTAGCAATGTACTCATTCTACATTTATTCACTGGCTGGTTTTATTTCGTGTAATAGACGCAACTCTATCGGAAACAAGTACAATGTTTTAACAAAATTACATGTCGTGACAAAATATATAATTAACAGCACAGACAATGTTTTCATGTTGAAAAATTACGTTTTATTGACAAAATTATAAAATAAAGCAATACCAAGCTTAACATTGTCTAAAGAGATTCATATATAAAAAAAATAGCTTTAGCTTGATCACACAATAGCTTTCTGCTATTGTGATATCAAGTTCTGCGACGGTGTTTCGACGATTGATTAAGTTTCACCAAAGAGTTTCACTTCACCCCCCGGAAACACAAAACAAACAAACAAAAAACCTCGGAAGTTATGCTTCAATCGGAGCTTTCCGCTACTGTGATATCAAATCCTGCGACGGAACCGGAAGTTGGGATGGGAAAATGTGTATACGACACCAGCAACTGTTGCTAGGAGGTATGACACAGGCCCGGTTTTTGGGATGGAACCGCATAACAGTCTCGTGTTTTGATTGGTCCATGTCTGTCACATGAATACGTCGTCACACGAGTGGAAAAGCGTGCAGGCATTTTTAACATTGTGATCAGATAGAGAGAGTGATCTGCTTTCCACAACCTTACCATTAAAATATAATGTGGTATTACACTGTACTGATATTACAAACTATGAGGAATTACGTTATATAAATTATCATGTTATGCACGAATGTAAGAATTGGCTTTCTGTGGTGGTGTACTTTTTTCTTTCAAGTAGCATATATCTATAATCGTTTTTGCGATATATTTTAATATAAAACATATACGCTATTGCAGTTTTGTTACAGGATACATTAGTTTATCTCTAATGTAATCACAGTTTTACATATAGACTGCCCCTGTTTTCATTTACGTCCCATATTCTGGGCCGCTTTGCTTTTCAGATAATGTCCCAAATTCTGGGCCGCTTTGGTTTTTAGATAACGTCCCAAATTCTGGGCCTGCCTTTGGTTTTAGATAACGTCCCAAATTCTGGGCCGCTTTGGTTTTAGATAACGTCACAAATTCTGGGCCGCTTTGGTTTTTAGATAACGTCCCAAATTCTGGGCAGCCTTGGTTTTTAGATAACATCCCAAATTCTGGGCCGCTTTGCATTTCCGAATTCAGCCCAGTTTTGGGGAATCAGCTGACAGCCGAGTTTCTAAGTCATGCATGCACAGTTTACCATAAACTGGATCGTGAATTCATTTGAGAGTAACCCTTAGTACATGAATCAAAGTTCATGTATTTTTACTCTCCCAGAAATCTTTTTTTTTTTTTTTAATGAAAAAACAAAAATGTAAATGTTAAAAAAACGTATTTCTTATTACATGAAGAAACTACATTGCACTGAAATAGATACATGAAAATTAATTTAAGCAGTCGTTTTCCTTTATTAAAGGCTAATATTAAAACACATTTTTGGGAAGGAACATGGTATTCCGAAAAAAGGACATCTCGTTTTCTTATGTAACGTCCATCAATATATTGTAGTGTTTCAGGTTCTTTTTGGACAGAAATGAGACTGCAACTGTGAGTAGATGAAGGCCGTTTATTTTGACAATAATTAAATAATCACAAAATAAAATCATAAAGTGAGGGAAAGGAGACTGGGAGTCGAAAGTGAAAATAAATGATTGTAGTAATTTTTCTTTACCTACCCTTCCCAGTCTTTTCCCCGCCCCCTCTTGTGCGTAAAACCTGAACTCAATTCCCCTCCACACGTGTACCACCATGCAACCCTGCACGCACACACCACCATGCAACCCCTGCATGCATACACCCACCATGCAACCCCACGCATACACCCACCATGCAACCCCCTGCACGCACACACCACCATGCAACCCCTGCACACATACACCCACCGTAGCAATTCTTTTGCAATATATATTTTCGGGTATTCAGCCCCATTCATGTCTATGGCGGTGTTATAAAACACATTTTCAGCATATCTCTCGAACCCGAGCACGTAGAACCACCATTCAAAGTGATATAGACTCAGGGGAGCACCCCAAACCACCCCAAAAAGGTGTGGTGGTTCACCCAAAAACTCATGTCATGACGAAAAATTCACTTTGCCAAGCCGTCCTGGCATTTGAACCATGAAAATGGTGACTCCTTGCCCCATGGGGCCCCATGGGGCCAAAAAAAAAAAAATCAAGTTCCTAACCCCACAGAACCCGAGATACGCCCTGTCAAAAATGTCCAAAACTACCCTTTCGGGTCATATCTCCATGACCCCGGGGCCTAGAAACCGGGTTGAACTTCCTAGGGTCATGTCTGGGGGCCCTCTTTCACAGGAGCCACCCGTTTTCAAATGCTACATTTTCAACAAATTTTCACATTTTCAGCATGATGGCATGTCAAGGTTGCATTTCCAATAGCTTTTGAGCTCCAGGTTGGCAAAAAAAGTCTAAACTGGTGTCCTTTCTAGCTGGGGACACGTCACTTGGAGGGATCGACAGGGGCCCCGAGGTGGACCTCCATACCGATTTTCAAGTCTTGGGGACCCCGAACCCGAGATACAGCACCCTGAAAAATGTCTATGGGAAATCCCATTATAAAACCCTTAGCAACGCCCACCATCTGGCGGTGGGGTGGCGTATGAACCCGTGGCTGATGTCTTTCTTTAGCTAAGACTCTTGTGCACGCAAAGAGTGCCCTTCTGAGTTTGTTGGCCCAGGGGTCATGTAGATACGGGTACGATAAGAGACCACCCCCTTCCCTATGGCAAATCCCATTATAAAAACACCATCGGGGTAAGGCTCAGCTAATGGCGGTCGTGGGTCTTACGAACTCGAAGGAACCCATTTTCTTTAGCTAAGATTGTTGTGCATCTAAAAAGAGTACAGAAGCACCAATTTAAGTCCATTCCAAGTGTTTTGTGATCACAGTATCAGCCTGAGTGTAACGGAGCACAGTTTTGCACCAAAAGCGAGGGGAGGCGAAAAAAAGCACTATATACCCTATTCTTTAAGATATCACTTTGCAGTGCAAATTTGAGGAACATAACCACTTAGCAACTTGCAAATTGGTACTGCAATTTAACGGCCTGTAGTGTCAGACTGGTAGTCCCTAACTGATTCAAGTGTTTTTGGAATGATTCTTGCAAAGACTGATTTATAAGAAAAAAAAAAGAGATTGACAAACAGCATTTTGCTTTATATGCAGAAACGGGCAACTACAAGAGGGTGTCAAACAAGCTGTGAATGTCCCAGGAGGCTACAGAGTACCTCTGAGTATGAATCCAGATGCTCGCAGTACCTGTTCTTAGATGTCCGAAACCACTGTATCGCTGTATAACTGTATACCCTATAAATATCACTTTTTATTGTGTATTTGAGGAACACAACCAATTACAAACTTCATTTGAATTGCTGTGCTATCCGAATATCAGTGTATAACTTTGCTGGGTATTGCAGTGTATGCTGGGTATCAAAAGGCCTTCAAACTTTACAAAAAAGGTCAAAGTTACAAAAAATAGGTGTGCTCCTAACCCAATACTTGTCTTTTTAATTCTGTGCATCCAAATACTTGTAGTTAAAAGTTTTAAGAATTAAGCTTACTGTTTGTTGTTCTGTCCTAAACCAGCAGTTTGTCACCCAGACTTATTAAATAAACGGGGGTCATCAGATTATTCTCCATTTTATTGTAACTGAGGTACCGTTCAGTTGAGCGAAATTTGTAAAGGGGTACTTGAGCTGAAACCTCCAGATAGAAGGGGTACAGTTTCAAAAAAAGGTTGAAAACCCCTGACCTACAGTATAAATGATTAGGAATAGATAAGGGAAATGCTGACTAATACAATACAATAGGATTTATTTGAAGTTGTTGAAGGGCACTGGTCTCTTAAACCCAGAAGTTCTGATAAACCCCTATGCCTCACTATATATTGATGGACATTACATAAGCAAATGAGATGACCTTTTTTTTTTTTTGGTATACCATGTTCCTAAATGTTTTCTGAGGAGAGTAAAAAATACATTAACTTTGATTCATGTACTCTTAAATGAATTAACGGTCCAGTTTATGGTAAACTGTGCATGCATGACTTAGAAACTCGGCTGTCAGCTAAGCAGAATATCTCAAAACTGGCCTGAATTGAAAATGCAGAATTCGGAACGTTATCTGAAACCAGAGCAGCCCAGAAATTGGGATGTTATCAAAGCGCCCAGAATTTGGGACGTTATCTAAAAACCAAAGCGGCCCAGAATTTGGGACGTTATCTAAAACCAAAGCGCCCAGAATTTGGGATGTTATCTGCAAACCAAATCGGCCCAGAATTTGGGACATTATCTGAAAAGTAAAGCGCCCAGAATTTGCGACGTAAATGAAAACAGGGCAGTCTATATGTAAAACTGTGATTACATTAGAGATAAACTAATGTATCCTGTAACAAAACTGCAATAGCGTATATGTTTTATATTAAAATATATCGCAAAAACGATTATAGATATATGCTACTTGAAAGAAAAAAGTACACCACCACAGAAAGCCAATTCTTACATTCGTGCATAACATGATAATTTATATAACGTAATTCCTCATAGTTTGTAATATCAGTACAGTGTAATACCACATTATATTTTAATGGTAAGGTTGTGGAAAGCAGATCACTCTCTCTATCTGATCACAATGTTAAAAATGCCTGCACGCTTTTCAACTCGTGTGACGACGTATTCATGTGACAGACATGGACCAATCAAAACGCGAGACTGTTATGCGGTTCCATCCCAAAAACCGGGCCTGTGTCATACCTCGAGGCGAGGTAATGTCCAGGACATTTCGTCATCCAGGCTTGATAGTATCGCGAGATTTTAGACAGTCCAAGTTTTTCTAAAAACTTAAGTTAACATTTATATTTAAAATGAATAATTCAGGTAAAATTAATATTAGAAATGAATGAATGAATCATCAATATGACATTTATAAAAAAAAAAAAAAAATGAAAGTTTACTGATAACAGGGTGGTGGTGAACAGAGCTTCGTCAGCTCGTCGGCTTTGTCAGAGAGGCTGTGCAGCAGTGCTGGCTTGTTATCAATGCAGCGCTTTTTAAATCGATATAAAATGACCACAGCGACCACAAACCATATTTGAGAGAAGGGTTTAAAAGAGGAGTGTCAAACTCAGTTTTCATTTCACACAAGTCCTCAATTACTTAATTGATCTAATTATTCATTCGATTTAACATATATATATATATATATATATATATATATATATATATATATATATATATATATATATATATATATATATATATATATATATACATTGTTTTTAAATTGCGAGGTATTTTAAATTGATGGTTGAAACGTGCATTTGATTCAAGGTACAGTTGCCGAACCTCATATACTAGTTTGGGGCCTGGATAGGTGTTAAATATATCTAGCTAATTGAATAATTAATCAAATTAAGTCATTGAGGACTTGGGTGGAACGAAAAGCGTAGGCTACACACGGCCTTCGGGAATTGAGTTTGAAATGTGCAGCTTTTCTTGTTTATTTCCAGTCATTGAAATTAAGTAGGCCTATTATTTTAGGAAGAAAACTACAGCACAACTCATTTTAACAAATCTGAACGACATTAAAAGTAAACACTTTTAGCTTTTTTTTTCATTATTTAATTCAACTCAGATAAGCCTGTTAAATAATTAATTTAACAGTTTTTTAAATAACAGTTACATACATTAACATTAAAGTTTGTGTCGTTATAATACAGCTTGTGCGTTTTTTAAAAGTTATCTTCTTTAATTTACCGAATTTCTCATTTTGTAAGCAAATTACATATTACATGTTTTTCAGTGTATATTTCGTAAAATTAATAGTACATATTTTTTTAAAAAAAGTATTTTGCAGTAATATTGAAATGTTTTGCATTTAATTAAAAAACTGAAAAATGTATGTAAAATTAAGGTTAATCCCACCTAAAAAATACAGCATTTTTTTACAGTGTGCCGGATATATATATATATATATAATTGCTTGCCCCGGTAGCTGCGATATGGAGTCTTTTTCCATCCACCTCCGGTTGCTTCAACCGGAGGTGCATGTAATTATATATATATATATATATATATATATATATATATATATATATATATATATATATATATATATATATATATTTGCATGCCCCGTAGCTAAATGCTTAGTTACTGCTCTGAGCAATACCAAAAGCCCATGGCCAGTATACAATATTTTTCTGTATGCATTCTTTTCTGTTGAGCACTACTGACACCGTTGAAACGGTGAGTCTTAGGTCGCCGCGGATACATCGGTCCAATCAATGCGCCTGAACCTGGTGTGTAATCCCAAGGTAACTGCTCACTGTTAACACGTTTTAAGACGTTAATTCACGTTTTAAGTAATACAGTGTCCCCTTCAGACATGTTAAAGGAGAGATTCGAAATAACATTCAAAACTATGTGCCGAAAATACCATCCTAACTCCTCATCCAAAAAAAAAAAAAAAAAAAAAACAATAATAGTAATATATATATCGACTCCATATCGTAGTTACCATGGGTAAGAAGATTCCATATCGTACCGGGCATGCAAATATATATAATTGCATGCCCCGCTACGATATGGAGTCTTTTCCATCCACCTCCGGGTTGTTTCAACCGGAGGTGTATGCAATTTTATATATATATATATATATATATATATATATATATATATATATATATATATATATATATTTGCATGCTCCGGTAGCTAAATGCTTAGTTACGGCTCTGAGCAAAACCAAAGCCCATGGCCAGTATACAATATATTTTTCTGTATGCATTCTTTTCTGTTGAGCACTACTGACACCGTTGAAACGGTGAGTCTTAGGTCGCCTGCGGATACATTAGTCCAATCAATGCGCCTGAACCTGGTGTGTAATCCCAAGGTAACTGCTCACTGTTAACACGCTTTTTAAGACGTTAATTCACGTTTAAGTAATACAGTGTCCCCTTCAGACATGTTAAAGGAGAGATTCAGAAATAACATTCAAAAAACTATGCGCGAGTAAATACCATCCTAAATCCTAACATCCAAAAAAAAAAAAAAAAAAAAAAAAATAATAATAATAATATATATATATATATATATATATATATATATATATATATATATATATATATATATATATATATATATATATATAATTGCATGCCCCGGTAGCTACGATATGGAGTCTTGCATGCTGGGATATATATATATATATATATATATATATATATATATAATTGCATGCCCCGGTAGCTACTAATATGGAGTCTTGCATGCCCCGGTAGCTACGATATGGAGTCTTTCCATCCATCATATATATATATATATATATATACAGTGTGCAAAAAGTTTTAGGCAGGTGTGAAAAAAAATGCTGTAAAGTAAGAATGCTTTTCAAAAATAGACTTGTTAATAGATTATATTTATCAATTAACTAAATGCAAAGTGAGTGAACAGAAGAAAAATCTACATCAAATCAATATTTGGTGTGACCACCCTTGCCTTCAAAACAGCACCAATTCTTCAAGGTACACTTGCACAAAGTCAGGGATTTTGTAGGCATATAGTCAGGTGTATGATTAAACAATTATACCAAACAGGTGCTAATGATCATCAATTCAATATGTAGGTTGAAACACAATCATTAACTGAAACAGAAACAGCTGTGTAGGAGGAATAAAACTGGGTGAGGAACAGCCAAACTCAGCTAACAAGGTGAGGTTGCTGAAGACAGTTTACTGTCAAAAGTCATACACCATGGCAAGACTGAGCACAGCAACAAGACACAAGGTATTTATACTGCATCAGCAAGGTCTCTCCCAGGCAGAAATTTCAAGGCAGACAGGGGTTTCCAGATGTGCTGTCCAAGCTTTTTGAAGAAGCACAAAGAAACGGGCAACGTTGAGGACCGTGAGACGCAGTGGTCGCCAAGGAAACTTACTGCAGCAGATGAAAGACACATCATTCTTACGCCCTTCACAATCGGAAGATGTCCAGCAGTGCCATCAGCTCAGAACTGGCAGAAAACTGTGGGACCCTGGTACAACCATCTACTGCCCGGAGGAGTCTGGTCAGAAGTGGCCTTCATGGAAGACTTGCGGCAAAAAGCCATACCCGACGTGGAAACAAGGCCAAGCGACTCAACTATGCACGAAAACACAGGAACTGGGGTGCAGAAAAAATGGCAGCAGGTGCTCTGGACTGATGAGTCAAAATTTGAAATATTTGGCTGTAGCAGAAGGCAGTTTGTTCACCGAAGGGCTGAGAGCGTACACGAATGAGTGTCTGCAGGCAACAGTGAAGCATGGTGGAGGTTCCTTGCAAGTTTGGGGCTGCATTTCTGCAAATGGAGTTGGGGATTTGGTCAGAATTAATGGTCTCTCAATGCTGAGAAGTACAGGCAGATACTTATCCATCATGCAATACCATCAGGGAGGCATCTGATTGGCCCCAAATTTATTCTGCAGCATGACAACGACCCCAAACATACAGCTAAAGTCATTAAGAACTATCTTCAGCGTAAAACAAGAACAAGGAGTCCTGGAAGTGATGGTATGGCCCCAAAAGAGCCCTGATCTCAACATCATCGAAGTCTGTCTGGGATTACATGAAGAGAGATAAGCAACTGAGGTTGCCTAAATCCACAGAAGAACTGTGGTTAGTTCTCCAAGATGTTTGGGCCAACCTACCTGCCGAGTTCCTTCAAAACTGTGCAAGTGTACCTAGAAGAATTGATGCTTGATGCTGTTTTGAAGGCAAGGGTGGTCACACCAAATATGGATTTGATTTAGATTTTTTCTGTTGTTCACTTTGCATTTAGTTAATTGATAAATATAATCTATTAACATGTCTATTTTTTAAAGCATTCTTACTTTACAGCATTTTTTTCACACCTGCCTAAAACTTTTGCACAGTACTGTATATATATATATATATATATATATATATATATATATATATATATATATATATATATATATATTTGCATGCCCCAGTAGCTAAATACTTAGTTACGGCTCTGGGCAAAACCAAAAGCCCATGGCCAGTATATATATATATATATATATATATATATATATATATATAATTGCATGCCCCAGTATCTACGATATGGAGTCTTGCATGCCCCGGTAGCTACGATATGAGATCTTTCCATCCACCTCGGTTGTTCAACCGAGGCATGCTATTAATATATATATATATATATATATATATATATATATATATATTTGCATGCCCCGGTAGCGAATGCTTAGTTACGGCTCTGGCAAAACCAAAGCCTTTGGCCAGTATACAATATTTTTCTGTATGCATTCTTTTCTGTTGAGCACTACTGACACCGTTGAAAACGGTGAGTCTTAGGTCGCCCTTGGATACATTAGTCCAATCAATGCGTCTGAACCTGGTGTGTAATCCCAAGGTAACTGCTCACTGTTAACACGTTTTAAGACGTTAATTCACGTTTTAAGTAATACAGTGTCCCCTTCAGACATATTAAAGGAGAGATTGGAAATAACATTCAAAAAAACTATGCCTGAGTAAATACCATCCTAACTCCTAACATCCAAAAAAAAAAAAAAAAAAAAAAAGAAAAATAATAATAATAATAATAATATATATATATATATATATATATATATATATATATATATATATATATATATATATATATATATATATATATAATTATGCCCGGTAGCTACGATATGGAGTCTTGCATGCCCCGGTAGCTACGATATGGAGTTCTTTCCATCCACCTCCGGTTGCTTCAACCGGAGGTGCATTGAATTTATATATATATATATATATATATATATATATATATATATATATATATATATTTGCATGCCCCGGTAGCTAAATGTTTAGTTACGGCTCTGGGCAAAACCAAAGCCCATGGCCAGTATACAATATTTTTCTGTATGCATTCTTTTCTGTTGAGCACTACTGACACCGTTGAAACGGTGAGTCTTAGGTCGCCCTCGCGGATACATTAGTCCAATCAATGCGTCTGAACCTGTGTAATCCCAAGGTAACTGCTCACTGTTAACACGTTTTAAGACGTTAATTCACGTTTTAAGTAATACAGTGTCCCCTTCAGACATGTTAAAGGAGAGATTCGAAATAACACTGAAAACTATGCTTGAGTAAATACCATCCTAACTCCTAACATCCAAAAAAAAAAAAAAAAAAAAAAAAAAATAACAATAAATATATATATATATATATATATATATATATATAATTTATGCCCCAGTATCTACGATATGGAGTCTTGCATGCCCGGTAGCTACTGATATGGAGATTTTCCATCCACCTCCGGTTGCTTCAACGGAGGTGCATCAATTATATATATATATATATATATATATATATATATATATATATATATATATATATATAATTGCATGCAGTTTCCATATATATATGCCCCGGTAGCTAAATGCTTAGTTACGGCTCTGGGCCAGGTGCCGGGGCTGAAGGTATTGTCAGCTCGTCAGCAACATGGTTTGAGTGAATAAACCTACCTACCTACCTAATGCGTAGGTAAGTAGGTTTATTACGTTAGCGACCCATTGCTAGCTGCTAACCCAACGTCCTTGGTGGCTAGCTAGCTTGTTTCACAGCTAATCATTATGTGTGTGTGTGACAGAGAGAGAGTGTGAGTGTGCGTGAGCATGTTTTGATATCGTCAACCAACTAACGTTAGCTAATCACTTCAATTTGGCTTTAGGTGACTAAAGCATAATAGCAGCCAAAAAAAAGAAAGATGGACATAAGGAAGTTTTTTACAAAAAAAGTCAAAGTGTAAGTAGGAAGATGTTATTAAAGTAAAAAAAACACAATTGATAATGATTCTCATAGCAAATGTAAAAAAAATAATGTACTAATGAAGTTAGCAGAGTCATACTTTCTCTCTAAACAGCATGCATCAATTTATCATTTTATCAGGCGAGTGAAGCAGTGCAACCTGGTAAAAGCAGTACAGAGGCAGGTGGAGCAACATGGTCGCAGGTGAGGTCTGTAATGGCTTAGTGATTATAACAGTGAAAGTGTTAGACTCAGTTTTGAGATATATTATTGTTTGAGGCACATTGTGATATGATAGTAGGCTAATGCTGTATAGTAATACTCAGCAATAAAGTTAGCATAGCCATATATTTTCTCTATATGGCATGCATTAATTTATTATTTTATCAGGTGAATGAAGCAGTGCACCCAGGCACGAGCAGCAGCACAGACACAGGAGAGGCAGGCAGAGCTTGTGCATGTGCTCATGCTTGTAGTGGCAGGGGTATTGGTAGCTTACAGTAAGGCTGGGATAGGTTATAATTCAGGTTATTAGTAATTCTATAGCAGGATGTCAAACCAGCTTCCAGGACAGCCACTTTATCCTAGTGTTTTAAGTGTATACCAGCCAACTTCATGTCAATCAGATTGTCCTCGATTCATGTCCAGCATTCATTTCAAGCCACCAGAAGTTACCATTTAACAGCTGTCTCCTAAAAAAAATTTCTTCCGGGGGGCATGCCCCTGAACCCCTAGCGACCGTGGACTCCGCCCCCTAAAAAAATTGTGTCCCCACCAATGTTCAAACCAAACCTACGCCCTTGCTAAAAAAGTAAGGGTTCTTTGAGGGTTCCTCAGGGAACCTTAGGTTCTATTGCAAGTTTTTTTTTTTCAGTAAGGGTTCGTTTGGGAACCTCTGGTTGCTCTGTCTAATATAATATTGCAAAGGGTTCATCTTAGAACTCTTTATATCAATACATTGTAAATTGTGCTCTACAATATTGATGTGCAAATCGCAATTTTTAATACACAATACATGATGAGAGAAAAAAGTATGTCATATAAAAGGTAAACACCATAAATGGTTATAATTTTGTACACGGTATTGAGAGGAAATCAAAGAGCAGATAATATTTTGCCAAATATTTAACTAGAATTTATAATAGTATATGTATGTATAACATGTGTATTGTAGTTTATTTCATTTGTATCCATCTTGAACAGAACCTTTAATTGATAAATATGTAGGAGAAACCCATACGACGTTCAACACAATAATAAAACCTCAGGGCAAGATGCCCCTGCACAACACAATACAACATAAATAAATAAATAAATAAATAAATAAATAAATACATTATGCTATCGCTGGCAAAAGGCTGTTTGAAATGTTTTAACTACTAAAAATGTAGAAAAAGCGCGGTCCACGAAGAAATGCCCCAGCAACAGCGGTTGCCCTCTCAACCAATCAGCTGCCATCGCAACCCACAGCGAGGCAGGTGTTCAACGTTTCTTCACAGGCGGGAGAGCTTTCTTTCACTGAGAGGTGAGTAAAACCTTTTAATAACGCTAATTATCTTTATTTGTGTGAATGAATGAAAAAATATAAACTAAAGACGTACAGACAGCTGTACAACATCCACGAGTAAAATAAAAAAAGGTTATTTTGCTTTTGTTAATGATGCGGGTCAATGATAGAATTTCTGAGGTAATTTTTTTTTTATTTTTTTTACTAAACCTGATGACGATAATCAATTGGCCTGAACTGAGAGAGGAAAAAGGTAATACTTCTGGGAACTTTCTGACGTAAAATGTTTCATTAAGTCTATTGTTTAATGACGATTTCTAGGATACATGAGTATTAAGTATGAGGTAAATATAAGATTTGCTTCACTGCTACGATTTCGGGCGGTTCTGGTACGAAAATAATAAAACACAAATTACTGTATCTTTTTTTTTCTTGACTAAATGAGACTTTTTTTTAACGACGTTCTTTTAAAACCATGGTGTTTAATATAATTTGTCACTCATGCAAACTGAAAACAATTTTATTTTAGTACTACTGTAAAAAAAAAAAAAACAACGTTAAAATACAGTACTGAATAATAATTCCTGGTAATTGTGTGACAAAGCATTATATTGTAGTTTACGGTGTCAATATATGACAGCGTCTGAAATGGTGCGCATCACTTGAACAGTTGTGTAAGCGTTCTTTCGCGGGCTAGGATGTAGGCTACACCGCCTTGCAGGTCCAGTGTGCCTAACAACAGAACATTAACATAACATTAAACACCAAATCACAAATCACAAAGCGCACACACACACACAGTCCAGTGGCCACGCCTTCCTGCTCGCACACAACATTATAAACATAAACATTTGCCTGCCGAGAAAAGCTTAGCTATTTTTTTCTGTTCGTATGTCACCAGGCATGTAGACAAAGACGTAAACACACAAACAGATTTAATAAGAAAAGAGGCACTACATATTATTTCTAACAGGGTTTTTCAATTACATGATAGAAAAAAATCAATGTAATTCTGCATATGAAGTTAATTTGATGCATTGGTATTGGGAGACACAAGTACTGTACCTTTAATCAATCTGATCACTTTAGAGGAGGGGCAGTTTCAGTTGCCAACAAACAGCATATATCTTAAAGTGCAAAGGAAAAAAGTGAGTGATCCACAAATGTTTTCGGGAGTACTGTAAGCTTCAGGAAAAACTAAACACAATTTCAAGCCGTCCTTTTAACTAACAGACAAATATTCTTTCATGAAAAAAAGGTTTTCTTTCAAAAACTATTTTACATAACTTTCTACTGTCAATTCAACTGCTGTAGAGAAACATATATATATATATATATATATACAGACGTGCTCAAATTTGTTGGTACCCTCCACAAAAAATGAAGAATGCACAATTTTCTCTGAAATAACTTGAAACTGACAAAAGTAATTGGCATCCACCATTGTTTATTCCATATTTAATAGAAATCAGACTTTGCTTTTGATTTTTATTCAACATAATATTGTAAATAAGAAAACAAATGAAATGGTATGGACAAAAATGATGGGACCGCTAACCTAATATTTTGTTGCACAACCTTAGAGGCAATCACTGCAATCAAACGTTTTCTGTAGCTCTCAATGAGACTTCTGCACCTGTTAACAGGTAGTTTGGCCAACTCTTCCTGAGCAAACTGCTCCAGCTGTCTCAGGTTTGATGGGTGCCTTCTCCAGACTGCAAGTTTCAGCTCTTTCCATAGATGTTCGATAGGGATTCAGATCAGACTCATAGAAGGCCACTTCACAATAGTCCAATGTTTTGTTCTTATCCATTCTTGGGTGCTTTTAGCTGTGTGTTTTGGGTTATTATCCTGTTGGAGGACCCATGACCTGCGACTGAGACAGATCTTTCTGACACTGGGCAGTACGTTTCGCTCCAGAATGCCTTGATAGTCTTGAGATTTCATTGTGCCCTGCACAGATTCAAGGCACCCTGTGCCAGGCGCAGCAAAGCAGCCCCAAAACATAACCGAGCCTCCTCCATGTTTCACTGTAGGTATGGTGTTCTTTTCTTTGAAAGCTTCATTTTTTCGTCTGTGAACATAGAGCTGATGTGACTTGCCAAAAGCTCCAGTTTTGACTCATCTGTCCAAAGGACATTCTCCCAGAAGGATTGTGGCTTGTCAATATGCATTTTAGCAAATTCCAGTCTGGCTTTTTTTATGTTTTTCTTTCAAGTGGAGTCCTCCTGGGTCTTCTTCCATGGAGCCCACTTTCGCCAAAAAAGCGACGGATGGTGCGATCAGAAACTGACGCATCTTCACCTTGGAGTTGAGCTTGTATCTCTTTGGCAGTTATCCTTGGTTCTTTTTCACCATTCGCACTATCCTTCTGTTCAATCTGGGGTCGATTTTCCTCTTGCAGCCGCGCCCAGGAGGTTGGCTACAGTTTCATGGACCTTAAACTTCTTCATAATATTTGCAACTGTTGTCACAGGAACATCAAGCTGCTTGGAGATGGTCTTGTAGCCTTTACCTTTACCATGCTTGTCTATTATTTTCTTTCTGATCTCCTCAGACAACTCTCTCCTTTGCTTTCTCTGGTCCATGTTCAGTGTGTGGTGCACACAATGATACCCAAACAGCACAGTGACTACTTTTCTCCATTTAAATAGGCTGAATGACTGATTACAAGATTGGAGACATGTGTGATACTAATTAAAGAAACTAATTAGTTTGAAATATCACTATAATCCAATTATTTATTATCTTTTCTAAGGGGTACCAACAAATGTGTCCAGGCCATTTTAGAATATCTTTGTAGAATAAGCATAATTCATCTCTTTTCACAGCTTGTTTTGCTTTATTCTATGACATACCAAAGGCATGCAAGTATACATGATAAAATAGCTTTTAATTTCATCACTTTTCAGGAGGAATGAAGCATTATTTCAATGAGCTGTAAGGGTACCAACAAATTTGAGTTACGTTTATATATATATATATATATATATATATATATATATATATATATATATATATATATATATATATATTAATTGGCTCACATAGCAGACTTTATCGACCATGTTGTTTGGTCAAGATGCATTATGCTGTATGATATTAAACAGCTGATCCTTTTTGCTTGACTGGGCAAGGTGAGTATGGGCACATGTTCATACAATCCTTTGGCTCTAAGTCGGGGCAAGGTGGGGCTTGTTTTATCATGTCAAGCATGTGATCATTTTGCCTAGACATGGTCCATCTTACCAGTTTAATGTTACCAGGGGCTTAGCTAGGAATAGATTTTTACTGAGGCAAAAATCAAATTTTTTGTCTAAAAAAAAACAAAACCCTGTGCATATCCTGTTCATGTTCTTAAGGTGAAATTTATCATATTTTAAAGCCTGGAGACTATTAATGCAAACTGCAAAGCGATACAACAAATTCCTAAAATTACCCTATTCACACTGTTAGAAATATGTGATATTAAAAGGACAAGAAGAATAGAAGTTATAGATATGAACACGTAGATGGGTTTATACCTTCATTGAGAGACATGCGTTTGGTTCACTGCTATTGAAGTTAATGCTGACACTGATGACACTGATGCTACAACTGGAACTGGTAAGACTGGTGCTGCTACTTCTGGAACTGATGCTGACACTGCTGGGACTGGCAGGACTGGTGCTGCTACTGCTGGAACTGGTAAGACTGGTGCTGCTACTGCTGGAACTGGTAAGACTGGTGCTGCTGGGACTGGTAAGTGGTTCTGCTACTGCTGGGACTGGTAAGACTGGTGCTGCTACTGCTGAAACTGGTAAGACTGGTGCTGCTGGGACTGGTAAGACTGGTGCTGCTACTGCTGGGACTGGTAAGAGTGGTGCTTCTACTGCTGGAACTGGTAAGACTGGTGCTGCCACTGCTGGGACTGGTAAGACTGGTGCTGCCACTGCTGGGACTGGTGCTGCTACTGCTGGGACTGGTAAGACTGGTGCTGAAACTGGTAAGACCGTGCTGACACTGCTGGGACTGGTAAGATTGCTGATACTAATGCTAAGACTGATCGGACTGCTGAGACTGTATGATGCCATGAATTAAAAACTGATTTAGAAGACTTTACTTTAAATCAGGGTTTGCTAATCCTCCTATGGCCTGATCTATCGAAACGCTGTAACACTTCCTCCTGGGACATGTCCGGACATATTAGCAGGGCAAGGCCATTCAGTCTATTTTACCCATACTGCTGCGAGACCAGTCAAACATATCGAAACAGTGCACTCAGTTAAACTCTTTTCATCATGAACAGGGACCGTAAGAATCTGTTTGCTGCGGAAAACACGCACTGTCTATATGCTGTCAGAGAATATTTGGTTTTACAGTTGGGGCGGGCAAAAAAAACATGCAAGGATTTTTTGTTTGTTTGTTTGAGAACCAAACTAATACACTTATCATATATAATCATGAACAAAGACAATGTTGTTTTTAAATGTACATAAATCTACTTTAAACTGCTTCTGGTTTACAGAGGTCAAGGTTGAACGTGAAAGACTGTCCGTGTCTCATTCATGCTGGAATGTAGCTGCAGTTTACTTCAGTATCCAGTGCATGGTTACCACTGAACAAGCTGTTTAAAGATGCTGAAAATGATTAATAAATAAATAAATAAATAAATCACCTGTATTAAAAAAACTTTGGATTTTTGTCTCTAACGAAAACATTTGGAAAATATATATATATATATTTTTTAAACTGTTGCCAAACAGTGAATTTATAAATAGAATTACCTCCAATTCTTCTAGCCCATGGCATCAAATACAATACATGAAAAGTATTAAAACTAACAGCTATGAATTATTACATCAGGGGAGAGGGATGGTGTTGAAATTGAAGAATTAAGGGAATGGGAATATGCAAATAAAGATGATCACAATATAACGTAAGACGCCAAGGCCAGCATTTTATTTTTAAAATACAGTGTAAGTGATTTATTTTCTGTTTTTTTTTTTTTTTTTAAGGACCCCTACAACTCCCCACACCTGTCATTATCCGGGGAAACCCCTTCCATCTTGATACAAAAATTGGTCTGAGAATGAATGGACAATATCTACTTGCTGAGGAGGCTGTGTGGTCCAGTGGTTAAAGAAAAGGGTTCAGTAACCAGGAAGTCCACGGTTCAAATCCCACCTCAGCAAACTGACTCATTGTGTGACCTTGAGCAAGCCACTTAACCTCCTTGTGTCTCCGTCTTTCGGTGAGACATAATAATAAGTGACTCTGCAGCTGATGCATAGTTCACACTCCCTAGTCTCTGTAAGCCTTGGATAAAGGTGTCTGCGAAATAAACAAATAATAATAACCTGAGGCCCTCACCCAGAGATTTGGGCTTTTTTTTCCTTGTATTTTTGTGTACAATATCAAATACCCACAGAGAAAAACAGCCTAATATTATATTGAGAAATGTATTTTGGGTACTCAAAAAAGATCAGAAAACTCCACCTAGTATAGTGGGAATAGTAAACTTTCTTTTTTTGTCAGGCGCCAGGTCGGGAAAGCAATAAGGGTGTTGGTTGTGCTATAATAACCACAGGCCCAGGGATTACTATTTTTTTATTTTTTTTTTTTTTTTTTAGCAGACACCCTTACCCAGGGCAACTTACAGTTGTATACAGCTATGCTGATGATAACCAGCTATTATCTGTCCCTAAAGCAAGGACATTCTTCTGCCTGGGTGTTATTAGCTACTTGCCTTACAGACATCAAGCATTGGATGTCACAGAATCTCTTAATGTTGAATTGAGATAAAACAGAGGTTATGCTAGTGGGCTCACAGAACTGTAGGATTACATGAGCACGACCCTTGCAGTCTCTCATCAAAATTTAAACTCGAAATTAAGAGTTTGAGGGTAATCTTTGAGTCTGATCTATCATTTTAGACTCATACTAGGGAAGTTACTAAAGTATATTTTTACCATTTGAGAAATATAGCCAAACTTAGACCAACTCCCCCAGTAATGTTGTTGAAGCTGACACCCTGGGATCCTTCAAGAAGCTGCTTGATGAGATTCTGGGATCAATAAGATACTAACAACCAAACAAACAACTTTCTTATGTTCTAATTATTTCTGTATCTGATGCCGAGAGAATAATACATGTCTTTGTTTCATCTAGAATTGATTATTGTAATGTACTTTTTTTTAAATGGTGATTTTGCTGTTAACTTATAAGGCCCTGAATGGATTAGCACCTCATTATTTACAGGAGTTACTGACACCGTATCTTCCAAACCACACTCTGAAATCACAGGATGTGGGGCTGCTGGTTATTCCTAGGGTCAACAAAACAACACGGGAGGCAGGGCTTTTTCTGGAATGCTCAGCCTTCGTTTATCAGGAAATCTGGGTCCATTACAGTTTTCAAGTCAAGACTAAAAACACTTTTATAAAATGGCTCGCTTATCTTAGTGGGTTTTAATGTAACTTTAAAAGTGATGCTTTTGTATTGTGTATACTGTTTAAATCTGTATTTAAATGGGCTGAGTGTAGCAGTTATATGTGTGACCTGCTATACAAACGGATTGTGATTTTTTTCCTGCTATGTACTATACAGTGCTTTATGATACTTTTGTATAAAAAAAGCTATATAAATGCAATAAATAAATAAATAAAATAAATGTGTTAATATTTTTATAATACTTGTTTTATAAAATACTTGTGACTAAAGTTAGGTTTTTGCTTGTTTTGTTTGTAATTAAATTAATTACATTATGGATAATATATTATGATTAGTTATAATTAATATATTTATATATCTACCTGTCAAGAAATGTTGTCAGCCTTTCACTTATTTGTGTATTTGTTATTCTAAGAGTAACGAAACATATACAGACTGTTTTATTTGTATGCATTTATTTATGTGTTATAATTAAAAGTATAACTCCTATACTGTATTTATTTATTTTATTGCTCTACCTGTAATAAAGGGTTTCTATAAAAGTATTTCTTTGTTTTTATTGATATTGCAAACCAGTAATTCCTAGCATAGCATGTTATTTAACCAGACAAATTATGCAGACACATATATATATATATATATATATATATATATATATATATATATATATATATATATATATATATAATAATATTATGCATGTAAGTTTGTAACAAACATAAAAGGTTCCAAGTAGAACCTTGAGGTTCTTAAAAGATCCTTATTTGTAAGGTTCCTCATGGAACCATAGTAAAAAAGGTTCTTCAAGCACCTTAAAAGGTTCCTCCACAGTATCAACCCCAGGAACACTTAAAAAAGGTTCTTACTAGAACCTTTACTTTTTAGAGTGTAAGTAAATACCATCCTAACTCCTAACATCCAAAAAAAAAATAAATATATATATATATATATATATATATATATATATATATATATATATAATTGCATGCCCCGGAAGCTGCGATATGGAGTCTTGCATGCCCAGGATATATATATATATATATATATATATATATATATATATATATATATATTTGCATGCCCCGGTAGCTAAATGTTTAGTTAAGGCTCTGGGCAAAACCAAAGCCCATGGCCAGTATACAATATTTTTTCTGTATGCATTCTTTTCTGTTGAGCACTACTGACACCGTTGAAACGGTGAGTCTTAGGTCGCCCATGGGATACATTAGTCCAATCAATGCGTGTGAACCTGGTGTGTAATCCCAAGGTAACTGCTCACTGTTAACACGTTTTAAGACGTTAATTCACGTTTTAAGTAATGCAGTGTCCCCTTCAGACATGTTAAAGGAGAGATTCGAAATAACATTCTAAACTATGCGCGAGTAAATACCATCCTAACTCCTAACATCCAAAAAAAAAAAAAAAAAAAAAAAAAAATTAACAACAATATAATATATATACGATTCATAATTAATGTAAGACTCCATCCAGGGGAGCTACCGGGCATGCAAATATATATATTTCCATGCCCGGTATCACATTATTGGAGTCTTGCATGCCCCGGTTTTTACGATATGGAGTTTTCCATCCACCTTCGGTTGCTTCAACCGAGGTATGCAATTTATATATATATATATATATATATATATATATATATATATATATATATATATATATATATATATATATATATATATATATATATATATATATATATATATATATATATATGCATGCCCCCGTAGCTAAATGTTTAGCTACGGCGCTGGGCAAAACCAAAGCCCATGGACAGTATACAATATTTTTTCTGTATGCATTCTTTTTTTTATTGAGCACTACTGACACCGTTGAAACGGTGAGTCTTAGGTTCGCCTGGATACATTAGTCCAATCAATGCGTCTGAACCTGGTGTGTAATCCCAAGGTAACTGCTCACTGTTAACACGTTTTAAGACGTTAATTCACGTTTTAAGTAATACAGTGTCCCCTTCAGACATGTTAAAGGAGAGATTCGAAATAACATTCAAAACTATGCGCGAGTAAATACCATCCTAACTCCTAACATCCAAAAAAAAAAAAAAAAAAAAAATAATAATAATAATTAATAAAAAAAAATATATATATATATATATATATATATATATATATATATATATATATATATATATATATATAATTGCATGCCCCGTAGCTATGATATGGAGTCTTGCATGCCCCGGTAGCTACGATATGGAATCTTTCCATCCACCCTATATTATATATATATATATATATATATATATATATATATATATATATATATATATATATATATATTTATATTTGCATGCCCCGGTAGCTAAATGTTTAGTTACGGCTCTGGCAAAAAAACCAAAGCCCATGGCCAGTATACAATATTTTTCTGTATGCATTCTTTTCTGTTGAGCACTACTGACACCGTTGAAACGGTGAGTCTTAGGTCGCCTGCGGATACATTAGTCCAATCAATGCGCCTGAACCTGGTGTGTAATCCTAAGGCAACTGCTCACTTTTAACACGTTTTAAGACGTTAATTCACGTTTTAAGTTAATTCACGTTTTAAGTAATACAGTGTCCCCTTCAGACATGTTAAAGGAGAGATTCGGAAATAACATTCAAAACTATGCGCGAGTAAATACCATCCTAACTCCTAACATCCAAAAAAAAAAAAAAAAAAAAAAAATAACAATAATATATATATTATTTATTATTTCTTAGCAGACGCCCTTATCCAGGGCGACTTACAATTGTTACAAGATATCACATTATACATTATTTCACATTATACAGATGTCACATTATTTTACATACAATTACCCATTTTACACAGTTCGGTTTTTACTGGAGCAATCTAGGTAAAGTACCTTGCTCAAGGGTACAACAGCAGTGTCCCCACTGGGATTGAACTCACAACCCTGCGGTCAAGAGTCCAGAGCCCCAACCACCACGCTTACACTCCTATTGCATGCCCCAGTAGCTACTGATATGGAGTCTTGCATGCCCCGGTAGCTACGATATGGAGTCTTTTCCATCCACCTGCAATTTATATATATATATATATATATATATATATATATATATATATATATATATATATATATATATATATATATATATATATATATATATATTTGCATGCCCGTATTCACGATATGGAGTCTTGCATGCCCCGGTAGCTATGATATGGAGTTCTTTCCATCCACCTCCGTTTGCTTGTCCCGAGGTGCATGCAAATATATATATATATATATATATATATATATATATATATATATATATATATATATTTGCATGCCCCGGTAGCTAAATGTTTAGTTACGGCTCTGGGCAAAACCAAAGCCCATGGCCAGTATACAATATTTTTTTCTGTATGCATTCTTTTCTGTGGAGCACTACTGACACCGTTGAAACGGTGAGTCTTTAGGTCGCCTGTGGATACATTAGTCCAATCAATGCCTGAACCTGGTGTG